>JASEVX010000009.1:67163006-67450692 GCA_031761405.1 Serripes groenlandicus | reverse complement strand
TTCTTTCTTACTAGAAATTATGTAATGTTTTGTTTAATGTTTACCCCGATGTATTTAAGGGGATTTCCCTTTAAAACTCCGTATCCCACTATTTCAGTCACGACTCAATACCGATGTATTTATGACTAAGTTTGGGAAAACTATATATCGTATGTTATTAGTGTGGATTTGTTTGGCTAAGAAATCGTGATGTTTAAAAAAATAAAATTGTCATAATTTAACCTATATTTTTTTTAGCATTTTTGTTTACAACGGATATTATATAGTTTATACGTATAGTGTTCTTAATAAGTTCTACTTCAAAACGGAATATACCTTACAAAGGAAGCAATGCATAGTTTATGAACTAAAATGACGTTGTCGTATCTTTCGAAGCTTACCATTTGATAAATTATGTTCGGCGAAGCACTGATATTTCTGCTCTATATATCAATAGTGAACAGTACATGTCCAGATGGATTTCATGGTGCACCTAATTGTTCTTTAGTCTGCCCTCAAAGCTGCATTAACAGCTGTCATGATACTGGAGATTGCCATTCCTGTAGTTCAGGTTATTTCGGGGCTAGATGTTCGCTTGCTTGCGGAAATAAGTGTTATGGGTGCCATTTTGTTACCGGATACTGTATCGATTGCTATAGTGGCTTTTGGGGAACCTACTGCAAAAATACATGCTCACAAAACTGCCATCCTGACAAATGTGATCAACATGATGGCGTCTGCTCTTCTTGTAAATCCACACACTGGGGTATGCACTGTGATAAGGAATGTTATTCAGATAACTGTGTGAACGAGTATGGCGAGTGGAAATGTAATAGACACAATGGATACTGTCATGGCTGTCAGACAGGGTTCTGGAAAAAAGACTGTTCTGTGACATGTCATGAACAGTGTTATAAGGGATGTAATCAACACACGGGATACTGTGAAACCTGTGACGGTCTGGCATCTGGAGCGAATTGTGAAATACCATGTAACAGTAACTGTAAGGTGAAGAATGGGAATGTAAGTGAACCAATTTGTAACAGGGAGGGAGTGTGTTTAAATGGATGTAAGACAGGGTCGTCAGGAGATGATTGTGACAAGCCCGGAACTACCGGGGACGTTAACAACACCAATGATGGACACCCTAAAGATGATAACGAAAATGACTCAAACAGTCAAACTAGAAGAGTGTATGTCCTTTTAATGATTGGCATATCTTCCGTTGTATTGTTAATCGTGGTAGGTATTGCACTTATAACAGTAGTTGTAAGAGCACACAGATTACGTACAGCGACACCCGATACCTCTGTTCCTGAACATACCGGTGAAATAAACAATGACCCAGACATACTTGATACCGTTAGTGATGGGTATTTCAGCATACACAGTGAACTTAACGGTGAACATGGAGACCATTTAAATGAAAATTTCGAGCTGGACTCGTTGTCAGATTATATACACCCACAGCATCATGACGAACTGAACGAGGCTTTTACGTGTTAGGCGTCGTTTGTGTTAATTTGTCCAACCCTTGTCCAGCTAAATCGACTTAAAACAGCATAAATGAATATTGTTATAGAGCTTATAAATAACATTTGCGAACAAGTTAGACCGGGATCGCCTGTACATTCGTGCAGTCATATCTTGGTTTACATTATTTGCTTTTCATTTAATAAATATATGTTAAAGACTATATAGTACATCTTGTTTAATGGCAAGACTGGTGTTGCAAGTTGCAGGATTATAGCAGGTTTGGGGTGAATATTTTTCCTGATACAAAATGACTGTGTTATCTAATAAAACAACACTAAACTTCTCAATGATTATACATATTAAAACAGATACATACACATTGTTGGTTAACATTTCTGTTTAGTTTTAACACTGGCAAACAAGTGTACAAAGAAAAACACAATACATGGCATCTTCAAGCAGTCTGACAGATAACCTTTTATGTTCATGGGCAAAGAGTTGAGATGGTGAACAAAGCTGGATAGTTCTGAAGATATTTTGTTCTAATCCCCTTTGTGCATATCCTATCTCTGTCTGTCTATTATATTATATGCCACCTATACTCAACTTACTTACAGGAAATATAAAAAATGTTTGACCTTTGTACATATGTTCATATCGGTCGTCATTTTATTCATTATGTTAAAACATTGTTTTATTTGGGTTCATTGTTTGTTGTTTTGTTTTATCCAGATTGTCTGGCAGGCCAAATGTTATTGAATGAATTGTATACATCTCTGACAAACTAAATTCGAACTTGTGTACATCTTTTCATATCGATCACCACTTTTATTAATTAATTTAAAACATATTAAACATTACATTGTTAGTTGGTGTTGTTTTCCTATGTTACAAGATTGGCTGGTAAGGCTGAATGTACTTTATATAAAACTTGTAACGTTTCATATAAAACAAGAAAAATGTTTGACGCAAAGCATCAAAGAGAAGCCGCAATATTGCATTGCTCGTGTAGAAATAAGAAAAAAGAACATTTAAATTCACAAACATTAGAAAAATCTAAACTGTAGTCAGTAATGCTGATATCGGTATTTGAAGATATAAGTTTTGTGTAGGATATTTAACCTGGCATTGTCTGTGTTTTAAGTGAATGAGATGATTTAGGGTTAAACTATTCATGAAACGTGACATCTAATATAAATGGACAAGAGTTTATGATAAATTTCAGTTTGTACCCGAAACAATCAACTATTTGTATTGAACACACGCCCTGTTATGATTACATGTATGTTTTGTCAACTAATGCTGACACACAGACAATCTGTTTTTTGTTTATCGGTAAGTCATGATAGTGGATACGGGTTGAACCATTTCCCACATAAAACAAATCTGCAGCAGACGACTTTGAAATTCTCAAGCATAAAATATAAAAAATCCCTATAAATGATCGTTTGATAATTAAAAAGTGTTGAAATTATTGTGGCAAATGCAGATATTGACCTTATGAGCAATTTCTCCTTTTGCCACAATGATTTCCATGATGTTTAGCCTGACATACTTTGAAATTATCAAAGATATTATACTGAACATGAAAGTCAGATTATTAAAAACAAAGCAAATGAATAGTTAGGATGATTGAAAAATTGAGATGCTACGATAAAATGAAAATCTATAATTAGACTATAGATGAATGGTACTGTCTTTTATTTTAGCTCCTAACTTCATTCGGGAACCAGAGTCGGTGCGCGGCCGCTAACGACATTTACAAACTGGACTAAATTTAGATCGGTTTTAAACGCGTTGGGGAATACGGACCAAATCTTAATCGCCGGGAATCCAAAAAGTGGACAAGTTATTATGATTTAGATTTAGTCAAATATCTAAATTGAAAGGTTTGGTGAATACGGGCCGTGGCTTCTTCATCTAATTACTGCGTAATATATCATAGGATGTAAGGAACCAGACTACGTTTATTCCAATTCAGTAGAAGGGTTCTCTATTTTACTGTTTAGACTACTATGAGATACAGTATGCATTTCGCTTAACTAAAAATGTACATACATTAAATTAATATACCGGCCTTTGTCTTTTTTTTTAAATTTGTAAAACTCACACATGTATATAGAGTGTAAAAGGGATGTTTTAAAAGTCATTTACCTTAAATCAATATAATTAGTAAGGACAAAGAGAAATCCCGATATGTGGTCACACTGGCAGGTCTAAATATCTCCATGTGCTAAATTTCGAAGCATTCCTACAAGAAGCTTCAAAAATGATTGGAGAAGTAACATTGCTTATAAGCCGGATTTCTGTTGGTTTACCAATGTCGTGTTTTTGTTTTTGTCTAAACACCGTCGTGACTGAATTTGGGCTAAACCCTATATAATTGAGCCGTCCCGCGAGAACACCAACAGTGTGGACTCTGCCTAAAGTATCGACCAGGATCAGCCTAAGCATGCCGCGCAGCCATACCCGGATAGACACGTTTCGCCTCCTGTCGATTTTCTGTTTCAGGAATAACTACTCTATACATCTATCCCACTAACACGGAATGTATCGGCCGGATCAGTCTGCGCGGACAGCGCAGGCTGATCTGGTCGATACATTACGCAGATGTGTATATATATGAGCCGTCCCGCGAGAAAACCAACAGTGTGGACTCTGCCTAAAGTATCGACCAGGATCAGCATAAGCATGTTGTGCAGGCTTATCCGTATAGACAATGTTCGTCTCCTACGGATTTTCTGTTCATGAATCATTATTCCATACCTCTATCACCATGCGACGGAATGTGTCGGCCCGGGTCAGTCTGCGCGAACTGCGCAGGCTGATCTAGGTCGATACATTACGCAGATGTCATAATGTTGGTTTTCTCGCGGGACGGCTCAATTTCGTTTACTTCAGACGTTATCATTCTTAGCCTAAAAAGATCGGCTGATGTTAAAATACATCCGGGTTATTTTTCGGAGGGGAATATAACGGGTAACACCACACAGCGTGACAACATTGAACGCATGGTGTGTGTGTTTACAATTTAGCTACGCCTTGATCTCTAATAGAATGATATTGTTAAACACAATGACCGTGGATACCTGGATTCATCATTCGTATCACTGTGTACACGAAAATGGGCAGATACGATAGTTTTTTTTAATGTTCGTATAAACGTTCGGAAATTATATGTTAACCTTTCTACGCCTTTCACACATACAACAATGCTGCAACAAGCGATTTTGAAATCAATTTGTCAAAAACGTGCAAAAACGTGCAAAATCTCAATAAATAAGAGTTGAATTATTCATTCGAGTGGGAAACATTTTGGCAAAAGGAGAAATTGCTCCTAATGCGCAAATTATCCTTTTGTCATAATGTTTTCAAAAATCGTCTGCTGCAGATGCATCATAAATCATATGTATGTGGGAAAAATGTTAAGCCAACGACGATGATGTGTAACATGAATTGCTCTACCTAACGAGGTCGGATTACATTGTATTCGAACGTTCGCATTGATACAGTATCAACCTAATTTCGAGAACGGGGCTCCTAATAGTGCATTCACGTGTGCGCGACCAATTCTTTTTCACGATATTAACCCATCAAAAATAGTGTATTCAGTACATAACCTACCACGAACACCACGACTCGTCTGCACTAATCATTGGGATAAAACGCCGAAAATGTTTTACTGTAGTTAAATTAACGTCACGGCATATACCTCGTACATGTATATCACTATTCAGTGTATTCACTGTTAACCCCTTTCCATCAATACCAATTGTTTTGACCTTGTGACCTTGACCCTGACCAACCCAACCAATAAGACCCCCAAAGCGGGGGACCATAATTCTCTGAATTTGCTTGTTTTTATATATAATAGCTGCTATGTTCATAGAACTAAACCAGCACTTGTTACAAACGTGTTACATATAGCAGAGAGAGACAGACATAGAGAAAGACAGAGAGAGAGAGAAAGACAAAGAGAGAGAGATTGAGAAAGAGAAAGAGAGAGAGAGTGAGAAAGAGACATATATAGTGAGGGCAAGAGCGAGAGAGAGATAGACAGAGACAGACCTACAGACCTACAGACATATATAGAAAGAGAGAGAGAGAGAGAGAGAGAGAGAGAGAGAGAGAGACAGACAGACAGACAGAGACAGACAGACAGACAGACAGACAGACAGACAGACAGACAGACAGACAGACAGACAGACAGACGAACAGACAGACAGACATATACAGAGACAGACAGAGACATACAGACAGAAAGGGAAGAGAGAGCGAGAGACAGAGACAATGGTGACTATGTACGTTGTAGTCATCGAATAAATTGTTATGTTCATAATAATATATATCTTAGCAGAAAGATCAGGCTTAAGTTAAAAGTATTGAGTAATACCAAAAGCTATTCTACTCATAAACAGCCATTTAACACAAAGTTTTAACGGCGGTGTTAAAGAAGCAATTTAAAGGTATATTTTAAACAGAGAACTTGTTAATAACTAGCATCTTCTCTGCTTCTCAAAACGTTTTCATCCCAGGTATTTAGTTACAGTGTTATCAGGACAGATATCCAATAAGCTTTCTTTATATCTTTAGAGACAAAGGGTAATGGTTTTTTTAGTGTTTACCCCGATGTATTTAAGGGGATTTCCCTTTAAAACCCCGTATCCCATAAATGCATGGTCTGTAACCCATGCTCGGCGTTTTATTTTTACAAAAGATATAATTCAGTCACGACTCAATAATGATGAATTTATGACCAAATTTGGGAAAACTATATGGTATGTTCTTAATGTTGTTGGGCTAAGAAATCGTGGTTTGATTGTCATAATTCAGCCTTTATTGACCTTTAGCATTTGTTTTTCAACGGATATTATATAGTTTATACGTATAGTGTACTTTATAAGTTCTACTTTAAATCGGAATATACCTTAGAAAGGACGCAATGCATAGGTCATGAACTAACAGGACGTTTTCGTATCTTTCGAAAGTAACCATTTGATAAATTATGTTCGGCGAGGCACTGATATTTCTGCTCTATTTGTCAATAGTGAACAGTAAACGTCCAGATGGATTGCATGGTGCACCTAATTGTTCTTTAGTCTGCCTTAAAAGCTGCATTAACACATTATGTCATGATACTGGAGATTGCCAATCATGTGGAACAGGTTATTTCAGGAGTTATCGTTCGTATGCTTGCGGAAATAATTGTTATGCGTGCCATTCTGATAACGGACACTGTATCGATTGCTATAGTGGCTTTTGGGGTACCAACTGTAAAAATGCATGTTCACAAAACTGCCATCTTGACAAATGTGATCAACGCGATGGCATCTGCTTTTCTTGTGCCTCTAGCTACTGGGGTATCCACTGTGATAAGGAATGTCATTCAAATAACTGTGTGAACGAGCATGGCGAGTGGAAATGTAATAGACAAGATGGATACTGTCATGGCTGTCAGACAGGGTTCTGGAAAAAAGACTGTTCTGTGACATGTCACAGACAGTGTTATAAGGGATGTAGTCAACAAACGGGATACTGTGAAACCTGTAACGGTCTGGCATCTGGAGTGAATTGTGAAATACCATGTAACAGTAACTGTAAGGTGAAGAATGGGAATGTAAGTGAACCACTATGTAACAGGGAGGGAGTGACTGGGTTATCCAGTGTAAACCAACACCAATCTACTCATTAATTATATATAATTAAGGCAATACATAAACATTATCTAATAGAATGATATTGTTAAACACAATGACCGTGGATACCTGGATTCATCATTCGTATCACTGTATACACGAAAATGGGCAGATACGATAGGTTTTTTTAATGATCGTATACATTTTCGGAAATTATATGATTAACCTTTCTAAGCCTTTCCCACATACAACAATGCTGCAGCAGACGATTCGGAAATTATATCTATAGTCGAAAACGTGCAAAGTCTCCATAAATAAGTATTGAAAATATTCATTCGAGTGGGAAACATTTTGGCAAAAGGAGAAATTGCTCATTATGCGAAAATTGTCCTTTTGTCACAATGTTTTCACAAAGTCTTCTGCTGCAGATGCAACTTTCGTATTGATTCATTATTTCGAGAACGAGGCTCCTAATGGTGCGTGCAAATGATTTGTCTTTCACGATATAAACCCGTCAAAAATACATCCCCGAAATACACGTCTGCACTTATCATTGGGATAAAACGCCGAAAATGTTTTACTGTTGTAAAAATTACGTCACAGCATATAGATTTGGGCAAACTCGTATATCACTAACCACTGTTGAAACTCTTTTTTGTTTGTTATATAATATTAGTAAGCTATGTTCATAAAACTAAACCAGCACGTGTAAAAACGTGTTGTATATAATACACACAAGAAATGTGTAATCCTGCGTACAGTCACAGATCGACTTGTGTATATGTGCAGTCTCATCGAAGTCGACATATTGATGTTAATTATATGCACATACTGTATGTACATACGAGTTGGTAATTATTCGTGTCTTTTTATGGGGTTTATAAATGCACGTTGTCTGGTTGTTAAATATAATTAATTGTGTATGATAGCTTAGAGCAGACACCAGTATAATTAAACCTTCCCCTCATACAATTTTTTTGCAGCAGACGATTTTGAACATATTTTGTCTAAATATGGAAAATCTCTATACTTGAATGGATAACCTATGACTAAAAGTGGAAAACATTGTGGCAAAAGGAGAAATTGCTCGTTTTGAGCAATTTCTTCTTTTGTCACTATGTTTTCAAAAAGCCGTCCGCTGCCGAGGCGTCACAGGGCGTATATATGAGGGAAACAGAAAAGCGCCTCGGTGTTGTAGTGGTAGAGCATCCGTGATCGGTTAATACCAATGACTTTAAAATGGAAGGACCCCTTAGAAAACAACTTAAATGCAGATATTTTTAAAACAGAAACTGGTCTGAGAGAAAGAGTCTTTGTCGCATCTTCAAAATGTATGGACTACCTTCACCATACTGTA
Source organism: Serripes groenlandicus (assembly GCA_031761405.1). Lineage (NCBI taxonomy): Eukaryota > Metazoa > Mollusca > Bivalvia > Cardiida > Cardiidae > Serripes > Serripes groenlandicus. Next base: position 67,442,244 of record JASEVX010000009.1, on the reverse strand, counting down.
GACACCATCAACAGCATGTTATATCAATGTGTATGCACAGTTGAGAAAGGTGACATTAAATTCAATGTCAAGAAGACTTGGGTAATTATTCGTGCAGTGCAAGAAATAACAAGACTAATTTTGCTGACTTCGCGCTATTTAAAAGGCTCTACCGAAAAGTATAGAGCAACTGTAAATGACATTAAAACGGTTTAACAAAGCAAGAAGTTCCATTTATGTATTGAATCAAAGCAATACAGTTACGATACAAAATTAAATACAAAATTAAAGTTATTTCTGTCAAGCCTAAGATATGGCTAAGAATGCTGGAGATTTAAATCGATTGGCCTACACTTACTCTCAGTTTTCCATATATAATCCATTGGATATTTTGGCATGACATAATCTCAAATCAATGCATTCTTACTAAGGAAAAATTATATAATGCACTTTTCCGTATACATTTTGATTTTTTTAATATCTAGCCTCGCAGAACCTCAAAGCCTTGCGCTATATATAGCGGCACGGAATAAATGTCGTTACTCAATAACTAACCCCATACCATACAGTATAATGGTACACCATGTAATGTGCAGAACAGGTACACATTTATACAATTGACAGTTTGCAGATTAATTAGTCGCCGGGCAGAAGCCCGCGACTTCTATTTTTAATAGGTTTTCGGAAATCACATGGGAGGGGGGATTATTATTAGAAAGAAACAGATTTAGATGTCTTGAACATATTACAATTGTGTTTGTTTAAAAACTCTAAGTAATGACACATATAAAATGAAATAAATATTCCGATGTTTTAGGTATTTTCAGTTTCTTTATTTTGACTCGCATTTATGTTTTTTTGTTTTATTTACGAAGACAAAACAGTCCCTATTAGCTAGACTGGTATACTTTATTTTACACTATATACTACATGTAATCAAAAGGCGATAACTACAAACCTTTACGTCGCACAGTCTAATTTATTTGTTTACATACTCGCGAATACCAACTGCGTAGATCAATCTCCTTTGCAGAGAGCCGCTCTTTATACTCACTTACAAATAGTAAATCATAGGTGATTTAAAATGTTTATTTGGTTCGAAACAAATGAAGAAAAGAACAAACCGAGATAAAACTGGTTTTAATAGAAAAATTACCTTGAACGAACACTCTCTGCCTATAAAGAGAGTTTCAAGAACGACACCTCTGCGAATAAGAAAAAATCGGGTCTTTCGTACAAAATTATTTCGTCCTTGACAATTTTAAATGTGTCATTTAATTCCCCAAAGGCATATTGCTTCCGATCTGCATATTGTTATGCATCATTGACACAAGGGCGCTCATCATAATATAATTTTAAAACATGAGTAGTTTGTTATTTTCATTATAAAAAAGGAAGGACAGAATTAAAATAAATTAACATGTTGTAGGGCTCAGTTTATGTTCGAAATTAAGTTTAAATTATACAACAATTTCAATGAGATTTAACTGTTTAGTTGATATTATATTTCGAAGGTGGTCTAATTTATAAATATTGGACTACATTTCAACATTTGTTAAAGTATGATATAATTAGGATGCCAAGCTAATATCATTTTGAGAAAAAGAGAAACTCATGTCTTCAGCGATTTAACCCTTATCTCATTGTTTTAAAAGTAGATTGCTGCAAAGGTGTACACTGTTGACCTTAATAGAGGAAAGGTAAAATGACGTGCTATTGCATGCACATCCTAAATTGTCTGTTTTGTGGTTTTATTGAAAAATAATAAAATTCAAATATTCTGACAAACATCTTGAAAAGTATATGTGGAATTCATAAATCTTATAATTATTCCTTAATGAAAGCACTGTATACATACTAAGATTAATGATTGGCAAGATTACTCATTTCCATTACTGTTTATGATCAATAATTAGTTGGTTGTGTGTATGGTCAACCTACTTTGGAATGGAGATTGATCATAAACAATGAAAGGCTTCAATTATCATTCACTTCGTTGACAAAACAATGCAAGTTATGATACATTTTCACTTGACCCCATCCCTGATGTTCCAATATGCCCCTCAGTTGATAACTGTTTATTCAACTACTATAATGTTAGTGTTATGCATAACTGCACTATGGATATCCGGCGACATTGATGCGTTGCATCAACTTTCTCTTGTATTGTTTTTAACAAGTTCTACAAGATACACACACATTTCGTTCTTCACAAAATTATATTATGCACTTTTCCGTATACATTTTCGTTTTTGGATAGCTAGATAGCCTCGCAGAACCTCAACGCAGAACCTCAAATCCTTGTGCTATATATAGCGCAACGGAATAAACGTCGTTACTCAATAACTTAACCCCATACCATACGGTATAATGGTACACCATGTCATGTACAGAACAGGTTAACCCGGTAAACCCCATACCTATTCAATAGCATCGGGTGATTTAAGGGGATTTCCCTTTTAAACCCATTTCTCCGCGTTTTATTGTTTACAAATCATATAGTTCAGTCACGACTCAATACCGATGTATTTATGATTAAGTTTGGGAAAACTATATATCGTATCTTATTAATGTGGATTTGTTTGGCTAAGAAATCGTGTTGTTTAAACAATTTTTAAAATTGTCATAATTTAGCCTATATTGACGTTTAGCAATTTTTTGCAATGGATATTATATAGTTTATACGTATATTGTACGTAATAAGTTCTACTTTAAATCGGAATATACCTTAGAAAGAACGCAATGCATAGTTCATGAACTAACAGGACGTTGTCGTATCGTTCGAAGCTTACCATTTGATAAATTATGTTCGGCGAGGCACTGATATTTCTGCTCTATATGTCAATAGTGAACAGTACATGTCCAGATGGATTTCATGGTGCACCTAATTGTTCTTTAGTCTGCCCTAACAGCTGCATTAACAGATTATGTCATGATACTGGAGATTGCCAAGCATGTCGACAAGGTTATTTCGGGAGTTATTGTTCGTATGATTGCGGAAATAATTGTTATGCGTGCCATTCTGTTAACGGACACTGTATCGATTGCTATAGTGGCTTTTGGGGTAACAACTGCGAAAATAAATGTTCAGAAAACTGCCATATTGCCAAATGTGATCAACGCGATGGCATCTGCTTTTCTTGTGCTCCCAGCTACTGGGGTATTCACTGTGATAAGGAATGTCATTCAAATAACTGTTTGAACGAGCATGGCGAGTGGAAATGTAACATACATGATGGATACTGTCATGGTTGTCAGACAGGGTTCTGGAAAAAAGACTGTTCTGTAACATGTCACAGACAGTGTTATAAGGGATGTAATCAACAAACGGGATACTGTGAAACCTGTAACGGTCTGGCATTTGGAGCGAATTGTGAAATACCATGTAACAGTAACTGTAAGGTGAAGAATGGGAATGTAAGTGAACCACTATGTAACAGGGAGGGAGTGTGTTTAAATGGATGTAAGACAGGGTCGTCAGGAGATGATTGTGACAAGCCCGGAACTACCGGGGACATTAACAAGACCGATGATAGACACTCTAAAGATGATAATGAAAATGACTCAAACAGTCAAACTAGAAAGGTTTATGTCCTTTTGATGGTTGGCATATCTTTCATTGTAGTGTCAATCGTAGTAGGTATTGCACTTATAACAGTAGCTGTAAGAGCACACAGATTACGTACAGCGACACCCGATACCTCTGTTCCTGAACATACCGGTGAAATAAACAATGACCCAGACAGACTTGATACCGTTAGTGATGGGTATTTCAGCATACACAGTGAACTTCACGGTGAACATGGCGACCATTTAAATGAAAACTTCGAGCTGGAATCGTCGTCCGATTATATACACCCACAACATGCCGAATTGAACGAGGCGTTTACGTGTTAGGCGTCGTTTGTGTTAATTTGTCAAACCCTTGTCCAGCTTTACGCGATTTAAAACAGCATAAATGAATATTACTATACAGCTTTTAAATAACATTTGCGAACAAGTTAGACCAGGATCGCCTGTACATGCGTGCAATCTTATCTTGGTTAACATTATTATTATGGCAAGACTGGTGTTACAACTTGTAGGATTATAGCAGGTTTGGGGTGAACATTTGTCCTGATACAAAATGACTGGGTTATCCAGTAAACCAACACCAATCTACTCATTAATTATATATACTTAAGGCAATACATAAACATTAATGGTGAACATTCTTCGTTTATGTTTAACACTGGCAAAACAATGTACGAGAAGACTACAATACATGGGATCTTCAAGCAGTGTTGGTCATGCGCAAAGAGTTCAGAGGGTGAACAAAGCTGGATAGTTCTGAACATATTGTGTTTAAATCCCCTTTGTACATATCCTACAATAGTCTGTCCGTTCTATTATACGCCACCTATACTCAACTTACTTACAGGAAATATAAAAAATGTTTGACTTTTGTACATATGTTCATATCGGTCGTCACTTTATTCATTATGTTAAAACATTGTTTTATTTCGGTTCATTGTTTGTTGTTTTGTTTTATCAAGATTGTCTGGCAGCCCAAATGCTATTGAATGAACTTTATACATCTCTGACAAACTATAATTTCGGACTTGTGTACATCTTTGCATACCGATCACCACTTTTATTCATTAATTTAAAACATATTAAACATTACATTGTTAGTTGTTTTCCTATTTTACCAGATTGGCTGGTAAGGCTCAATGTACTTTATATACAATCTGTAACGTTTCATATAAAAACAAGACGAATGTTTGACGCGAAGCATCAAAGTGAAGCCACAAAATTGCGTTGCACATGTAGAAATAAGAAAAAAGAACATTTAAATTTACAAACATTAGAACAATCTAAACTGTAGTCAGTAATGCTGATATCGGTATTTGAAGATATAAGTTTTATGTAGGATATTTAACCTGGCATTGTCTTTGTTTTAAGTGAATGAGATGATTTAGGGTTAAACTAATCATGAAACGTGACTATATAATATAAATGGACAAGAGTTTATGATAAATTTCAATTTGTACCCAAAACAATCAACTATTTGTATTGAACACACGTCCTGTTATGATTATGTTTTGTCAAATAATGCTGACACACAGACAGTCTGTTTTTGGTTTATCGGTAGGTCATGATAGTGGATAAGGGTTGAACCATTTCTCACATAAAACAAATTTGCCGCAGAAGGCTTTGAAATGTTCAAGTATAAAATATAAAAAATCCCTATAAATGATCGTTTGATAATTGAAAAGTGTTGAAATTATTGTGGCAAATGCAGATATTGACCTTATGAGCAATTTCTTCTTTTGCCACAATGATTTTAATGATGTTTATCCTGACACACTTTGAAATCATCAAAGATATTATACTGAACATGAAAGTCAGATTATTAAAAACAAAGCCAATGAGTAGTTAGGATGATTGAAAATTTGAGATGCTACGATAAAAATGAAGATCTATAAATAGACTATAGATGAATGGTACTGTCTTTTATTTTAGCTCCTAACTTCATTCGGGAACCAGAGTCGGTGCGCGGCCGCTAACGAATTTTACAAACTGGACTAAATTTAGATCGGTTTTAACCGCGTTGGGGAATACCAGGGACACTATATTGTAATATAGTGTCCCTGTGAATACGGACCAAATCTTAATCGCCCGGAATCCAAAAAGTGGACTTATTATTATGATTTAGATTTAATTAAAGATCTAAATTGAAAAGTTTGGTGAATACGGGCCGTGGCTTCTGCGTGATATATCATAGGATGTAAGGAACCAGACTACATTTATTCCAATTCAGTAGAAGGGTTCTTTAGTTTTACTGTTTAGACTAGATACTGTATGAATTTGTCTTTTTTTTTTTTTTTGTAAAACTCACACATGTATACAGAGTGTAAAGGGGATGTTTTAAAAGTCATTTACCTTAAATAAATATACTTAGTAAGACAAAGAGAAATCCCGATATGTGGTCACACTGGCAGGTCTAAATATCTCCATGCGCTAAATTTCGAAGCATTCCTACAGAAAGCCGTTTCCTGGCGGCTTCCAATGATTGGAGAAGTGAAATTGCTTATAAGCCGGATTTCTGTAGGTTTACCAATGCCGTGTTTTTGTGACTAAATTTGGGCTAAACCCTATAGACTTGAGCCATCCCGCGAGAACACCAACAGTGTGGGCTCTGCCTAAAGTATCGACCAGGATCAGCATAAGCATGCCGCGCAGGCTTATCCGTATTGACACTTTTCGCCTCCTGTGGGTTTTCTGTTTCAGGAATCATTACTCTATACCTACTGAGTAGGAATGTGTCGGCCCGGGTCAGTCTGCGCTGAGTGCGCAGGCTGATCCGGGTCGATACATTACGCAGAGGCCATAATGTTGGTTTTCTCGCGGGGCGGCTCAATTTCGTTTACTTCAGACGTTATCATGCTTGGCCTAAAACATCGGCTGATGTTAAAATACATCCGGGCACTTCTCGGAAGCAAATATACCGGGTGACACCACACACCGTGAGAACATTGAACGCATGGTGTGTGTGTTTACAACTTAGCTACGCCTTGATCTCTAATAGAATGATATTGTTAAACACAATGACCGTGGATAGCTGGATTCATCATTCGTATCACTGTGTACACGAAAATGGGCAGATACGATAGGTTTTATTAATGTTCGTATACATTTTCGGAAATTATATGATTAACGTTTCTAAGCCTTTCCCACATACACAGCAGACGATCCGGAAATTATATCTCAGACGATCCGGAAATTATATCTATAGTCGAAAACGTGCAAAGTCTCCACAAATAAGTGTTGAAATATTCATTCGAGTTGGAAACATTTTGGCAAAGGGAGAAATTGCTCATTGTGCGCAAATTGTCCTTTTGTCGCAATGTTTTCAAAAGTCGTCTGCTGCAGATGCAACATTCGTATTGATTCATTATTTCGAGAACGAGGCTACTAATTGTGCATTCAGGTGTGCGCGGAAAATTCTTTTCACGATATAAACCCGTCAAAAATACATACCCTAAATACACAACTGCACTTATCAGTTGGATAAAAAGCCAAAAATGTTAAATTTACGTCACAGCATATAGATTTGGGCAAACTCGTATATCACTATTCACTCTTTAAACTCTTTTTTGTTTGTTCTATAATAGCTTTTAATATTAGTAAACTATGTTCATAAAACTAAACGAGCACGTGTTACAAACGTGTTACACATAATACACACAAAAAATGTGTTATCTTGCGTACAGTTATAGATCGACTTGTGTATACGTGCAGTCTCATCGAAGTCGACATGTTGATGTTAATGATATGCACATACTGTATGTACAGACGAGTGTGTAATTATTCGTGTCTTTTTATAGGGGTTTGTAATGCAGGTTATCTGGTTGTTAAATATAATTAATTGTTTATGATAGCTTAGAGAAGACACCAGTTTAATTAACCCTTCCCCTCATACGACAATTCTGCAGCAGACGACTTTGAACATATTTTGTCAAAATATGGGACATCTGTATACTTGAATGGATAACCTATGACTAAAAGTGAAAAACATTGTGGCAAAAGGAGAAATTGCTCGTTTTGAGCAATTTCTTCTTTTGTCGCTATGTTTTCAAAAAGCCGTCTGCTGGAGAGGCGTCAGAAAGCGTCTATATGAGGGAAAGGGTTAAAAACGCCTCGGTGTTGTAGTAGTAGAGCATCCGTGGTTCTTTCGGCGCCGAATTGTTTAAAGTAGACTCTTCCATGTTCAAACTCGGACGACTCTATTTTCATATTATAGAAATTTTGGAATATTTTTATAACTCACAGCCAAACAATGCAGATTTCAGGTGAGACAGCTCGTTAAGAGCTGACTCACCTGAATCTGTATTGTTTGCAAAAAGCTCAATATTGCCTTTGGCGCTGAAAGAGTTAAAATGGAAGGAGCACTTAGAAAATAATTTAAGGATGTACTGACCTGAAAAGTGGATTTTTTATAATATTTAACTTTTGTTGTAAGATTTTTTTTTTGAAAATTGAATGAATGTTTAATAACAAAAATCACAAAAAAATGGTATGGTAGTGGGCTTTATTTTTTTGCTTGATCCATTTATGAAAAGCCTTATGATATGCATTTTTTTTTGCTATTTCAGCACATGAAAAAAAAACAAGTTTTCATGCAAATTACCAATATTTGAAAGATGATATGCTAATTGTTTGTCTTCTTGTGGTTTAAATCTTATTCTGAAGTTATTTTACCCATATCTTTGGACGTTCACGTGATACTTTGTAAATAAACCTCAAAAATAGACGCTATTTTTCCCTTATGAGAACCCATATTTGTCAGGTGTAAGAATAGACAAGTTCAAAACTTTGAAATAAGGAAAAAACATATTTAAAATATTTAACTTTTTCTGAAACTTCTTCAGATTATTGCATTAACTATTATTTATCAATATTTAAAAACAAAAGTATATGTCATTGAGCAAACTTTTCAGTGTTTCTTGTCTGAATGGCTAAAAAATGTTAAAAGTTCAGTACATCCTTAAATGCAGAGATTTTTTAAAACAGACCGTGGTCTGAGAAAAAGAGTCTTCGTCGCATCTTCAAAATGTATGGACTACCATAACCATACTGTAGACATCATCAACAGCGTGTTATATCAGTGTGTATGCACAGTTTTCAAAAAGTCGCATGCAGAGGCATCAGAAAGCTTCTATATGAGGGAAAGGATTAAATTAAAATTTGCCAACTAGTTTTGATGGGAATTATTTTAAATGATTGCACATCGGGCATAGCAAGTAAACTGAGAGACAGCTTCCCAAGGAACTTCATGTGTGTGTGTTTTTGTAATTGGCCCTGTAGTTTTAGGGGTAAAATATTTAAAATTCGCAGTGTGACATTAAATCCAATGTCAAGAAGACTTTGGTAACTATTCGTGCAGTGCAAGAAATACCATAGACATTATGTTAATCATTATGATATATGTTGAAAGTAAAATGATTTATATAGATTTTTTTGGCAGAGACCAATGCTTACTGATCCAATTCTATTTAAAAATATTGGTACAGAATTTGAACCCATATAGGTTGTAATGTGAACTTTTAAAATTAAATTCGGCGCTGTACAGGACTGAATCTGATATAAATGCAGATCTCCGAATTAAAGAAGAAAACATCAAGTCAATTATATCCATTACATTTGTAAAGACCCCTGGAGATGACAACTTAAATGCAGAGCTTTTTAAAACAGACTCTGGTCTAAGAGAAAGAGTATCTGTCGTATCCTCTAAATGTGCGGAATGTCTAACCAAATCTTAGAAATCATCAGCAACTTTTATATTGATTTACATTGACAAATGGGAACAGTGATATAACATTCAATGTCAAGACTGGAGCAAGACGAAACTGTGTTTTGTTAGCTATACTATTTAAAAGTGTCGTTGATTGAGTCATGAAACGTGCAACTGAAGATCCGAACTAAAATGATCACTATTTACATATCTTGGTATTTGAAGGTGATTTTATTCTATTAGCTCACTGCCAAACTTAAACTTCACGAAATGGGTAGCGAAATTATACCAGTTTACCGACCAAGACGGTGTTTTGATCAGCCAAAGAAGAAAAGAAGAAGAGAAATAATGGAATTAAAAAAAAACGATCCAAACGCTGTCAAAGTCAACCGAGACGGTTTTCCAACAAATCAAAAGTTAACATATTTAAAAAGTTCTACCGGAAAGTAAAGAGCAGCTGTAAATGACATTAAAAACGGTTTAACAAAGCAAGAAATTCATTTATGTATTGAATCAGCGCAATACAGTTACAATGCACAATTAAAGTTATATCAAAGAGTTGTCTTCTGTCAAGCCTGTTATATGGCTAAGAATGCTGGAGATTTAAAGCGATTGGCCTACACTTACTCTCAGTCTTCCATATATAATCCATTGGATATTTTGGCATGACATAATCTCAAATCAATGCATTCTTACTAAGGAAGATCAAAAACACACATTAAGTCGCACTGTATAGAGGCAGTACGCATGACCATCAAACAGACTTAGGAAACAGTTCAGAAGATAGCAACTCTTTCTCATTATTTGTGTTTAACGCCGCTTTTAACAAGTGTTCAATATGCACAATTTCTCCTTTTGCCACAACTATTTCAAAAGTCGTCTGCTGCAGATGCGTAAGAAAGCTTCTATATGTGGTAAAGGGTTATGTAACAAGTACTACTGGTCCGTTTATCCTGACACCAGCCAGTCAGTCGTACTGCTAACCCAGCAACACTGATCGCCATGGAGGGCAGCCATTTCTACAATTTTTTAAAGTATTTGGTATGACCCGGCCGGGAATCGAACTGATGTCCTCCAGCACCGAAGGCGGACGCTCTACCTCTACACCACCGAAACCGTTTCAGAGGTTATCAAGGAACAGACAGGAGATCGTTTAGAGATGCCATACGTGTTAACCAGGCATAATATGTTGTAAATTAGTAAGTATTTCGGTCAGGGGTGTCATTTTCGTAAACTGTGACCTCTGAATCAAGAAATCCGCCGCAACTAAGCGGTTAGCGACTAGTATTTTGGATCGGGCATCCCGGGTTAGATCTCTGCTGGTAGCGTTCACGGTGGAACGCACATTTTTCTTAACCAAGTCCTGGTGTATTTACAGGGGGAGCATACTGACGTCGTGACATGACTGAACTGTTTTTGTAGGAAACGGCGTAAAACAAAAATATCATACTCTGAAACCAAGTGGCTGCGAACCATTTTTAATATGTATATGTCATTGTCAAAGTAAACATTACATTATTGAAAAAGGAAATTAAAACAAATGATATTTTGAAGTACTGTATGATCATCCTCACAAGAAATGTCTCGCGAGTTTGGGGTCACTCTTTGCCAACATTGGAAACTTTTTAAATAATTACTGACGATCAAAACTGTACAAAACAATACTAATTTGATTCTAGTTTGGTAGTACTTTCCTGGGTAATTCATTCTGTAGAGGTAATAAGGTGCTTACAGGGTCAGTCCACAGGTAACATACATGTATATTTTATTTTACTTAATTATCATCCATGTACCACCATATATATGAACATTGTTAAAATAATATTACAGATTAAACGTTCATGACCTTTCATGAAATGAGATATATGAGAGTGTCATACGTAAAGTATGTGAAATATCAATATCTGATCTAGATCACAAAGATGTATCTATATGTGTTACAATACAATAGGACCATGATAGTCCTATATCACGAACCTGATTTAATAGAATTTGACCAATTTTCAATATTATTTTTCTTTACATGTAAACTACAGAAAACGAGCCTCGAACCTGGTGGCCATGTTTTCTAACGTAGCGCAATGATTTGAACAATTTGGGCAAAGGATCACCCAAGGAACATTTCGACCAACTAATTTTCAGACCGGGCCAGTACCTTTGACGAAGAAGCATTTTAAAGTTTCTTTCTTCCCGTTGCCATGACAACCAGAACTTCACATCGAATTCAATTGTTTTCATCAAGTTGAACATGCATGTGAAATTATTCTGAAATTGTTTCATTGATTTAGCAAACGTTGTCTGTAGAAAAATTGGAACGGGCGGACAGACGCATACGGGCACCGGACCTATAGTGACCCTTACTAGAGCTCTAGCTTCACGTCTTTATAGGGTGAGCTAAATGCTCATCAGTCATATAGAACTTCACACTATTGATACATTTCCATGTTGACACATCACGTTTTGCAAATATACTCACTTTTACAACGACTGAAAAAAGTCTCAAAACATTAAGTATTTACATCCATAATTGCAGCCCATCGGTAGTGTCAGAAAATTAGTCATTTCAATAAAAAAAAAAGGGAGAGGAAAACAAGTTGCATCAAGACTTGTCCATAGTGTGCAAAAACACTGATTTCAAAGGTTTAATTATTTTCATTGAATTTAAATTGAAAAGCAAATTGACAAGCAAATAAATATATTTCAGATAAAACAGTTGAACCTACCTCGGGTGTATATTTATTCCAACTGAAATCACTTCGTCTCTATTTACTCCGTATAATAAACGCTCGTCTGTTCAAACAATGTAATTGATTATCACATAACCTGCAATGTAGGGAGAATTAACCATTTACCCTGATACGGCAGACGACACACTTGTAGCAGACGACGTTTGAAATCATAGTGAAAAAGGAGAAAGTGTACATACAAGCAATTTCTCCCGACTACACTTTCTATTTTAAATGTTTACATTTATTTCATATGATCTGTTAACACTCGTCTGTTTTGAAAACGCCTTATTATTTTCATTTTTTTTATTTTTTTTTTATTTTACATTTCCTTTCCGAAAAGTGTTTGCGACTCTGTCGAGTGCTTGGAGGTCGAAGGTTCGATACCGGGTCATACCAAAACTTAAATTGATTGATTGATTGATTGGGGTTTAACGCCGTTTTTTAACAATTTCTCAGTTATATCACGACGGCCAGTTCACCTACTCATGCATTTCCTGGTTTTCTCACACCAGTACTCCACACAACAATCTTCCCAAGCAACCCAAAACTTAAATGTGGTAGCAATGTCTTTTCCCTCCTTGGTGCTCAGGAGTGTGGGATAGCATAGCAGTACAACTGATTCGCTGCTGTCAGGAGTACTGGTATAATGTAACTTACACACACAGGAAACGCCGTGATATAACTGAGAAACGGTTGACAGCGGCGTAAAACACTGTCTAATTTAACCATCAAATTGCAACACTGGATTGAAATTTAAATAAAAAATCTTAATTCTCAAACGTCTCTTAATCCTTTCCCTCATACGACAATTCTGCAGCAGACGACTTTGAACATATTTTGTCAAAATATAGAACATCTCTATAATTGAATGGATAACCTATAACTAAAAGTGGAAAATATTGTGGCAAAAAGGAGAAATTGCTCGTTTTGAGCAATTTCTTCTTTTGTCACTATGTTTTCAAAAGGCCGTCTGCTGCAGAGGCGTTAGAAAGCGTCTATATGAGGCAAATGGTTAAGATACGATACCATGCAAGAGTAAACTATTAAATCAAACCGTAATAAACATATGAAACGTAAAACAATCCAAAACTAACATGAGGTATCCACCGAGAGAGCATAATAAACATCCCGTTGCCGCAATAAATACTTTTACATGTTATCACTCTTCTTCCACCCCACTGTACACAGCTTATATTTTTTTTCTTCATAAATTGAACCGCGTCAAGGTAAAAAAGGTCTTGTTAAATAAGATGCGGATGCACGTGTGTAGACGGACAGTCACACATCAGCATTCTCTGCGTTCATCGATAATTAGAAAAGACAAAAGAAATAATAAATGGAAATACTAGAAGTGTAGTCCCACTAGTTTCATTTCAGACCCGCGTATGTGATCCCAAAAAACATGGAATGGAACAGAACACCTTTTTGCCTCGAGCAACGGATCAATAGACATGTAAATGACTGACTGACTGCGTTAGGTGAACTGATGCGTCTGCGAAAAGAGCACAAAGTGTAGAGCGCCTGTGCTTTAAGCACAATTTAACCAGAGCGTTTACCTTGGCGGTACTTCTGACGAAACTCTAAAAGGCTAGCCCTTTGAGTTTCACACGCACACATGCTGTTATTTTAATACCGAAGCGAAAATGCAGCGAGATCCCTTGAACTCTTTCCCATATACAACACATCTGGAGCAGACGAATTTGAATACATGGGTCCATCAATGGAAGTTATCAATTAGAGTTGAAAACATTGTGGCAAAAAGAGAATTTGCTCATTATGTTTTGCAACAGTGTTTTCCAAAGTCGTCTGCTGCAGATGCGTCGGAATACGCGTGTATGTGGAAAAGGGTTAACGCATTACACATCATGGTGGATAAGCTGCTTAACTTCTACTTTTTTATCAACAGATGCTTCTAGGATTTTTAGAAGACGCGGTTCATGTGTTGGTTGGATATTTATTAGTGAGTTTGTACAGGCCGCTTTCAACATTTTTTAATCTGTCTGTTATATCACGGCGTTTCCGGTGTAAATTCCCTTAATATTGGCCATTCATAAATCCTGCCATCAGCCAGTCAGTTGTAATGGTAACCTCACAGTCCTGGGCGAAAAAGAGCAGAAGCCGTTACTACCAGTTTCATAGTCTTTTGTTTGACCCGCACGTCTTCTTTCTCATGTAATAACAGTTTTGGACTATTTTGATAACGAACTGACTCACCTGAATCAGCATTGTTTGCAAAAACATCAATATTGCCTTTGGCGCTGAAAGAGTTAAAACGTTGTGACAAAAGGATCAGTTCCTCATAATGTGCAATTTCTCTTCTTCCCGCAAACGTTTTCAAAACTCTTCTCCTTCAGATGTTTCAAAAATCGTCTTTGTATGTAAGGTTTAAGGGCGACACATGGCTACCCCGATATTTTATTGACAATGTACCAAACTTTCGCTAAAAGCGGCAATCGTTCACCGATAATGTTTGTATTCACTAGTTTTCTTCAGATTATCAGGCATGTTTTAACACGACGTTGAATGACAGTACTGTACGCGAATTAAAACTCAATGATATGCACGGAATGAAATGGCTCGAATCGAGTTATATGTATAGTCCTAACTTACATTTGGTCATCGTGAATCAGTTCAAATTGCACGAGTAATGTAGTCTGATCGCAGACTGTAACGACCGTGATACAAGTGTTAACCTTGTTCAACATACAACAGGGTTGTATTCACATAACAGTTCAACTAACAGTTCACCTAACAGTAAAATATGTAAGGATGTCGTAAGCCGAATCAACCAATCAAATTACATCTTTAACTAACACTCGTCCGAGTGATTGGAGTGTAAGGCAATTCTGAATTCACCCCTGATCTGCAGCACGAAGACGAAAGTCTCTATAAATGATGGAATAATTGTTGAAAATACAAACAAACGTGTCCTAAAGACCAACCGTGTTTTTCAATTTCCTGTATATAGCATTCACACTTTTTCCCAATTATAGTGTACTCAATTTCTGCATAAACGACACTGTAATTAAAGACCACCTGTGAACAAAGCCCGGCTTGTTCTCTTCCCATGTGTGGTCTTTAAACACAGGTTGGACTGAAGTTTTAAACATTGTTGAAAAATGAAAAATCATTCATTATGTATCATAACGTCATCAGCTGCAAATTTTTCGAAAAGCTCCTCCTTGATGTGGGAAAAGATGAATGTTACTCGCGTCAAGGGTTTTTATTTACAACATGATTATTCCTTGATCTATATATAAAGTTTATGATGTCTTTATTGAACAGTCGAGTTTTGAATGAAACGAATTTAACATTTTATAAACCACCACTTGATTCAGTGAGTTTTATCAATCAATAATATTATCAATCAATGGATTTCAATGAACTCCCATCCCGCTGATCCGATTTCCTTCAGCGACCATAATTTGACACTCTCCGAACTACATGATCTGTTTTAATACATCTTAACCCTATCCCTCATACAGTTCATGTTCAATAGACGACTTTTAAAAACAAGTAGGCAAACATAGAATGGGTCAATAAATGAAAATATTAATATAGTTGAAAACAGTGTGGCAAAAAGAAGTTGCTCAATTTCCCTTTTCCAACAGTGTTCTCAAAATCGTCTGCTGTCGATACCTCAAAACGTGTCTTCATGAGGGAAATGGTCAAAAACGGGTAGTAATGGAGTTCATTCTATTAATTCAAAATCGCTGTTACACTTACTAAATATGGCTAGATCAAAACTATGAAATACCTTTGTAAATGAAAGTGCGTTTATTGAATCGACTTGATCGTCTGTATGTGGGAAAGGCGATTAATATACTAATGTAGACTGGCAACAGTCCTTATGGTTATTTTTCAATGTTACAATTGGGGAGAACTCTAATAGACAAAATATGCATGCCTCTGATTATCGTTCTTAGGGCTTGACCATAAGGACTGGTGTAATGTGGATAAAATGTTCCCAAGATTCTGGGAAGAAATCTCGTTAATATCTGTCAGTGGCATCTGGTAATGATACTGATCATCAACATTGGAATTTTATTGCCGTTACTAATTTTTATGACCCTCTGAATCGGTCAGCCACAGTTGAAGGTGTGTATAGTTTAGAAGGTCTTGGAGTTTAAAAGTAGGAATTTATACAGCTTTGTTACAATCATGTGAATATAACAAGATGAAAAAAACACTTTAAATTTGAAAGAAGAAAAACAAAAATTACTATTTAAGTAAGAGACATAGAGCGGTTGTGTTTGATCTTTTTAGCATTTGTATCAACTTAAGTCCCGATTTATCTCATAATGGTTGAAATCTAAATAATGTCTTGTGTACAAAACATGGATAATATAATAAGAACTTGTCTTGAAAAGTTAGGCTATGAACACATCCGTCCGAATCAAGAAACTGTAATAAAAGAATACCTTCAAGTGCAAAGATGTGCTATTTTGCTCGCCAACTGGAAGTGTGTGTTCCGAAAATTTAACAACTTAGAAGATATGTCAGTATGTTGCGTTGTTGTTGTATCACCACTTGTGGCGCTGATGCAGAGTCAGGAAGACAACTTCCACAACAAAGGTCTGAAATCAGTGTACCTATATGAGGCTCCGTTTTACTATTTATTCCTTATTTTTTGATATCAGAAAATCATTTTTTGATATCAGAAAATGGATTTCTTGATATCAAGAAATAAACAGTATTTTCTGATATCAAAAAATAGATTTTCTGACATCAAAAATCTATTTTTTGATATCAGGAATTCGATTTTTTGATATCAGAAAATATTCAGAAAATGTATTTCTTGATATCAGAAAATCGTCAGTATTTTTTGATATCAGAAAATCGATTTTCTGATATCAAGAATTCGAATTCCTGATATCAGAATATGAATGTTTGATATCAGAAAATGTATTTCTTGATATCAGAAAATTGTCAGCATTTTCTGATATCAAGAAATCGAATTCCTGATATCAGAAAATGAATATTTGATATCAGAAAATGTATTTCTTGATATCAGAAAATTGTCAGTATTTTTTTTTATTACATACCTATCCAAATTTTGCATTGAAATTTAAATGGCATAAAATCAATATCAATTTTTAAAAAAATGATAACTAACACTGTGACGATAACACTTTTAGTTGTTTTATATCATCACTAGTGATGATATCATTTTTGCCGGAACTACTTTTTTTAGATTTGGAACATCTTTGGAATTTAAAGTGGGTTTAATACTAGGAATTTAAAAAAAACTAAGACCGAATACTAGGAAAATGACGTCACGTCAGCAGTTTTGACGTCATAACGCTAGTCATTTGGCGCCAAATAGAAGCAGCAGTATTTGGTTACGTAACATTCATACGCCTAAGGCCAAGTCATTTTTTTTTATAGGTTTCTTTAAAATAAAGGGGAGATTTATTCCAGATATATAATAAATAGAATAACTAACTGCATGTTTTTGATATCGAATTTATGTCACTCGGGAACAAAGGGGTAATTTGGTTTAAAATCACTCAACCTACGGTTTCGTGATTTTAACCAAATTACCCCTTTTTTCCCTTGTGACATAAATTCTATATCAAAAACATGCAGTTAGTTATTTTCTATTTATTACATACCTATCCAAATTTTGCATTGAAATTTAGTGACATAAAATCAATATCAATTTTTAAAAAAATGATAACTAACACTGTGACGATAACACTTTTAGTTGTTTTATGTCATCACTAGTGATGATATCATTTTTGCCGGAACTACTTTTTTTAGATTTGGAACATCTTTGGAATTTAAAGTGGGTTTAATACTAGGAATTTTAAAAAAACTGAGACCGAATACTAGGAAAATGACGTCACGTCAGCGGTTTTGACGTCATAACGCTAGTCATTTGGCGCCAAATAGAAGCAGTAGTATTTGGTTACGTAACATTCATACGCCTAAGGCCAAGTCATTTTTTTTTTTTATGTTTCTTTAAAATAAAGGGGAGATTTATTCCAGATATATAATAAATAGTATAACTAACTGCATGTTTTTGATATCGAATTTATGTCACTCGGGAACAAAGGGGTAATTTGGTTTAAAATCACTTAACCTACGGTTTCGTGATTTTAACCAAATTACCCCTTTTTTCCCTTGTGACATAAATTCTATATCAAAAACATCCAGTTAGTTATTCTCTATATATCAAAAATTCGATTTCTTGATATCAGAAAATACTGACGATTTTCTGATATCAAGAAATACATTTCCTGATATCAAGAAATACATTTCCTGATATCAAATATTCATTTTCTGATATCAAATATTCATTTTCTGATATCAGGAATTCGAATTCTTGATATCAGAAAATCGATTTTCTGATATAAAAAAATACTGACGATTTTCTGATATCAAGAAATACATTTTCTGATATCAAATATTCATTTTCTGATATCAGGAATTCGAATTCTTGATATCAGAAAATCATCTGATAAGGAAAAATAGAGCATATTTCTTAATATTTTTTTGATATCAGGAATTCGATTTTTTGATATCAGGAAATCAATTTCTTGATATCAGAAAATAATGAATATTTTCTGATATCAAAAAATCGAATTCCTGATATCAAAAAAATAGATTTTCTGATATCAAAAAATGAATTTTTGATATCAGAAAATACTGTTTATATCTTGATATCAAGAAATCCATTTTCTGATATAAAAAAATCGAATTCCTGATATCAAAAAATAAGGAATAAATAGTAAAACGGCGCCTCATATACCTACATGACAAAGATAGTGGGATAAACGTTGAAGACTTACGAGAAGGAAAAGTCGACATCATTTTTGCAAGTCCGGAGTCAATTATATTTCTATCCAAACTTAAATTAAAAAATATTTATAAATGATATGAAAACACACTTTCCTAGAAAATTAGAACTATGTCAAAAGTAAACCCGCAAATGCGAAAACTAAATGACCAGTGAACTCCCATGTACAATGAGGTTTTATGGGTGTGCAAATTACCCTTAACAAATTGGAGGTTAGACCACACATTCATTTATAACCATTAAATTGACAGGATCACTCATTACATAGCTATTCACCAGATGTTATATCAAAAACAATGTGTATTGATAATCCAAAGTTCACCAGGCTCTATGTTTCGGACACCAGTTGAAATGCAGCCATATAATAATAAACATAGAGCCTTGTGCCAGGCTAATACTAATGATAAAGAGCGGAATAGCCATGTGGGGATACCGATCAGTATTCCCGCTAATTGCTAACGTGCAGCAGACGGCTTTTTGAAAACATAGTGACAAAAGAAGAAATTGCTCAAAACGAGCAATTTCTCCTTTTGCCACAATGTTTTCCACTTTTAGTCATAGGTTATCCATTCAATTAAAGAGGTTTTCTAGATTTTGACAACGTATGTTCAAAGTCGTCTGCTGCAGAATTGTCGTATGAGGGAAAGGGTTAAAGGAGTTTGCACTACATGCTTAAATATCAGTTATCATGATCTCCGTGTTCAAGAGGTGTATTCAGTTTAATCTAACGCGTCAAGTGCTCGGCGAGTGCAATTCAAGAGCAGTCATTTCGTTGGTTGATTCGGTTAGCACATGCCCGAGTGTTCATGATACAACAGTTTAATTTGTGCTCAAGTTTCTGATTGGTTAGAAGCAAATTCGTTCTCCAAATTGACCAATCAGAAGCCTTTTTTGGAGCATGGTGTTTATTTCTGAGCACTGAGAACGTTTTCGGAGTTGTATAGTTTCGGACCCAGATCAGCAAAATACGATCAGTTCTCTGTGAACAACAACCATAGGAAACTTGTGACGAGTGAGGAACAAAACTCACTCTGTGCATCCTCACAGTTGATCTGTTTCTGTACGAGTGGCACAATAAATAAAAAAAATGTTTCAAGAAGCTTCTAACAAACATAGTGCCTTTGGAACAGATTTCCGTATATGTACGTATAAACCTATTATCAATCTAACAAAAAGGACGCTTAGATTATTACACCCTTGGTCAGAAACTATAAACCTATGCAAACCTTAATCCGAACATGACATCTGATTGGTTAATATGGAGAATTAATTTCCTTCCGGCTAATCACATTCTTGAGCACACATTTTGAGTACATTGTGAACTTTTTATAGTTTTGGAGCCAGCAGAACATAAAGTGTTTTTTTTAAAGTAACGAGGATTGATCTGTAGTAAATGATGAATAATTGATATTGTTGGTATTATATCCATTACACTATACTATTGTTAACAGAACTGACCTCTCATCGATAAGCCGACAGTGGGATGCCATTGACAAGGTTTGTGTTGATTACTATTAACCGTTTTTCTACTGCAGATGACATTGGAAAACCTAGGCCACAAAAGCGGAAATTTTGTATAAATAAAAGTATTTTAATAAAATAGAGTTGAAAACAATGTGATAAAAGGAGAAATTGCTCATAATGATCCATTTTTCCCTTTTTGTCACTGATTTCAAACTCGTCTGCTGCAGATGCATTAAAACACTTCTATTTTTGGGATAGGGTTATCCACACACACACACATATATATATATGTCATTTAAAAGCCAGATGAATTTGAAACTGTTTCTTTCCGAGTAGACTGCCTCGGTGGTGTAGTGGTACAGAGTCCACATCGGGTGCGGGTTCAATCCCCGGCCGGGTCATTCCAAATACTTAGATGTAGTAATGGCTGCCCTCCTTGGCGCTTAGACTGACTGGCTGGTGACAGGCTAAATGGACCAGTAGTACTGGTAGCCTTCCCAGGAAACACGTGATATAACTAAAGAATTGTTGAAGGTGGCGTAAAATATAAAACAATCAAACATTCGATCTTTTTTTTGTTTTTTAAAGTGAAGTACGGATTCCTGTAACCGTATCAAGGCCTGAAGTGTGTCATGTTTACAATATCCAAGCATTTCAATAATTGGAGATCGTCCAAAATTGTCTTTAAAAAGTTTGTTGGGAAGGGGGAATACAAGCCACTCTGTATACAAGTGCTGTAGAAGGAATTATTACTTATAAAGCGAAGAAAACAGTGTGTCCAAATCAAAAACAGGATGAGTATATCTGCTATATCACCTTGATGTTAGCCTTTCCATAAGAAAAGTTATAAAATTGGCATTTCTGAACAGTGTAGATTCAGATCACTCCCTTCCTTCTCATAATCCGAATCTACGCAAGTTGTTATAATCCTGTAACAAGCTTGTGTAAGCAATGTTTAGACAGTGTTTATTTTGATGAGTCTGTTTATATGCACAGACTGATCTGGCTCTATACTGTTCACAACGACCAACTTGTAGCGTTTCCCCATGAACGGGGTCATTCATCTTTTATCGGGACTGGCTTGTATATCAATTTGATCGCATTTTAGTGTAGTGGTTAGGGCATCTGCCGTCTCGAGAGCGGTTGGCTAGAGTTCGACTCCTACTAAAGACTTTAAACACTAGGACTATGTAGGGTCTTTATCGCTCACCTGATTTAATAAAACTTCAATAGTGTTCAAAGAGTTTCATCTATAAATATAAGCAAGACGAACCTCGTCCCCTGGTGGTCATGTTTGTCAACGGATCAGATTAATTTTAACAATATTGGTAGTGGATCTGGTTCCCCAAGAAACATTTGTGCCGAATTGCTTTCAATTTGGTAAAGAAGGTTTGTAATGGTTCACTATATATATGATATAGATAACAAGATAGCCGAGATGGTCCTATATCGATTCACCAGGGTTATAGTATAGTAGTAAATGCTACTGCTAATAAAGGTGAAAACTTGATCAAGCGTGGGAATGAAATGCAAATGAAATGGCTTATCAGTAAAGGACATTTGTAATTATGCATTAAAACTTTGAACAATTTCAAAGAGGACCACCCCAGGAACATTTCTTTGAAGTTTGGTTGGTATTGGACCATTGGTTTAAGAGATGTGGTTTGAAGCTAAAAGTTCCTTTTTCTGATGCCGTCTGGTAGCTATCTTTTTCAACCAATCAATATGGCTTGAATAAATAATGTACAGTGCCACTAAAGGAACATTTCTGCAAAACTATCTTGAAACAAGACATGGAAATTCCATGAAACCAGGTTTTCTATAATGGAAGGTGTTTAATTAAGAATTAACAGATCTGTCAAATCTTTCTGTTAATAGTTTATCAAAGCTAGTAATTCAAGTAACAGGGAATATTTCTATTGATGAATAATCATAATTACTTTGTCAATTAAATATATCACAATTTTATCTAACAATTATCAGTTCAATACAGTCAATCAATCGTGTGTTGATGGCCTCATTTATTAAGAACATATAATAGATAACAGATATTAAGCAACCTTTTGTTGTAAGCAGCCACATTTTAGGATCCCTAATGCCAGGTTGATAATCAGTGATCTGCCTTAACCCTTTACTTGATAGTAACGCATTTATGCCTTTGCAAACAGACTAGATCCAGGGCCCGAGGTTATGAAACTTACTCATATCTATGCTATATTCTTTTAAATTGCCAATTTATTTAATATGGAGCATAGAAAATATCTATATGCATGGTAAAGTTATGGTCTGAACAAAAAAAGTTCAAGTAAAGTATATTTTCTGTCACTGTGACCTTGACCTGGAAGCTAAAGACCTTGACCAGGAAGCTAAACACATAAATTGTGCATATGACACAGCGTCTTGATATGGTGTATATCTGTTCCAAGCTATTTGAAAATATCTCTATGGATGAAAAAGTTATTGTCCAGACAAGAAAAGTTCAACTGATGCCTATTTGTTGTCACTGTGACCTTGACCTTAAAGCTACAGACAAAAGTTTTGCATGTGACACATCATATTGATATAGTTCATATTTGTGCCAAGTTATTTGAAAATATCTCTATGCATGACACAGTTATGGTCCGGACAAGAAAAGTTCAATTAAAGTCTATTTCTTATCACTGTGACCTTGACCTTGAATCTACAGATTTGTTTTTGCATTTGGCACATCGTCTTGATATGGTGCATGTTTGTGCCAAGTTATTTGAAAATATCTCTATGCACGACAAAGTTATGGTCCGGACAAGAAAAGTTAAATTAAAGTCTATTTCTTATCACTGTGACCTTGACCTTGAATCTACAGATTTTTTTTTTGCATTTGGCACATCGTCTTGATATGGTGCATGTTTGTGCCAAGTTATTTGAAAATATCTCTATGCATGGCAAAGTTATGGTCCGGACAAGGAAAGTTGACGCCCGCCCGCCCAACCGCCGACTTCGCCAAACTAATAACCAGATTTTTCCTTCGGAAAACCTGGTTAATAAAACAAGAAAAGGAATCTCCAAAGTATTTTCATTTTGCTCCTTTTCTAATGCCATCTGGTGGCCATGTTTTCCAACCAATCAATATGACTTGAACACATTATGTAGAGGGTCACTGAAGGAGGATTTCTACCATATTATTTTGGAATTGGATATGCCGATTCAGATAAGAAGAATTTTAAATAATGGCATTTTTCTTTCTTTCCGATGCCACAGCAACCAAAGTTCTTTATAGAATGTAAATCTTTGATCACTTTTGAAGAGCGATCCCCATAGTTGCATTCCTATTAAGTTTCTGTAGAGGAAACATTTCTATTAAAATATATTGGAATCCAAGAGGATTCAGAGGAGAAGAATGTTAAAGATTGGCAATGTTTCCCCTTTCTGATGCCACCACAGCAACCAAAGTTCTTCCTTGTAAATTAAATCTTTGATTAACTTTGAAAGAGAACCACCAAAGGATCATTCCAGTGAAGTTTGGTAAAATTGATCCAGTGGTTTAGGAGATGTTATTTAAAGCTAAAAGTTAACGACGGACGACGCCGACAAACAGAGAGATCACCTTTTTTTTTTAACAAGAATATTTTTAGTTTCGGCATTTTACACTTTTTCTAATGCAGCATCGACCAAAGCTCCTTTCATAGAGTTCAATTCTTCCAAAGATGATTGCTGGATTGTTTTGAAATTGGTCTATTGGTTTACAGGGAGAAGTTGTGCCAATTTATTTCAAAATCAGGCCTATACTTTTGACAAACAGTTTTTTCAAGTTTTCACTATAATAGTCATACAAGGAAATCAAGCCCCACCCCTTGGCAGCCATATTTTTCAACGGATCAGAATATCTTGAACAATATTGAAAGAGAGTCAACCAAGGAACATCTGTGCCAAATCATTTTAAAATCAGGCAAGTACTTTTGGACAAAAAGATTTTCTAAGTTTTCACTATACACATATAAGGAAAACAAGCTCTATCCCCTTGCAGCCATGTTTTTCAACGGATTGGAATAATGTGTTCAGTCTTGTTAGAAGGTCATCCAAAGAACAATTGTGCCAATTTGCTTTGAAATATGAAAGATTTTTAAACAATTTCCTCTTTTAAAGAGTTCCGCAGTTTTTGAAAAGTTTTATCAAAATTGGCCAAGCAGTTTAGGAGGAGATGTCTGAAGTAAAATGTTGACGGACAACTGGCAAAGACCGGTCACAATAACTCACTCTGAGCAGTTCAATACGAGTATTGCTCTCCTGCTCCCACTTATTTCTGTTACATCTCATAAACTTACCATGTGTTGAATAGAAAATGAACTGAAACCATTTTGGGAATCAACCAATTTATTTAAAACAGTCCTAAAAAGCAATGTCAATAATAAATAAATGAACAATAAGTACAATCTTTGGGCGATAGTCACTCGGAATACTCGGTACAGATAGCTAAGCACATGTACCACATACATATATAGGTTGTATCATCATCATAGGTTATGATTAACCATTTCCCTGATACTGAATATATTTAATGCCTCTGTAGCAAACCACTTTATGAAAAGACTCTTTCTAAAGGAGAAATTGCTTGAAACAATCAACATCTTCGTTATCAACAGTGTTTTATACCATCCACATATGTTATAAGTTGTTTTATCAACAGATAGTCACACAATATACTAGTATCAAGTAGGGGCTTCCTTCCCCGGGTTATCACTAAGAATATAGAACTATTAGTCATAATTCTTTTAATTGAAAAAAGAAATCACTACCATAATAGATATACCGAAAAACATTACCTTTTTTCATAATATCTGAAGTTTTAGTCGGCTAGCCATTGGCAATTTTAGCTAATGAGTTAGCATGAAAATAACCTCAAATAACCTTCACTAAAGCCGACCCACATGTATGTACACCTTGATGAGTTAAGCAAGTGTCATACAAATCGAGGGCTTGGCGTGATACGGTTGTAACTCAAATTGGTATTTTTTTACCAAGGTTAATTACCTCCCCATAAAGTCTTAATAAGTGTTAAATCATTTTACTTGGTAAACAATGGAAATTTAGGTGCCATTGCTCGTTCTGAGAAAAGAAAATATTGTTTTTTTTCTTTTTAAAGTCTGCAAGAAAATCTTTTGGAAAATATTGAAAAAATAACCAGTTGCAATCCTGTCAATATGTAGTTCAACCAGGGAATGGCTTAACCCTAACCCACATACAGAGCCTTTTTAATGCCTCTGCAGCAGACAGCTTTTAAAAACAGTAATACAAAAAATAAATAATTGCACATCATAAGCAATTTCTTCTTATCAACTCTATTCAATAATCAACCAAGTTATTTAAATGTTTTCAAAGCCATCTGCTGCAATCTTGTTTAAAGTGGAGAAGGATTAATAAATATCCTTTCATTATTATGTTATCAACTTGAGTATAGTTAGTTGATAACCTAAATCCAAATGTCTGAAAATGAAAACCAGTGAAAGTAAGCAATGGCTATGTTTCTAGTTCACATTGTAGCCAATCTCATTAAAATCAGACCAAAATAACTTCTATGTACGTATTGGTATATTGGTATAAACGTATGTGCAAGTTAAGATCTGGTTTTAATGAGATAGCCTTGTAGCCAGGAACATACATACTAAATAAGTTCCTATTGTAGATTACTTAAAATCTATCTACTTACAAGTGATTTGCACTAAAACATTCATTGTCTATGAGGAAAAAGGTTAACTGTTAAACAGGTATCATATACCGGTATCAGTTGTTCTCTTATAGTTTATACTTCTGAAAAAATACATAACTATCTGGAAAGTTCTAAGTATAATTTTGATACAGAATTTAATAATATTCTGGAAAATGAATAAATAACCCAATTTAAGTTATTTTTGGTCTCACAGGCATCAATTGCGGTCCGTATTTCTGTCTCTCATTTTTTGGTTTAACCTTTTACCATGTATAGACGTTTTCTGATGCCTTTGCAGCAAATGACTTTTGAAAACATTCCGGCAAATGGAGAAATTGCTCATAATGAGTTATTTCTCTATTTGCCAGAATGTTTTCAACTCTATTCGAAAATAATACTTTCATTTAAAGACTTTTTCAATATGTTTGCGGGTATGATTTCAAATTCGTCTGCTGCGGATTTGCTGTATGTGGGAAAGGGTTAAAAACGAAATATGATCAAAGTCCTTTGAAATTTGTAAACAAGCTATAAGACAAATGGTGCGGATCTTTTCTTTATTCCATTGAATAAGTATATGAAGTCATGTTCATCCTTTCCCACATATATCCCAAATATCCAGCAGTAAAAAATGCAGAAAATCTCTATAAATAAATTTGATATTATTGAATAGAGATATACCGGTAAACATTGTGACAAAAGGAGAACATTTCTCATTATGATTTGCTAGTGTTTTAAAAAGTTGTCTGCAGCAGATGCATCAAAATGTGTCTGTAAGTGAGAAAAGGTTAACCCTTTCCCTCATTATGAGCAATTTCGACTTTTGAAACATTGTTTTTTTAAAGTCTTCTGTTGCAAATGCATAAAAATATGTATGCATGTTGGATTGAGCTAAATAAATAAGGAGTCATTTAAGCAGCTAGGATAATAAATCCTTACACACTGCAGAGGCATTTTGATGTTACTGCAGCTGATACTTTGCAACAATTTTTTCCAACTCTGTAAAATAATAACTTTGTTATTTTTTAGAAAATGTACATATCTTTGCCTAGATGCTTTAAATGTCATCTGCTGAAGTTTTGAGAAAGGAAAAAAAAAAACATTCATTGCAATGTTTTACATTAGTATGAAACTGTGGTGGTTTATTTTTTATATAACATGACCTTTTTATCTAGAGGTTGTATGTGTTCATAGGTTGTGCTATTAACCCTTTCCCTCATATAGACGCTTTCTGACGCCTCTGCAGCAGACGGCGTTTATAAAACATAGTGACAAAACGTGCAATTTCTCCTTTTGCCAAAATGTTTTCCACTTTTAGTCATAGGTTATCCATTCAATTTATAGAGATTTTCTATGTTTTGACAAAATACGTTCAAAGTCGTCTGCTGCAGAATTGTCTATGAGGGAAAGGGTTAATACAAATGGAATTAATTAAATAACAAGTCGTTATAGCCATTTAGCAGACTGACGAGACTGGTATGGTAATTTGTCGTTGTTCGTACCACTTTCACTCGGTCAGCACGCTCGAAATTCGACCGAACCATCTCATAGTATTCTCCGTCGCTGAGTGTCAGGGACTTCAAGTGGGGACATTTCAACCTGGAAGACAAGAAATCAGGCATATTAACATTTCCCACACTTAACACATCTGCAGTTGATCAATTAGAAAACAACTACCGG
Organism: Serripes groenlandicus; assembly: GCA_031761405.1. Lineage (NCBI taxonomy): Eukaryota > Metazoa > Mollusca > Bivalvia > Cardiida > Cardiidae > Serripes > Serripes groenlandicus. The sequence goes on along the minus strand of JASEVX010000009.1, from coordinate 67,414,633 downwards.
GTACGTAAACATATGAAATATTTGTACAAACGAAACTTAACAATTTAATACAGTTAAACGCATAGTGGCAAAAAAAAGCAATTGCTCAAATTCTCCTTTTGCAACAATGTTTTTTAAACTCATCTGCTGGAGATGAGTCAAAATACTGTCTGCATGTAGGAAGGGATAAGATTTGATAATGCCAATCCAATTCTGATTGACATATGAAAGGTTAACCCTTTCTTATAATGTAGACAACTGTTGACTCATCTACATCAGATGACTTTCCAAAAGAGTGAATGACAAAAAGGATAAATTGAGGGCAATTTCTCCTTTTGCCACAATGTTTTCAACTCTAATCAATAATTATGCTTTTGTTTATTGCGATTTTCCATATTTTTTTCGCTAAATGTTTTCAAAGTCATCAGCATCTGCTTCAGAATGATTGTATGCAGGATAGGGTCTAGGAACCATTGAAACCACTTATGATGACTACAGCAGAGGACTTTCCAAAAGTATTAAACGGTTTGAATAATGACTTATTTCAAGCAAATTCTCTTTTTTATCAAGTTATCTTATTCATATACGCTGACTTGCTGATCTACAGTACTATAGTCCCTAAAAAAACCTTTGTTTGCGTAGAAATCAGTGTATACCATCACCAGAATGTATTGAATATATAAGACATTGAGTTTAAATGCATTGTGAATGTGTATAGGATGCACTGGAAATGATTGATTTGATCACTTTTAGTATTTTGACCTTGTTTGAAAGTGAAAGTAGAGAATGCTAAACACCGGTTTTGTCTGGTCCCGATTTGGTCCAAAATGACGGTTACCATTTTTCGCCTGGTAAGTGCTTTCTTGCATAATGCATGACCCCACATTTTCTTTGGATTGTTTTAAAGCTAGGAGGTAACTCTTTTCAATGATATAATATTATGGTGTTCTACATGAGAAACGCTTAGAAAGTGTGACAAATGAGGACTGAAACTGGTTGATTTACATGAAAACAAAGAAGGATCTTTTTTGGTGTATTGTAACCTACATATAAATTTTCTACCATTCCCAATTAAGCCCATGTGTAGCAGACGACCTTTGCCACCATGGTTCATTCAATAATAATGCTTCGATTTATATCTTTTTCATTTAAAGATATTTGATTACATGTTTTTAAAGCTGTTTGCTGCAGATTTGATGTATGCTGGAAAGAGATTAAAGTTGTCCAGGCATAAAATGGTGTATGAGGTAGACTTCTTTTAACCCTTTCCCTCATATAGATGCTTTCTGACGCCTCTGCAGCAGACGACTATTTGAAAACATAAACAAAACGTGCAATTTCTCCTTTTGCCACAATGTGTTCCACTTTTAGTCATAGGTTATCCATTCAATTATAGAGATTTTCTACTTTTTTACATATAAAGTTCAAAGTCGTCTGCTGCAGAGTTGTCGTATGAGGGAAAGGGTTATTTTAGATAAAGTACAAATAATTTGGAAGGGAAATCATCCATAGAGACATAAAATACACAATTACACAATTCTATTCGAATTACCTCCCTTCAATTAATTAATCTTGGAAGTGAGGTTTGCCTACTGCATTAACTGCATATACCACATAAAACAAATCTGCAGTAGAAGACTTTGAAATTATCAAGTCAAAAATATAGAAAATCTCCATAAATAATAGTATGATTATTGAATAGAGTTGAAATCATTGTGGCAAATGGAGAAATTGCTCATTCTCAGCAATTCCTCCTTTTGCCACAATGTTTCAAATGTTGTCTGCTGCAGAGGCGTCAGAAGGTGTCTATACATCGGAAAGGGTTAACCATTTCTGTGATGAAGCAGACCTTTGATATGCAGATGTATGAGAAAATGAACATTTTCTCCCTTTCCCATGTCGACGTGCAATATGTGCATCACAGTTATATAAGACGACATCTTTATCAAGTACACTGTACTATGACTGCTCGTCAACTAGGTAACTCTGCATTGGTAGGGTAATAAAACTCAGTTCATTTCAGATACTATGCTAGATATATGACTGAGTCTCTTAATCCTTTTCCACATACAGCAAATCTGCAGCAGACGACTTTAAAAACATCTAGAAAAAACGCAGAAAATCTCTTTTAATGAAGGTATAATTACTAAATAAAGTTGAAAACATTGTGGCAAAGGAGAAATTGCTCGTTTTGAGCAATTTCTACTTTTGTCACAATGTTTTCAAAAGACTTCTGCTGCAGAGGCATCAGAAATTGTGGAAAAAGGGTGAACCCCATCCAAATTATCAATTGTTTCGCCTAGTTGTGTTCACATAGCGAAAGGAAACCAAAAACATCTGCTGCAGATTTCTTGTATGTTAGAAAGGGGTAATACAACCTTATCAATTTTCTCCTTTTGCCTCAACTCTTTTCAATAATTAATCTTTTATTTATAGAGATTCTTATGTATTTTATGTAGATGTTTTCAAAAAGTAGTCTCCAGCAGATATTTTGCGTATGTAGTAACAACCCGACAGAAAGTCTATCCTCCTTACCTTATATATAATATACCGCCTTGGTTGCGTAGTAGTACAGCACCAGCTTCATGTACAGGAGGTCGCGGGTTCCATTCCCGGCTGGGTCATACCAAAGACTTTGAAAATGGTGGTGATGATTTTCATCTGTGGCGCTCCGGGTTGTCAGGTAAGCTTTATGACTGACAGGCTGGTGTCAGGATAAATGGACCGTTAGTACTGGTAACTTACCAAGGAAACGCCGTGATATAACTAACTGATTGGCTGGTGTCAGGATAAATGGACCGGTAGTACTGGTAACTTACCAAGGAAACGCCGTGATATAACTAAAACATTGTTGAAAGCGGCATTAGACACAAAGAAATAAATCAAACAATCTTACCTGATATGGTCCACAAATTTGTTACTCTTGTCGCTAAATCTAATGGTATCAGGGTCCCATTGTATCTCCAGTCTCATGAGATTCTGACAGTTCTGGGCAAAACCCTCAATCACCTGATCTATATGGACTTTGGTTGTCAGCTTTAAGAACCAGCCATTAGCTGTACCAAGCACGCAAATCCTGAAAACACACAGAAGAAGAGAATGATGTCAAAGCAATCCGTTTTCACTTAATTATAAATACGGACAAACTTCAAAAATATGCAGTGAATGAAGAAATTGATTCTAAATTATAATGTCACAATGTTTTCCACTCAACATTAAAATCATGCTTCCATTTCTCCTTTCCCAACACTGTTTTCAAAATTGCCTTCAGCTCAAGGGCATCACAAGAGTCATGTTGTCTCTAGAACAGAAAGGGTAAACTCCAACTAGAATGAATCAGTGCAAGTAGTTGAAGGCAGATCAAAAGGTTACAGAGCCAGTATGCAATCTGATATGGATTTTTAGCCCAGGGTGGCTGAACCCTTTTCCTGATATAGACGCTTTCTGACACCTCTGCAGCAGACAACTTTTTTGAAAACATAGTGACAAAAGAGGAAATTGCACAAAACATGCAATTTCGCCTTTTGCCACAATGTTTTCCACTTTTTGTCATAGGTTACAATATCAATTCAATTATGGAGATTTTCTATTTTTTGACAAAATATGTTCAAAGTCATCTGCTGCGGAATTGTCGTATGAGGGAAAGGGTTAAGTAAGGCGGAGATAACTGGTATTTCCCACAATATATCTCTTTAACCCTTTCCCACATACAACAATTCTGCAGCAGACGACTTTGAACATATTTTGTCAAAACATTGAAAATCTCTATAATTGAATAGATAACCTATGACTAATAGTGGAAAACATTGTGTCAATAGGAGAAATTGCTAGTTTTTAGCAATTTCTTCTTTTGTCACTATGTTTTCAAAAAGCCGTCTGCTGCAGAGGCGTCAGAAAGCGTCTATATGAGGGAAAGGGGTTAAACCTTTCCCACATACAACAAATCAGCAGCAGACGACTTCGAAAACATGTAGCCAAAAATATGGAAATTATTGAATTAAGTTGAAAATATTGTGGAAAATGAAGACATTGCTCATTATGAGCAATTTCTCCCTTTGCCGCAGTATTTTCAAAAGTTGTCTGCTGTAGAGGCGTCAGATAGAGTTGTTGTTATGTGAGAAAGGCTTTATATTTCAAAAGAAAGTTTCTTGAAACGTACTGCTTTGAAGGTCAATTAGAAATGTTGTAACATGAAGTATGACCCTTATCATTGTTTTCAAAAGTCCTCAAATGATTCAAAATCAATTTAGTCAAAAGTGGACTGGATCAGGAAAGGGTTTAAATAATTGAACAGCCATGAGGGAGGTACATTGAAAGACTGTCTCTGGAACACTCTTTAACCCTTTCCCACATACAGATGCTTCCTGACGCCTCTGCAGAGAGACAACTTTTGAAAACACTGTGACAAAAGAAGGAATTGCTCAAAACGAGCAATTTCTCCTTTTGTCAAAGTGTTTTCAACTTTATTCAATTACATATTATGATATTATTTTAAGAGATTTTTCACATTTTTGCCAAGATGTTTTCAAAGTCTTCTGCTGCAGATTTGCTGTATGTGGGAAAGGGTTAAGCAGAAACACTGTTGAAGGCAGCGTAAAACTGTATTGAAACAAACAAAACAAGCAATAATTATAAAGCAGATGAAAAACCTTAATAAATACATTAGACGCACCACCTTTAATCATTCACACAAGCCAATAAGTCTAGAGCAAGCACTGAGAGAGAGTAAATGTGGGAGTAGAAGCAACCTTTTCCCCACACATGTTTGAAGTGCTTTTTTTCCAATATTCCAGGCAGTGCCTCAATTCTTATACAGCTAATGATTGCCTGGCTTTCTAAGACAAGAATGTAGAATTTCTGGATAAGAATTAAGGCCTATTGATTTTATATGCAGACTTCTAAGTTTTCTACAGCTCTATGTAAAACTTTGTACTTGTGAGTTTCGAATACCTCTTGAATATCGGGGCCAGTGTAATAATATATTTCAAAGTTGTATTAATCCTTTACCATGTACAATATATCTGCAGCAGACGACTTTGAAAACATAATAGGGGTTTAATCTTTGTAAATGAAAGTATAATTAATCAAAAGAGTTGAAAGTATTGCGGTAAAAGGAGAAATTACTCTAAATGCAATAAAGTTGTCTGCTGTAAATGCCCCAAAATATGGCTGCATGCGGTAAAGGAATTTTATTGAAAAAATCTAACCCTTTCCCATTTGCAAACACATTTTGGGCATCATAATGAGCAATTTCTGCTTTGCCACAATTTTTTCAAAAGTGGTCTGCTGCAGATGTGTCCAAATCCATCTGGAATGGAGTTATAATGGAAATATCTGTGGCTAAACCCTTTCCCATTACTAAGCAGATTTTGATGCATCATCATGAGTATTTTTTCCTTTGCCACAATGTGTTCAAAATTGACCTGCTGCAAATGTGTCTGCATGTGGGAAAGGAATATTACGGAACAATTGAAAAAAAAGTAATGTTTCAATGGACAGATTTACCCTTCACCAGATATGCACAAAGCGGCAGATGATCTTTGAATGCAAAATTGAGTTTTGGAAAAAGGGGCAATTGCTCAAAACAATCAAATACTTTCCTATTAATTAACCTAAATGTTATTTCACTATAATACTTCCAACTTAACTGAGATGTGTTAACCCTTTCCTTCATATAGACGCTTTCTGACGCTTCTGCAGCAGACGGTTTTTTGAAAACATAGTGACAAAAGAAGAAATTGCTCAAAACGAGCAATTTCTCCTTTTGCCACAATGTTTTCCACTTTTTGTCCTAGGTTATCCATTCAATTAAAGAGATTTTCTATATTTTGACAAAACATGTTCAAAGTCGTCTGCTGCAGAATTGTCGTATGAGGGAAAGGGTTAACAAGCAAACAACATTCAAAATATCGTATCAGGGAAATGGTTAAAACAATGATCTCTCTTTCCCTTGTACATATGCCATTTGAACCGTCTCCGGGGTACAGTGGTTAGAAACCAGGGTTCGCTCCCAAGTCAGGTCATACCAAAGATCGACTTAATAAAGGTAGAAATGACTTCCCTCCATGGTAAACAGAGTTGCAAGGAAAGCATTCCTACTGATACATCAGTGCCAGAATAAATAATACCAGTACTGGTAATTTAGTCTGGTAAACCCTGTGATATTTCTATTATACTTTTTTATAAGCATTAACAAATAAATTCTAACAAATAAACGGATATTTTTTCACAGCTACATGTATGCAGCAGAAACCATTTAAACCTTTCCCGCATATAGACGCTTTCTGACAGCTCTGCAAACAGACAACTTAAGAAAAAATTGTTGCAAATTGTTAATCGTATTGAGCAATTTTTTCCTTTTGTCACAATGTTTTCAATTTCATTCAATAATTACACTCTCGCAGAGATTTGTCACTTTTTGTCCAGATGTTTCCAAAGTTTGTCTGCTGCAAATTTGTTGCATGTTGAGGGTTAAAGCATTGTGGAAAAAGAACAAAATGAACACATATAAAGCCCTTAATTTAACCCTTTACCTCATATAGACGCTTTATGACGCCTCCGCAGCAGACGACTTTTTGAAAACATAGTGACAAAAGAAGAAATTGCACAAAACGTGCAATTTCTCCTTTTGACACAATGTTTTCCACTTTTAGTCATAGGTTATCCATTCAACTATAGAGATTTTCCATTTTTTGACGAAAAACGTTCAGTCGTCTGCTGCAAAATTGTCGTATGAGGGAAAGGGTTAATGAGAACATTAATCATAATTCCAACGTTAACACTTTCCCTCATACAACAATTCTGCAGCAGACGACTTTGAACATATTTTAACAAAAAGTAGAAATTCTCTATAATTGAATGAATAACCTATGACAAAAAGTGGAAAACATAGTGGCAAAAGGAGAAATTGCACGTTTTGTGCAATTTCTTCTTTTGTCACTATGTTTTCAAAAAGCTGTCTGCCGCAGAGGCGTCAGAAAGCGTCTATATGAGGGAAAGGGTTAAAGAAATTACAGTTTTGTTACTATGGATTTTTAAAAGCTGCGAGACAACTCTAAAAATATCATATCAGTAAATTATTTACAGTTTACCCCTTTCCCACGTATGACAAAATCAGCAGTAGACAACTGAAAATATCTAAGCAAAAATTTGAAAAATTTCTATAAATCTAAGTAACTTTATTCATTGAAAAAAGTTGAAAACATTGCAGCAGCAAAAAGATAATAAAACTAGAATTGTTTTTGCAAAAAACAGATGTCTCCCCTCAAATATCTGTCAAAATCTCTCAAAACATTCCAACCTATAAATTTGGGACAGACAGACAGACAGTCGAGACATGGGTTCTGCACATCGCCTTGATGAGGTGAACATTTGACCCAAGTTTCATGAAAATCCTTCAGGCCGTCTTGGAGATATGGAGCGGACACGATTTGGGACGGACAGACAGACAGACAGTCGAGACATGGGTTCTACACATCGCCTTGATGAGGTGAACATGTGACCCAAGTTTCATGAAAATCTTTCAAGCAGTCTTGGAGATATGGAGCGGACACGAAATAAAGCCTCAAACCTTTGACCTTCAAGCGTGACCTTGACCCTATATTGTCGAGACGCGGGTTCTGCACGTCGCCTTGATGAGGTGAACATGTGAGCCAAGTTTCATGAAAATCCTTCAAGCCGTCTTGGAGATATGGAGCGGACACGATTTCGGACAGACGGACAGACAGACAGAAGGACAGACAGACGCCCAGGACAAAAACAATATATCTCCCCTGTATACAGGGGGAGACATAATGATCATCATGAGCATTTTTTTTCTATTGCCACAATGTTTTCAAAACTTGTATGCTGCAGAAGCATCAGAAAGCATCTGAATGTAGGAAAGGGTTACAAGAATCTTCCAGAGTAGTATCATTTAAATTTCTATTGAGCAGAAATTGATTTTCTTACACAGAATCATACATAACAATCATTGACCTACTGGGCTGCTAGGCTTTCTTGACATATCTATCTGATGGAATTAACAGGTTCTCATAAGCTATATTTAGATCAGGATTCCGCAAAATTATATTATCTCACACCACAAAAACAACTTGTAAATGTCACTTGCATAATTCAGTGGTTACCTGATATGACCTATCTACGGTGAACTGCTTTGAAAACATCTACAGCATAAAACTGAACAATTTGCAAAATTGGAATCTCAATATTGGAGAAGAGATGAAATCATCTTGGAAATAGGAAAAATTGCACATTTCCCCAAAATTTCTTAATTATCTGCTGAACAATTATTAATCCTTTCCCACATACAACAAATCTGCAGCAGACAAGGTTGAATAAATCTAGGCAAAAATATAAATATACTCTATACATGAAAGTACTACATGACTGTATCATTGAACAGTTGTAAACATAGTGGAAAAGGAAAAATTGCTCATTATGAGGTTTCTCCTTTTGCCACAATGGTTTCAAATGTCTTCTGCTGCAGATGAGTAAAAATGCTCTTGAAAGTGGGAGAGGAGGAGTTATATCTAGTCTCTATCAGGGAAAGGGTTAAATACTTAACAATCTAGATCAAGTACCACAACACACTTCGTAGTATTAGAAATTGTAACTTGATTTACATTATGTTATGTATGTGAAAAGAGGTACAATTGCAACACAAAACAAGAGATGTTGTCAAACAGTATGCCCCCCCTTAGCGTCACATTGTCAGGAACAAGTTCAGGTCATTGTGACCTTGACCTTTGAAAGGATGACCTCAAGATAAATATGGGTCATCTACTGGTCATGCCTAACCTCCCTGCATGTTTGACAAACATAAGGTCCTCCTGAGCATCACATTGTTAGGAACATGTTCAAGGCCATTGTGACCTTGACCTTTGAAAGGATGTCCTCAAATCAATATGGGTCATCTACTGATCATGCCTAACCTCCCTGCCCAATTCGAGAACCTTAGGCTCAAGCATTCCAGTTGTCAATGTCAAAGTGACCTTGACATTTGAATAGATAACTTCAAAATCAATAGGGGTCATCTACTGGTCATGTCCATTTCTGCCAAATTTGTGGACATTAGGCTAAAGCATTTTGCAGTTATGAATTGGACAAGCTATTTGTGTTCAAAGTCACTCTGACCTTTGAATGGATGATTAATCATCAAAATCAATAGGGGTAATATACAGGTTATGCACACCTCTCAGCCAAATTTGAGGACATTTGGCTCAAGAGAATTCTGCAGTTATCAATCTGACAAGCTTTTAGAGTTGAAGGTCACTGTGACCTTGACCTTTGAATGGATGACCGCAAAATCAATAGGGGCCATCTACAGGTCATGCACAACCTCTCTGCTGAATTTGAGGAATTTAGGCTTTAAGAATTCTGCAGTTATCAATCTGACAAGCAATTTGTGTTCAAGGTCACTGTGACCTTTGAATGTATGACCTCAAATTCAATATGGGTCAGTTTAATGGTCATGCTCTTCCTCCCTACATAGTTTCAGTACAGTAGGTCCAAACATTATTCAGTTTACAATCTGACAAGCTTTGGTCTACCGATGGCCTGACTAACATTTGCAAAGCAAATACCCCCTCTTCTTCGAGCTTGGGAATAAAAATGAGTGCATATTATGCACTTGAGACTGAATCATACCTTCCCTAAACACAGATGATTTTTGACACCTCTGCAGCTGACTTCCTTTCAAGTAATCATTTTGGGGGAAAAAAGAAATAACTCGAAACAAGCAATTACTCCTATTCAAAAATGTTTGAACTATGTATAATTATGAAAACATCTCAACAAAAATATGAAAAATCTCTCTGCAGCAGACGGCTTTTTTAAAACATAGTGACAAAAGAAGAAATTGCACAAAACGTGCAATTTCTCCTTTTGCCACAATATTTTCCACTTTTAGTCACAGGTTATCCATTCAATTATAGAGATTTTCCATTTTTTGACAAAATATGTTCAAATTCATCTGCTGCAGATTTCTTGTATGTAGGAAAGGGTAATTGTTAGCAATTTCACCTTTTTTGTCACAAAGTTTGCAAAAATCATCTGCCAAAGATACATGAAAATGTGTCTCTAGAGGCAGGAAAGATTGAGGTATTTTTAATGGGACGAGAAGAATACCAGTGCAAACAATAAATGTCTATGTACATGTACCAGACAGATAAGAGTGTCTGGACCATTTTGAGTCATCTGCAGCAGATGACTTTGGCAATAACCTCTAAGAAATAGAATTATAATTCATTTTAATAACATTGTTGCAAAACAAGAAGTTAAGAAGTATTTCTCCAATTTTCACAACGTCTTCAAAAGTCATAAGCTGCAGGCAGATGTCTCAAAATGGTTCCCGCTTGTGCAAAAGGGTTAATAAAATTTACCTTATGTTTTTCAAGAACAGTATAACATTCAACCAGAAATTCTCCGTCAGCTTTGGTTTGCCAGCAACAGCTAAGCCACTCAACTGTCGACCATGCTTTTGCAGGAAGTTGTAAATTGCATTCTCGGACAGTGCGGGAGTTGAACTGACGTCAAGAGCTCTCAGCTGTTTGAACTTTCCCCTCTGGACCATATCACTAAGTATCTGTGGAAATGCAAAATGAAACATGTGATTCTAGTATATCATTTACCCCAAGCCTGCTATACCAGTAAGTGTCTTTATTAAAGCTTTACCAGTTTCAGTCAAATTCTGAAAACATTGTGGCAAATGGAGAAATTGCTCATTATGAACAATTTCTCCTTTTGTCATCATATGTTCAACTCTATTCCAGTAGTATCTCATATCTATTCAATATCAGTTTCAAAACTAATGCTGCAATCTTTTCTGTGTTTTATTAAACACTACAATACAATTGTTTATTTGCGTAATTAAGCCTCCAGCCAACAAAAAAAAATATAACATAACATTTAACTTACAATTTAGTATTATGCAAACTCTTACTTCTTTCAAAAGCTTTGAAACATAACGGGCTATATTTTTACAAACTACATGTACTGAAATTTGCATTTTGAAGGAAACGGAAAAAATCCTGTAAGATTGTTAAAGCATTAAACCACATATTTAGATAGAAATCTGTTACATTCTAAAACTAATAACTATCATAAATAGTATAACAGCTTTATATATACCTTATCTGTAAAGAATTCGCAATGTCCAAGACCCAAGAAGGTGAAGAACGGAATACGGAGAAGTACGTTTTCCAGACATTCCCTTGACAATTCCGTGGATGTCAGATCAAGCTCTCGAATTTGAGAAACCTCCCATGGTACCATCATCATATACTGATCTTCTAGGCCTGTAAATGATTCATATTCAACTGGATGATTCAATAACAAAACATGAACTGTCAATTAGGATAGCATATATCCATCCAACTATTCAAAACAGAGATCTATATACAGGTGAGTTAACAAGCTCCAAAACTATAAAAGTTTCTGATTGATCAGAAGCAGATTCAATCTCCAAATTGTCCAATCAGAAGCCTTAATTTGAGGATGGAGTTCACTTCTGAGCACTGAGAACGATTTCATATAGTTTTATGGTTTCAGACATGGATTAGCCATTCATTCTTGAAATTGTTTAAAAGAAAGTCTTATTTGGAGCATCGAGTTCATATCTGAGCATAGAGTCATAATGTTTTCAAAAGGTGTTCTGCTGCAGATGCATCAACATGTGTCTGCATGTGGGAAAAGTTCAATCAAAAGGCTGTGCTTGCCAAACTATAACAATGAACCACTAGTTGCCATAAAAGTTTAACCTTAAATCAGGCCAACTGTATTGATTTATAGTGACCTTGACCTGAGAAGTTTTTGAACAGAGAATTAGCTAGAATTATATTATCATAAATGTATTAAAACCCTTTCCCATATAGACACTTTTTGACGCCTCTGCAGCAGAAGACTATTGAAAACAATGTGAAATTGCAAATAACGAGCAATTTCTCCTTTTGCCACAATGTTTTTAACTACATGTATATTCAATAATTATACTTTGGTTTATAAAGGTTTTTTCCCATTTGTGAAAAGATGTTATCAATGTCATCTGCTGCAAATTATTGTAAGGATGAAAGGGTTAAGTTTCAACAGCTTTGAACCTGTAACTTGCAACGATACATGTATAAGCTTTTAGCTGTACAGTCACATGGAAGCCAGACCCAACACAGAGCACCCCGGATCAAGATATCTCCAATACAGGGTGATCCTGGGTGAAATTGGGTCGCAAACATCGTCATCCCGGACCAGGCCAGACCCAACGCATCACTACAACGGATGACCACAAAGCCGACATGGATCTGACCCCGGTACAACACGGCAGCACCACGGACCGTTCCAGAATGACCCAGACCATCTTGGACCCAACACGATGTCAACACAGATGACACCGGACCATCCCGGACCCAACACGACATGCCAAATTACCAAGGATCAACACGGTCGCTACACAGACGGTCCTGGACTACCTCTGGATGGTCCCGCCAATTTTAAACAGTTTAAAATTGCCGGGGTGTTGTACAGGACCATGACTGTCCCGGATAAGCCAAGACCTAACGAAAATCGAACACGGATCTTAACCCAGATCGGCTTAATTTCACACCGGGACTGTCCGGTGTGACTGGGGCTTTAAACACAATTTGCCTTGGAACTTTAGCCAAATATCGATAAAACATGTTAAAATTATAAGTGACAGCATGATTTTTTTTTATTTGTGTTTCAACAATTTTCAGGTTATATCACTGCATTTCCTGGGAAAATAACCTGTACCTGTACTACTGGTCCAATTATCTTGACACTAGCGAGTCAGTTGTAAAAATTACCTGTCAAGGAGGGAAATCAATTAATACTATTTTCAAAATCTTTGGTATGACCTGGCCAGGGATGGAAACTGAAATCTCCAAGTCAGACACTCTTCCACTGCATCAAGGAGGCGGTGATGTACAGATGATTGAGAAATGTTACCCAGAGCTATAGATAAGGGACGTTTTGCATGTTCTAAAATCCTTATTTGACCCTCTAGCCCAGACTGTTGTGGGTACTCAGTGAGACGATTCTATTGAGTACCCACAACATAGGGTTTGCTTTAATAATAAGAGAGAAATTGTGGGGAAAAGAGCTGAATACCCCTCCTCATCTGGACCTCTGACAAAAATGGCCCTTTACCTGCATGTTGAAGCAATAAAGTCCTCAGTTTCTTGCATCTTTGGATTAGGGTTTTGAAAGACGATCCTTTAACACGAAGACAGAAATTCAGTGCAAGGACTTCCAAATGAATACAGTTTGAAGTCAGCAGTTCAATATGGCTGTCGTCGATGAATGTAATACCATACATGTTCACGACTTTAAGGTTTGGCGTGTGAGCTTTTATTTTACCGATGTTGATAACTTCATACACATCTTCTTCACCCTCACTTGAAAGCTCGAAAGTTCCTGGAAAAAGTATCATAATCAATAAAATCATTATCCCTCATATAAACAAATTTAGATACCTATGGAAAACATTGTGAACAAGAGCACCAAATGTCACAAAATACGCCCGTCCTGTTTTTTTGAGACCAAGTATAGTGGTAATTGGTTGTACGTCAGCCAAACTTAGAGATCGGACACTGTTAGTACAGTTTTGGCCATTTCGAGGGACATAATTGTGTAGTGACTAAGATAACGTTGTAAGTTATCAAACGTAACCAAGATATTTTGCCCATAAACATATTGTCTAAATTTGGTGATGATCGGATAAAGGCTTTACAAGTTATTTAGCTGACAAGACCAATTTTAGGTAATTTCTATAATTAAAGGGCAATAACTCTCTATCGACTGGAGCAATATGGCTAGTTATCGAACTTGTCCAAGATATTACGCCAATACACATTCTGACTAAATTTGGTGATGATTGGACAAAAGCTCCCAAAGTTATTGAGCTGACAAGACCAATTTTAGGTAATTTCTATAATTAAAGAGGGATAACTTTCAATTGACTGAAGCGATATGGCTAGTTATCAAAATTATCCGAGATATTATACCAATACACATTCTGACCAAATTTAGTAATGATTGGATAAAGGCTTCTAAAGTTATTGAGCTGACAAGACCAATTCTAGGTAATTTCTATAATTAAAGGGCGAAAACTCTCAATTGACTTAAGCGATATGGCTAGTTATCAAACTTGTCCGAGATATTATCCCAATACACATTCTGACTAAATTTGGTGATGATTGGACAAAGGCTTCTTAAGTTATTGAGCTGACAAAACCAAATTAGGGTAATTTCTATAATAAAAGCGCAATAACTCTTGATTGACTAAAGCGATATGGCTAGTTATCGAACTTGTCCGAGATATTCGCCCAATACACATTCTGACCAAATGTGGTGATCATTTGACAAAGGCTTCTAAAGTTATTGAGCTGACAAGACCAATTTTGGGTAATTTCTATAATTAAAGGGCGATAACTCTTGATTGACTAAAGCGATATGGCTAGTTATCAAACTTGTCCGAGATATTATCCCAATACACATTCTGACTAAATTTGGTGATGATTGGACAAAGGCTTCTAAAGTTATTGAGCTGACAACATACTGGACGCCGCCCGCCCGCCCGCCTGTACGCCGCAGGTAAAACTATAATACGATCCGTTTTTTCAAAACGGGCGTATAAAAAGGGAAAGATTTTTCAGATTGCACAAATATGCATAAATCATCTTTTTTTCCCCACAATATTTCAAAACTATATTTCCAATCTTTAAAAATACAATTTTTTTCTCAGACTGTTCCGCGCTAAAAACACCATTCACTCCTTCCCACATACAACAAAAATTTATCTGAATAAAACGTTGAAAAAGTCTAGACAAAACTATGGTAAATCTCTATACGTGAAAGTATTATAATTGAAAACAATTAAAAACATTGAGGCAAAATGAGAAGATTTCTACAACTACAACAATGTTTTCTGAAGTTGTCTGTCTGCTGCATATAGGCATAAAAATGCCTCTAAATGTGGGAAAGGTTTTCAAGTTATATCGATAATCAAGGTAAACTTAATGTCAACACTTGTATCCTTAACCCTTTCCCACATACAAACGATTTCTGATAAGTCTTCAGTGACAGGAAAACTTTTAAAAACATTGTGGCAAAAAGATTAATGAGCAATTTCTTCATTTGCCACAATGTTTTCAACCTCTATTATACAATTTAACTGTCATCTGTAGTGGCTTTTAAAAAAAAAAATCAATTGTTTAGGCATTTAACCCTTTCCCTCATACAACAATTCTGCAGCAGACGACTTTGAACGTATTTTGTCAAAACATAGAAAATCTCCATAATTGAATGGATAACCTATGACTAAAAGTGGAAAACATTGTGGCAAAAGGAGAAATTGCATGTTTTGTGCAATTTCTTCTTTTGTCACTATGTTTTTAAAAAGCCGTCTGCTGCAGAGGCGTCCGAAAGCGTTTATATGAGGGAAAGGGATAATATGACCAAAAAGTATTGGGTATCCATTTGGTCAACCTCATTAAAACCAGACCTAAACTTCACTGCAGTAGGAAACACTTGAATAGATCTGATGGCTGCCTGTTACAGGTCATATCAGTTTGACCTTTACATCTACCAATCAAATTGTCCCTTACGAAACATAAGTTATCAACAATGGGATATAACCTATATAAGTAAACAAAATTGCAGATTGTTCCGACTGTATAGAATATTTAAATGTGTATGGGTGAATTCTAGACAAGTTCTTGTTATGCCCTTTTAAATGTCAGATCTTTTATGTACAGCAAATTATTTCGGTCTGATTTTAACTCTGCTATTTTTGTATTCATCCGCAAATGTTTACAAATTGGCTGAGAACATGTATCCGGTAAACACAAAACGTCACGATAGATGGACAAGGTAAAGGGACCATTATCGGTCATAAAAATATTTTATTTGTGATTAGATAACAGTTTATTAAGTATATCATAAAAGGTTTGCTTAGTAACACATTTCTTGAACTTGTTTAATAAAACTTTATATGAAATGACAACTCATGACAAATCCTATAAATCCCTGATAAAGATAATATTTTTAAATTTCAATAACTGATTGTTGAAATAAGGAGAAACTAAAATTTTCTTTCATTATGAAAAATTTCTCTTCTTCATACAATGTTTTCAGATATTTTCAGAACTGATGACAGGCAAAATGTCATATCAGGTAAAATGCTTCTATAAGAGGAAAAGGGATAACCTACCTATCAAATGAAGCACTTCTAAGGAAGAAAGACAGCTGTAGATGCGTCTCATGAAACCTTCCAAAAAGATCACCTCCGACAGACAGATGCACAGACTTTTCAAATTACACGGAAAAGCATTCAGGTCATTGAAATCGTGCAACTGCATAGCATTCGAAAAATCCAAGGTCATGTACTTCAAGCTTGGACATCTGTTGGAGAGTTCATGTAATACCGGAGACGTGACCATTTCACACGGTATTTCGATGTATTGTAGTGTAGCTCCGAAACGAACATTAATTAAAGCCATGAGATTTTCAATACTATTGACGTGAAGTCCATTGTACTCTGGTCGTAGAGAAACGACATTCCAAAGACGATTGTCATACGCCAGCAGACGCCATTTTTTACATACTCTGGCAAGTTTACCCAAGTCCCGTTGGTGAACAAACGAAAAAGCTTTCAGTAGACATTTTTCTGGGAGATTGTCAATGGTGAATGTCTGAAATGAGATAACAAATTAATTAGTGACAAAAAAGTGACACAATGACATTTCCCAAAAGTCATGCAGAGTCTGCAGATGTATTCTGATGCAATTTTGCAACAGACAACCAATTCAAAACATAGCAATATCATGAGAAATTTCTCCTTTTGCTTAAACTTTATTCCAATTTCCCATAATGTTTCCTAGATGTTACTTATAAATTACGTTTTTATTTGAACATTTTCCCCCTTTGATTCCCACAATACAATTTCAAACTTATATGTATACTGCTCTGGTTTATCAAAAGTCATATGGACCATGGAACGGATTAAACCTTTCCCACTTGCAGATGCATTTTGACGTGTTTGCAGAAGACTACGTTGGAGAACATTTTGGCACATTAGGAGAATTTGCTCAAAATAATGAGCAATTTCTCATTTTGTCACAATGTTCACAAATATATATACCGGTACAATTATAAACATGTACAATGATCATTCTTTCACTTATAGACATTTTCCATATTTTTGCCTAGATGTTTTCAAAGTTGCAACTACCGCAAAATTGCTGTAAGTGGTAAAGGGTTAACCCTTTCCCTCATATAGACGCTTTCTGACACCTCTGCAACAGACAGCTTTTTGAAAACATAGTAACAAAAGAAGAAATTGCACAAAACGTGCAATTTCTCCTTTTGTCACAATGTTTTCCACTTTCAGTCATAGGTTATCCATTCAATTATAGAGATTATCCATTATTTGACAAAATATGATCAAAGTCGTCTGCTGCAGAATTGTGGTATGAGGGAAAGGGTTATAAGGATGAAATTTGACCAGAAGGAAAAAAAGGTGGGCCACTTATTGATATGACTTGTGCATATTGTAACAGTTAGATCATATCAATAAGAGGCTCTAATCAGGTGAGGCAAATGTGCGAAAAACTGATTATACTGATCTGTAAGACAGGTATGAAAGTTTCTGGCAAGTTTACAAGTGCTACATTTTAGGGAACTTCTTAACCCTTTCCCTCATTCAACAATTCTGCAGCAGACAACTTTGAACATATTTTGTCAAATTTAAATAGAAAATCTCTTAATTGAATGGATCACCTATGACAAAAAGTGGTAAATATTATGTCAAAAGGAGAAATTGCTAGTTTTGAGCAATTTCTTCTTTTGTCACAATGTTTTCAAAAAGCCGTCTGCTGCAGAGACATCATAAAGCGTCTATATGTGGGAAAGGGTTAACCCTTTTCTACCTGCAAACATATTTTGATGCATTTGCAACAGACGACTTTTGAAAACATTGTGGAAAAATAGAAAATTGCTCTTTTTGCCATAATATTTTTTTATATATTATTCAATAGTTAAGTGATTTTGCATATATTTTCCTCCATGTTTACAAAGTTGTCTGCTGCAGATTTGTCCTATAGATGTGGAAAAGGGTTTAAACCATATGCTGAAAATAATAGGATTGCAATCACTTCAGCAAGAAATCATTTCAAAATGAGATCTCGACAAGCTATGCAAATTCTGTTCACTGTGACTTTCTGACAAGCAGACAAATTTTGCTGTATTGTTGGAGCATTGTTTGAAAAATGTTAACCATGATCAATAAACGTTAAATCACCATGATCAATAAACGTTAAATCACCATGATCAATAAACGTTAAATCACCATGATCAATAAACGTTAAATCACCATGATCAATAAACGTTAAATCACCATGATCAATAAATGTTAAATCACCATGATCAATAAACGTTAAATCACCATGATCAATAAACGTTAAATCACCATGATCAATAAACGTTAAATCACCATGATCAATAAACGTTCAATCACCATGATCAATAAACGTTAAATCACCATGCTATAATTAAAGTATCTGAATCAAAACTATAACATTAAGATCATTTGATCTATGATATATATTATGTAAACCAGTTGAAAACAATGTGGAATAAGAGCGCAAACTGTCACAAAATACGCTGGTCCTGTTTTTTTGAGACCAAGTAGACTAAGTGATAATTGGTTGTATGTCAGGCAAATTTAGAGAGCGGAGACTGTTAATACAGTTTTGGCCATTTCGAGGGACATAAGTGTGGAGTGACTACGATAACATGGTTAGTTATCAAACTTGTCCGAGATATTATGCAAATACACATTCTGACCAAATTTGTTGGTGATTGGACAAAGGCTTCTAAAGTTCTTGAGTGGACAAGACCGAATTTAGGTAATTTCTGTCATTAAAGGGCAATAACTCCAGAGTGACTAGACCAATATGGCTGGTAATAAAACTTGTCAGAGATATTATGCCCATACACATTTTGACTAAATTCTTATTAAATTTGGTGATGATTGGAGAAAGGCATCAAAAGTTATTGATCGGACAAGACTGATTTGAGGTAATTTCTATAATTAAAGGGCAATTACTCTCGAGTGACTCCATGATATGGCTCGCTATCAATCTTGTCCGAGATATTATGCCAATGCACATTTTGACTAAATTTGGTTGTGATTGGACTAAGGCTTCTAACATTATTGATCAGACAAGACCAATTTTAGGTAATTTCTATAATTAAAGGGCAATAACTCTTGAGTGACTAGAGCGATATGGCTAGTTATCGACCTAGTTTAAGATATTATGCCAATACACATTCTGATTAAATTTAGTAGTGATTGGACAAAAGCTTCTAAAGTTATTAGGCGGACAACATACTGGACGCCGCCCGTCCATCCGCCGCAGGTAAAAATATAATGTTTTTTTAAAGACATTGCTGATTTTGATAATTATGAGTAATGTCTTCTTTTACCCTCAATTTTTTCTGAAGTCATTTGCTGCTGAGGCATCATGTGTATGTGGGAAAGGGTAAAAAGTCAGGAGTGTTGTCTTTCACCTTTTTTGCAGTCTGCCTGTGTTATGTCGTTTGTTTCTCCCAAGTTGTGCATATATATATAGTTAACAGTAACAGTTTGAAGATCAGATACATTTTTCATTATCTTGGTCCTTTAGGTTTAATGCTTTTCTAACATACAGATGCTTTCTATTTAGCCTTAATTAGCAGCAGAGTCACTGACACCTATTGAAAACAATGTGACTAAGGGGAAATAACATGAAACAAGCAAGTTATCTTCTTTTGAAACAATGTTTTTTAATCCTTTTAATATAATCATTATGTAACTTTGATTTATAGGGATTTTTCACATCAATGCAAAGAAGATATCATCAAAGTCGCTTATTGCAAAATAAAACGTTGTATGTTGGAAAAGGTAATATCCAATATACTGGTATCATTTATATGGTTTTTATTTTCATGCAGCTTTCTATATCATCTTAATTATCAGGAAATTTTAACCCACACTTAAGCAATTGACACACTTTTGACGACACATTCTGCATGAAAAGGTGCAATTGATCGACTGATTGGGGCTTACCGCTGTGTTCAACAACTTTTCAGTCAAATCACGGTGGCGGAGTTCACCTTCTCATGTGTTTCCTAGCTAGCTTTCTCTTACTATAGGTACTTCACACAACGTAACTCTCCGAACAACTGACTGCTTTTCCACATAGACTGTTAGCCCATTCAAGTGAAAGACGAATGCCAATAAATGTCACAGTGACTTTTGTCAAACGTCTGTTAGAATGTTGGCCGAGCTGGGTTGTGAACTCACAAACTCTTTAATTGACAGCAAGCGTTACTACCCACTGAACTATTTGGGCTCGGCCACAAGGTGAAAAAGATGCCTTTTTGGTTTTTGGTTTTCGTGTTTTTACATGACTTTCAACTGTACTTCAGACTTACACATGGCTTTTGCTGGGTAAATTGCCAGTTTCACCAGTAAGTTTGTCCCAACACCTGAACACATCAGAAGTAAATTTTAATCCCACAATCATGTCCGCCAATGAGAGATCTGTCGACATTCTACCAATTTTATAGTTTTTGTATGACCAAGCCTGGAGTCAAAATAAGGTGTCCCCCTGACGTCAGGTTTACACCCTTACAACTACTAGTCAGCATGGAGATTGTAGTAAACATTTAGGCAAAAATATGGAAAAAAAACTCTAGGTAGAAATAAAATTATAATTATTGGATAGAGTTGAATACATTCAGGAGAAGGATAAATTGCTTTTTAACCCTTTCCCTCATATATACCCTTTCTGACGCCTCTGCAGCAGACGGCATTTTAAAAACATAGTGACAAAAGAAGAAATTGCACAAAACGTGCAATTTCTCCTTTTGCCACAATGTTTTCCACTTTTTGTCATAGGTTATCCATTCAATTATGGAGATTTTCTATTTTTTTGATAAAATACGTGCAAAGTCGTCTGCTGCAGAATTGTCGAATGAGGCAAAGGGTTAACGTTGTCAAAATGCAGGAATGGGTTAAATGTCAGGAAAAGCAGTTCTGGAGTGTAAAATAGTATTATACTATGCAGGGTAGAGGTACACAGTCAGCCAATTAAGATATGGAATAATAGACCATACATCATACATTCTTACAAGCATGTCAATTAACCCTTTCCAACAAACAAAAACATCTGCAGCAGACATTTAACCCTTTCTCACATACAACAAATCTGCAGCAGACGACTTTGAAAACATGGGAAATCTCTATAAATATAAGTAAAATTAATGAAAAAAGTTGAAAACATTATTTGTGGCAAAAGGAAGAATTGCTCGTTTTGAGAAATTTTTCCTTTTGTCACTGTGTTTTCAAATGTCGTCTGCAGCAGAGGCATCAAAAAGCGTCTTTATGTAGGAAAGGATTATTTCAGTAACCTAATAAAGATCGAGCTAAACACATAGTAAATGTGGCAAACGCTCATTTTGGGAAATCATCTCCCTATTTCAAACATTATGTTTCTTCTCAGCGTTTGGATGCCACAATTTGGACTCAAAATGGTGTGTAGTGTGTACCTAGAATAGGAGTTTAACCCTTTCCCTCATATAGACGCTTCTGATACCTTTGCAGCAGACAAATTTTGAAAACATTGTGACAAAAGGAGAAATTGCTCAAAACGAGCAATATGTCTCCTTTTACCACAATATTTTCAACTTTTTTCAGTAATTATGCTTTCATTTATTATACTAAGAGCATTACCATATTTTTGCCTAGATGTTTTCGAAGTAGTCTGCTGCAGATTTGCTGTATGTGGGAAATGGTTATAACTGTTAATAAGTTCAAGATAAGGATAGTTAATTGGTATATCATGATCTTGGGTATATTGACCTTCCATCATGCATTCCAACCCTTACCATCACAAGTTCTTGTGTATGATATAAACGTTATACTTGATATAGATGACTTCAGACTGCAGCAGCATTCAGAGCATGAGCAGTTTCACCTTTTCCAAAACTGTTTTCAATTATAATTACATGTAAATTACATGTAAATTCCTATTTGCATCAATTGTCAACTCAAATATTTTCAAAGCAGTTACAGTTTACAGAGGCCCACAGGGAAGACTTGGCATGCCCAACTGAATGCAGCCTCTTTATTATTATTATTATTATTATTAGTTCAAAATTTATAGCAGTCCTTTGTGCAGTGGTCACTGAACTGATTGAAAATTAACCAGCTTTTCTGCTGTATTTCAGTTATATCATGGTTGCCTCTCACACCTGTGACAGTAACCTCAAACATCAATTTCTTCCCAGGTAACTTATGGCTACTTTCCAATGTAGACCATTAAGCCCATGCATTAGGAAGACAAAATATAAGTCTTGTCAATCATTAGAAAGACTGAATGGCCATGCCAGGGATAAAACCCAACACCTATGATTGATAGCCCTTCTTTTAATCCTTTCCCTCATACGACAACTCTGCAGCAGACGACTTTGAACATATTTTGTTAAAAAAATAGAAAATCTCTTTAATTGAATGGATAACCTTATAATGACTAAAAGTGGAAAACATTGTGGCAAAAGGAGTCAGAAAGCATCTCTATGAGGGAAAGGGTTAACTGATTAAGCTCGTTGGGATTGACATTTTGTATCCTAAAACATTCTACAGAAACCCAGTCTCCATGATATCCTTGTATCAGCAGGTGTTTTTTAGTGAAAACAGACTTATGTATACAGGTTTCAAGTAATTTGTCAACCATAAATGAGAGACATCAATAATGTATTTCCATAATTTTCCTCATAAACAAGTTGCACAATGTCTTGGAAAAAAAAAAAGTAAAAAGAAGACATGAAACGGGTTAGAGTTTGGCTAAAGAAAAGGGATGCCACATTATTATTTGTATCAGTGTATAATTACCAGTCTATGATAAAATCTAAGGAATGTATGTATTCAGTAAGAATTATATATTCATTATGAGTCCTGCAGTCTCAAGATATGGTATTTGCATAAAAAATGTGATTGAATAAATATAATAGTGCTTTTAAATTATGTGACTTTTAATAGTATAAAATTCAGTCATAATGATATATCGCAGCCATTCCTGTCTATATGGCAAAGAACTTAACCCTTTCCCTCATACAGACGCTTTCTGTGCCTCTGTAGCAGACGGCTTTTTGAAAACATAGTGACAAAAGAAGAAATTGCACAGAACGTGCAATTTCTCCTTTTGCCACAATGTTTTCCACTTTTATTCATAGGTTATCCATTCAATTATAGAGATTTTCTATTTTTTAAAGAAATATGTTCAAAGTCGTCTGCTGCAGAATTGTATAAGAGGGAAAGGGTTAACCAATTCCTCCCTGCAGACGCATGTTGATGCATGTGAAGTAGAAGACATTTGAATACATGTCAGCAAAAGCGAAAATTGCTCATAATTTTGCTGAAGTTTTATTGGAAGCCGCCAGGAGGACGACCATTAACATTATGAAGATGTAGTAATTATAAAATCTAAGGATGTAAAATAGAAAGACGAACTCAAGGTTATGATAAAGCCCCCTGAGGCTCTTTTTAATAGCATCTATGTGTTTTCCCTGAGTGTTGTTTTTTCCATTATAAAACCGCACAAGAGAAAGTTGATGCAACGCATCAATGTCGCAGGATATCCATAGTGAAGTTATGCATAACACTAACATTATAGTAGTTGAATAAACAGTTATCAACTGAGGGGCATATTGGAACATCAGGGGCTACAGGGGTCAAGTGAAAATGTATCATAACTTGCATTGTTTTGTCAACGAAGTGAATGATAATTGAAGCCTTTCATTGTTTATGATCAATCTCCATTCCAAAGTAGATTGACCATACACACAACCAACTAATTCTTGATCATAAACAGTAATGGAAATGAGTTATCTTGCCAATCATCAGTCATAGTATGTATACAGTGCTTTCATTAAGGAATAATTGTAAGATTTGTGAATTCCACATACACTTTTCAAGATGTTTGTCAGAATATTTGAATTTTATTATTTTTCAATAAAACCACAAAACAGACAATTTAGGATTTGCATGCAATAGCACGTCATTTTACCTTTCCTCTTTTAAAGTCAACAGTGGACACCTTTGCAGCAATCTACTTTTAAAACAATGAGATAAGGGTTAAATTGCTGAAGACATGAGTTTTCTCGTTTTCTCAAAATGATATTAGCTTAGCATCCTAATTATATCATACTTTAACAAATGTTGAAATGTAGTCCAATATTTATAAATTAGACCACCTTCGAAATATAATATCAACTAAACAGTTAAATCTCATTGAAATTGTTGTATAATTTAAACTTAATTTCGAACATAAACTTAGCCCTACAACATGTTAATTTATTTTAATTCTTTCCTTCCTTTTTTATAATGAAAACAACAAACTACTCATGTTTTAAAATTATATTATGTTGAGCGCCCTTGTGTCAATGATGCATAACAATATGCAGATCGGAAGCAATATGCCTTTAGGGAATTAAATGACACATTTAAAATTGTCAAGGACGAAATAATTTTGTACGAAAGACCCGATTCTTTCTTATTCGCAGAGGTGTCGTTCTTGAAACTCTCTTTATAGGCAGAGAGTGTTCGTTCAAAGTCATTTTTCCATTAAAACCAGTTTTATCTCGGTTTGTTCTTTTCTTCATTTGTTTCGAACCAAATAAACATTTTAAATCACCTATGATTTACTATTTGTAAGTGAGTGTAAAGAGGGGCTCTCTGCAAAGGAGATTGATCTACGCAGTTGGTATTCGCGAGTCACGCTGGTGCGCGTAAGTAAACAAATTAGACTGCGACGTAAAGGTTTGTAGTTATCGAATTTTGATTACATGTAGTATATAGTGTAAAATAAAGTATACCAGTCTAGCTAATAGGGACTGTTTTGTCTTCGTAAATAAAACAAAAAAACATAAATGCGAGTCAAAATAAAGAAACTGAAAATACCTAAAACATCGGAATATTTATTTCATTTTAGATGTGTCATGACTTAGTGTTTTTAAACAAACACAATTTGTAATATGTTCAAGACATCTAAGTGTGTTTCTTTCTAATAATAATCCCCCCTCCCATGTGATTTCAGAAAACCTATTAAAAATAGAAGTCGCGGGCTTCTGCCCGGCGACTAATAATCCAATAATATCAAAGTTCAGCTGACTGCTGTAACATTATACAGACTGAAGCACCAGACTATTCATATCTAAAAGCTTGTATGAAATTAGAAAATCAGAATGAGACCATAATATATCAGAGAATATTGAGACATTGTTTTGGCACAGACTTTTAGGCTTATCTGTGAACTAGAGAATCCTGTCTACTTCCAAAGCAATGAATCCACATTGGGCCTCTAAATTTGCTTTGTTGATTGAATATATTTGAACTAGTTGAAATTTTATGTTTTCAGGCAGATTTATACTTATTGCTCTTATTTCAAGTTATCAACCTTAAATTTACTACAAAAACTCGAAATTATAAAATCGCGAATGGCAAGTTGTCGACCTACAATTTTAAGTAAAGTAATATTGTGTAAATGAAAGTAACACCGATAGAAAGTGTGCCGCTAAAGTCACAACTATGAATATTTAACACTTGGAACTGGGAGCTTTAAAACAAATTTTAAATCTGCTGTACATTCTAAATGCATCCTGTTAAATGGAGTAGCGAAGAAAGTAATAACCAAATATCAACCCGTTGTCTGTGCGCAGACTGGTGGTGCTTTTCACCTGGTATAAATAGATCAAAATAAGACTTCACAAATGTTGAGGTTGATCTTCGTTTACACATGTAGTTCTTAAATTTTGTTTTCATTGTTCATGCAGTCCATTTATGTGTTTACCTACAAGAATATTGTTTAACTACATTCATTAATTTGTTTATTATATCAGAGTGTTTTCTGGGTAATTTTCCAGTACTACTGGGCTATTTACTGTCACCAGTGTGTCCATCCTTATGCTAACCCCACATTCCTGAGCACCAAGAAGGGAAAGCCATTCCTACCATTTTTAAAGTCTTTAATTCGTATAACCGGCAGGGGATCTAACCCACAACCTCTATCAGCCAAGGTGGAAGCTCTACCACTACACCACCGAGGCATGAATTGTGCAGTGCAAGACAAGTAAAGGTTCTTTTTAACCCTTTCCCTCTTACGACAATTCTGCAGCAGACGACTTTGAACATATTTTGTACAAAATGGGAACTCTTAATTTATAACTTAATGGATAACCTATGACTAAAAGTGGAAAACATTGTGGCAAGAGGAGAAATTGCTCGTTTTTAGCAATTTCTTCATTTGTCACTATGTTTTCAAAAAGCTGTCTGCTGCAGAGGCGGCAGAAAGGGTCTATATGAGGGAAAGGGTTAAGTCGTTTATAGCAGGGTGAGGGTAAATATTTCCCGAAATTTATCAGTGTGTACATTATCCCATGAAATGTCTGTTTAGTAAATTATCTGGTACACACAGGCAAGCAAAGGTGAAATGAATGAGGTCAAGATAATAAATGATGCATAATTTAATACAACTGCTACCAGAGCTATACAAGTCATGTGATGGTCCTTAGTAAAGATATTTTCTTCAACAAAATGATTTTGTTATGTATACATATATAATGCATAAAAAATGTAAATATTGAATACTTTGTTATTAACCCTTTCCCTCATATAGACGCTTTGCGACACCTCTGCAGCAGACGGCTTTTTGAAAATATAGTGATAACAGAAGAAATTGCACAAAACATGCAATTTCTCCTTTTGCCTCTATAAATGAAAGTTTAATTTTTTGAATAGAGGTGAAAATATTGTGACAAAAGAAGAAATTGGTTGTATTGTTTTCAAAAAGTCTTCTGCTGCAGAGGCAAAGCGTCTATACGTGTATACGTGGCAAATGGTTAATCTTCCAGTTTAATTTCAGAGAAAGTAACCTTTAATTGACAACTACATTATTAACATGAAAGTAAAAGAATCACGGAACCTGGTTCAAAAGATAATTATGATTTCAAGATCTGGCCATGTTCCAACCCCAAGGTTATGATATCTTTCATCTGATTTTCTTTTGTTTTGGTAAATGGAAGAAATATGTGCAGAAAACATAATGTGTATAATATTTGTTATCCCTTTCCCACATAAATGTATAGACGCTTTCTGATGCCTCTGAAACAGACATCTTTGGAAAAACATTTTGGCCAAAGGAGTATTTCTCCTTTTGCCGTAATGCTTTCATTGTTTATTCAATAAATATACCTTCATTTATAGAGATTTTCCGTGTTTTGCCTAGATGATTTCAAAGGCGTCTGCTTCAGATTTGCTAAATGTGGGAAAGGGGTAAATCAGGGTAAATGCTTTACCATGTTCTTAACATTACGTTCAATGGAAACATAATGTTTTCAAATTCTACCCACCAGCAGACGCATTTTGAAGCAATAGCAGCAGACTACATTAGGAATAAAATGTGTCCAAAGGTGAAATTGCTCAAGATGAGCAATTTCTCCTTTGGCGACAATGTTTTCAACTTTATTTACCATAACAATTAAGCTATCTTTTATGGAGAATTTTCGGGTTTTTGTCACCGTTTTTCAAAGTCGTCTGCTGCAGAAAACTTGTATGTGGGAAAGGGTTAATAAAGCACTTTTCAATACTATTGGTAGCATTTCTATTGTATTGTCTCAATATAGTTCACTTAATATGCCTTTAGAATAACCAAAATATTTATTGACAGACATTGACTTTGGACATGAGTCTGCAAAAGCGGAACTTTGAATGTTTAGGCAATTTAGAAAAAATGCTTGAAACAGTTATAATACATTTTACCACATTTTTTCAGCATGTATGACAATAGCCAATCTCATTAAAATCATCTCCTATTAACGCTACGCATAGCTTACATTTTTCAGATTGTGTACTTTAGTCAGATTGGACAATAGCTTCCATAGTTCACTGGGAATTTAATAATGATTTTTGTTCAGTCATAGTATGGTGGCCAGTGTATCTACCAATGTGTTTCCTGGCTTTCTCACTCCTGTGAGTTACCCACACAACAGTCTTTTCCAAGCAGTTCTGGCTGCTTTTTACATAGACTGTTATAATAGTCCCATTGTAAAGAATGTTGGCCAAGCTAGGGTTCAAAATCACAGCCTCAGGACAGACGGGACTGACAGCCAGCGGCACAACCTCGGGACTCAGACAGCCTGCGTTACAACCGAGGCTCAACAACAAGAGTTAAAAAGAAAAATATGTTCCATCTGCAAATATGTCAGTAAATGAATATATGTGACAAACAGAAGGAAAGATGGATGGAGAGCCAACAAATAGGGATCCTTCAGACTTAAGAGTCTTTGTTTGTTTGTTTTATTGGGGTTTTATGCCATTTTCAACATTAATTCAGTTATATCACGGCGACAATTCACTTAATCATGATCCCTGGGTAAACAAACCAGTACTAAGGCTAGGAAATGTGCCTTGCCTAAGGGCACTCCACAATGACCGTCGTGCCGCGACTGAGCATCAAACCCAGGCAACCCAGTTTGAAATCCCTGACGCTTACTACTCGCCCACAGCAGATTCCTGACACAAAAAAGTAAAGTATTTGTGAATTATAGTTACACCTCTACTGAAATGGCATGTATTTCTGATTTATGTGATGTTGATATTAAACATCCTCCACCATTTTACTTCCCAAATCACTTGCTTCAGACAGGCATACAGGCCTGGCATGCTATTTAACCCTTTCCCTCATATAAACGCTTTTGACGCCTCTGCAGCAGACGGCTTTTTGAAAACATAGTGACAAAAGAAGAAATTGCACAAAACGTGCAATTTCTCCTTTTGACACAATGTTTTCCACTTTTAGTCATAGCTACCCCTGTGAAATGTTGTTCTTGAAATTATGAACTTTTCATGCCACTGATGTTCATGAACTGCCATTAAATAGTTCTTAATCACAGTTCAAGAAATTTAGTTCATGAACAGTAAGACCAACTTGTTCATGAACTGTTCAAGAACTGAAGAAGAACATGGCAAATTCTTAACAAGTTCATAAACATCTGTCAAGTGTAATTCAAGTACTTTTAATGAACCCTATAAGTTCTTATTCTGTTCTTGAATAGTAAGTTTAATATAAATATATCACTGATTTTAAAATGATATTTAATTAAATTACAATGACTTTTTAACTCAGTGTGAATCTCTTAAACTACCATTCTGAATAGAGACATAAGAACATTTTATAGATCACTTCTAGAACACTTCTAGAACCAAAGAAGTTCTTATAAATGTATTATAGTGAAAACTTTTGAAATCTTCTTGTCAAAAGTAAAGGCCCTAGTGAAAGACATTAATGCAATTCCAGTGAAATTTATTTGTTACCTGCTATGTTACTGGAATACCAGTAGAATAACCAAAAATACGACTGGAACTGAACTTAAATTTGAAATATACCAAGGGAGTTAACTTAAGCATAAAACACAGGAACTCTTCAAAAAGAAACTTGTTAGTAATGTTTACTTCCTTTACGTTTTTTGGTGGGAGAAATATGTTGTGTTTCAAAGGCACAGAGAAGTTTTTTCTAATTTCTTATGAACAACTTGATGGGCACATTTGGTAAATGTCTTAAATGTTACATTGTTTATTAAATTAGCAAATTGTATTGTGCTATGTCATAAACAATATGTTTATATTGGTGATTTATTTATGTATCACATTGCCACATGACTGTGAAAGAAGCCAATTGTCTTCATATAACAAATATTTTCAGGCCTCGACAATTTTTTTTAGGGTCACTTGCCCTGCCGGGCGAGTGACCCTAAAAATGTACTCGCCCTGCACAAAAGTTACTAGCCCTGCACTTTTACGGGGGAAAAACTGCCACACAATATACACATGGGCTTGTTTTGCAGCCACTGACTCAAATTCACTCTAAAAGCAATGGTTTCAATCATTTATTGTTTCATAAGACCATAGGAAACTTCAGCCTTACCAAATACAAAATTGATCGTTTTATAGCCTTTTTCAGGCGCTGATGGTAGTTTTTTCTGATATTTATTATTTCTTGACATTTAGGTCAAATCATTTTCATCGTATTAATAAATCATCTAGACGCTTTAGTTATAAATGCATGCGTCTTCAATAAGTAATTTTGTTCTCATTTATCCGCCGGCGCGGTTAACGTTATCAACATAGACAGCTATTGCAACGATAAAATAAATCATATTTAACATTAAATTGAGTCTAAAAAATATGCAGCTTATCATTTAAATACATGAAAATCCAATTCACATCAGCGAAAAATTTCGTCGGACGCCATGTTTTTTCTTAAAAACACGTGGTTACGACAAGACGAAATGGGTAAAAAATAATTAAACGAAATATCACCCAACTCCCAATACTTATTGTACAAATAAGAAATATAATTATTTCGTTAAATATTTGTTTCGGATAAATAATTGCAACACCTGAATGGATATACGGCACTGAGAAATGTTGCGATTTGTTTTAAAATGTAAACAACAGCGACAGGCCGAGAATGTTTTTGATTTTGACGGCCAGAATTGTGAATGGGTCCGTAATTGAATCTGGAGAATCTTACTCGCCCTGTCGGGCGAGCGTGATCAATTTGTTTCTCGCCCGACCTCAACATTCACTCGCAAATGCGAGCGGGCGAGTGGATTTATCGAGGCCTGATTTTGATAGATTACTGATTCAACTATGTTTCAATGAACCAGAATATTTTCTGTACATACTCTGCACAGGCTTTCTGTATTTTCTTCTGTACAAAATCTGGTTCTTAGGTCCACCCAGACTATTTCATACACTGGTTACCACCCAATTGAACATGAACTGTTCATGAACTGTTCATAAACAGTAGTTCTTGAACTGTTCATGAACTGTAGTTCTAGAACTGTTCATGAGCGATAGTTCTTGAACCGTTCATGAACAATCCATGAAGAGAAAATGGCACAATGAATTTGCACTGGAAAAAGTTCTTGAACAGTTCATGTTTAAAAAGAAAATCAAGGATATTTCATGAATTTTCAGTTCTTGAACAATTCATGAACTTTTTAATGACAATGTTTCCTGAATGTGTCATGAACTGTTCATGACCTGTTCATGAACTACATATTTAAGAACTTTTTAAGAATTTGTGCCATTTTATCTTCATATACTTCCCATGAACTGTTCATGAACCAGGTACCTGAACTTTGCATGAATTATACAAGAACTGTTCATGAACAGTAATTATTCATTTCACAGGGGTAAGGTTATACATTCAATTATGGAGATTTTCTATGTTTTGACAAAATACGTTCAAAGTCGTCTGCTGCAGAATTGTCGTATGAGGGAAAGGGTTAAACAAAAAAATATATATTTTATCATATTTATATATTTAAAAGAATTTACAGTCAAACCTGTTCTCAAGACTATAATCTAGCAACCAAACTTTTAGTTTCCAAATTACTCATTTTCTGCATAAATGACCCTGCAATTAAAGACCACCTGTGAACAAAGGCGCCCCCCCCCCCCCCCCCCCCCCCCACCCCCACCATGGGTGGTCCTTAAACACTACAGGGTTCATTGAACTTTTTTTTTTAATGTTGTACCAGGTTTGAGGCACCAGGCAGATATTTGGTTCCAATAAATGATTTGCAGTCAGAGCTAGACCAACCAATCATTTAGCCAATGACCCTAAGTTTTATTTTCCTTCTCTAATCATTATTTCATGAGCCTAACCCTTTACCACATGTATATATATGCTTGTTAATGCCTCTGCAGCAGACAACAAGTGAAAACAATGTGACCAAAGTAGAAATTGTCCAAAAAGATAAATTTCTCCTTTTCATTTTTATTCAATGATAATTCTTTAAATAGTATTATCGAGATATTTCATATTTTTGCCTAGCTTAGTAATAATGTTGAAGTCGTCTGCTGCATATTCAATATTGTCTGTATGTGGGAAAGGATTAACATTTATCTAGTATAGGCAGCTGTAGATCGACTCTTGCCTCTCCAACAGACAACTTTTGAAAACATAAATTTCTCCTTTTTCCAAAATGTTTTCAAAAGCAGTCTGTTGGTTAAAGTGTCATTAATGGTGTGTCTGCATCAGGGAATACTTGGAACATTCACCTTTTCTATTGTACAGTAAATGGCCACTACAGTAGAAATAATTATTATCACTGATTGACCTCTGTAACACAGAGAGTATGCTTTTATTGTCTTTGAGCACATACCTTTCATTAACCCTTTCCCACATAAAACAAGTCTGCGACAGACAAACTTGAAATATGGAAAATCTATAACAAATGATAGTGATATTATAATAGATTTTAGATCATTGTTGCAGCAGGAGAAATTGCTCATTATGAGCAATTACTCCTTTTGCAACAATGATTTCATCAGTCGTCCGTTGCAGATGTGCAAAATGCGTCTACATGTGGGAAAGGGTTAAGTCTTCTTGTATGATTATAACAATTACTACTTATTGGCTTGTCATTGTGCCAATAATGAGTTGTGTCAGTTGTTTACCTTTAATTCATACAGAGGTCCAGATAAGGATGAGGAGGTGATGAGCAATTTCTCTCTTTGCCACAATGTTTTCAACTCTTTTCAATAGTTACACTTTCACATAAATGTAGATGTAGAGCATTTAACCCTTTCCTAAACTTTTAAAGAAAGTGTAGGAAAGGGTTAAATGCTCCACAATATCTATGTATAACCAACCAAAACCTAATGTGTGGCTAAAGTAACAATTAGGTTTAACCCTTTCCCTCATACGACAATTCTGCAGCAGACGACTTTGAACATATTTTGTCAAAAAATAGAAAATCTCTATAATTGAATGGATAACCTATGACTAAAAGTGGAAAACATTGTGGCAAAAGGAGAAATGGCTTGTTTTGAGCAATTTCTTCTTTTGTCAATTTGTTTTCAAAGAATTGTAAAAAAGATTTACAGATTTTTATGAAATATTTAAATCTGACAAGGTAAAAACAGGGCAGAAAAAAACACCAGGATATTTTACTTAACAGAATAAAACCAATTAAGAAACACATTTATTAAAAACTGTACATTCAGTAATTGTTTAATGATTGAATAACCTTCAGTAGTTTTGCTTTCGCTCATGAGCATGCATTTGTGCGTTTAGAAAGTCTAATAACTGTACAAATTATAAAACTATACAGATCAATATTAAATTTTCTTTCTTTATAATTACACAGTTAAGATATAAAAGTATGTATGGAAACCCACTTAATACACATGTATGAAAATATTTTGAAGGGCGCTCGAAAACCCATGACAAATCTTTTTTTAGCGACATATAATACTTTTAAAAGTATACAATGTAGCATTGACAAGAATACTAATATTTCCTCCGAAGACTATTTATGATTATTTGGGAAGAACTATAAACATTTACCTTAATTCATTGATTTTTCTGTATTTATATTGAAAGTAAGATTTTAAAAGATTTTAGCAGTTAATTTCATCATGGTTTCTTAGACACATGGATCATTGCTTAGACACATGGATCAAAGTAATGAAAGTCAAAATTACCAGTCTAACCAGTCTGATTATATTAATTTTGCTATATATATATATTTAAAATATCGAAACACTGCTTTGATATTCTTAAAAAAAAATTCTATTGATTTTGTGATAATTTAAAACATAGGCTTATTTGTGATTGTCATGATTTTAATTTATCATGATCAATTAAAAGCTTAGTGTATAGATCAAAGTAAGGTGAGTATGCAGAGTTTGTGTACAAGCATGGTTGACCCAGAGACCTAACATAACATGTATTTTAGGTCTCTGGAGTGGTTGACCATAGCCAAACGTTGTCAGAGTGGTCATTTTCTGGTCACTATTTTGTTCAAAAATCAGTTTCATATGGTTTTATTTGACTATTGAACATATTTCAACATCTTGGGTCTTGTTTGTGATTATCTTAGGTTAAATTTGTATCATGTAACATAAACAATTTTTTAAAAAATATGTGTCTGTTACAGATTGAACCCTCAGAAAAGATTTAAAATCTAATGGAAAATCTGGACCAAACATTTATATTTACTTAAGGTAATAAAAAAATTGCTTATCAACCTTATTCACTATTAAATAATAAATTCATTTTAAGATTGTTTCCATGTTTTAGCCTTGATATCTTCATATTTGTCTGCTGTGTTCAGTGTATGTGGGAGAATTTTACCAGGATAAAAAACGTATTCATATTTTCTTCCTATTCCAAATGTTTACATTAACCAGCATCAGAGGTAAAAAAATATCTTATTAATAGGGTATGAGCCATCCCGCGAGAAAACCAACATTATGACCTCTGCGTTATGTATCAAGCCAGATCAGCCTGCGCAGTCCGCGCAGACTGATCTGGGCCAACACATTCCGTCTAAGGGGGATAGAGTAATGATTCCTGAAACAGAAAATACACAGAAGGCAAAACGTGTCTATCCGGGTAAGCATGTGTGGCATGCTTAGGCTGATCCGCGTCGATACTTTTCGCACAGTCCACAATGTTCGTTTTCTCGCGGGACGGCTCATATGTCCAATCTGTCAGCATGATAAACACAAATAATGTATATTAATAGGCACATCACAGAAGCCACATATATTAGGATACTATGATATATGAAGAAACCAAAAGTATATATTGTAAAACTTACATTCCGTCGATAATACCTCTCTGAATCAACGGCTGACGCCACCTGACTGGCGTCTTGAGCGATGTCAAATATCGTAGTACCTTGAAGAAACGCATCCATGGTTCACACACCGAAACGAAAAACACATACAAATTCCTGGAAATTTATACAGCCAGATATTCTTGGGTCATTGTATATCCTATCAATAAATCAGTTACCATGCACCGAAACTTTCAGTTCTGCAAACATTATAGGTAGAGTTTTCCTGGAAAACAAACCATTAAGAGACCTCTTCTATGCCCACACCAGCCTCCGAAGCGTATGGGTTAACTCAGGTCTTTTCCCGCGCTACGTCAAAACAATAACAGTCACGTGATAATCGTCTGTTAAAGGTTGTTCACCTAATACAAGAGGTGAGACAGTTATAACGAATACTAGATTCGTTTTTTTATCACTCTTAGTTATATATCATTAAAATTATATATGTCGCCTTTATCTTTTGTCAAATCCTAATATTATTGGCCATAATGTAGACCAGAGGTGTCTCTGTACCGAGAGATCATGTATTTATTTGTCTCTGCTCTATATAAACGGGCATATCCTATTTAGTATAGTGGAGTCATGGAGTGGAGTGGAGTGGAGTGGAGTGGAGTGGAGTCATGGAGTCTAGTTTTGGAGTGGAATCTTGGAGTGGAGTTTTGGAGTGGAAATCAAATTTATTATTTGATACTAACTTTTGCAAACTGGAAGTTTGAATGAGGAGTAGATACCACTTACTTTAAGTTTCATACATTTTACATTTTCTTGTACCTGTCAGCTGAAGACTTTTCATCTTGATGTTACTTTATGGGAGATAATGAATCCCATTGGGAGTTAAACTGGATGGCCGATCTAATGCCTCATTATCTTAGGACATTAAATACTCTCTTGGAGGGTTAAATTAGAACAGTTATTTCTAGGGACACAGTGAGTTTTAACATGTTATATCTCTGTGGTTTACCTTTTTGAACTTTTAATTACAAATAAAATATAAGGTAGTCAGACCTATTATTACAATATTGCTTTATTGCACCAACATAAGTACATGTATATATTGTTTATTCTGTAAAGTATTGTTCGCTAGCAAAAATATCCATGGTAAAATTATCAATTATTTTTAACTATGCCTACAATGGCAGTACTATGACTGTTATATTATATAAGTCGAGAAAATTATTAAAATAAATAAAGAAAAAAGAAGAAAAAATGTGAATGGTCACTTTATATTTTATACTTCAAAAATCCATTCCACTCCAAAACTAGACTCCATGACTCCACTCCAAGACTCCACTCCACTCCAGCCCATGTCTCCACTTTACTAAATAGGATATGCCATATAAACGAGGCATACACATTAAAATTCGCTGATTTCAGAAGATACACGCCAGTGGTAGATCCTACGCATCGGGTGCGGGAGGTCACGGATTCGATCCCCGACCTGTCTATACCAAATATTTTTTTCATAATTGTGGGTTAGCATTACGACTGACTGGCTAGTGTCAGGTTGAATGGACTAGCAATACTGGAAAAGTACCCGGGAAACGCTGTGAAATGAGTGATTATTGTTGAAAATGGCATAAAACACGATGCAAACAATAAAAGCAATCGCTGCAACCCTGAACGCTGAGGGTGACGGCGATTTTAAACATTTCAGAGCTCTACATAAGGGGCGTTTTGCATTATCTAAAATAATTATTTAACCTTCGAACACTATGTTGTGGGTACTCAAAAGAATCGTCTCAGTGAGACGATTCTTTTGAGTACCCACAACAAAGGGGTTTGCTTTAATAATAAGTGTCGGGAATTATTGGAAAAAATAGCTGAATCCTTATCTGGACCTGTTATTTTCTTATTCTCTACTGCCATACTAATACACGAATATAAAATTCATTTTGGGAACTATTTAGATTCAGATCAGTCTACACGATCGTCTCATTTATAGAAAGGTTTAAAACTGGGTAATGTCGCACCAGATATGGGTCAATGTGTTTATTTCTAGGTCAAATGTTCATATCGACAAAAGTTGACCGTGGTCCCTGGGGCTTTTCCCCTGAAACTCGCCATTTAGAAAAGGTCATCAGCCCGCATTACCTGATGGACTGTTCGGAAGTGAGGAAAATGTTTCTTTCTTCTTGAATTCAGCAAAGCCTCCCCGCAGAGGCGTCAGAAATTGTCTACGTTTTCAAGAGTAATAGTGGTAACTCTTACTCGTAGTTCGACGTCTCTGCAAAACATCGGCGTGTGTCGAACTGCATAAGACAGAAGCGGCGTCACCGATGAATTGCAAAACGACTCATGAAAACCTACAATCCACGTTTGTGTATACACGCTTTACAAGTGTATCTTAACAACAGCATCCTCTTCACATGCCTCGTTCATTAGATCTACATATTATATAAGGCAGTTGCACTTTAATCGGCGATCCACTGACATACTGTGCAGCTGACCTCACTTCATATCATATACGACATGATAATTGACTGTGTCTCTAGTTCATGGATGAGCCACCTCCAGTGAAACGGGGTCTTATGTCCTCTCCGTTACCCTACTATTTAACCCTTTCCCGTATATAGACCCATTCTGACGCTTCTGCATCAGACGACTTTTGAAAACAGTGTGCTCATGTTGAGCATTTTTTTCCTCAATGTTTTCACTTTGATTCAATAACTGATATTTCAATATGATATAAATAACTGGTGGGCATATTATGAGTAATTGATCTTTCATTTATGGTGATTTTTCACGTTTCTGGCCAGATGTTTTCAAAGTAGTCTGGTGCAGATGTCTTTTTAAAAAGATACGCTTTGATAAATAGAAAATCAACGTTATACTTGCATGAGTGAACCATCCATGCTTAGGATACAAGTGTATACTGAGTTAAAGAAGTTTCTACAAATATTCTACGAATAATAATCAAATAGTATCAAGCTTGGTCAGGCCGCATGAATGCTCTGGCTGATCTGGTTATGCGCTGGTCGAAAATGCCGTACAGAAGCGGCGATCAGTTATTGAATTGCGGCGGGAGGTAACTCAACCCTAATTGGTAACGATTTGAAGTAGTAGGTTATTTCCCTTATATTAGTGCTTAGCTTTTACCTAAAACGCGTTTGGTCTTTGACATGAAAAGGTTCGTCCTTGCTTTTACATCTATCTCAAGGATTAGTCATAAATGTTCGATTATATGAAAAATGACAGACAACTAAGTGTTGTTTAAAAAAATATTGAGACAAACATTAAAATACGAATCTAAATTGAATGTTTTTTAAGCTAGCTAAATGCTAGCTTTACTTCCGCGGAAGGTCAAGGACGGAATTGTTGACATTTTGATGCAGCGTCTGCACTCATTTGAAGTTTGGACCTTTTTATCTTGGCCAGTTAACATTTGATAATGGCTATCTATCGGTATGGGATTACCACATTTCTTATACTCGTGTCAGTGTGCGTGGTTACACACTCAGAAATACACAGGACAAAATCAAACTGGAGTAAAACACCGAACAGACAAAAAAGTGCAACCGGTAATTCATACGTGGCCAACCCATACGAAAAGGAAGGAGAATTTAACAACACACAGGCATCATCTGAAGACATGATAGAACGATTTGAAGTATGGGCCTTTTCCATTCTTGGGGCTATTTTAGTGGGACTGAGCGGGATCTTCCCGTTACTGATTATCCCAATTGAAGCTGGTCCATCACTACATCACGGAGGTAAGAGTTATCTCTCTTTCATACTCGCCATACACTGTTAAGTCTATTACTGGTATCAGGGCCGAAGATTTTATCTACACGTTCCTGCTGGAATTAACCTTTCCCACATAAAACAAATTTGCTGCAGACGACATAGATAACATCTGGACAAAAATGTGAAAAACCTCTGTAAATGAAAACATTATTTTATTAAGTTGAAAACATCGTGGCAAAAGGACTCTTAAGGAGAAATTGCTTGTTTTGAGCAGTTTCTTCTTTTGTCAAAGTGTTTTCAATAGTCGACTGCTGTAGAGGTGTCTATATGTGGGAAAGGGTTAGCCTTTCCCTGAATGGAAAATTATCCCATTTGCTTATTAAAGCTTTTCCATATACAACATTGTCTGCAGCAGAAGACTTTCAAAACTTCTGAGCAAAAATGTAAAACATTACAAAAGAAGTAGTTGCTCGATTTGAGCAATTTCTCATTGACTGAGAATCCTAACATGTATGTTTTTAAGTCTATAAATTGTTGAGTAGATCTATCACGTTTGTTACTTTGTGTCACTATTAACTAAGGAAACTGGTTTGTACCACATACTTGAAATTTAACAGTGTCACTAAACAGAGTCTGGTGGTCAAATATCCCATTATATCAATGTTTTTTTGTTCTTGTATTGAAATGAATAAAACAAAGTGTTATTGTATATATCTTATAAATAATAATGTATTTGCTTATTTTAGTCCATCGTATGAATATAGAAATATGATATGCATGACAGTGGCCGCCATATTGTGTAATTACCCCTATCCCTCATATAGACGCTTTCTGACGCCTCTGCAGCAGATGGCTTTTTGAAAATATAGTGACAATAGAAGAAATTGCACAAAACATGCAATTTCTCCTTTTGCCACAATGTTTTCCACTTTTTGTCATAGGTTATCCATTCAATTATGGAGATTTTCTATGTTTTGACAAAATACGTTCAAAGTCGTCTGCTGCAGAATTGTCGTATGAGAGAAGGGAAAGGGTTAAGCAAATCTTCAAACCAAATCCTATTTAGTTCTGTTTTATTAAATATTTGCTGAAATAATAATACATTTTGGTCACATATATACATATATATACCAGTACATATTTATTATATTTAAAATTGTATAAAACATTGTATTTATTGCTCAGTAATGACCAGAATCTATTTTACCAGTCTATACTGTCACGCATATCATATTTCTATATTCATACTAAAATTACCTAAAATAGACAAATATATTATTATTTTCTATTTATATAATACAATTACCCTTTATTTTTTTTCATTTCAATACAAAAACACAACAAAACATTGATATACAGTCAAACCTGTCTTAAGCAGCCAGTCAAGGGAAAGGGCGAAATTGGCTGCTTAAGACAGGTGGCTGCCTACTACAGGGTCATCAATTTTCACCGAGATTTTGGCACATATTCTTTTTTTTGTATGTGATACTATGTATACATACACTTATATTTCGAGGGATTTAATAACCATTTGTTAATAGAAAATGAACAAAAAACAGCTGAAATTGAAAATTGTTTTATTTAACTTGCATTGATCATGAAATACATGTATACCATAATAAACATTTTGAATCTTATTCTTTATTTAATTCATTTGTCTGTTTATGTACCACTCATTGTCTTAACCACAGTAACAGTTGATGGGTAAATTTATATAAAAAAATCAGTGATTTTCTTTTGCTTGGACTGGGATTCCAGTCTCAAGTTTAACGTTAACCTTTCGCGAAGTAGCATCACAGTTCATTGATCTCATCATTGGCAGTCACTCGACGAACACGTTAACTCTCCGGGTTTGAGTTCGAATCGTACTCCTCCATAACTTCACGTTTCCACACATTTTGAATTTGGGTCCTCCCAACACCTAATTTATCTGCGATAAATGATAATCTACTGCTTTTTCCGGACTCTCACAGTTTCACAACCTCAACACGTTCATCCAAAGTCAAACACTTCCATTTTGGTGGCATTGTTAACACGCTGACAATCAAAACATTTATGATTTAAATCACAATAAAGCATTTCCAAAGTTTATATTTTTCAACAATTAGTGCTGTTTACAAGTGTGAACTTAATGAGTTACTGTAATTCCTTATCGTTCGTTAAAAACACGAACAAACTGCCATTCTAATTATCGTCTCAAAAACGTTAGCTTCTTTAATCTTTTTACATGCCGACTTTTTCACAGTTAACGTGTTTACACAAAACACTTTGATCTGTCTATTTTACCAATTACGCGAGCTAAAATTAGAGATGTGAAAACTATCACGCATTACACGGTCCGAAAAATTGCGATTATGTAGCAATAACAGCTTTGTTTGGTTTGAGTCGGGAAAAATGGCTATTATGTAGAACACAATAACAGCTTTGTTTGGTTTGTTTACGGCCAATTAAAAAAGTTTCAACTAAAAGCAACTTATTTTAAATTGAAGATATATTATAATTATTTGATTTAATTGGTTTAATTCTGTGGCCGTAATGAAATTTTCATATGCCAAAATCGATATTTTACGGTAAAATTTGTTCATTTGGTGGCCGTTTTAGGAGGTTTTTAATGCATTTGGGACCAAAAATGTTGGCCGCTGGCCGCGTTGACCAAGTGACCGCCTATTGCAGTTAAGTTATATAGTAAATTTCGATGGGAGGGTCTGAAACTGGCCACTTAAGGCAGGTGGCTGCTTATAACAGGTGACCGTTAGCACAGGTTTGACTGTACTGGGATATATGACCTCTAGACTCTACCAGACTCTACCAGACTCTGTTTAGTGATACCCGAAATTTAACATATAATCTGGAAGTAAAGAATTACATATTTTTAATTATGATTAAATACTGAAGGTGTGATAAATTAATAAATAGTATCTAATTAATGTGTTTTATTTGTCTTTTGTACAATTATAGCAACATCTTTGTTATTGTTATGGTATACGAAGCAGAAATAGTAGTTTAACTATATATTTAATGCCAACATTTACACAACTATCACACATAAATAGTTACATTTTAACAATTTGTTATTAATAACCTTAACTGTTTCCCTGTTAATATAACAAGCACTTATGTATTGATCATTAGTTATCTGTTTGCCTCTATGTAGTTAGCTGCAACCACATCAACAAATAAACCTTCTTAATTACAATTAATCTGCAGAATGCAATTTTCAAAACATCGAGGTAATTATATTGAAATTCTGAATAAATGAAGTAAACAATTTATTGAATAGAGTAGAAAACTGTATGGGACAAGGAGAAATGGACTGTAAAATTGCAAATTTATCACATTTATGAAATCTAGTAATGTCTATAAATAATCAGAACTTTCTTTAATTATCTTAATCTAAACAAATATGAATTTATTACTTTTAATTTCAGTGACTTAAGATTTATTATCACAATTTTGACCTGATATGAGATGAATTATGTAATTAAGTTATCTATAATTTGTTTCACTACATTTGATAAGAGAAAACTTATCTGGGTAACTAAACTCAGAGGTAAAAAGGGAAGTTACTCATATCTTGATCATAAATAATTGTGGTCTAACAACAACGTATCACTATCAGTTTACTTGTTTAAACCATCAGTGTTTCATTTTGCTGTGCATCCTAAGTCCAAGACTCATTAGATTGTGCCATGACTCATTTACCCATTCCCACATACAGCAAAACCGCGGCAGACCGTGACGACTTTGAAAATGTCTACTAAAAAATATGAAAAATCTCTAAATTGTTGGTAAAATTACTATAAATGAAACACTGAACCCTCACTTTCTTTGCATATATAATGAATCTGAAGCAGACAACTTTGAAAACATGGATCTAGTAAACAAAAATGGTATGTCTCTCACCGTATAAGTGGACCTATAATTATTTAATGCAGCTGAATAATTGTGGCAAAAGGATAAATTGTAAATCATGAGCAATTTCTCCTTGT
The DNA here is from genome assembly GCA_031761405.1 of Serripes groenlandicus. Lineage (NCBI taxonomy): Eukaryota > Metazoa > Mollusca > Bivalvia > Cardiida > Cardiidae > Serripes > Serripes groenlandicus. The sequence goes on along the minus strand of JASEVX010000009.1, from coordinate 67,372,232 downwards.
GTCACAATGATTTCAAAAGTTTTCTGCTGCAGCTGCATCACATTCCAGCAGGAAAGCTTAATACAAGTCATCGACCGTAATTGAGCGAGATAATGGACAAGTTCAAACTTTTAACCCTTTCCCTCATATAGACGCTTTCTGACGCCTCTGCAGCAGACGGCTTTTTGAAAACATAGTGACAAAAGGAGAAATTGCACAAAACGTGCAATTTCTCCTTTTGCCACAATGTTTTCCACTTTTTGTCATAGGTTATCCATTCAATTATGGAGATTTTCTATGTTTTGACAAAATACATTCAAAGTCGTCTGCTGCAGAATTGTCGTATGAGGGAAAGGGTTAAAGGGATGGATATTCATATGATTATCCCAGATAAAGTTAAAAATTGTTCAAAATTAACCCCTTTCCACAATGGCCACATACAGACACTTTCTGAAGCCTCCGCAACAGACAACTTTTTTGAAAACACTGTGACAAAATGAAAAAATGCTCTTAATGAGCATAATATCTTCTTTTGCTTCAATGTTTTCATTTCTATTAAAATGCTATCCTTTCATTTATATATTTAATAGAGAATTGTCCTATTTTTGTCTAGATGTTTTCAAAGTCGTCTGCTGCAGATTATTGCTGTTTGTGGGTAAGGGTTAACCTGATTTACCGGATATGAGATGATACAGAGAGCAAATGGAACTATCTAAGGAAGACTTGAAGAAAATGCAACATCTAAAAAACTTAAGAAGAAATGTGTTTTTTAGTTTCACATTTTGTCCATCGTGCATCGTCTGTCGTCAACAATTGCCTTGTTAAATCTACAGGAAACATTTTACATCCATTCTCCATTTTAAAGCTTATCAGAACATACAATGATTATGATACATCTCCATCAAATCTTGCCCAAAGTCTTGATGATATATAGGCCAAGTTGGAATATGGGTCATGTCGGGTCAAAAACTAGGTCACTAAACCAAATTGAAAGAAAATCTTGTGAACACTCTGAATGCAGCCTTTTTAATTTGATCATGTTGAAACTTTGTCAGAATGTTTGTCTTGATTAAATCTAGGCTAAATTTCAATATCTAGGTCACTAAGGCCAAATTGAAGGAAAAACTTTAAATATTCTGGAAGACGTATTTTTAATTTGTAAAGTACTCTAGTAATAGCTTTACCTGACCACAAAATGAGTTATTGTGATTAACTGTGGTTAACATAACTCAGGCGAGTGATCCAGGGCCATCATGTCCCTCTCTTTAATTGAAAATACTTTTGAGAAAAGGAGAAATTGCTCACTTTCAGCAATTTTTGTATTTTCTATTGTATTATAATGACGAGCTGGATAAATAACTTGATATGGTTACTATACATGTTTAAACCTTAGAAGTTAAAAGAATTTTATGTAAGGACAAAGACCATTTTAATTGTCCTTCCCATATATATCTATTGACCTTTATGGATTATAGAATGATATCTTTACAAGTTTCAAAGTATGAGTCCTCATGACTCAATACTTACTATTAACCCTTTTCCTCATACAACAATTCTGCAGCAGACGACTTTGACCATATTTTGTCAAAATATAGGAAATCTCTATAATTGAATGGATAGCCTATGGCTTAAAGTGAAAAATATTGTGGCAAAAGGTTTTTGTCACTATGTTTTCAAAAAGCCGTGCAGGACTTGTGACTTGCAGGTAACAAAATTACTGGAAAAAAACTGGCCACAATGAAATGACCTAAAGCGTTTGCATCCAGCAAATACTCCCGATCTGAAGCTGTGCTGATGCAAAGACGATATGATTGATGAGGTTCTTCACTGTTTGCTATTCAGTCATTCAACTATGATATAATTTAGTATATATGTAGAACATTTATATGAACAGAAGAAGAATAAAAAAGAGCACAATCTTATCTGAATTATTATTTATCTTAATTCAAAGGTCAGTTTGGTTCCAATCATAATTGACAATTTTTCTGGCATATACATGTACCAAATTTTTTGAATGAAATGTTGCTATAAGGTCTCTTTAGCTCAAGAAATTTCCTTATCAAATGTCAAAACACAGCTGTTTAATCACATCTCTGAATGCTGGATTTCAAGTAAAACATTTAAATGTTGGGGAATAGAGGCTTAAATGTATCATTAAACCTTATAGACAAGCAAAGCTGCTAATGAAGCAGAAAGTTTTATCTGAATTCATTATTTGGCTTTGTTTTGTTAACACTTATAACAGTTCCCGACATCACGTTTCGTTCTTCAACAACCCTTCTATTCCTACTAGGATTATTATTTTAAAATTTAAACGGAGAGGGCAATTAATATTTTCAAAATCATCAAGTGTTGGTTATAAGTCAACCTTCAAGGTAATTCAGCTGATGGTATCATGCATTAGTTACTGCATCATAATTTATGAGGAAATAACTCAATTATTGTAATTACATGAACAATGTGGATAGTGGATACACCCCATTTAGTTTCTGTTATATATATACTAACCGGCTTTCCTGATTCAGATATTAGACAATATTTCACTCCCCTCGCCTATACCAGGCGATTTTTGAAATCGTAAAATAAAGGAAAATATTGCTCAATACAATATTGTCAACCGTGCATTAAATTTTAACCCTTTCCCTCATATAGACGCTTGCTAAAAAGCCTCCAGAGCAGATGACTTTTGAAAACATTGTAGCGAAATTGAAATTGCTCATAATGAGCAATTTCACCCTTTGCCACAATGTTTTCAACTCTATTTTAATAATTAAACTCTCATTTATGGATATTTTTCACATTTTTGAATAAAGGTTTTCAAAGTCGTCTGCTGCAGATTTGCTGTATGTGGCAAATGGTTAATTAAATAACACCTGAGTTTTCAAGGTGTTACAATGTATTTCTTGAGATATATATATTTAAAGCAGACACCTTCTATTTTAATACATCATTAGCAGCTGCAGGATTATTAAAACAATAAAACTAATTTCTTTACTTCATAATCGTTCAATGTACTGTTGAATAAGTACCCTGTATAATGCTTGAATAGGACACATCAGTTGAAAGGTTTTAGAAAGTTATAAAGTAATGTATCATGTTTTTAAAATGCTTGAAAAGATACTGATACTTAAAAAACAAGCCCTTATAATTTATAATGCAACATAACATTAAATGCTAGCCTATCATCAAACTCTAGATCATTTGTTAACTCAACTTAACATTTACAGCTCTAGGTGTTGGTGCCTTTCTGTATAGGAACTGTATATATGTGATTAGTGTGTCCATATCCTGCGTTTCCTCCACATACTACAAATTTGCAACAGAAGACATTGTAAACATATCTTAGTTAAAAGATGAAAACTCTCTTTAAATTAAACTATAATTATTGAATATTATCAAAAACACTGGGGATAAATGAGCAATTTCTCCTTTGTCAGGATTTCTTCAGAAGATTAAGTCTGCTGCGGAATGCATCTGCATAATTATGGGAAAGGCCCGTACGAAACAGTCCAGGCGTAATATAACAGGATTCATACAGGAATATCGCTCTAAATCCTACAAGGAAACCAGCAGGAAAATGGAGCGAAATATGTTAATTAGTTTAACAGGAATCCTGTAGGAATATTTGATAAAAAATCCTTGCAGGGATTTTGTCCTCATTTACATATTTCGGGCCATTTTCCTGCTGGATTCCTTCTACTTTTTTCCTACCAGGAATCCTAGTAGCAGGAAATCAAACCTCATTTGCATATTTCAAAACTCTTGATTTCTAGTTGGATTAAATACCTACAAGGAATCCAGTTACAAAATCCTACAAGGAATATAGAACAAATCCTACAAGGAATATAGAAAAAATCCTACAAGGAATCTCATTACAAAATCCAAAAAGATTTTTGATACTTAAATAGGTTAAAACTTCCTATCAGGTTTCCTGGTACAAAATTCCTACAAGGAATCGTTTCCTGGTACAAAAATCGTACAAAGAATCAAAGGAATCCAGGTTCAACCTTTTATGAGACTCAACAGTGCTTATATGTACGGTTACTAATGTTTAGACAAGAAGGTCAAAAAGTCATGGTGAAGGTCATCCAAAGACAATGATGTTATTTAATTGTAAAAGATCACTTTTAGGTCATGGTCACATGTTTATAAATCAATGTAAAGGACAAATGACAAATAAATGAAGTTTTTATCGTGTTCACAGTCGATTATAACAATTTTGACAATTTTAAATGGCCATAATTCAGTGATGCATCTACGGATCTGGCTGATTTAAAAAAAAAGTGCGCTCTCATGTATATCTAGCTGCTGTATAAGTTTGGTAAACATCGGATAATAAATAATGACTATCTTGTTCACAAGGTCAATTATAGCAATTTTGCCAATTTTAATAAAGGGCCATAATTCAGTCATGCATAGACGCCTCTGGCCGATTTCAAAAGGAACCGAGCTCTCATGTATATCTAGCTACTGTATAAGTTTGGTAAACATCAGATAATAAATTATCAATTATAGCAATTTTGCCAATTTTAAAGGGCCATAATCCCGTCATGCATGGACTGATCTGGCTGGTTTTCAAAAGGCACCAAGCTCTCATGTATATCTAGCTACTGTATAAGTTTGGTAAACATCGGATAATAAATGATTACTTTATTTTGTTCATAAGGTCAATTATAGCAATTTTGCCAATTTTAAAGGGCCATCTTCCTGTCATGCATGGACGGATCTGGCTGGTTTTCAATAGGAACCAAGCTCCCATGTTTATCTAGCTACTGAATAAGTTTGGTAAACATCGAATAATAAATCAAGTTCTTATCGTGTTCACAAGGTCAATTTGAACAATTTTGCCAATTTTAAAGGGCCATAATCCAGTCATGCATGGATGGATCTGGCTGGTTTTTGAAAGGAACTGAGCTCCCATGGTGTATCTAGCTACTGTATAATTTTGGTAAACATTAGATAATAAATGAAGAATTTATCGTGTTCACAAGAAATTGTGGACAGACGACGGGCGATCACAAAAACTCACCTTGTCACTACGTGACAGGCGAGCTAATAAGAAGCAAGAGGGCCAAGATGGTCCTTAATTAGTCACAAAATACGGAAAATCTATAAGTAAAATTATTAAAGAGAGTGGACTAGACCACTATTTTAGGTTCAAATACCCAACAGGATTCCTAGAACAAAATCCTACCAGGAATCCAAATCAAATTTTTACTAGAATAAATAATAACTGTAAATGTTTAATCAAGAGATGCTGATAATGCATCATTGATTTATTTGATGGTAATTAACATATATATCAGAACAATTTTTTTTATCCTTTTGCGCATACAGACGCTTTTAGAAAACATTGTGGAAAAAGAAGAAAATTCTCATCTATAATGAGCAATTACTCCTTTTGCCACAATGTTTTCAACTCAATTAAAAAAAACGCTTTAGTTTATTGAGATTTTCCATAACAACTCATTTTGCCAGGACATGTTCAAAGTCAGCTGTTGCAGATCCCTTGTATGAGGGAAAGTGTCAACTTTAAATTCTAAAACAAACACAAGCATTCACAATTCAAGAAGTAGGTTGAAAATTGTTCACAAACAACTCAGGAATATTTAAGAATGTTGCCACTTAAAAACAAAGGGTGATCTGGAAACATAGTTTGACTTAAAGAATTAATCCATTTGATTGTGCATGAACAAAGCACTGATGGGTATCACTAAGCAGAGTCTTGTAGAGTCTGGTGGTCAAATCATCAGTCGTCAACTATGAGGAAATGGTTAAAGTTTGTTTCAGTTTGGTGATGACTGGACCATCCTCTATAAGGGGCTCTTTTAAGTTGTTGTGTATGGAGCTATTCAAATGAAAGTAAAAGATAGAAAATTATAATAAATGAACCCTTGAAGGCTTCTTTACCCATAAAGACGGTTTCTGACACCTCTGCAGCAGATGACTTTTAAATACAATATGAGCAATTTTTCTTTTTGCCACTATTATCTGTTTTCAACTTTATTCAATAATTTTACTTTCGTTTACACAGCTACCTTTCCTCTATTTGATCATGTCTGCCTAGTTATATGCAGTGCCAGTCATCTTTCTTTTACAAAACATTAATGAAAATACTCAAGATCTCGAATCCAGCAACCATTTTTGAGATTGTTCTCAAGTTTGCATTCTGATAAACCAGCTTCAATTTTCATGGACGTTCATTTAAAGGCAAATATCTAATATAAAGTAAGTTTGCAAATTAATCTCAAATACTTTACTTAATATTCATCGTTAAATATTGCATTTTTGAGTTCAAGTCTTAGAATATTCTCAAGAACGGTTATTTTCTTCATTAATTTGACGAGGTCTGTATGAAAAATGTGCGGACCTAGACCTCATCCAGGGGTTGAGAGTTCGAATCCCAGCTCGGCCTACATTCTTTCTGACGTTTGAAAAAGTCACTTTGACATGCGTCATTCATCAATGGTTTGTTTGTTTGGAGTTTAACGCCGCTTTCAACAGCTTTGGTCATATCACGGCGGTCTGTGCACCTATCCATGTTTTCCTGGCTTTCCCACACCAGTACTTACACAACATTCTTTCGAAGCCACGGACTACTTTCTCACATAGATCAGAGGTGAGAGGCAATGGAAAACATCGCCCGAAAGAATGTCGCCGCAACCGGGTATTCATCAATGGGATTACAGTCTATGTGGAAAAGCAGCCAGCTGCTTAGAAAGTATGTTGTGTTGAGTACTGGTATGCGAAGCAAGGTAATACATGTGTAGGCTGCCGTGATGTGAACAATTGTTGAAAATGGTGTTAAACCCAAATCAATCAATCATCCTATGCGAAAGCAAGGTAATACATGAGTAGGCCCCCGTGATGTGACTGAACAATTGTTGAAAATGGCGTTAAACCCAAATCAATCAATCATCTAAGACGACAGGTCAGTATCACCAGGGTCTTTCAAATAGTATTTGAAAGACCCTGGTATCACCATTATAAATTTATATAAATCACCATGTTGTCAATAGTTCATCTGGAACACGTCACAGGTAATGTCCTTGGTTGGTCAATTTTCAAAGCTAGAATGCTTTCCAAATTTTTCTTGCCTAGCTGCTTCAACTGAAAAGTATACATTCAAGTATTAATTTAAATTGCTGGTTCAGACAAATATTTCTAAACATGGGAATGTGTCTTGAATGTTTAATTTTTCTGCCGAGTCATAGACTAATTAAAATGTGAAAAAACAACAGTAATTTAGTAGGACTCATTATTTTGGGAGAACACATCAAAGGACTCATTGATACAAATGTGTAAATGAAACAATGGTCTTGAATTTGTGCACACTGCTCCAGTAAAGATTTATGGAAACAATTTGTTTTTGATCTCCTGTGTTGAATCCCAGAAAGGGTTATACAAAAACCCATTAATCATTCTAAGGTGGTCCGTCGCTGTACGCAAGTAAATATTTTCCAATTATGATATATGATCAAATAAATGCTTTAAAATATTTCTGTTGATCTAAATATTGTGGGACAGAGAAAGGGTGAGAGATCTTCGTAACAGCATTTTGATTGCAATACAAATGAAATAATGCAAAATAAAAGTAAAATAATTTACTTACGAATATTCCAGAACACTTAATCCATCAACTAAACAGAAATAGATGCAAACTATCGCCGATATCGCATATATTCTGTGAAAACAGCATGTGTTGAAAAAGGCCGCCATCTTGATTTAAACAATTTTCCAAACGCCGATAGACTTTTTTAATGACGTCATACCACATGTCATTCATGACGTAACAAGATCAATGCATAACAAAAGTGACTTGTCGAAAGTAACAAATATGCAGAAAAGTTTTAAGACTTTAAACATAAATCAATTAAAAATATTACAGACCGTCGATGGGAGTGGTTGATAAATATGAGTTTATTCCAGATTTTCCTTAGATAATTAAATTACTTAAGAGACACTGTATAAATAACTTCACACTTAATATCCATTTGCACACTTAAATTAACTCTTTTTCACTTGCAGACGCATTCATCAGACGTAATGTGTTTTTCCCTTTCCAACAATGTTTCAAAATTAAAAGTTGGTTAGCTAAAAGTAAAACTTAAAACAAATGTTTGATAGTAGAGATATGTATACATGGTTTATGAATCGACTCAGAAATTACTTGGTTTCTCCTTTTTATTACAATGTTTTCAAAAGCTTGTTAGCTGAAAGAAAAACTAACAAAAAACAACTCCTCTTGATAGTCACCGTAAATCCAAAATATATATACGATGTTTGAATACACTCGAAAGGTAAGTGTTTCACCTCTTCTCACAATGTTTTTAAATGGTGTCTAGTTGTTTGTTTGAAGAATCTATAAAAATCTGGTCAAATTTGCACAGAGGTGAAGATATGTAACACTTTTGAAGCATTTTTTAAATCTAGTTAATAACAATTGTCACCAATTCATTAATTTGGACTGATCAGAATATAAATGCTTTGGGAAAGTCCAACTTACTTTTACATAAATCCTGCCTGTCTAACATTCACGTGACCTATTGCGTCATAATTAAGTCACCGACCTTTGTTTAAAATGCTGGGGAGAGATTGAGCCACGTCATATGAAAACCCACATTATATATCAATGAACTATGATCACAGTTAATACTTCTATGTCAAGTTTTACATTAAGTCATTGTTTTCCCCCTGTGTAGTTAAAGCTGTGTGTGTGTGACTAGAGACCCTTAGAAGCAGACTGGGCAGGTTTATCAAGTTATATGAATATCGGCTGGTTGCAGAGACCAAATGTCATTTTTGTATGACATGACTCATTTGTGTAGGTTAAAAATAGGTTAGCTGCTAAGTTTTCCCGGGTAAATAAGTTGACCCTTACCAATTTGTAGAGGCATTTCTATGCATCTACAGCAAACACATTTTAAAAATATTGTGAGGAAAGGAGAAATTGCTATTTAAATTTCAATGGCTTTTTCATTTAGGATTGTACCTACTGATCTTGAATACCCCAGTGGGGAACTAAGGATTGTATACCATTTTTTTTAATTAAAGTTTTAGATTTTCTTTTGCATATTTTCTAAGTTTCAGAATCCAAGTTAGTAAAATGTTAAAGTATAAAATTCCTGCTATGAAAAAGTATAAGTTCTAGAAATCCTGCCAAAGTTTCATTAACTGGAGATTTTAAATATTATAAGATGAATTATTCCTAGTAGGAATATGAATTTCACCAATATTCCAGCTACAGTAAAGGGATTCCTGTTACTATAGCAGGAAACTTTTCCAGTATGAACAAATTTTCCCTGTAGGAAATTAGGTTTTTTCCACGTACGGTTACATTCCTGCAGGAAAAATTGATTCCTGCTAGATTCCTGGTACATTCCTACCAGGGTCCTGCTGGAATCCTGTTAAAATCTTCGTACGGGAATTAAGGTAACATATATCAAACCACTTCCCACCTTTGTGAGTTAATACAAATTTTCAAAACTACAAATATTTGAAAATGTTTTAGTCAGTAAAAAAGACCTTTGTTACAAAGCCCCTGTACATGCCACATCTTTTCACCTGCAGGAGATTGGGCTTTCAAATTATGCATTGTGTTTTTCTTGTGGCAAGACCTTTCAAGTGATACCAAATTGTTGATCTTTTTATTTTTCATTGACCTTTGACCTATTGTAAGAAAAACAACTTGGTTGCAACCTTATAATAATATGCAGGGGCATTGGTGTATAATTATAAATACAAACATATTTTGCCCAACTCAACTCAAAATGAAGATCTATAGATTAGAAGAAACTGGTGTGCATTATTATTATATTATGATGAGTAGGTTTGGGGATTATAGGTTTGGTCGATTCCGTCTGTCAGTCCCTGTAACCTAACCTTTCCAGCCTGCATCTTAACCATGCATCATAGGATTTGAAAGAAACTTGGCACAAACGTTCACCATGATGAGACGGCGTGTCGCGCACAAGACCCAGGACTGTACCAGAAATGATGTGGGCGTTTCATGCTCAAGACCCAGGCCTGTACATCAAATGTCAAGGTCACACTTTGATGTCAAAGGTTAAAAGGACCACTATTTAATAGGACTGTACCTTGTCCGGCCCACATTTCAACCATGCATCATAGGATTTCAAAGAAACTTGGCACAAACGTTCACCATGATGAGGCGGCATGTCTCGCACAAAGCCCAGGCCTGTACCTCAAATGTCAAGGTCACACTTAGAGGTCAAAGGTCAAAATGAGTAGTTTGATAGGACTACCTTGTCTGGTCCACATCTCAACCAATCCATGCATCATAGGATTCCCAAGTAACTCAGTACACTTACATGAACATGATGAGGCAGCGCGCAAGATCAAGAAATGTACCTCAAAGGTCAAGGTCACACTGAGAGGTCAAAGGTAAAAATGAGTACTGTTTGATAGGACTACCTTGTCCAGCCTGCATCTCAACCATGCATCTTAGGATTCATGCATCTTAGGATTCATGCATCTTAGGATTCTCAAGTTACTGGACACTCATGTTCACCATGATTAGGTGGCTTGTACCTGAAAAGTCAGTCACACTCAGAGGTCAAAGGTCAAAATGAGTACTGTTTTTATAGGACTACCTTGTCCGGCCCGCATCTCAACCATGCATCATAGGATTCTCAAGTTACTGGGCACACGAGTTCACCATGGTGAGGTGGCGTGTGGCGCGCAAGACCCAGGCATGTACCTCAAATGTCAAGGTCACACATGCTTGAATGGATTTTAATATAACTTCACACAATTATTCTCCATAACAAGATGAGGTGTCATGCACATCACCCAGCCACCTACTTCAAAGGTCAAGGTCACAGTTCTACAATTTTGGTTGTGACATGCTTGTATCTTCCACATGCTTGAATTGATTTTGATATAACTTCACACAATTATTCTTCATATCAAGGTGCTTTGTCATGCACAATAACAAACCACTTACTCCCAAGGTCAATGTCAGACTTTCATGTCTACAACTCTAGAACTTCACACATTTAATCAGGACCATTAGAAGACCATGTATGTCAAGGGGCATAACTCTTTAAGTGAGGTTTGATAGAATAATGTGTCTTTTTAAACTTATAGTTTTGTGTCCGGTAGGGGACTCTTGTAGTGCTTGCAATACTACATTAACTTGTATAACATGTTATCATCATAACCTGATAGAGACAACATCTGAAGCACTCGGACTGCAGCAGACTTTGGAGAGATAAATCACTCATTAATTGCAATTTCTCCATTACCCAAAAGTATTTTAAAAATGTGTCTAGCTTAGCTGTCAAGGTGTCAGATCTATGTCGCCTGTGATTATATAAGCACATCTATAAATATGGGAAATCATCTTACCGAAATTCTCTTCTGCACATAAATTCTATCAGAAGCCCTTGATGCAAATGAAGCACTTGAAAGTTTTCCCTTCGCTGTTGTTGACATGATGGATTTCAGGTATTACAATCCAAGTCAGATAAATAATAAATGTTCACTCGGAATTATATATATCCTAGATAATAAAGCACCTGCACAATATTGTAATCACTCATATTATAAGCCCTCTCATGTCTGAGATATGTTCATGGTAAAATTGTTTATAATAAAAGTATAATACAAAATCTCATCAACATTTACCCTTTACCGCATGAAGTCACGCTTTATGACGCCTCTGCAACAGACGTCTTTTGGAAATATTGTGCCAAAAGGAGAAATTGCTCAATGAGCAATTTCTACATTTGTCACAATGTTTTCAACTTATTGTCAGTAATTTATTGTTACCTTTATTTATAGAGATTTTCTGACGGTTTTTGCCTAGATGATTTCAAAGTCGTCTGCTGCACATTTGTTGTATGTGGGAAATAGCCAAGTGCCATTAAAAGTTACACACTGCCTGCTTATAATATACAGGATTCTTGTAATTCACTGGTGATAATGGTTAAGAATTGCTTTCACTGATAAAATACTTGATAATTAATGCCACTACTGTAGAAAATTTTCAAAAACATTGTGACAAAAGGAGAAATTGCTCTAAACAAGCCATTTCTGATTTTTGGGACAATAATTACAACTCTGTATAAAACATTCAATTGTACAGCTGATCTCAGCAAAAGCATTTGTAGAAGCAAAAATGTACACATGTGCAATGAATTGAACTGCACATGTAAATAATAGCTGCTTTTATATAGTACATTATAAGCCAGTAAATTTAGGTTTTGCTGTAATTCAAATGGCCACGTACAACATTAATTTATTCGGATGAAAAGTATGAAGAAATCTTACCGTAAATTACCACTTATGACAAATATGCAGACAAGTTTGAAAACATCTAGATAACACTGTATAAATGAAAGTAAATTATCAAATAGATTTGATAATATTGTGGTAAAAGAAGAAATTACTCCTTATAATGAGCAACATCTCCTTTTTCCACAATGTTTTCTAAAGGAGTCTGCTGCAGATGCATCAACATGTGGCTTTGTATATAAACATGCTGGAAAGTGTTAAATACAATAAGTAGATTCCCTTTCTTTCACAATACCTCAACACTATTAGTCTGGTGCTGTTTACACAAACATTGTAGGCACACTAAGGTATTATAAATGCATCACTTTCTCAGAAATGTAAACAGTTATAAACACTGTTAATCATAATCACATGAGGTAATCTAAGTATCTTCGTTAGTCCTTCATATAATTATACTGGTTCTTCAAGACTTGTCTACATACTTCAACTTAGAAAACCAATTTGCCTGAGACACTTTTTTATCGATGGAAAAATTTAACTTAAAAATATATAAGCACATAGATTTGATCATTATTATTCACTTAGTTTGTAAGTACTTGATCCATTTTGAAAAATAACTCTAAGGATTTCTTGCTGAGCTGCTAATTCCTATCTTATGTAAAGACAATGCATGGGGTGTAAAATGAAGTTTTTTAAAGTAAAACATATTTTTATTAGAAAATACTTACCAGTCATTTAATACCTGATATATCATCTCTATACACCTTAATTATCCAAAAAAAACGCCCACGCTAGCATATCCCTCACGTATCCGTGACATACACGGCCGCCCGGAAGTACAGGCGCGCACGTGAGCGGGTAGTCACTTTTCATTCACCGTTAAGTATTGGTGACGACGCGGGGTTGGGAGGTGGGACTCTATAAATGACTGGTAAGTATTTTCTAATAAAAATATGTTTTACTTTAAAAAACTTCATTTTTATATCAAAAATACATTACCAGTCATTTAATACCTGATGACTTCGTAGCATAGGACGAGAGGTTCGACCAATACTTACTGTCGTTCCAGGTACGTTGTAGTATATTATTCCATATTTTTTTAAGAACAAACATACTTGATTCCAACGGATGTATAAAGGGAAAGAGGGGATTGAATACAGGTTCAATCGGTATTCACTTTATTTATGTGTTGGATTATGTGAATTAGCAAACCACTCGCTGTGAAGCCACAAGGGGACCCAGGCAGGACCGACTGCAACTGGTTCTTAGACAGGAACCCTTGTTGACACAGTAGAGTAAGGAGCCATCAGATTCATTGAATCTGATCTGCCCGGTTTCTACAGAGACGATCTGTAGTTAAAGCTAATAAAAAGACGGTTTTATAAGTAAAAAACTTTAAAGACGTCGATTCAAGAGTTCGTATGGAGCTCTTGTAAGCGACCAAAGGACGCAAGACAAATCCTATTTTGGAGTTAACTCCTACAATTGGGTTTTTTCTAATTCTAACCATCAGTCTGTGAAACTTAATGTAATTCGTTTCTACTGAAAGCAAAGAACTCACTTCCCTGTTAGTGTTCGCCAAGCAATACGAATTTATAATTCTCAGTAAAACTTAAGAAGCGGTAGCCGTCGACAAACGTTCAGAGAGATTGACCTACCTTATTAACATCAATCGGTAAGAACTGTCTATATCTAAGGAAGATGTAACGGTTATGTCGATAGGCAGGCCAGAAGGACGTATAACCACGGTCTCTGGGCCAGAGAAGTGTTTCTGTCATCATCTTCCCATTCAGAAGTGAAACCGGAAGTTGACGAACTGGTTCTAGCCTCATTATCAACTCGGGGAGTAATTATTATTATTCCTTTGCGAATTCTGAACGTCCACTGCCGAATGAGTGGAATATAGTTGTCTATTCTGTATTAGTGAATCGACTCTGTCCGAAGGTACTCGAATTACCGCTAAGTCGGTGAGAAACGTCATACCCACGAACGTGAACCTCTTTGACGGAATTAATTCCGACTTCTGCGTGTTGGGTATTAAACCCAACCGCAGAATGGTCCGCCAGGCTAGGGATAGATCGTGAATTAGAAGTACACGATCCGTCCTGTGGGGAAGCCAATCGTCGAAGTATTGAAGAAGTTGGGGTCCTTTCATACGAAGAAAGGCTCCCATGCCCTGATATCTTCGTAAGCACTCGAGGGGCGGACTTGAGGCCGAAGGGAAGAGCCCTGAAATTGGAGCACTTCTCCCTCTATCACAAACCGAAGGTATTTCTTCGAGGAGGAAGCAATCTGGATGTGATAAAAGGCCGTCTTTCTTCGGAACAAGGAAAAGACGGCTGTAGAAACCCCGAAAATTGGGGTTGAGAACGCTCTCTATGGCATTCTTTTTCAGAAGCGATGAAATCACCTCTGACATGGCCGGATGACGTGACGAAATGTCGATCGGCACGCCTGTCAGAGGAGGGGGGGAAATGAAGGGAATCAGATACCCTTCCTGTATCACAGACTAAATCCAACGATCCTCTGTGACACTTTCCCACTCCCCCGTGATAAATGACAGGCGGCCCCCGACTGCAATCTCCGACCTTGGGATTGTCATAGAGAGGAGCGAATCCCTAGGGCTGCGGCTTCGGATTCGTGTTAACTCTAGCAGGCTGCCGATGTTAGTACCCTGAAAGGGGCGCTTCGGTTAAGCCGATTTCTGACCCGTGGAAGGGGTTTGTTTAGGCTGAAACGCCTTCACATACCGTTTTGGCTTCTTTGCTGGGTTGGGTTTCTTAGAACTACCCACATTCGCAGAATACGATGAACGTTTCTGGCCCTGCGCAAAAGCCTTAGCTGCGTTCGCCGAAAGGCGTCGACTGTTCTGAAGCATCAGAAGCTGTCACCGCAGCAATCCTTCCACCAAAGAGTTGTTCGACTCCAATGGTGCGGCTTTCAGGCTGTCCTTGCTAGCACGTAGCAATGAGTTAGGAGCAACTAGAACTGCGTCCCTCCTTATGGACAGTATCTCTGTGATGGTCTGAAGATTCAGTGCCATGAGATGCCTGTTGCCTGTGTCGAAAGCTTCGAGAATTCTGTTAGCCCCTAGGCTAGAGATATTCTCCTCTTTCAACAACAAAGACAGAGCGACTGCGAAATGGTTGTCATGAGATGACGCCAATACACCCAGTCTTGCTCTGGCCTCCCACTTCTCTAGTGTCTTAAAAGAGACCTGGACAGAAGCGGGTGCAGTTAACCCCAGTGTAGCTGCATCCCTGTCTAAAGCTGGCACTTTGACTGGGAAGAACTCCTTAGACGTAGAATACGCCTTAGAGTTGACCCATTTCCTAGAAATGGGTCCTGGGACCGACCAGCCTGGAGGTATAGCCTCTAGAGACCTGGTCGACTGCAATTGGTCTAACAACCTGACCAAGTTGTTAGTTTGAGGAAGCAAGTGCACTGGCGAAAAGCTTGTACATTAAGTTCCTCTAGGCTCGAAAGGTTTTGCGACGTGGGGAGCGTCAACCTTAGGGCATGAAGTATTCGGCACCACCCGAAATACTTCGTCAATAGCCTGCTGAAGAGACCAACGCTCTACAGCTGGCTCCTCATTGGAAGTTGACCTATTTCCCTCATTATCGTCAGACGAAGATGTAGGGTTGTAGGTACTCCTCTGAGGTTGTCTACTCGGTATTCCAACCGGTAGATCTATGTCCGACTCAGACAGGGATAAATCAGAAAATCCATGTTCTGCCGAAGATTTTGCGAAGCAAGCCGCAGACTCTCCGCAGCAGAGGACGGCCATGCAAAAACTTCTGCCGGGGCCGAACTGACCGTATTGGACGGTTTCGACCTCTCTTTCACAGAATGACGCAATGTATTCTGATCCCGAGGTTGCCTATAACCGGACTGCCTATCAAATAGGTGTCCCCCCGAGAGCAGTGAATCCCCATGAGATGGGTAATGCTGATCCCGGTAGGCAGTTGAACCCTGTCTAACACCTAACGGTTCCATAGTATGGACCGGTGGTTGGTATTGAGGAGCAGCGTATTCTCTAGCGACATACACTGTCCCCGCAGGGGAGGAAAAAGATTTTCCGTAACCCCCATACCCGATGGAAGACAGAGGAATAATAGAACCCGGTGCGATACCTGGGTTATAATTATTCTGATTCTGTAGTGGAGCAGAGATCGACTGATAATTTGAATCAATACGGTCTATCACTACAGAACCCGTGCCTGGACGCGCCATGTTTACATAGCCGGCCGGCAGTGTAGACGAGGCATTGAAAAATGCCTGACTACTCGGTTGCACTGTGTTTACACAAGACACTGGTGTTTGTGTCGTGTTCACAAGCGTGACCGATTGGCTCGTAGCACCATAATGAAATGGGCTACTGACCTGATGCGGCATGGCTACATGCGCGCGAGTTTGGCCAGTCGTCGAATCATTTAAGAAAGTCTGACTGCCAGGATGAATCGTTGCTAAATGATCAACCTTTTGCCTGGCTGGGTCCTTGCAATAAGACCTTTGCCCTGTCGCCTCACGGCTAAGTGAGCGACTACCTGGTCTAGTCATGGCAACGTGACTGACTGGCCCGGTCGTGTCCAAAAAGGACTGACTGGTGACAGGTCGAGTCATTGACAAATGACTCCTCTCCGGTTGCCCGGTGACCTGACGTGCCTCGGCATTTGGGTTTTGTTGTGCAGCCCAAACAAAACCCGGTTGACTATGCATAGGCAGGAGTGAAGCTGCACTATACCAAGTCTCCGGAGAACTACGTCCGCCGACGTAGGTAACCGGTACTCTGCAGCTGTCCGAAGACCACTGTAGCTCGGAGTATGGTGTCGGATTGGTACAATTCCTGCGGTTTCCCGGAAAGCTACCAAAGGCATCTTCTTCTTTCGAAGGCCCAGCCACGACACCAGGCGACAGATGGTGAGGTTCAGCGGTTGAACGTTCCAGCTGAACATTTTCCCCGCTGTTTCTGTACGGTGTCTGACGTTTCCCGACGGAGCAACTCTCACCCAAAGCTACCATCCCGAGGTTGCCTATAACCGGACTGCCTATCAAATAGGTGTCCCCCCGAGAGCAGTGAATCCCCATGAGATGGGTAATGCTGATCCCGGTAGGCCTGTCTAACACCTAACGGTTCCATAGTATGGACCGGTGGCTGGTATTGAGGAGCAGCATATTGTCTTGCGACATACACTGTCCCCCCAGGGGAAGAAAAAGATTTTTCGTAACCCCCATACCCGATGGAAGACAGAGGAATAATCGAACCCGGTGCAATACCAGGGTTAAAATTATTCTGATTCTGTAGTGGAGCAGAGATCGATCGATAATTAGAATCAATACGGTCTATCACCACAGAACCCGTGCCTGGACGCGCCATGTTTACATAGTCGTCTGGCAGTGTAGACGAGGCATTGAAAAATGCCTGACTACTCGGTTGGCCTGTGTTTTCATAAGACACTGGTGTTTGTGTCGTATTCACAGGCGTGACCGATTGGCCCGTAGCACCATAACGAAATGGGCTACTGACCTGATGCGGCATGTCTCCATGCGCGCGATTTTGGCCAGTCGTCGAATCAATTAAGATAGTCTGACTGCCAGGATGAATCGCTGCTAAACGATCAACCTTTTGCCTGGCTGGGTCCTTGCAATCGGACCTTTGCCCTGTCGCATCACGGATACGTGAGCGACTACCTGGTCTAGTCATGGCAAAGTGACTGACTGGCCCAGTCCAGTCCAACCCGGACTGACTGGTGACAGGTCGCGTCATTAACAAATGACTCCTCTCCGGTTGCCCGGTGACCTGACGTGCCTCGGTATTTGGGTTTTGTTGCTCAGCCCAACAAAACCCAGGTTGACTATGCATAGGCAGGAGTGAAGCTGCACTATACAAAGTCTCCGGAACACTACGTCCCCCGACGTAGGTAACCGGTACTCTGCAGCTGTCCGAAGACCGCTGTAGCTCAGAGTATGGTGTCGGATTGGTACAACCTGCGGTTTCCCGGAAAGCTACCAAAGGCACTCCTTCTTTCGAAGGCCCAGCCCTGACACCAGGCGACAGATGGTGAGGTTCAGCGGTTAAATGTTCCAGCTGAGCATTTTCCCCGCTGTTTCCGTACGGTTTCTGAAGTTTCCCGACGGAGCAACTCTCACCCAAAGCTACCATCCGAATTTCCTCAGCGCGCGGAAAAACGGTTGTGTTGAGCGGAGAAGAAGGCTCAGCATTGCCCTTCGACTCGCTCAACACCGTATCAGAGTCCGGTTGGGAGAACCCCTCGAACTCTGCCTCACTCGATGAAGATAAAGGCACCCTCTTAGGGGTCTTCTTTATCTTCCTGCTTTTACGAGTCTTACTCCGCACGACCTTTTTCCAAATGGAAATAGGCCATGTCGAGCAGTACTCGCAAGGTGAAGCCTGTGTGCAATTGGTGCACACAACGCAGGTCGGATGCGAATCCCATAGGTGCACAGCATGACCACATGGGCTCCGCATCCCTTCACCAGTGATTGACATAGACATTATTCAAAATACTCACCAAATACAAGAGTAAATAATCCGTACGGTTTTTCTATATCCACGCCACGGGGACACCGGCAGCTTGGACACGTATATTGAAATAAATTTTGTTTCAAAATTTTTTCACAAATATTGAATAGAACAGTCAATAATTCATACAGCAATAGTTAATGTACTATCGCTAACAGGGTAGGGAAAAAGTATTGAAAACAGCACGACTTCCGCACCCCAAGACGGTAACTGAAATTAGCGGGTGGGGTAATCCACGTGCTTCTCAGAGTATCGTCCGCTACAAAGCAATAAATACAGCAATAAAGTAAATAATTTACGGCTGTGACGTTAATGCAGACAAAATATTTGGACAATTAAATGATTATAAGGCAGGGCCTTATAAAACAAAAGAGTTAATTGGAAGAAGAAATAATAATATAAATTTTCTTATCGACTACTCCGGTTAATCCAAA
Source organism: Serripes groenlandicus (assembly GCA_031761405.1). Classification (NCBI taxonomy): domain Eukaryota; kingdom Metazoa; phylum Mollusca; class Bivalvia; order Cardiida; family Cardiidae; genus Serripes; species Serripes groenlandicus. The sequence continues at coordinate 67,353,014 of JASEVX010000009.1, read as the reverse complement.
AATGAAAAGTGACTACCCGCTCACGTGCGCGCCTGTACTTCCGGGCGGCCGTGTATGTCACGGATACGTGAGGGATATGCTAGCGTGGGCGTTTTTTTTGGATAATTAAGGTGTATAGAGATGATATATCAGGTATTAAATGACTGGTAATGTATTTTTGATATAAAAACTGTGTACAATTACATCAGAACATTTTATTGTAACTATCTCCCACATACAACAAAATCAACAGCAGACCATTTTAAAAACACAGTTGCCAAATTGTGAAAAATCTATCTAATGGAAAGTTGAATATTTAAAACGAGCTGAAAACAAAAGGAGGAATTGCTCCTTATTTTCAAAAGTGTTCTGTATCACAGTATGTGGGGAAGGGATCATGCATGATGCAATTTTAATTAAAATATTCGAGTGGTTAAAACACAAAACAAGGGATATAATATTATGAAAGCACTGATAAAAGCACATTGTATATCTTTGTTCTAACCAATAAACAACATGCCAAAAGTTTTCATGGTGATTTATCAACAGCAGGTCATGATGCATGTCTTCTAGCTGTTTTGTTTTCCTCTGAGAAATATCGTAGTTTTAATTTTTAAAAACGTCTACAGGTAACTTAGATGTGATATGAGTTATCTGCTTTGGAAACATAGAAGCAAAACGTGTGGGTGCATGATGTTTTCAAAAGTTGTTTGCTGCAAACTGGTGTCAAAAGTCTTCTGGGCCAGTGTAATTTGGATCAAGATATTAGGTTGCCCCTGATCGAATTATATTGATTAATTAAGTTTATTCAATTTGTTTCCTTATTAATTATTTCCTACTTCGTACACTTAAGTGACTTATTCTCTAACTTGTCTGCTAAATGCTATTTGGCGAAAAGATCAAGAAGAAAAAATCATTTTCAACTCCCCAAATCACAAAGCGCCTAACCCTTTTCCACATACAGCGTTTCCACATACAGACCCTTTCTGGGACCTCTGCAGCAGACGACTTTTGAAAACACAGTGGCAAAATGAGAAATTGCTCTATAAACTAATTATTACTTGCATTTATAGAGTTATTCCATATTTTAATATTGCTGTTTTCAAAGATTTCTGCTACAAATTAACTTGTTGTATGTTGGAAGGGGTTTAAAGCATTCATGAAGACTTCTCTTCTGTAACCACTTGGCCTAAATTGTGAAGAAATTTCATATCGTGCATTCTCTCAATGTCTTCCACTTAATTACTTCACCTATTGCATCAATTAGCATCGAAAAGGGGATAAAATGCAAAGGCTTATTATCTTCTCTGAAACAAAGAATTTTACTGATCAAAAGTTTCAAGGTTGAACCTTTCCAAGAACCTGTTAAGTCATGTTGATTTATCTTAAATATGGCATGGCCACACACGGGCTGGGCTGTTTTGCCCTTTAATGTTGTTGTAGTGAATTTGAAGAATTAGAATACAGAATAAACTTAACACTTTCCCACATACAATTAACAAATTGGCAGCAGACTACTTTAAAAACATCTAGGAACAAATATAGAAAATTCCAAATCTATATGAATGAAAGTATGACTATTGGAAAAAAATTGTCAACATCTAGAGGTTCCTATTTCCATGATACTTTTGCTGTTGTTCGTTGAAGTTGTTAACCCTCGCACTCGGCAATATAGCCATTTGGCGAGCAGATACTTATGATACTTATTCAGTTTATGATATCTAGGTCATGACTTGGGTAAAAAAGTAGGTCACACTAGGCCAAAATAAAGGAATATCATGTTTACACGTTGGAAGCCTAATTTTTAACTTGAGCATGTTGAAACTTTGTCAGAATCATGTAGTCTGGATGATTTCTAGTTAAAGTATGAATATGGCTCAATTGTTGGGTCAAAATTAAGGTCAGTTTAAAGGCCTAATTTGAGAACAAAATTTGTTAACACTGACTGTTACGAGAGCGCATTTTTGACCAAAAACTTTGCCAGAATGTTTGTTTTGATGATAGCTAGACCAAGTTTGAATATGGATGAAATTGTGTAAATATACTTTGAGATAAATTTGTGAATGCAGGGGTTTAGCTTCCTTTAGGCACTCTAGGCCCATGCCTACACATTTTTCTCAAAACGTCACAAAATGCAGCTGCGTCGATATAGGATTTTTTCCCCCTGAACCCCCCTAGAACAACAGGGCATACACATTGAATATTGTCAAGCTACGCCCCTGGAATGCTCTAGAGACTGTTTACTTAAAATTGTCAGAATGATTGTATGGATGATAATTAGGCCGATTTTACATCGGGATCTGACGGGCCTAAATGAAGTGTCTGAGTCAGCATCGGGGATTTGGAACAGGGTATCCTCAGCCTGGTTCGATCCCCAGTAGCAGCATGTTGGTCATGGTGAAGTGTCATAATAGGCAATGGCAAAGGCACATTTCCTAGCCGAGTACTGGTTTTTACCCATGGATCATATGAATAAGTGAACTGTCGATGTGATATAATTTACTGAAATTTTGTTGAAAGGATAGGATAATTTTTACTTCCTGTAAATTAATGGTTTTTAAAATGCTTTATATATATTTAACTTGAATATTTGTCACCTGAGAAATATCTGACATAATTTTTAAGAAAATTCTCTGAATATCTTGTTTGGATACCTGAAGTTCCACCAGATTCCTTAAAGTTGCCTTGATTTGAAAATAACATGGCAACAAAGGGTCTATATGTGGGAAAGTGTTAATCAGGGCAACATTGGCAAATATAAAGGGAAAAAAGAAATTGCTGCCATAATTGTGCCACGTCTTAACTTTCCCCACAATGTTTTAAAATTGTGTCAAATGGTATACATTTATCTTTGAAAAGCATCTAGTATAAACAAAATAAGGAAAATCTCTATAAATGAAAGCAAACTTACTGAATTGAGTTGAAAACATTGTGGCAAAAGGAGAAATTGCTCATTAAATGTTGCAATGTTTTGAAAAATTATCTGCTAAGGAGCTGTCTGAAATTGTCTACGTGTGGGAAAAGGTTAACTCTCTTTCTGATACAGACAACATTTAACGCCTTTGAAGCTGACTATAAAGATATATATATATATACTTGTTACCTTTTCATTAATTAAGCAGACAACCCTTTGAATATCATATCAGGTAAACGATCAATATCATAATTATGTATCACACATTTAATATATATATATATATACATGTATATAAACCATTAATGCATTATGACTTCAGTGAGATAAGACTTAAAACACAATTGAATCACAAGCTTCACCACTGATTTAACACACCTTTCTTACATTAAATCCCACTTTAACCAAAGACACTTAGAGTAATTAATGGTCCACACACAGAACACAGACCAGTTCAGTTTTCTAGTATTTGATGAGTAACTGCATACCTTTGTTGTGCTTTCTTCTGTGAGAAAAAAACCTCTGTTGCTATTTGTCTGATAGTCATCACATTTCCTTCATTAATGAACCCTTTACTTACCTACCTGTAAATTAGTTCCTGTTTTGACTGCATGCATGCTTAGAGGCAAAACACCAGGAGAGTAATTTAATTATACATGATTTATAAGTCTTTAAAAACTAATTTCCAACTGAAAATTGATTTATTAAGAAAAGGAATGTACACTTGTACTTTAATTGTCTATATTGTAAAAGAATATATCAATAAATTATAATAAATTAACTCATATAATGTACATGTATGTATTTTAACCTTTTCCAATATACAGATGCTTTCTGACACCTCGGCAGCAGACGATTTTTGAACTCAGTTCGGCAATACAGTTTGTCACAATGTTATCAACTCGATTCCTTTTATTTTGCTTTTATTTATAGAGATTTACCTGATATTTTTGCCTAGATGCTTTTGAAAGTCATCTGCTACAAATTTGTTATATGTAGGAAAAGGGTTAAAAGAAGTTAACAAACTTTAAGCTGTGTCAGTTATTGTGTTAAAATAAACCCCCTTTCCAATTTGACACATATTGGTGCATTTGAAGACGACTTTAAAGTCATTATGGCAAAAGGAGAAATTACTCATAATGATTCTAAATAATTGTACTTTCATTTATAGACATTTCCTATACTTAACCCTTTCCCTCATATAGACGCTTTCTGACGCCTCTGCAGCAGACGGCTTTTTGAAAACATAGTGACAAAAGAAGAAATTGCACAAAACATGCAATTTCTCCTTTTGCCACAATGTTTTCCACTTTTAGTCATAGGTTATCCATTTAATTATAGAGATTTTCTATGTTTTGACATTTTATGTTCAAAGTTGGTTGCTGCATAATTGTCGTATGAGGGAAAGGGTTAATTATACCAAGCCTGTTTTCTTAAAAACAAATTTGTTGATGAAAAAGCATGTGCATCAAATATATGATACATGTATATAACATTCAGACTGTGGTTGACATAAGAAAAAGAAGATACTTTAGTTCAAAGTAAAGAATATTATTTTATAATTGTTCTTCATTTTTAGAGAGTTTCCATATTCTTGCCAAGAGGTTTTCAAAGTTGTCTTCTGCAGATTTGTTGTATGTGGGTCTAAGGGTAATGTTTACTGACACTTCTCAGACAGGTATAACAATATTATATAACATGTATACAGTTCTGGCTTGTCCACATAATATAGAGGGCCATCAGGTGAGAATTCTTACAACTGAGTTGCTAGCATCCCTTGCAGGTAGACTATTGTTCCTTGTTATTAATAATTTTAGCTTCAGCTGATAATGGTAATTAGATTAATAAAAAGTATATATAGTCTGAGTACTGCTATATATACATCATACTGGTATTTATTTTTAGCTCGACTATTCAAAGAATAATGAGAGCTTTACTACTTGCCCCGGCGTCGGCGTCCGGTTAAAGTTTTAGGGCAAGTTGGCATTTTCATTCATAAGTATTTGTACTAGGGCTTTCATATTTGGAATATTAAAGTTACATCTTTATACCTTTCTTTACATTGAATGCTGAAGATGCTGAGTGTGACCTTCTTTTTGGGGTAAAAAACATAATTTTGGGTGGTTAAAGTTTAAGGGCAAGTTGGCATTTTCATTTATTATGCCCCCGGAATCTCCGATTCGGTGGGCATCTAGTTTTTGGCCTGTCTGCACGTCTGTCTGCACGTCTGTCTGCACGTCTGTCTGTCTGTCTGTCTGCACGAAAAGAACTTTAACCTTGACCACTACTTTTGAACCATAACAGGTACGGCTACCATATTTCACATGTGTATTCCGTGTGACATGAGCTTTCTGTCAGTACCAACATGTTTGACCTTGCGACCTTGACCTTTGACCTAGATGTTGCCATTCTCCAAAAAAACTTTAACCTTGGCCATTACTTTTGAACCATAACAGGTACGGCTACCATATTTCACATGTGTATTCCTTGTGACATGACCTTTCTGTCAGTACCAACATTTTTGACCTTGCGACCTTGACCTTTGACCTAGATGTTGCCATTCTCGAAAAAAACTTTAACCTTGGCCATTACTTTTGAACCATAACAGGTACGCCTACCATATTTCACATGTGTATTCCTTGTGACATGACCTTTCTGTCAGTACCAACATTTTTGACCTTGCGACCTTGACCTTTGACCTAGATGTTGCCATTCTCAAAAAAAACTTTAACCTTCACCACTACTTTTGAACCATAACAGGTAAGGCTACCATATTTCACATGTGTATACCTTGTGAAATGACCTTTCTGTCAGTACCAACATTTTTCACCTTGCGACCTTGACCTTTGACCTAAATGTTGCCATTCTCGATAAAAACTTTAACCTTGACGACTACTTTTGAACCATAACAGGTACGGCTACCATATTTCACATGTGTATATCTTGTGACCTTTCTGTCAGTACCAAAATTTTCACTTGTGACCTTGACCTTTGACCTAGATGTTGCCATTCTCGAAAAAAACCTTTAACCTTGACCACTACTTTTGAACCATAACAGGTACGGCTACCATATTTCACATGTGTATATCTTGTGACATGACCTTTCTGTCAGTACCAAATTTTTTCACCTTGACCTTTGACCTAGATGTTGCCATTCTCGAAAAAAAAATTAACCTTGACCACTTCTTTTGAACCATAACACGTACGGCTACCATATTTCACATGTGAATTCCTTGTGACATGACCTTTCTGTCAGTACCAACATTTTTGACCTGGCGACCTTGACCTTTGACCTAGATGTTGCCATTCGGGGGCATCAGTGTTGTTTTTTTACTTTTTCTCAATACGTACTTGTGTTAGGGCTTTCATATTTGGAATATAATTACATATAATACCCTTTTTCACATTGTATGTTGAAGATGCTGAGTGTGACTTTTTGGGGTAAAAAAAATTTTTTTTTTTTTGATTTTGAGATAAATTCATAATTTTTGGTTACATTCCTTTCTAATTGTGATCATTCATTTATCAAATATAATTCTTTAACATATCAAACAGGTTTTGGTGTCAACATTTGAAAAAACTTTTTTTAAGGCTTTGCTATTTTTGGACTCCGTCAATTTTAACATTTTCGTTTAGCTCAACGTTAAAGTTTCGTTATTTAGCTTGACTATTCAAAGAAAAATGAGGACTTTACTACTCGCCCCAGTGTCGGTGTCCGGTTAATTGATATTATTGTTATTGATAACAGAAGGTCAAAGGTCAAGGTCATGGTGACCTTGTGCTCAATAACTGAAGAACGCTTTGGCTGAGGAACTTCATACTTGGTATGCAGGTTGGCCATGCCTAGTAGAAGACCCCTATTGATTTTGAGGTCAGTACGTCTAAAGTCAAGGTCACAGTGACCATGAGCTTGAAAGGTCACAGTGACAATGAGCTGATAAATAGTTTTTGCTTGGGCCCAGGAACTTCATACTTGATGTGCAGGTTGGTCACCACCAGCAAATGACCCCTATTAATTTTAAGGTTACTAGGTCAAAGGTCAAGGTCACATCCGTCACACTTGTTTCCGCTCAATAACTGAAGAACGCTTCGGCATAGGATCTTCATACTTGGTATGCAGGTTGGTCATGACCAGTAGATGACTCCTATTGATTTTGATGTCAGAAGGTCAAAGGTCAAGGTCATGGTGACCTTGTGAGGTAAAAAATGGTTTCTGCTCAATAACTGAAGAACGCTTGGGCCGAGGAACTCCATACTTGGTATGCAGGTTGGCCATGCCCAGTAGAAGACCCTATTAATTTTGAGGTCAAAGTCAAGGTCACAGTGAACTTGAGCTGAAAGGTCACAGTGACAATGAACTGAAACATTGTTTTTGCTTAATAACTGTAGAATGCTTTGGCCATGGAAGTTAATACTTGGTGTGCAGGTTGGTCACCACCAGTAGATGACCCCTATTGATTTTGAGGTCACTAGCTTAAAGGTCAAGGTCATGGTAACCTTCAGCTGAAAAATGGTTTCCTCTCAATAACTAAAGAATGCTTATGTTGAGTAACTTCATACCTGGTGTGCAGGTTGGTCCTAACTAGTAAATGACCTTTATTGAATTTGTTTGATTTTGTGGTCACAAGGTCAAATGTCGAAGGTCACGGTAACCTTCAGCTGAAAAATGTGTGTTACTCAATAACTCAAGAATGCTTATACCCAGGAACTTCATACTTGGTGTCCAGCTTGGTCCTAACCTGTAGATGACCCCTATTGATTTTGATGTCAGTAGGTCAAAGGTCAAGGTCGCGGTGACCTTTGGCTGAAAAATGGTTTCCGCTCAATAACTGAAGATTGCTTGGGTCCAGGACCTTCATACTTGGTGTGCAGGTTGGTCACCAGCAGCAAATGGCCCCTATTGATTTTGAGGTCACTAGGTCAAAGACCAAGGTCATGGTAACCCTCAGCTGAAAAATGGTTTCCGCTCAATAACTGAGGATTGTCACTGTTGCTTCATCTCCAGTCCAAAACTAAAGAATTCATCGCCATCATTTCTTTTCCTCCCATACGACCACACAAATGGGGAGACAAGCGCTTTTTCAAAAAAGCAATCTCTAGTTTTTCTATTAAAACCAGTTTTATCTCGGTTTGTTCTTTTCTTCATTTGTTTCGAACCAAATAAACATTTTAAATCACCTATGATTTACTATGTGTAAGTGAGTGTAAAGAGCGGCTCTCTGCAAAGGAGATTGATCTACGCAGTTGGTATTCGCAAGTATGTAAACAAATTAGACTGTGCGACGTAAAGGTTTGTAGTTATCGCCTTTTGATTACACGTAGTATATAGTGCAAAATAAAGTATACCAGTCTAGCTAATAGGGACTGTTTTGTCTTCGTAAATAAAACAAAAAAACATAAATGCGAATCAAAATAAAGAAACTGAAAATACCTAAAACATCGGAATATTTATTTCATTTTAGATGTGTCATTACTTAGTGTTTTTAAACAAACACAATTGTAATATGTTCAAGACATCTAAATGTGTTTCTTTCTAATAATAATCCCCCCTCCCATGTCATTTCCGAAAACCTATTAAAAATAGAAGTCGCGGGCTTCTGCCCAGCGACTAATAACCAGTAACTTTTGGCTCGGACCAGTGAAAATTTCCTTTGGCCAGTGTCAAATAAACATAACATAACTTAACCCTTTCCCTCATATAGACTCTTTCTGACGCCTCTGCAGCAGACGGCTTTTTGAAAACAAATTGACAAAAGGTGCAATTTCTCCTTTTGCCACAATGTTTTCCACTTCAGGTAATATCCATTCAATTATGGAGATTTTCTACTTTTTGACAAAATACGTTCAAAGTCGTATGAGGGAAAGGGTTAACATTTAATAAGACTTGTAAGTGAATTTTAAATTTTTTATTGACCGCTATTACTGGGTTCTTATTGGTATAGTACATTTAACTCTTTATCAGAGTGAACAAAATGTTGAGAAGTGATTGTTACATAATGATGTGAAATTTTGAAAAATGGTGAAATTAATAAGTTGCTTTGAAGAATATCCCCTGGTACGAAAAATGTTTTCGAAAGTCAAAAGTAGGTCTGTTATGGCCCTGTCCCACAGAACGTTTTAGGCCAACGCGTGAGTAACGTATTGGAATTTCGGCAACACGCATGCAATCGCTGATGATGCAATGCTATGCCAGCGTTAGCAACATACTGAGCGCGTTAATCTCATGCTGGGTCATGCTGTCTTACGCTGAGGCAAAAATACATTTTTCAACATACCTAAAATTTCCAGCGTTTGCCAGCGTGTGACTGCACACGCTGGCAACACTTGAGGGTCGTTACTCAGGCGTCAAATGCGATAGATGATTGTTACCAACCCGCTACTCACACGCTGGCGACACACTGGTACTAGAGTAGCGCATCGGCTGTATACAAACTTATCACGTGGTCGTTGCAGTACGCTGGCACGCGTTGGAACAAGCTACTCACACGCTATAGGCAGTCGTTCCTCAGTCATTAAGTGCGAAACTAACGCGTTACTCAGGTGCTGGCGATATACTGTATTATGTTATCTTTAAATCAGTGATGCGGTCCTCACACGCTACTCACACGCTGGCATACGCTACAAACCCGCTATCAACGCGTTATGGACACGCTGAAACAATTGTTTCAACTTGACTTTTTCTGTGTTCAGTGTTTGCCAGCCTATCAACTATTTTGAACGCACTCTGCACTCTGCACTCACGCGTTGGCCTCAAACGTTTTGGTTTGAAAGGGCCATTACAGGACAAGCCGTTTACATTGAGTATCACTGATTATAGACTTAATTTAAAGACCTCTGCAACTAAGTCAAACGTTGGAATAGATATTACAGAACTAATCAATATTAACAGCAGTATACACTTTCCAACATACAGCAAATATGCAACAGCCTCACGTCTGCCACTTTGAAATCAGATAGGCAAAAACAAATGAAAATCTCTCTAACCGTTTCCCTCATATAGATGCTTTCTGACGCCTCTGCAGCAGAAGGCTTTTTGAAAACATAGTGACCAAAGAATAAATTGCACAAAACGTGCAATTTCTCCTTTTGCCACAATGTTTTCCTCTTTTTGTCATAGGTTATCCTTTCAATTATGGAGATTTTCTATGTTTTGACAAAATACGTTCAAAGTCGTCTGCTGTAGAATTGTCGTATGAGGGAAAGGGTTAAAGTGTAATTATTAATTAATGAATAGAGTTGAATTTTTTTTGGAAAAATGAGAAATTGTTCATGATAAGGAAGTTCCCCTTTTGTCATAATGTTTTCAAAAATGGTCTCCTGCAGATGCATCAAAATTAATGTCTCTGTTGATGGGAAAGGGTTTATAAAAGATGGCATGTTGCAAGTGTAATGAACTAACTCATGCATTAAGGACTGAGACTGATTAACTATTTGCACATTTAACATAACGTCATAACTACATTTATATTGCATGTAACAAAGAAATTCTGTTGACTTACAGGGGCGTACCTGGATTAAAATCAAGTATACGTACAGACGTGCATGCTCCCCCGGGATATATTTTTAAATCCAACATTGCATCTGGTGCATTCTAGGATCATAACTTAGGCATAACCACTGTATTCATGATTTTAACACGATATTTATTTTTCCATGGAACAATGAGGGATCTGGGGTGTATTGAGATGCACTATAACACACTGAACGCTCGGACAGGTGCTGGTTAAAAGCAGTAAGTTGAAGACATCCGAGTTCTGGGTTAGTTTAATAGGATAACCGGAATATATCCCACCTTTTTTTGTGACAAATACAATACTGATCGAATCCTTTTATTTCAAAATTATTTAAACACTAATGATTCTAATACGCTTACGCTAATACGCTTACTGAAGTAATATTATGAAATCAGAGTTTAAACAATTTGCCTTGATTTAGTTTATACTTAATTATACATTGATTCATGTTTGAACATGCTCGATGTCTGCTTCCAGTTTGACTGATTCGTTTGGATTTTAAACATCCATGGAAAAGATTGAAACGTCGAAATATTGCAAAGTTAATACTATATGTTTTTGGAAAATATTGAGGTAAAAGGAGATATAGCCTGTTTTGAGGTAATTCTCTTTTTTCAAAAATGTTTTCAAAAGTTATATGTTGCATACATATGCTGTCGGAATTCTTTTATATCAGGTTAAGAATTAACCCTCATCTTGCTGAGTTAATCTTCCGTGATTTCAGATATGTTCTCGCCCTACGATATATTGATTGATAAGGGCCCTCTTCAACCATTTTGCAGTCATATCAAGGCATGCAGCCTGAGTGAGTGAGTTCACCTATCCATACGTTTTCTGGCTTTCCCACACCAAACTTTCCAAGCAACTGGCTGGTTTTCCACATAGACTATAAGCCCATTGGTGGAAAACAAATGACATGAGTCACAGTGACTTTTGTCAAATGTCGGAAAGAATTTATGATGAGCTGGAGTTCTAACTCACAACCCCTATATTGACAGCCCGCGTCACTATCGATTGATCCACCGGGGCTTGGCTCTCGTCCATTGATCTACTAATTGAATAGCAGGCGAAATAGAGCAAACAATGACTGGACGTTTATTTAGAGACATATCTTGGTCTTCCCTGTTGGTTGATGTGGTTTTAAAGAATTTTAGGAACAATCACAGGAAAGGAACAATCACAGAAAAGGAACAATCACAGGAAAGGAACAATAACAGGAAATGAACAATCACAGGAAAGGAACGATCACAGGATACAATACGTATCTTGCAGGATGCACTTAGATCACGGATATGTACAGTTGATTCCGATGATAAATATCATTGATATTAAGTAGGCGTATGGTAGGAAGACTCTCCATATTCTTTCAGACCTTAGTCTTTTGAGAAAGCACACCAAATGGTTCAGAGTTCTGATACTGATTTAAGAACATGAATTATGCCTTTCACCTTGTGCTCTGATAGCGTGCAAGTGCTTCTAGATCTGATATGTTTGTTTAAAAAAAAATGACAAGCTGCCAATGTTTCACGTGTAATTTCTTGTATGTTTAATGTCTGTATTGTTGTAACTTGTAACTTGTTGTAACATGGTTCGTACATGCATGTTGGCTTACTTTCAGACGTAAATCTTTGTTTCAAACCTGTAACTAACGGCGGCAGTTTTATAACAATTTCAATATGTATATCTATCTGTCACATATAACTCTTTCAATGAAACAGATGATGTTTACAATTGTTTTGGGGGATACATTGCCAAAAACAGTATTTCAGTCATTTTACGGCGTTTCCTGTGTACATAATCAGTGCTGATTTGGTATGACATGGCCGTGGATTAAACACTGGTCGCCCGCTCTCGAGGCGGACATCACAACCATTACACCACCGAGGCAGTTCTAACCAAACTGCACGAAGTGGCAGGCTGATACCCATTCTTCATTCTTCATAGCCCTTACCCCTCTCAGCTTTCAGTTTTTAGCTAGACTATTCGAAGAATAAGGGGAGCTATTGTAGTCACGTCGGCGTCGCCGTTGGTTAAAGTTTTTGTGCAAGCTAGCATTTACCCTTATAACTTACATACGCCTAGGCCAATGATCTTCAAACTTGGTATGGACATACTTCATAGCAAGTTGGTGATGCCTACACAGTTTGGAGTCAGTAGGTCAAAGGTCAAGGTCACTGTAACTTTCTATATAGAAACAGTTCATGGTTAAAGTTGTTGTGCAAACTAGCATTTACCCTTATAACTAACATATGCCGAGGCCTATGATCTTTAAACTTTGTATGGACATTGTTCATAACAAGTTGGTGATGCCTATAAACTTTGGAGTCGGTAGGTCAAAGTCAAAGGTCAAGGTCACTGACTTTCTATATGGAAACAGTTCATGGTTAAAGTGTTCGTGCAAGCTAGCATTTACCCTTATAACTAACATACACTTAGGCCTGTGATCTTCAAGATGGTTTTGCCAAGATAGTTTGGAGTTACTAGGTCAAAGGTCAAGGTCACTGTGACATTTCTGTAAAGAAAGAGATAATGGTTAAAGTTTTTGTGAAAGCTAGCATTTGCCCTTATAACTTGCATACACCTAGGCCTATGATCTTCACACTTGGTATGGACATACATCATAGCAAGTTGGTGATGCCTAGAGAGTTTGGAGTCAATAGGTCAAAGGTCAAGTTCACTGTGACCTTCAAAACAGAAACATTCCTTGCTTTAAAACTACTGATTGCTTTAAGCTTATGACCCTGAAACTTAGTTTAGGTAATGGTCATGATCAGCACTTGACTCAAACAGGTCATGGGATCATAAGGTCAAAGGTCAAGGTCACTTTGGCCTTTAACGAAAAAAAATACTTTTTTTGCAATAACTTTGAACTAGTTACATATGGTGCAAATTGTTGCCCTATGGTTAAAGGTTTGTGTGCGACTACATAAAGAGTCCATATCTTAGTAACTACTTGATGCATTCCATTGAAACGTTATACAACCCTTCCCAACCATCACACATATGAAAATAATCAAGTTAAATAACTCTATCCTGCATATAATGCAAATTATCACCCTTTAAGACATTGTGGTTAATGTTTAGCATGCAACTACATTAGAGTCCATTATCTCAGTAATCAAATAAGCGGTGGAATAGTCGAGCATGCTATCCTCCGACAGCTCTTGTTATTGCACATTTGAACCTTTTAATTTTTCTGACGAAGTATACGCATTGGCAATGCGTATGCCTGGATATGCACCTGACTTAGACAGTAGCAGGCTACTTTGTTTTTGTTTTGTTTGCCTTAGATGTTAGTTAAACATTTCTGAGCAGTAACAATTAATACCCAGGAAAATGAAATCCTGTTGATATAAATATCATTTTGCTATAAACAATACACACCCTAGATCCGCCTTCACAAGTTCACATACATATAATCTTATATAAGTATACCAAATTCGCTTCTTATATTATATTAACATAATTCATGATAATTGTACCCTCAATCATGCAGTTAAATTATTCCATACATTATATTAGACTAGTTATTCAGAAAATTTACAACAGGTTTTCTTTCAATTATTGCTTGCTGTCGAGTCCCGGTAGCTCAGTCGGTAACGACGCGGGCTGTCAATCCAGGGGTTGTGAGTTCGAATCCCGGTTCGGCCAACTTCCTTTCCGAGGATTGACAAAAGTCAATGCGACATGCGTCATTCGTCTTCCACCAATGGGCTAAGTCTATGTGGAAAAGCCGCCAGTTGCTTGGGAAGATTGTTGTGTGGAGTACTTGTGTGAGAAAACCAGGAAATGCATGAGTAGGTGAACTGGCCGCCGTGATATAACTGAGAAATTGTTAACAACGGCGTTAAACCCCAATCAATCAATCAATCAATTCAATAAAATGCTGCCAATAACCAAATAACTAACATTAAGTCAAAGCATAAATTCTGTTAATGGTAAAGTTTGAACTGTCAGTTAAATTTTATATCATTGTAAGATTATAAAATTATATAATTATAATTAACCCTTTCCCGCATGTAGACGCTTTCTGACGCCTCTGCAGCAGACGGCTTTTTGAAAACATAGTGAAAGAAAAAATTGCTGAAAACAAGCAATTTCTCCTTTTGCCATATGTGCAATGTTTTCCACTTTTAGTCATCCATTAGGTTATCCATTCAATTATAGAGATTTTCTATTTTTTGACAAAATATGTTCAAAGTCGTCTGCTGCAGAATTGTCGTATGAGGGAAGGGTTAAACCACTGCCAGGCATAAATTGCTTAACACCTCAACTTTATTAGACTAGCAATGAACAAATTATTATCGGTAAATTATTTTAAAGGTAAACCGGACCTAACACAGTAACTCACCTGCTACCAGAGCAGATTAAGATCAACTTGTGCATATGTTCAGGGGCTGAGCAATTAATATCTTCTTCAAGTTTGTGCAGCCCTGGAGGTACCTTCAATGTCTTCCCTTTCTGTCTTGTAGTTCTAAGCATTAATAATACATATATCTGCAGCAGAAACATTTGAAAAACCCTGCTGTTTTCAACTCTATTCAATATTTGATATGCTTTAATTTGCAGAGATTTTCCATTTAACCCTTTCCCTCATATAGACGCTTTCTGACGCCTCTGCAGCAGACGGCTTTTTGAAAACATAGTGACAAAAGAAGAAATTGCACAAAACGTGCAATTTCTCATTTTGCCACAATGTTTTTCTCTCTATGTCATAGGTTATCCATTCAATTATAGAGATTTTCCATTTTTTAGCAAAACATGTTCAAAGTCGTCTGCTGCAGAATTGTCGTATAGGGAAAGGGTTAACCCTTTCCCATTTGTAGACGCATCTGCAGCAGACAACTTTTGAACTAATTGTGGCAAAAGGAAAAAATTCTCAAAACAAGCAATTTATCCATTTGCCACAATGTTTTCAATTTTTTGAAGTAATTATATTTATACCTGCATTATAGAGATTTTCTGGGTGTTTGCGAACATGCTTTCAAAGTTGTCTGCTGCAGATTTGTTGTATGTGGGAAAGGGATATTTGACTAGACAATTTCAAAGTCATTCTGCTGCAAATTTTGTATGTGGGAAAATGTAACATTCTTGGTTTATGTATTCCTAAAGTCTGCATGCAGTCAGTGTGACTAGATTTAACTTAATTGTCGTCAGAAAAAATGACATAATACTATAGCTGTATTAATTATGAGTGGTTGAAGTCTCTTGCTGTGACTGGGTTATATGTGTTGTCAGGCTTGCCAGACACCAAGGTGTTAATAATTAGGACCTTTTACCTCATTAACCCTTTACCTGATGATGCAGATGTATTTATTCAAAAGCACTGTGGTAAAAAGAAGAAATTACAAATAATGACCAAATTTCTCCTTTGCTCACAATGTTTTCTAAACTTTAGGCAAATCATGCACAGGCTTATGGTTAGTCAAGATTAACAATGCTTAACCCTTTCCCTCATATGACAATTCTGCAGCAGACGACTTTGAACATATTTTGTCAAAAAGTAGAAAATCTCTACAATTGAATGGATAACCTATGACGAAAAGTGGAAAACATGTTTTCAAATAGCCGTCTGCTGAAGAAGCGTCAGAAAGCGTCTATATGAGGGAAAGGGTTAACCTGTTCTATGATACAAATAACATTAAACCCTTGACATCCTTACACTTTTGAAAATATTGTGCAAAAAGGAGGAATTGCTCGCTTTGAGCAATTTTAATCCTCCACTTATATTTTTCTGTTATTCTATTATATATAGTTAATAAACTCTGTTAATTAACATCCATTTTTCCAATGTTGTGACCGTCATTTTTTTCTCGCCCACAAAATTAATGTAAAGTGAGACATAGAAGTCACTTTTCTGGTGATGGCCACTTTTTCAGTTCTCTATTACTTTGACAGCAACCCCTGGACGAATTTTTTTGAAACTTATCAGGTGTATTGTTGTTTCAAGGGACATCATTCAATGGCAAAATTACCAAGGTCAAGTAAATTTTTTAGCAGAACTTAATTAGCCTTGTTTAAGTAAGTTGACCCTTTCCCTCATACGACAATTCTGCAGCAGACGACTTTGAACCTATTTTGTCAAAACATGGAAAATGTCTATAATTGAATGGATAACCTATGACTAAAAGTGGAAAACATTGTGTCAAAAGGAGAAATTGCATGTTTTGTGCAATTTCTTCTTTTGTCACTTTGTTTTCAAAAAGCCGTCTGCTGCAGAGGCGTCAGAAAGCGTCTATATGAGGGAAAGGGTTAACCTTGGTTTAAACACCTGACTGTAGAGGTCACATTTTTCATCCATGTTAGGGAGTTTAGTATTTATCATGACATATGTTGATAACAATGCATTGCATGATCTTCATAATTTACTTTCTTTAAGTTTCATCCACTTAAATTGTTTTTTTTTTGGCATTTTGATACCATTTAAAATTGCAGTTTTCCAAGAAGCGCGATACACCCTCTGCTCGAGGTCTTGTTTACAACAATTGGAGCAATATTTAGCTTGTCTGTATTTAGAAGAAAAAAAGACGATCTAGCTATTAATGATACCCTGTCCCTATGCCTAACTCAAAAACAGTTCAAGATATTCAAATGAAACTTGGTACACATGTTTCTAGGAACAATATGCATGTCTATACCAAGTCACATAACATATAGCTTTAAGAATTATTCAGTAATGCCCCTTTTTTTACTTAGAAAAAACAGACTAGCGTTCAGGTGTTCGCTCCGCAGCGCTTTTGTTATATAATTTAATACATCAATATATAGATCTGTAAAATTTAGTAGATGTTGGGAAACGGAGCATTTAATTATTATGCCTCACTGTTTAGTGTTAACCCTTTCCCTCATACGACAATTCTGCAGCAGACGACTTTCAGAACATATTTTGACAAAAAGTAGAAAATCTTCATTATTGAATGGATAACCTATGACAAAAAAGTTGAAAACATTGTGGCAAAAGGAGAAATTGCACGTTTGTGCAATTTCTTCTTTTGTCAATATGTTTTCAAAAAGCCGTCTGCTGCAGAGGCGTCAGAAAGTGTCTATATGAGGGAAAGGGTTAAGTCAACAGACAGTTACTGTTATAAATACCTGATGGGAGATTAAAATTCTCTGTTATTGATTGAAATTTTGAAATAATGGTTTATGAATCAGCTGTAGCTGAGTGGTTTAAACATGAGAGATTTGGAACCGGGCTAAAATTCCCTGGTTCTATCCCCAGTCGCAGCAGTCATGGTAGGGTCCCATTAGCACTGTACATTTCTTAGCCAAGTACTAGCAGGGCTCTCACGAGGGGGCGATTTGGGCGAAGTGGTCGCCTAAAAGTTTCTGACTTCGCCCATTCACTCGATCAAAGCGAAGTCGACTTCGCCCAAAATCTCAGTCAAAGCGAAGTTGACTTCGCCGACAATTTTGTCCTAGCATCGGACACTGTTAAAATGATCACGGTCACGCACCATGTCGAATCGATGTAGGCCTATACAGTTCGATATACACAGTTGCGTAATCAGTTATTTGACAACTGAGAGTGTATATCCATTAAAAGCTGAAGAATCGAATCATTTAACACACACAATGACGTAGAACCAATCAAAATCGTGCACTTTAGTCCAATTTGCATAATCAAAGTACCGATTGTCATATCAAATAGTATGACGCCCCCTGATAAAACATTAAATACGTATCCGATGTAAATGAGATGGAAGTCGAATTATGTTTTAACCCTTTCAATAGTATAAATAATATTATGAATCTATTCATGGTTTAATGAGATAATCGTCTTCAATAATTGAGAAAATGAGATTTTTTAGAGATTTTGTTAGGGGTTTCATAATAAATGCTGTAGCATGGGGGTGTCATACTATTTGGAATTAACCAATCAAAAGACAATACCTCAATTCTACTTGTAAAGAGTGTGTATGTTTAGCCGATACAAATAATTTACGTTGTTTATGACACTTACGACAGACTAATTTACAAAATGCCTGAAACCTTTACACGGCGAGTAAAATGTAGCTTCATTAATTATATTTCGGCGACTTTAGAACACAATGTTCGGATCGCAAACCCGATACAAATAATTTACATTGTTTATGACACTTACGACCGACTTCTTTATAAAATGCCTGACACACGGAATGGCGAGTAAAAGGTAGCTTCATTAATAATTTCTGCGACATTAGAACATAATGTTCGGAAAACAATTTTAGAACTTCATGTGATAATCATAATTAAAATAAAATAATAAAACATTCATCTTTGTTTAAGTAAATGTGTTCTATCCCAAACGATGCGATGCGGTTACGACGCGTAACGACACAAAAAGAGATGTAATTTCTCCCTTAAGTCTCCCCACTTCTCCCTAAAGTCTCCCCACTTCGCCCTAAATTGCCCGGAGGGGGAAGTCACTTCTCCCTAAAATTTAAGCCTAGTGAGAGCCCTGACTAGTGTTTACCCAGGGATAATCAATAAGTGAACTGTTGCTGTGATATAACTGAAATCATGTTGAAAACAGATTTAAACCCCAATGCAACAAATTATTTACCTGCATATATTACTTTTTTAGTTATTATTTAATATTAATACTTTGAATACATCTTGTAAAACAATGTGATATTATTCAAAACGATTGGTAAGGTAACTTTATTTTGATAAAAAGTTGAAAACATTGTGGGAAAAGAAATTACTGGTTCTGACTAAATTGAGCAATAATATTATTTTCACATTTCACACAATGATTTCAGAAGTTTAACTGATAAGGAATTGATAAAGGTTGTTCATTTAGCCCAGCTAAGTGATTTACAACAATATTTTGTAAATTATGGAAGACAAAAATGCTACACGTCATAATGATGATAATTTGAAAGACATACTCACCGATTTGACAGTGTTTTTATCATGTAGTGGTTGATACATCATGGAAAAAATGCAGTAATCCAAGAAACATTAAGCAAACAGAAAAACTTGAATTTGATGAATATGTATAACGTGTTATGACAGTCACAGCAAATGGTAACATACATTTATGATAAGCCATTATGGCCTTGTATATGACATTGAAGATAGATGAGGTGTTCAGTGACAGAGAATCATCGTCTGAGGTACACCATGGGCAAAAACAGGTGTGCAGCTTATAATTAAACTTATATTCCCCACATACAGCAAATATACAGAAGATGACTTTGTAAAAAATCATGTAAAAACATGGAAAATCTCTATATATACATATGAATGTATAACTACTGAAAAACTTTGAAAAGATAGTGGCAAAAGGTGACACATACAACAAATCTGCAGCATTTGACAAATATACACTTGAAAGTCTTAATATATGAAAGTAAAGTTTTTGGATATTAAGATTCGAGATTTTGTGACAAATAGCTCATGATGAGCTGAATTCCTCCTTTTTGTGACAACGTTTTCAAGAGACAATTTATCTGCTGCAGAGATGTCAGAAAGCATCTTTGTGTGGGAAAGGTTAATTGTTTGTATAATGTGATTGATATAAGGGTTAAACGACGTTTTCAACAATTTTTCAGTCATTTTCACAGTGACCAGTTCACCTTCTCATGTTTTCTTGTTTTTCTCAAGTAACTGGCTACTTTTCCAAATAGACTGTTAACCCTTTCCCTCATACGACAATTCTGCAGCAGACGACTTTGAACATATTATGTCAAAACATAGAAAATCTCCATAATTGAATGGATAACCTAATGAACAAAAAGTGGAAAACATTGTGGCAAAAGGAGAAATTGCACGTATTGTGCAATTTCTTCTTTTGTCACTATGTTTTCAAAAAGCCGTCTGCTGCAGAGGCGTCAGAAAGCGTCTATATGAGGGAAAGGGTTAAACAGCCTATTGATGAAAGACGAATGACACATGTCACAGTGTCTTTTGTAAAACTTCGGAAAGAATGTAAGCTGAACTGGGATTTGAACTCACAACCCCTGGATTGACAGCCCGCCTTGCGACTGACTAAGCTACGTATACAGATCTCGAGGCTTGGCTGTTTGTTCTAACACCCAATTCTCTTGAAGAGACTAAATTTCTTCCATCATGCCTCAGTACCTGAGCATTTTAATATATATAGACAACATTTATCTTCCCTCATACCGCCTCAGTGGTGTTTATAGTGATAGAGCATCTGCCTTGGGTACGGGAAGTCACAGGTTTGATCCCCAGCCGGGTTATACTAAAGACTTTAAAATGGTATATAGTTACAATGCTGCCTTCCTTGGTGCTCAGGGTTGAGGGGTTAGCATTACGACAGACTGGCCGGTGTCAGAATAAATGGACCAGTAATAAGTACTGGTAACTTTATTAACCCAGGTATTTATACCCTGATAATTAACTGAAATATTGTTGAAAGCGGCAAACAGTCAATCAATTTACCATCTCTCATTATTCTGTCACTAAATGTCACCCCAGTTTTAGAGATGTTTGCTTTGAAAACTTTTAAAACAAATTGTCATACAGAATTGAAAACATTGTAGAAATATTGTGGTAAAAGAAGAAATTCCTCATATTGAGCACTTTCTCCAATTTCAACAATGTTCTAGTTTTCAAAAGTTATCTGCTTATTTTAGAGCTGTTTTTATTTATAATCCCTTTACTGTTGTATACAACAAATCTGCAACAGACAACTGAAAATATCTTGTATATTTATAGAATAGAGTAAACATTTTGGCAAAAGGAGAAATTACTCCCCCCATCATGAGCAAAAAAACCTTTTGTCACAATGTTTTCAAAAGCTGCCATTTGCAGATGGGTAAACAATTGGGAATTTAAAGTTCTCTGCGTTACGGTAGTATAGAAGAGAACGTATGTCATAACATGTACGATTCACAAGCTGGTAGTTGTTGCACGTGTTAACCGTGCAGTGGGGGTATAAAAAGGATTTTTTGGCGGGTTCTTGTCAGTTCGACGCAAGACTTCTAGCTGTTGACTTTGCGATATCCGAATTCAATATAGTTAGTATAGGAATACAGCATTACTTATAAGGCGGTATATAACTTGTATATAAATTTATGAGATACGTGTCTTATAATGTACGGTCTTTCAATTGCGCAGGTTTTCCAGAGTTTCTCATTTAAAAATGTTTTTATCTCTGGGTTTTACCCCTGGGTCAATTGAATGATTTCTGTGTACAGACGTTTCAGTGACACAGTGCCATATTACATGTTTATGTTAAATGATTGAATGCTTTACAAAAGACTTCAATGTACAATGCCTTTCTTTTAATCAACTACAATTAAATCGCTGTTTTGCCCATAGTTCTATCGCTGTCTTGCCCATGCAAAAGGTGTTTGTTTGCGTTTAGTAGTGTTAGGACAGGGTTTAGACTGTACTGCATATGAAACATAGTAAAAAGTTATCTCTTAAAAGCTAAAATATATCTGTTCAGGCACTAAGGGTTAAAAAACTCTATTGTCAACTTGATTTATTAAAGCAGACTGCAGGCCCTGTAATTGTAAGGACATTATATAAGTTAATTGGGATCTGCTATTTTACAGTTACTATACTAAAGCTCTGCAAATAAATGGTATGAAAGTGTCCCAATGGAATACATTACAAAAATCGATGTTAAGTGATATATATGACTGATGGGAGCATTTAACCCATTACTTCACATTGATTTTTCAAAGGTCTATTGCTTAACAATCATCGGACAAATAATTTCAACAATCTAGAAAGCTGAAAGATTTATATTGATAAAGAGTTGAAAATATTGCAATAAAAGGTGAAATTCCTCTTTTTGAGCAATTTCACCTTTTGCTGCAATATTTTTAAAAGTCGTGTTCAATGGCAGCTAGGAGTCAAATGGCGACTGTGGGAAGTAATGGGTTAAAAGTGACAGAATATTTGTTTTCATTAGCCTAACCCTTTCCCACAAACAGGCGCTTTTTGATACCTTTTTAGCTAATGACTATGAGAGCTAATTTACAGTCACTTGTGCGTCGGCGTTGGCATCGACGTTGCAACTTTGGTTAAAGTTTTGCATACAAGGCTTTTTTTCACAAACCTCATATGCTATTGCTTTAAAACTTCCCACAATTATTGTACATCATCAAATGAACTTGCAGGACAAGTCCCTAAACTCTATATTAGATTTTGACATGAATTATGCCCCTTTTTTTTACTTAGAAATTCTGGTTTCCATATCTCTGTATTTACTTGATGCATTGCATTGAAATTTTATAAAAACCCTCCTCATCTCTTGTTTGAATTAGAAATTCTGGTTAAAGTTTTGCGCGCAATGACATTAAGAGTCCATATCCTAGTAACTACTTGATGCATTGCATTGAAATTTTATAAAAACCCTCCTCATCTCTTGTTTGAATTAGAAATTCTGGTTAAAGTTTTGCGCGCAACGACATTAAGAGTCCATATCCTAGTAACTACTTGATGCATTGCATTGAGACTAAAAATTATACAACCCTTCACAACCATCACACCTATATAAACAATCAAGTTTGATAACTCTTTCCAGCATATAATATATATGGCCCTTTTTTTACTTAGAAATTCTGGTTAAATTTTGCATGCAAGGTTCTTTCATTGAATATCTCAGTAATGATATTTACTTTAAACTTCAATATAATCTTTAAAAGTATTAAACAATCAGGTAAGTAATAAAACTCCTGACTGAATTTATTATAAATTATGGCCCTTGTTCAAGTTAGAAATCTGGGTTTAAGTTTTGTATTCAAGGCCTTTTCTCACAAACAGCAGAACGATGCTTATAATTCAAACAAGACTTTTCCAACTTGCTTTATAAGCCTGTGAGTGACTTTCTCAGTAACAACTGATGACTATTATAAGTATCAAATGGCCAAATAGTTGAGCATGATGCGGAGAGCTCTTGTTTAAAATATATAGGACTTTTGAAAACTTTATGGGCATTAATTTTTCTCCTTTTGTTTCAATGCTTTGAACTCTTGTCAATAATAAAACTTTCCTTTACATATTTGTACCTAGATATTTTCAAAACCATGCTGCAGACACTTTCATTAATTAAGAGAGTTTTTCATTTTTTCAACCAGGTTCACAAAGTTATATACTGAAAATTTGTTTGTGTTACATTGTGGGAGCAAGTTTAAAGGGTACAAAAAAGCTGTAATTTTATATAAATTGAACAATTTCACCTTTTGCCACAATGTTTTCAAAATTCATCTGCTGCAAATGCATCAAAATGTTTCTTTAGGTAAAAAGCTAGCTGGAAACAGTTAAATATATTATGTGTAATATAACATCATAAATTGTCCTGTGACCGTCCGGCGTTCCATCTCAGACTCGTGACTCAGAATCAGACGACTTTTGAAAAAATTGCGAACAAAGGAAAACTTGAGCAATTTCTCCTTTTGCAACAATCCTTAAACTAACTCTATTCAATTAATATTTATAATCCCATTTTTTTTAGATTTTCATTGTTTTTGCCAGGATGATGTCAAAGTCGTCTTCTGCAAGTTAATGTTGTATGTGGGAAAGGGAGTTATAAAAAAGAAATTGTTTAAATTTTACTCACCTTCATGTTGGATGATGCCATGTTGTGTAGTTTAAACCTGTTATGTTGATTGTTTGATAGATTAAATCTCTTTGATCAGCTGTCTGTCCACACTGGTATAATCCATTTAAAATATGCACTGTAATATTTCCAATAAAATTCTACACTGAAGTCTTCTGAAGCAGTAACCCTGTTTCTGGGAGAGAATCTTCCAGCTACTTAATTATAGGCTGATTTTAGTTAACCCTTTCCCTCTTGTAGACGAAGTATTCTGACGCATCTGCAGCAGACGACTTTTTAAAACATTGTGACAAAAGGGTAAATTGCTCAAAACGAGCAATTTCTCCTTTTGCCACAATGTTTTCAACTTTTTTCAATAATTATACTTTTTTAGAGAGTGTTCAATTTTTTGGAGGATTGTTTTCAAAGTCGTCTGTTGCAGATTTGTTGTATGTGGGAAAGGGTTAATTGTTTACCGGATATGATATATTCAAATGTGTCTGCTTTTCAAACATTTTAGCAAATAATTTAAACAATTTTAAAATTGCAAACTTCAAGTTTGTGTATAAACCTGGTGCAAAGTAAACTGTTGTAAACATCATTCGAAAATGAGAATTATCTCCCTTTCCAAAATGTTTTCAAAAGACTTAATTGATTGCTGCCAAAGATGAGAAATGTTGTCTATTAATCAGGGAAAGGGTTGAAAACTCTATTATTTATCACTCAATTTTTATTTTTAATCAATTTTGATGGAAATTAATTCTAACATAATGATGCATCTGAAGCAGATCTATGACTTTTGAAACCATTGTGGCAAAAGAAAGAATTGCACATTATGAACAATTATTCGTTTTGGCAAATGTTTTCAACTCAATAATTGTGATTTATTTTTATTTTCGTAGAGTTTTCCATACCGTAGTTGTCTGCTGCAAATTTGTTGTATTTGGGAAAGGGTTCTATTCCAGTGAGATTATGTGAAATGAAGATATATCTTCACAGATAATTATGTCAATGGACCCTCACTCGGATCTAGCCATATCAGAATATGACAGATCACTCACCTATTATTATCCGAGAACTTTCCATGATTGCAGGCACCGTTAACCCTTTCCCTCATATAGACGCTTTCTGACGCCTCAGCAGCAGATGGCTTTTTGAAAACATTATGACAAAAGAAGAAGTTAACTTTTAACAAAACGTGCAATTTCTCCTTTTGCCACAATGTTTTCCACTTCTCATCACAGGTTATCCATTCAATTATGGAGATTTTCTATGTTTTGACAAAATACGTTCAGAGTCATCTGCTGCAGACTTGCCGTATGAGAGAAAGGGTTAACTCTTTCTCTCATACGACACTTTTGCAGCAGACAACTTTGAACAAATTTTGTCAAAAATAAAAAAGATCTATAATTGAATGGATAACCCATGCCTAAAAGTGGAAAACATTGCTTGTTTTAAGCAATTTCTTCTTTTGTCACTATGTTTTTAAAAGGCTGTCTGCTGCAGAGGCATCTGAGGGAAAGGGTTAAAAAAAAAGGCAGATAATTATTGTGTTACAGATGATTGATATTTGACATAATTACAGCAGACAACTTTTGAAAATTATGTGGTTTAAAGTAGAAACTGAACAATTTTAATGAATAATTTCTCCTTTTGCCGCTAGCTGTTAGTTGATATAATTACCTCGGTATCAAAAGTATACTCCCAAATTTCCAGATATACTTCTTTTCTCTCACAACTATTTATAATGTTTCCAAAGCAGACAAATTTTTAAAAGATTATAGCATATTACATAAATTTTGCAATATGCATTAATATTTACAGTAAAACACTCTATAGATTATGAAACGATAATTAGATAATTTACGCACAACACAGTTTAATTGACCAATATTCCTCAAGGATGTTTTGTGATATATATATATAACAATCCTTAATGTCTGAGTAACTTTCAAATTTTCCTTTGCCAGGAATTCGTCTTCCACCAATGGGCTAATTAAGTCTATGTGGAAAAGCAGCCAGTTGCTTGTGAAGATTGTTATGTGAAGTAATGGTGTGAGAAAACCAGGAAACACATGAGTAGGTGAACTGGCCGCCGTGATATGACTGAGAAATTGTTAAAAACGGCGTTAAACCCCAATCAATCAATCAATCAATCAACCTTTGCCAGGAATAGGATCTTTGTTAGTCTCAGGTGTATTACGCTGGTTTCATCAGCATTTCAGTTATACAATGGAACTGCATGGGCAAATTACCAGTACTACCAGTTTGCTGACACTGCACAATGTTCATGCAGTTGTTGCTATCTCTACAACCCTCTGGAATCCAATGAGTGAAGCCTGTGGAATAAGAAGCCAATGTTCCCCAGGTCTTTAAGTGGGGGATGCTCTATAATTCCTTCAATTACTGAGTATAATGGCATACATTTTTCTCTAATTTGCTTTGGTTCCAGTTTTGGAATCTATAGTGGCACTGGCATCTGACCAAAACTTCAGTGTCATAGCTGATTTACTATGAGTTCTGCAGTAAGCACTTATTAGGTTTATGGTAATTAATTATCCCCTTGCGACGAGGTTGTCAAGGGTGCATTACGACGTAATAGCTCTAGTGTCTTCATTTCTTATCCGATCATTATACAACTTAATACACATGTTCACCAGCATTGCCTCTTGTACAAGATCACAGTGACCATTTTACGTCTGTAAGAAATGAAATCATCGCTTAAGCAGCTTTAAATTCTTTCCTGATTTTTTATGAAACTTAAATGACATTTCTTTTCGGATTGTTATGAATCTTATATCATATGTCCACAAGCATCGCCTCTTGTACAAGTTTGTGTTCAACTTCTATGGTCAAGGTCACATTGACTATTATATGTTTGTTCAAATGTATGTCCTTGCTGTGAACAGAATTCCATCTTACTCCATTCCCAGGTTCATGCAGTGTCAAGAGAACTTGGAGGGGTTAGCTATTGAATGAGCTTGGTCGAAGGTCAAAGTCACAGTGACTGTGTTACATTTGTATGATACAACTATATTGCTACAGCATGTTTCATTTGGGGTCCCAGTGGACAGAATTCCTCCATACTTCATACACCGGTTTATCATCACGTGAGCTTGGACGTGTTTACATTTCACTGACCTAGGTAAACTGTTAAGGTCACAGTAACTATAATATATGTCTATGAAACAACACTATGAGGAGAGGAGATTTGTATCATCAGTGATGCTCTTGTTTTTAGCTCACCTAAGCAAGAAGTGCAAGGTGAGCTTTTGTGATCACTCGCCGTCCGGCGTTGTCGTCGTCTGTCCATCTGTTAACAATTTCCTACAAATGACTTCTCCTACTAAACCAATGGACAGATTTCAAAATAACTTCACAGGAATGGTCCTTAGGTGGTCCTCTTTCAAAGTTGTACGTTCAAAGGATTTAATTCCAAGTAGAACTTTGGTTGCTGCGGCATCAGAAAAGGGGGAAATTGCCAAATCTTAAAAAATCTTCTGTTTTTAGCTCACCTATGCACGAAGTGCAAGGTGAGCTATTGTGATCACATTTTGTCCGGCGTCCGTCCGTCGTGCGTCGTCAACATTTCAGCTTGTTAACACTCTACAGGCTACATTTTGCATCCAATCTTCATGAAAGTGTATCAGATCATTCATCTCCATCAAATCTTGGACAAGTTCGAAACTGGGCCATATGAGGTCAAAAACGAGGTCACTAGGTCGAATTGAAGCGAAATCTTGTTAACACTCTGGAGGCCACATTTTCAACTTGAGCATGTTGAAACTTTATCAGAATGTTTGTCTTACTGATATGTAGGTCAAGTTCGAACATGGGTCATGTCGGGTCAAAAAATAGGTCACTAGGTCAAATTGAAGGAAAATCTTGTTAACAATCTAGAGGCCGCAATTTTTGCTTCAGCAATTTGAAATTTTGTCAGAATGTTTGTCTTAAAAATATCTAAGTAAAGTTCGAATATGGGTCATATCGGGTCAGAAACTAGGTCACTAGGCCAAATTGAAGGGTAATCTTGTTAACACTGTAGAGGCCACATTTTCAACTTGAGCATGTTGAAATATTGTCAGAATGTTTGTCTTAAAGATAGCTAGGTCAAGTTTAAATATGGGTCATATTGGGTCAGAAACTAGGTCACTAGGCCAAATTGAAGGAAAATCTTGTTAACTCTGTAGAAGCCGCATGTTTTGCTTCAGCAGCTTGAAATTTGGTCAGAATGTTGAGCTAAATGATATCTAGGTCAAGTTTGAATATGGGTCATGCAAGGCCAAATTGAAGGAAAACCTTGTTAACACTTTGGATGCCGCATTTTTTGCTTAAGCAGCTTGAAATTTGGTCAGACTGTTTGTCTAAATGATATCTAGGCCAAGTTCGAATATGCTGGGTTAAAAACTAGGTCACTAGGCCAAATTGAAGGGTAATCTTGTTAACACTCTGGATACTGCATTTTTAACTTTAGCATGATGAAACTTTATCAGAATGTTTGTCTTAAAGATATCTAGGTAAAGTTCGAATATGGGTCATATTGGGTCAGAAACTAGGTCACTAGGCTAAATTGAAGGAACATCTTGTTAACTCTGTAGAAGACGCATTTTTTGCTACAGCAGCTTGACATTTTATGAGAATGTTTATCTAAATGATATCTAAGCCAAGATCGAATATGGATCATGTAGGGTCAGAAACAAGGTCAATAAAGGAAAATATTGTTCAAACTCCGGAGGCCGCATTTTTACTTTGAGCAAGTTGAAAATTTGTCAGAATGTTGTCTTGATAATATCTAGTCCATGTTGGAATATGGGTCATATCAGGTAAAATAAATATAGATCACTAGGCCAAATGAAGGAAAATCTTGTTAACACTGTGGAGGTTGCATTCAGAATAATTGTCCTGATGTATTTTGCATTGTAGTACATTGTATAATTAAGGTGAGCGATCCAGGGCCATCATGGCCCTCTTGTTTGTTTTCGGTATGACGAAAAAGACCATTGAGTTGAACATAATGCAATGTAAGATTTCAAAATGTAATTCCCAAGCAATATGCCTGAACTCCCTACCTCACCTGTGTGTATACTCGAGTGTCGCCCAGGTACGCCCCTGGAAATATTTTTAATGATGGACTGTTTCCAGTCTAGCATTCATCATGGAGGACAGATGCATTTACACAGACAGCTATCACATAACATTGATCACCTCTTGTTACTGTAGCTGTAACAATGCTGATTTGTTTTCAAGATAGTACTAACTACAGGGATGCATGAACATAAATTACCCACTTAATTACTCTTTGTTCTTATATAACCCTTTCCTACATACAACACATTTGCAGCAGACTACTTTGAAAACATCCAGGCAAAAACATAGAAAATCTTTATGTTATTCTTTTACCGTAATTATTACCGAAAAAAATTGAAAACATTGTGGCAATAAACTTCGTTTTGAAAAATGAACACGACAGGCTCAGAAAGCATCTATATGTGGGAAAGGGTTAACCATTTTCCTACATTCAAACAGTCTGGGAAAGCATCTCGGCTGTGGAAAATCAATCACTATGAATGAAAGTCGTCTCACTGTCCCATACTGCTGCAGATATTCAATAAAAAATGTGTCTGCATACTAGACAAGTGTTAATTATAATCCTTAATAATTAACCCCTTTCCTAGCTTTAGATGCTTTTTGACAGATACATGCACAGAGTTGCTTGTAAGATGCGGGATTTCGAAATTCCTGCATATTGTTTAGTTTAAAATGTCCCCAAAATACAAATTATTTGAGTTGAAAGTAAAATTTGAACTCTTGAATTTGCTAATCTTACTATTATCTTTCGATATTTTTATTGTTTGCTGTAGATTTCTTGTATGTGGGAAAGGGTTGATTATTTGGCTATAGATTTCATCAGCAAAATTCAGATCTTCTAACTGGCTAAACATGGTCCACTGGATACCCGTTCTCTTGTGTGATGTTGTTTACCTTTAATTGTATTCGGTCAGTATTCAATACAAATAAACAGGAAAAGTGACATAAAACATCCCTGTCTTACACCAAATTTTACTTCAAAACAACTATGCAAAGCAAACTGGCCTGAACGTAAATGCCCAACAAGACTAAGGTATTATCAATAAACACCAGAAATGCAACACCAATCACATTTAATAATCTGTCAGTAGAAACTGTTGAAGAATTTACACATCTTGAAAGCATCATAACTATAATGGGGTAGGAAAGGATATATAACAGCAAGACTTGTCAAGGCGCTACATTCGCAAGACTTCAGCTAATCTTGAAGTTTAACCAGTACAGTTTTAGTACCAAACTGCAAATCTACAAGAGCAATATGAAATCTATCCATTGTACGGTTCTGAAAGTTGGCGCTTGTTAGTAAGTGAACTTCGAAAAGTAGTGTGGTACTCCATACAAGCTGCCTAAGAAAGATTAATAGGATATTCTGGCCAAAAAAGATCAGCAACAAGAGCATTTTTGAGAAATGTAAGACAATTTAGCGCATTTCATCAGAAATCAAAGAACAAAGATTTAGATGGATATATAGGCCATGCATGTACTGAGAGTACCACAACACGGCACACTTAAAACAGCTTTGTATTGGACACCATCAGGGTAAAAGAAACCAGGGAAACTACAAGTCACCTGACAAAGAACAGTAAAAAAAAAAAGGAATTAGGAGAACTTCAGGTTATACCTGGGGCTTAGGCCCATGCAGTACATGGCTTTTTTAAAGGACAGAGAAGAGTGGAGGCAGTTTGTTGTTGCCTAATATGTCCAACTAGTGATGAAGAGGATAAGTAAATTAGTAAGTTGGCACTCAAAAGAATATAAACACTTTCTTAAGAAAAGTGTTCTATCTCTCAATTGAAGCAATTTTGAATGGAAATAGTAAAAAAGATGTTTCATTTCAAGCATTTATATAATGTTTTATGGAACCGTATAATATACTCCAGATCAAATTTTGTCTGTTGGATATTATGTTTACAATGGTGTTGCCAGGAACTTGTCAATGCCAAAATACTTGTAACAACAAAAAACTTCTGCAACTGTTTGTTTATGAACATTGAATGCATAACATCACTGTATGTTCTTTGTGTTATAAAGCATTATAACCCTTTCCCCCCATACAATAAATCTTCTGCAAATTTGTTCATAACATCTTATCTAGAGAGAAATACTTATTGGAGTTGATGCTGTTTTAAATGGTATATCAGTTTTTCAGGACAGCGATTTCACCTAACATTTGTTTCCTTGCTTTTCTAGCACTTATTCTTCCCAGACAGTCTATTTAACCCATTGGTGAAAGACAAACAAATAGCTAGTCACAATGACTTGTCAATTATCAAAAAGAATGAATGGTTGAGCCGGGGTTCAAGCTAACAACTTGTTGATTGATCGCCCCATTGTAACCGTCGTAGCAATCAGGGCTTAACAGACAAACAATTTCTACAAGGAAAGAATAATTATTGAATGAAATTGAACAAATTATGAGTAATTTTCCTTTTACCGCAATGTATTTGTACAACAAATTGGTAAAAATAAATAGATCTGCATGTGGGAAAAAGCATTTTAAATTTTGATGTTGCATTGGGAAATGTGGTTGTTTAATTGACGTGATTACCTACGGTATATATTTATTTGAAAATAATTAAGTCTTTGTTTTATGTTTTCTTAAACCCCTTTCCACATGCAAAAGGTTTGCATCAGACAACTTTAAAAACATCCAGACAAAAATCATTATGACAGTATAATAGTCATTGAACGAGTTGAAAATAATTAGGAAAAGGGAAAAACATATTGGGAGTTTATTGCTGTTTTCACTCTATTTGAGTAATTATACTGTAACTGATGACCTGATATGAAATACAAGTACGTATGGTCATGTATTATTTTACATAGTTATAATATTATGATAATGTTTTATTTAACCATGATATATATAGATGCATCCATAGCAGACGGCTCTTAGTATATAAAAGCATAATAGTGGCAAAAGGAGATATATCACTGATCGCATTGAGCAATTTCTAATTTTGACACAAGCTAGCTGCAGATTTATTCTATGTTGGAAAGTGTTAATTACCTTTGCAGCAGACGATTTTTGAATCAGACTGGAAAAAGGAGAAATATCATAGCTCAAAATGAACATAATTTCTCATTCCCCCCTAAAATATATTCAACGTTTTGTTAAAATGATGTATACATGTATCTCAAGTTGTCACAATATTTTCCTCATACATTTTTAACCCTTTTATTCTCACTAACAGCAAATCTGCTGTAGATAACCTTGAAAAACAAGGAAAATCTCTAAATGAAAGAATTATTATTGAATAAAGTTGAAAACATTATGGCAAAATGAGAAATTTCTCATCATCAAAAGCAGACTGCCGCAAATCGATCAAAATGTGTCTCCATGCAAGTTTGAAAATTGGTTTAAAATACCATACAAGAGAAAGTTGATGCAACGCATCAATGTCGCCGGATATCCATAGTGCAGTTATGCATAACACTAACATTATAGTAGTTGAATAAACAGTTATCAACTGAGGGGCATATTGGAACATCAGGGGTGGGGTCAAGTGAAAATGTATCATAACTTGCATTGTTTTGTCAACGAAGTGAATGATAATTGAAGCCTTTCATTGTTTATGATCAATCTCCATTCCAAAGTAGGTTGACCATACACACAACCAACTAATTATTGATCATAAACAGTAATGGAAATGAGTAATCTTGCCAATCATTAGTCTTAGTATGTATACAGTGCTTTCATTAAGGAATAATTATAGGATTTGTAAATTCCACATACACTTTTCAAGATGTTTGTCAGAATATTTGAATTTTATTATTTTTCAATAAAACCACAAAACAGACAATTTAGGATTTGCATGCAATAACACGTCATTTTACCTTTCCTCTTTTAAAGTCAACAGTGGACACCTTTGCAGCAATCTACTTTTAAAACAATGAGATAATGGTTAAATCGCTGAAGACATGAGTTTTCTCTTTTTCTCAAAATAATATTAGCTTAGCATCCTAATTATATCATACTTTAACAAATGTTGAAATGTAGTCCAATATTTATAAATTAGACCACCTTCGAAATATAATATCAACTAAACAGTTAAATCTCATTGTAATTGTTGTATAATTTAAACTTAATTTCGAACATAAACTTTAAGCCCTACAACATGTTAATTTATTTTAATTCTTTCCTTCCTTTTTAGCTCACCTGTGCACGAAGTGCTCAAGGTGAGTTATTGTGATCGCCCTATGTCCGGCGTCCGTCGTCCGTCGTCCGTCAACATTTTCTCCTCTGTAACCGGTGGGTCAACTGGGATGAAACTTCACAGAAAGCATCCTCTCAATGTCCTCACCAGAATTCCTTAAAATTTTCGG
Source organism: Serripes groenlandicus (assembly GCA_031761405.1). Classification (NCBI taxonomy): domain Eukaryota; kingdom Metazoa; phylum Mollusca; class Bivalvia; order Cardiida; family Cardiidae; genus Serripes; species Serripes groenlandicus. The sequence continues at coordinate 67,319,689 of JASEVX010000009.1, read as the reverse complement.
GATCCATGCAGAATTCTGGTTTCCATGGCAACGAATTGAAAAAACTTCAAATTCTTAAAAAATCTTCTCCTCCGAAAGTGTCAGGCCAATTTTCAAATAATTTTGTAGAAATGTTCCTCGGGTGACCCTCTATCAGATTCCTTCAAGCCATGTTGATTGGTCGAAAAACATGGCCGCCAGGGGGGGCGGGGCTATTTTTCCTTATATGGCTATAGTGCAAACTTAAAAAATCTTCTTCTCCAAAAGTGTCAGGCCGATTTTCAAATAAATTTGTAGAAATGTTCCTTGGGTGACCCTCTATCAGATTCCTTCAAGCCATGTTGATTGGTCAAAAACATGGCCGCCAGGGGGCGGGGCTATTTTGCCTTTTATGGTTATAGTGCAAACTTAAAAAATCTTCAACATCTTCTCCTCAGTAACCGGTGGGTCAATTGGGATGAAACTTCACAGAAAGCATCCTTTCAATGACCTCACCAGAATTCCTTCAAATTTTTTGGATCCATGCAGAATTCTGGTTTCCATGGCAACGAAACGAAAAAAAACTTCAAAATTCTACTTCTCCCTAACTGGTTGGCAGATTTTGAACTTATTTTGTATAAATGTTCCTTGGGTGACTCTCTATCAGATTCCTTGAAGCCATGTTGATTGGTCGAAAAACATGGCCGCCAGGGGGGCGGGGCTTTTATGCCTTATATGGCTATAGTGAAAACTTAAAAAATCTTCTCCTCCAAAAGTGTCAGGCCGATTTTCAAATAATTTTGTAGAAATATTCCTTGGATGACCCGCTATCAGATTCCTTTAAGCCATGTTGATTGGTAGAAAATCATGGCCGCCAGGGGGGGCGGGGCTCTTTTGCCTTATATAGCTATAGTGCAAACTTAAAAAATCTTCTCCTCCAAAAGTGTCGGGCCGATTTTCAAATTATTTTGTAGAAATGTTCCTTGGATGACCCTCTATCAGATTCCTTCAAGCCATGTTGATTGGTCAAAAAACATGGCCGCCAGGGGGCGGGGCTATTTTGCCTTTTATTGCTATAGTGAAAACTTAAAAAATCTTCTCCTTCAAAAGTGTCAGGCCGATTTTCAAATAATTTTGTAGAAATATTCCTAGGGTGACCCTCTATCAGATTCCTTAAAGGCAAGTTGATTGGTTGGAAACTATGCCCGCCAGATGACGGGGCTTATATAGCTAAAGTGAAAAAAAAATCAGGTGAGCGATTCCAGGGCCATCATGGCCCTCTTGTTTATAATGAAAACAACAAACTACTCATGTTTTAAAATTATATTATGATGAGCTCCTTTGTTTCAATGATGCATAACAATATGCAGATCGGAAGCAATGTGCCTTTTGGGAATTAAATGACACATTTAAAATTGTCAAGGACGAAATAATTGTGTACGAAAGACCCGATTCTTTCTTATTCGCAGAGGTGTACGTCGTTCTTGAAACTCTCTTTATAGGCAGAGAGTGTTCGTTCAAAGTCATGTTTCCATTAAAACCAGTTTTTATCTCGGTTTGTTCTTTTCTTCATTTGTTTCGAACCAAATAAACATTTTAAATCACCTATAATTAACTATTTGTAAGTGAGTGTAAAGAGCGGCTCTCTGCAAAGGAGATTGATCTACGCAGTTGGTATTCGCGAGTCACGCAGGTGCGCGTAAGTAAACAAATTAGACTGCGACGTAAAGGTTTTGATTACATGTAGTAGTGTAAAATAAAGTATACCAGTCTAGCTAATAGGGACTGTTTTGTCTTCGTAAATAAAACAAAAAAACATAAATGCGAGTCAAAATAAAGAAACTGAAAATACCTAAAACATCGGAATATTTATTTTATTTTAGATGTGTCATTACTTAGTGTTTTTAAACAAACACAATTGTAATATGTTCAAGACATCTAAATGTGTTTCTTTCTAATAATAATCCCCCCTCCCATGTGATTTCAGAAAACCTATTAAAAATAGAAGTCGCGGGCTTCTGCCCGGCGACTAATCAAGTAATAAAGTTTACCCTGTCACGTTTATAAATATAGATGACGGCTTTAATTTGACAATTACGAAATTCCAAATTTGAAGACTTGGCAATGTTTTTATATATTTCATTATAACAGATGGCTCTAAACATACCATATCAGGAAAAACGATGAATGTCAGAACTTTATTCCTGTTCCTAGATTCCTAATGAATTATTGGTCACAATCACATGCAAACACTCACACAATCAGAAGCACTGACTAACCATCATCCTATACAGCAAATACTGGGGAAACAAACATTCTTGTGGAGTCATGTATGGTTTTCACAGTGTTGTGTTTTTACATAATTCATAAGCTAATACAAAAGGGAAAATATCTGGTTTTTCAGGCTTATCAATAATGTATCACTTTATTAGACATTAGACATGTGATGCTCCCACAAGGAAATAGACTGGTCCCATTCCATTTATTAAAAAAAAAAAAGTTGAGGACTACATGTACAAATTTAGTTAAACTTAGTTATTTTAAATTGATTGTGAAACAATTAAGCTTTCAGTTTATAATATTTTTAACCCTTTCCCACATTCAGAAGCTTTTTGATGCCTCGAATTGATTCTGCAACAGGTTTTATACTTGTGTAAAACATTTGGGTAAAAGGAGAAATTGCTGAATTTCTCCCTTTGCAACAATGTTTTCAAACCCTATTTAATAGTTTTACTTTCCTATATATATAAAGATGTTTTCATATTCTGCCAAGATGTTTTCTAAGTTATCTGCTGCAGAATTGTTGAATGGGGGAAAGAAATGGGACTTAATCATGTTACCCTTCCTCAGAGGCTTCCTGAATTCTTGCTTGATTAGAATCAAACAGCTAGAATCATGACCAGTCTGTGGTTCAGTGCATGCAGGCAGATCTGGATCTATGCTGGTTGAGTAAATAATTGACAAAGGGTAATGAATGTGTGATTTTGTAACACTAAATTCAACTGTTTTAGGGCATTTCTTTTTACCCTTCACTCATAACATTCAATATTTCAGTAAAAAATATGGAAACTCTATAACAGAAAGAGCAATTATTGAACAAAGTTGAAAACATTGTGGCTAAAACAGAAAGTGCTCATCATGCTCAATTTCCTTCTAATGCCACAATGTTTTTTCATGAGCTGTCTGCTGCAGAGGCGTTAGAAAGCATCTTTATGCAGGAAAGGAGATGACATTTCTACATGTAATATAACGCAGATTTCACTAGTTGATTATGTAGAGAAATAACGCAAAGTCAACGTCAAATCATATAGTGGTTAGTTTTATTTTAAAGAGTGTTCAAAGTAATACATGTCAGATGGTATAGACAGTATTCTTGGTCTCCCCGAACAGCGGCTCTGGGCCGTCTTTAAAGACTATCTGATTTACATATTCATAACTCTCTTTATTGACCTAGCTTCATATTGGAGAGGTCAACATTGACCCCTCCCAAGACAGAACTATGACCAATATTAATAAGGAAACCATCAAGCATTTCCTATCTTCAAATATAATTTATTCATTAATCCATCGTAGTTCGAGCCGTAACGTTACATACATACAATCTGTTATTATCCCAATTATATGAGCTGCAACTATATAATTTACTTTGTATATAGCAGGATAGTTTTAAGGTATATTGGTGTACATCTTGTAGGGCTACACTTCCAGTTTTTGTAAGAGCATGCACTCAGGTCTATGTTAAAGGGGGACAGGGAAGACAGTGTGACTGTGAGTGCAAAGCAATATGAACATAAATCTAATAATTTAGTACAAAGTCGTCTTGAATTGACCCATACATTTGAATATTCATTAAATTTGGAACACCTTACAATCACCCCGCGTCTATCTGGTTTATTTATATGGGTTATCTCCCCTGTTCAGTCACTGTTGATACATAACAACTTTTAACGGGACAATTAGATTGGCTGATGCAAATTTCTGAGACAACCTTATAATTATAAGCGATTGATAGTCTGCAGCAAAGTTCAGGTCTGGTTTTAACCCTTTCCCACATACAACAAATCTACAGCAGACGACATTTGATAACACATCGGAAATCTTTTGGAAACTTCTTTAAAATGAAAGTTCAATAATTGAATAGAGTTGAAAACATTTTAGTGACAAAAGGAGAAAATGATCGTTTTGAACAATTTCTTCTTTTGTCAACATGTTTTTAAAAAGCCGTCTGCTGTAGATGCATCAGAAAGCGTCTATATGAGGGAAAGGGTTAATTAATGAGATTGATACAGTACTTTGAAGCATCTTATAATTTAACTACAAACTATAATTTCCTAGTTGCATATTTCCATAATTAATTTAAGAAAGCAATATTTTTATGATTATGTTACCATCTCATATTTTCTTTTTGTCATTATGAAGCTTGCTGACAGCTAGATGATTGCATAATTATGCAAGAGTAGAATTACAAAATGCACTTCAACATGCACAAGTCTCATTAAATTCCTTTCACACAAAAAAAGATTATCAAGACAGCAGGCCAGTCATCTGTGTACTGTTAGACATCATTAACCCATTCCGACATGCAGATGCATTTTTACTATTCTCCAGCTTGGGTACTTTTTAAAACATTGTGGGAAAAAGAGTTATTGCTCATGATAAAAAATATTTCACAACTCTATTCAATAACAAGAGAAAGTTGATGCAACACATCAATGTCGCCGGAAATCCACATTGCAGTTATGCATAACACTTACATTATAGTAGTTGAAAAAACAGTTATCAACTGCGGGGCATATTGGAACATTAGGGGTGGGGTCAAGTGAAAATGTATCATTACTTGCATTTTTGGCCGGATTGCTCTAGCAATTCCGGTCTATTGATTGGCTCTGTCTGTCCGTCTGTCCGTCAACATTTTGGTTAAAGTTTCAGGTTGAGGCAAAATCTCAGCACTGGAAAGGGTTACAAACTTGAAACTTTGCCTGAAGGTAACCAGTAACAAGTTCTATTGATATCTATGGTTTCTTTGACCTTGTCCATGGTTTGTCGATTTTCAAGGTCAAATTGCCGATAATCCGGCCTTACCCTCTTCAGCGGTTTCTTGTTTTGTCAACAAAGTGAATGTCCTTCATTGAAATATAATTGAAGCATTTCATTCTCGATTCTAAGGTAGATTGACCATACACACAGCCAACTAATTATTGATCATAAACAGTTATGGAAATAGTCAGGGGTGTTAGGGATATTTTGGTTCAGATTCTTCCAAAAGCACCAAATTTGGCCCAAAGGTTGCCCATGCCATGCTTATTACATTTTTGACGGGCGCCAAGACACTGCGCCCCATGGGACCGCCATATTGGCATAATACAATATGGCCGCCATCCGGGTTAGATGTCAATTGCAGGTAAAAAACTAAAAGATGCAGGAGGATCCTGGTGTCCACCTCGGAGTGGTTGCACGGCTGAAGTGTTGTGAGGTCACAATGCTTGTTGGAGTGCACGGTCACCCCACGACGGTGGCTTGTTTGGCAGCATCTCACGGCCAGTGGGTGCATTGAGGCACTTAAGATTGTCTGATTTTGTCCCAGATCGCAGCAACCCTCGACCTGCCAGGCTCGGTGACTCACTCTGATTATTGAACCGAAAGAATTCCTGTCATGTCGGTATCGGGACACGACTGGAGTGAGAGAAAAAGTTGTGTGATTAAAATCATAGTATGCCTCTGCACGCCACTGTCCTTTGTAATTCCGTTTGATTGTATCAGATAATGGTACTGGAGCCTTTTCCAATCTTTCCATGACATATGCTGCATGCAGGGTATGGCCAGCTTCATGGATTTGAGATAGAGAAGAAGCAACGGCATATTCCATGACATTCTGTGTATCGAGTACTATGAGCTCCTGACTTGTAGCAAGGAAAGGATTGCCCAGTTTCTCTATCATCTTAATGAACGATAGTACAACCTTTTGAAACTGTTATTGCAAGCTGTGTCCTTCCTCATGATGATAGTGGGTCATTCATGGCCTCAAACTCCTCAATTACCTGCGTGTAGTCAGGTCCGGCCAGTATAAACAGTGTTAAATTAAAGGGCTTCGGGCTTCTGATAAAGTCAAACAGCTCTACCATGTGTCTGGAGGATTTTGTTGGACTGTTCATGGGCTTGGTCCTTGAGTCTGAACTTTTAGCTGATATCTGCATAACAAATTGCCCTTCAAGAATTCAGCATGTACTTGAGGGTGTTTCTCGGCTAGCTCAACCATGTCGTGTACATGTATCGGCAGCCAATGCGGATAGCTGGTGTGGTCCATGGTGTGAAAACAGCTGCAGAGTTTGTCACATGCTTGAACATATAGTGCAAAGTCCCCCTCCCGCACAAAATGAAACATCAGCAGCTCCAGCTTGATTATGATTGTCAAAAACTTGAGATGTATCTTATCTTCAATGAGCAGCGCACTCATCATAGCTATCAGCTTGTCTTCTCCCAAAGTGTCAGGGTTATGCCAATGGATGAGTTTGATCAGAGCATACAATGGCTGATCTGCGCCAAGAACGCTGATCTGACCTGGTTTGAGGAACTCAGTCCCCTGCATCGTCAGCTCCATCGCGTGCTTCATTTAAAATGCAGAAGCGGCCTTGTATGATAATTTGGGGTAGACCCCTATCTCGGCAGGGGGCTTCACCGACTTGTCGCTTGCTAGCATTCAGTTGTATCCTGACCAGGTGATGACATCATCATCTACCAGAGTGCCTTGACCTTGGCCCCTCGTACAACAAGGAGTGGTCTGACTTCGCTGTTGCCGAGTCTGGGTGCAAATACATCTCTTTAAGTGAGTTTGATATGGATCACGCAAGAATCTGGTAGCTTTGGAATTGATGTGTCGGAGGTGTCAAACTTGTTAGGAGACAGCTTCACTTCAAGATTTCCATGAGACTGATGGTTGGTCATGCTCAGGGTATATCTGTGGAACTCATCAAGTGAGAAGTTGCCTTGAGCATTGCTATCTATAATATCCACATCATTGGTGGTGAAGACCTTGAGATGGCTGTTGGTTGGTAGCTCCACCCCAGGTTGAGCATGCCGAGCACACACCGCATGCGCAACACTTCTTTTAACTACCATGATGCGATTGTACGATACTGAGATACCCTGGTTCGTGGCAGTTGTGAGATATTACATGCGATCTTCTCGCATCCAGATTTGTGTCTCCACCAATCTTCTCATTTCCATGAAGAGCTGATGGAGCGGGCGGATCACTACTTTGAAGAAACTCCTCATTTCGTCACTTACTGAAGCCGTGAGGCAGTGAGGGGGGAAATTGGGCCAAATTTGGTGCTTTTGGAGGAATCTGAACCAAACAGCCCTTATAATGCCCTGAACATCCCTGACTAAAATGAGTAATCTTGCCAATCATCTAAGTCTTAATATGTATACAGTGCTTTCATTAAGGCATAACTATAAGATTTGTGAATTCCACATACACTTATCAAGATGTTTGTCAGAATATTTGAATTTAATTATTTATCAATTGATAAAACCACAAAACAGACAATTTTAGGATTTGCATGCGTCTTAGCACATCATTTTACCTTTCCCCTGTTAAAGTAAAAAAAGGACACCTTTGCAGCAATCTTCTTTTAAATGAGAAAATTACAAAGTAGACCACCCTCGAAATATAATATCAGCTAAACAGTTAGATTTCATTGAAATTGTTGTATAATTTCAAACATAATTTCGAACATAAACTGAACCCTACATCTTAATTTATTGTAATTCTTTCCTTCCTAATCATGTTTTAAAATTATATTATAATGAGCGCCCTTGTGTCAATGATGCATACCAATATGCAGAACGCAAGCAAAATGCCTGTTGGGAATCGAAATAATTTTGTACGAAAGACCCGATTCATAAACCAATTCTTCTTCACAGAGTTGTCGTTCTTTACTGACTCTCTCTATACATAGATGTTCATTAAAAAATCATATTTCTATGAAAACCAGTTTTATCTCAGTTTGTTCTTTTATTCATTTGTTTTGAACAAATAAACATCTTTATAATCACCTGTAATTGACTATTTGTAAGTGAGTGTAAAGAACGGCTCTGCAAAAGAGATTGACCTACGCGGTCTGTATTCGCTAGTCACGTGATCAACAATTTTAGCTTATAGAAACAGTTCATATTTTAGATATAGAATCTACATGGATAAACAATACTAAATGAATTCTTCACAAACCAAGGCATCTCTTTGAACATGGAAATAACATTCAATAAGTTAAAATTGATATTAAAAGGAGAATTTGACGTGATTTTTATCTCGATATTGACACATTTATTTATACAAGTCTGCAGCAAGTCTTACAGGGACTCTTTTGTCTTAGTAAATAAGACAAAAGATAATAAATTCGAGTCAAAATAAAGAGACGTACTGCAAATACTTAAAACATCGGATTATTTATTTCATTTTAGATGAGTCATAACTTAGTGTTTTTAAACAAACACAATTGTAATATGTTCAAGACATTTAAATCTGTTTTTTTTCTAATAATAACTTGTCCTCCCATGTCATTTCCGAAAAGCTATTAAAAATATAAGTCGCAGGCTAAGAATCTGCCCAGCAACTAATTATACTTTCATCTATAACATTTAAGTTTAATTATTTATGCCTGGATGTGTCTAAGTTGTCAACTACTAAAAGGTTGTGGGAAAAGACTTATACACATTAATCCAATTCAACTAACTGCAGGTCTTTAATTAAGACTCGATCATATCAATAGTTGGCATGAATAATTCCAACATGTAATACCCCTCTACAAACAGTAGATGCATTTATACAGCAGCAACTTTTGAAAACATTGTTGCGGTGCAACGTTTATGGTGGAATGCCTTTGGGTAACTGTACATGGGCACATTTTTTAGCCTAGTACTGGCTTGCTTACCCAGGCGTCATGAATAGGTGAACTGTGGCCATGATATAACTGAAATAATGTTGAAAATGGCATAAAACCCCATTAAAATAATAAATCAATTGAAGGCATTGTTGCCAAAGGAGAAATTTGCTCATGATATATATTTACTACTTTGCCACAATGTTTTTAACTCTATTCAATAATTAATCTTCGATTATAGAGATTTGACTATAATATATTATTTATATATATCAATGTTTTCAATATCGTCTGCATTAGATTTGTTGTTTGTTTGAAAGGGATATATATATGGAAGCTATTTTGAAAGCTATACATATATATTGTAAACATGCCAGAAAACTCGCATCTGTGTATTGTCAGTTCGATTGATGGTATTTTTCATTTTAAACAAGCTCTTTGTAATTCCTCAATGATATTTATTCCCTTTCTTACGCACAACATATTTGGAGCAGCTGCCTTTGAAAACATCTAGGTTTAAATATGAAAAGTGTTTTACTGAATTTGTGATTATTAGATAGAGTTCAAAACATTGTGGCGAAAAGAAATAGCTCATTATAAGCAATTAATATTTCCTTTTGCAACATGAATTGTCTGCATATGAAATTTCTGTAATAGTGTCTGTGTAATTTTAAAGCTATATATAACGTACCACATGAAAATTCTAATTGTCTGAATATTTATTTATATATTATTTTTTTGTTGGGGTTTGACGCCGCTTTCAACATTATTTCAGTTATATCACGGCAACAGTTCACTTATTCATGATCCCTGGGTAAACAAACCAGTACTAGGCTAGAAAATGTGCCTAATGCACAAGGGCACTCCACCATGACCGTAGTGCTGCGACTGGGGATCGAACCCGGGACATCCGGTTTCGAAATCCCCGACGCTAACCACTCGACCACAGCGGATTCCTCTAATTATCTAATTGTCTGAAACATTATCCTGTATTATTTAGTTTTAACAAAAAGTTTTAACCCTTTCCCTCATACGTCAATTCTGCAGCAGACGACTTTGAACATATTTTGTTAAAACATAGAAAATCTCTATAATTGAAAGGATAACCTATGACTAAAAGTGGAAAACATTTAGGCCAAAGGAGAAAGTTATTGTCTTATTTTTATTGAGAAGTCTTGTGTAATGTATCAACATTTTTCATAATGGACAGTCAAGTTACTGAACATAATTATTTAAGAGTTAAATTGTTGACAGTTTTAAATTGATTGATTGATTGGGGTTTAACAACGTTTTTAACAATTTCTCAGTAATATATCACGGCGGACAGTTCACCTACTCATGAATGCATTTCCTGGTTTTCTCAAACCAGTATACATACCACACAACAATCTTCCCGAGCAACTGTCTGCTTTTCCACATAGACTTAGCCCATTGGTGGAAGACGAATGACGCATGTCTCATTGACTTTTGTCAATCGTCGGAAAGAAAGTTTGCCGAGCCGGGATTCAAACTCACAAACCCTGGATTGACAGCCCGCGTCACTACCGACTGAGCTTCCGGGCCTCGACTGACAATTTTAAAACTATATAGCCTTAATATATATATATATATATAATTTGCTGAATTGTAAACATCTTGTTCATAGTTCATGTGTGTAATTCCGCCTTCTCCAACCAAGTTCTGAACTTTAACAATGCAATGGTAGTTTGACTAAACTAATTTTATATTTTCTCATCAGATGTTTCTATATATAGCCTTTTCCTTCATACGACAATTCTGAAGTAGACAACTTTGAACATATTTTGTCAAAAAATAGAAAATCACTATAATTGAATGGTCCTATCATAACCTAGCTATGACTAAAAATGGAAAATATTGTGTCAAAAGGAGAAATTGCTTGTTTTGAGCAATTTCTTCTTTTGTCACTATGTTTTCAAAAAGCTGTCTGCTGCAGAGGTGTCAGAAAGTGTCTATATGAGGGAAAGGGATAAAAGATCAGGTTTCCACTGTGGTCTAGTTTTTAGTAAGTCCTACTTGACACTACAAAGGGCAGTAATACCTCATTTAGTGTTGTCACATGGCAGGTTCAATACCGCTGATTGCAGCAGTGATTGAAGAGTGACCCTAATGGGCTCATATCCTGCTAATCCTTGTACTGGTTAGCACATTCCAACATAAAGATAAATTTCTAAAGCAGACACATTTTGAAAACATAGTGGCAAATGGAGAGATTGCTCATAATGAACAATTTCTCTGTTTGTTATTATGTTTTTTTAACTCTTTTTTTCAATAATAATATACTTTCATTTTTGTCCAGATGTATTAATGGGGTCTGTTATATATTTATACCCCCTTCGAAGAAGAAGGAGTCATGCACTGTGTCGGTTGGCCATATTTTGAAGCCATATTTTGTCCGGCCTATTTCTTACAAACCACTAGGTGGAATTCAATAACATTTTTCATGAAGCTTCTATACCAAGAGGAGATGTGCATATCCTAAAGGTCTTACAATTGCATGTTATTTTACAGATTTATGGCCCTTTTACTTATTAGATCACCTAGAGCCAAAGGCTCAAGGTAAGCTATTCTGATCACTTTTTGTCCGTCGTCCGTCATCCGTCGTCGTTAACTTTTAGCTTTAAACATCATCCCCTCCTGAACCACAGAACCAATTGCATCCAAACTTCACAGGAATGTTCCTTAGGTGGCCCTCTTTCAAAATTGTTCAAAGATTTAAATTCCATTGAGAACTTTGGTTGCTGCGGCATCAGAAAGGGGGCAAAATGTCAGAACTTTAAAAATCTTCTCTGAATCTGCATGTCAGATTCCAATATAGTTTGGTAGAAATGTTTTTTGAGTTGACAAACAGGGCAGCAAAGCCGCTTCAGGAAAGGTGCAAAATGACAAAACTTTATAAATCCATTCTTATTAAAGTTCTTGTTAGATTTCAAGATACAAATGGCTTTTACTGATAAACTATTTCTTTAACTGAGTGTCCACTCCTTGCAGTTTCATATCAACTCCTGATTAAATTTTCACAGATATTTGCAGTTAAATATTTGCTTCTAATTTACTATCATTCAGGTGATCGATTTAGGGCCATCTTGGCCCTCTTGTTAAGTTATGGTTTAGGTCATGGTGCTGTTTTGGGAGTATTTATCATCTTCAGTGATAGTTCTAGTTGTTGTTTGTGTGGGAAAGGGTTGGTCACCTGGGGAGCTTGAATAACTACATGTATTATAACTGTCATTGTGATATAACGGAAATAATGTTGAAAACAGCATATATAACCCCAATAACTGCAACTCCTTAGCAAATAGCTCTGAAATATCATGACGTGTCTGGTGTAGGGTTATAGGCATGATACATGATTCCCTATAGAGAGTCTGGAAATAATGGAAGCCTGAAAATGTTCTAGCTAATTGTATACAGACCCAATACATGCCTCATACATGCCTCAAGTACTGTAAGCTGTCAGTCGGGTTTTTGTTAAATAGGCCTGTCATTTCAATTACTTATATATTGTCTTGCATCTCTTATAATGGCGAAACTTGCTTGCGAAAGTGCTTCATCTAGGATTTTGATTGAGGTATTCTTACAATAGTGTTACATACACCGGTAGATATTAACCCTTTCCCTCATACAGATGCTTAATTGCACCTTATTGCTGATGTCTCTGCAGCAGACGACTTTTGAAAACATGGTGGTAAAACAAGCAATTTCTCCTTTTGCCGCAATGTTTTCAAATCTATTAAATAATGACTTTTTCATTTATATAGGTTCTCCATATTTTTGTGTGAATGATTATAAGGTTGTCTGCTGTAGATTTGTTGTATGTGGAAAGAGTTAATTTGTTTACATAAGTGTATTTCAAAGTCATCATTATAGGCACATTATAAACAATCTTCATGATGATATTCCCTCCCCCACATTATCTAGCATTTTATCTGTAATGAAGTTTCTCTTCAAACTATGCCAGCAAAGCTAAATGGTTTTTTTTCGTTACACTTTCTCACATAAATCACACAGTCCACAGTGTTGGTTTTCTCGTGGAACGGCAAATTTACTGTTGATAGAATAACCGTCAAAGCAATGAATGAACACAAATAAAAAGCAGAAATTAAGTTATATGGTTTTAATTACATTTCAACATATTTTAACATTTACAAATACAAACCGAAAAGAATATTATTATATATAAATCACATGGAATCTGTATGTTCAGTCTTTATACTTCATGAAATGTCTTTCTTTGCTGAAAATGTAGCATACATAATAGACCTGTTGATAATGTAGCATACATAATTATAGACCTGTTGATAATGTAGCATACATATAGACCTGTTGATAATGTAGCATACATAGACCTGTTTATTGACTCATGATCAGTTTGTAGGTAATTAACCTTGTTTAAATACAATTTAAAGTGAGTTCTGTCCTATACTGAGAAGCATATCTGTTTCCACAAGTAGTTTTACACTAAAATACATCTACGATAAACGACAAATGTTGAAGTTCTATCGTCAGTCTGCTTTCTACCACGAACAGCCTGGTCCTCTTTATTACAGCAGTTCTGACAGAATATCATTATGCGTAACATCTAGATATCCAGAAAATGTTTCTTCATGTCATACAGCTTAATCATTTACGTACATCATTGATCATTCTTAAAACTAAAAGTTTTGTATCATGTCTACCAACAACAGTGACAGTATCTTTTTCCAAAAATGAATATTTCCAATCTTAACGACTACTTAAAGCATCACAATTGCCTTGAATATTATAAGTCATCTGTATTTAAACTTTGAGTGCTACTTGAACTTACATAGCCTGAACTAACTAAAACAACGACTTTCAGATCCAACACAACTATGCATTTTCAAAACACGGCGGTTGACATACATGTTGACCAATCGAGTGTCCGCAATACTTACGTACACTTCTACGAAGTATATGTTCGAGATAATATTGTTGTTTAATTAACAAAGGTATTTTGTCACTGTACAGATAAATTAAGTAGTAAAAATCGAGATATACTGAATTAAAGTCGGAACTCTTTACATTCCGTTTATTGTGTGTACACAACGTAATTCAGCGCGTATTTATGCACGACTCAGCACAAGTGATGTCATTCTATGTAATTTTATGTGTAATTTCTTAAAACAAGTTAAAATGAATGTATCTGAAAACATGATATAGCATACAAGATAAATAGAATATTACGTCCTTGACTTTCAAATGTCATGAACTTTATCTGACTGCTCGGAGAAGTAATAATTCTCCCAACGTCGGCAGATAAAGTTCATATCTTAAGTCAAGAATGTAATACGAGTTCTCTATTTATCAGTGCTTTAACCTTTAACCAGATATAGACACTTTCTGATGCCTTTGAAATCATTGTAGCAAAAGGAGAAATATTTTATAATGAGCAATTTCTCCAATTGCCACGATGATTTCAACTTTATTCAATAATCATACTACATGTATCATATATAGAGATTTTCTATATTTTGGACTTGAAAGTTTAGTCATCTGCTGCAGATTTATTGTATGTGGGAAAGGGATAATATTTTGAGAGTTCTCCATTTTAAATATTTCTTGTACATATGGATGTTGAGAACATTGTGGATAAAGGAAAGATTGTTCTTCACACAGTTAAAATTAAAAGCTTGATAATTCTGCATGTGTATGGGACAAATTATTTGAGAAAAAGGGATACCTCAAAACATATTTGTCCCCCACTCTCATATATGATGGAGACTGTTGTTTTCTGCATGGTCTGTTTGTCACATTAATTATTAATGTCGGTTGTGTTTTTTCCTTAAACCCAGTTAACCCTTTCCCACCTGTTGACGCATTTTGACGCATCTGCAGCAGATGATTTTTGAAAACATTGTGACAAAATGAGAAATTGATTAAAACAAGCAATTTTTATCAGTGATCATACCTTTATTTATAGAGATTTTCTGCCGTCTGCTGCAGATTTGTTGTATGCAGGAATGGGTTAAAGTATAGTTATGGGCCTCGACTAAGTTGCCCTGAGTCCCTCCACTCCCTGCCACACACTTTTCATGTGACACAACAATATGGGGTTCTGAAATGTTATGGTGCTGTTAAAAATAAAACTTTCTAGTAAACTCTTCATTCTCCTTTTCAGCGGCTGCAGCCAAGTTGAAGCTGTTACTAAGTTTTGCAGTGGGTGGACTCCTGGGAGATGTATTTCTACACCTGCTTCCAGAAGCCTGGGCACATTTGGATAAAGGTAAGAAAGGAATTCAGAGGGCTTAGATGATGAAAATTCTCAACAATTATTCCATTAGTCCTATATATATGTAAACCCTTTCCCACATTTCTTGTTTTAAAATATATTGAAACTGTTATCAATTTCAAAACAGGTATTGTGTAAAGTTGAAAATATTGTGGCAAGATAGTCTGTTGCCGAGGCGTCAGAAAGTGTCTGCATGTTGGAAAGAATTAACCCTTTCCCGGCCTCATATAACAATTGTGCCGCAGACGACTTTGAACATATTTTGTCAAAAAATAGAAAATCTCTATAATTGAATGGATAACCTATGACTAAAATTGGAAAACATTGTGGCAAAAGGAGAAATTGCTCGTTTTGAGCAATTTCTTCTTTTGTCACTAATAAATTAAATTGTGTGTTTTCAAAAAGCTGTCTACTGCAGAGGTGTCAGAAAGCGTCTATATGAGGGAAAGGGATAAAAGATCAGGATTCCACTGAATTATGGCCCTTTCTTATTTCACTAAGAATTCTGGTTAAAGTTGTGCATGCAAACAACATAAAAGCCCGTATCTCAGTAACTAATAAGCGGTGGATTAGTCGAGCCTGCTGTCTTACGAACAGCTCTTGTTTCACAATGTTTTCAAAAGTCATCTACTGCAGATGCGTCAGAACTTGTGTTAATGAGAGAAACAATCCTCCTTCATAGACTTTTCATTTCAAAGCTTGAAGTTAAATGATGCTGTTACCAAAACTTTTGTCAATTGTCAGATAAAATATATGTCCCAACTGGGTTTCAAATTGCCTGGGTAGTGCAGTGGTAGAGCGTCGGGCTCGGGTGCAGGAGGTTGCAGGTTCTATCTCCGGCAGAGTCATACTAGAGACTTTAAAAATGGTAGTAATGGCTGCTCTCTTTGGCGCTCAGGATTGCCGGGTTAGCATTGTCCGACTGGCTGGTGTCAGGATAAATGGACTTGTAGTACTGGTGACTTATCCAGGAAATACCGTGATATAAATGATTTTTTTTTTAAAGCGGCATAGAACGCCAAATGATCAGTCACAACCATGATTGACAGTCCTTGTTGAGCCTAAGCTAATGTCCTGCAAAAAGATATCCTTTGTCTTATTACCATTACCTTTATAGCTTTTAGATCAAACCTTGAAATTCTGAAGTTGAAGGTCACAATACTCTAGGTGGCCTTGTAATCATGTTTGTACCTTTGTCTCATTTGTTTTATTTTAAACCTTTCCTGTATACAACACATCTGCAGCAGAAGACTTTTGAAAAATTTAGGTAAAATAATTGTTAAATCTATAAATGAAAGTATGTACATATATAAATATAAAATAGGTCTCAAAACTTCTCACCAAGAGTATTTGCTCATCATATTAAGTCATTTCTCCTTTGCCACAATGTTTTCAAAACGTTGTCTGCTGCAGATATGTCAAAATGTGTCTTCCTTTGGTAAAGAGTTTAAAATTGAATTTGTTTTTAAGAGATCTTTACAACCAAAAGATATTATTTCAATTTCTGGGTCAATATATTTTTAGCTCACCTATGCACGAAGTGCAAGGTGAGCTATTGTGATCACATTTTGTCCGGCATCCGTCCGTCGTGCGTCGTCAACATTTCAGCTTGTTAACACTCTACAGGCTACATTTTGCATCCAATCTTCATGAAAGTGTATCAGAACATTCATCTCTATAAAATCTTGGACAAGTTCGGAACTGGGCCATATGAGGTCAAAAACGGGGTCACTAGGTCAAATTGAAGCGAAATCTTGTTAACACTTTGGAGGCCACATTTTCAACTTGAGCATGTTGAAACTTTATCAGAATGTTTGTCTTGATGATATGTAGGTCAAGTTCGAACATGGGTCATGTCGGGTCAAAAAGTAGGTCACTAGGTCAAATTGAAGGAAAATCTTGTTAACACTCCAGAGGCCGCATTTTTTGCTTCAGCAGTTTGAAATTTTGTCAGAATGTTTGTGTTTAAAATATCTAGGTCAAGTTTGAATATGGGTCATGCCGGGTCAAAAACTAGGTCACTAGGCCAAATTGAAGGGTAATCTTGTTAACACTCTAGAGGCCACATTTTCAACTTGAGCATGTTGAAACTTTATCATAATGTTTGTCTTGATGATATGTAGGTCTTGTTAACACTGTAGAAGCTGCATTTTTAGTCAGAATGTTGAGCTGAATGATATCTAGGCCAAGTTCGAATATGGGTCATGCCGGGTCAAAAACTAGGTCACTAGGCCAAATTGAAGGAAAATCTTGTTAACACTGTAGAAGCTGCATTTTTTGCTTCAGCAGCTTGAAATTTAGTCAGAATGTTGAGCTGAATGATATCTAGGTCAAGTTCGAATACGGGTCATGCCGGGTCAAAAACGAGGTCACTTGGCCAAATTGAAGGGAAATCTTGTTTACACCGTAGAAGCTGTATTTTTTGCTTCAGCAGCTTGAAATTTTGTCAGAATGTTGAGCTGAATGATATCCAGGTCAAGTTCGAATAAGGGTCATGCCGGGTCAAAAACTAGGTCACTAGGCCAAATTGAAGGGTAATCTTGTTAACACTCTAGAGGCCACATTTTCAACTTGAGTATGTTGAAACTTTATCATAATGTTTGTCTTGATGATATGTAGGTCAAGTTTAAATATGGGTCATATTGGGTCAGAAACTAGGTCACTAGGCCAAATTGAGGGAAAATCTTGTTAACTCTGTAGAAGCCGCATGTTTTGCTACAGCAGCTTGAAATTTGGTCAGAATGTTTAGCTGAATGATATCTAGGCCAAGTTCGAATATGGGTCATGCTGGGTCAAAAATTAGGTCACTAGCGCAAACTGAAGGAAAATCTTGTTAACACTTTGGATGCCGCATGTTTTGCTTAAGCATCTTGAAATTTGGTCAGAATGTTTGTCTAAATGATATCTAGTTCAAGTTCGAATATGGGTCATATGGGGGTCAGAAACAAGGTCAATAAAGGAAAATATTGTTCCAACTCCGGAGGCCGCATTTTTACTTCGAGCAAGTTGAAAATTTGTCAGAATGTTGTTTTGATGATATCTAGTCCATGTTGGAATATGGGTCATATCAGGAAAAATAATTTATAGATCACTAAGCCAAATGAAGGAAAATCTTGTTAACACTGGAGGTTGCATTCAGAATAATTGCCTTGATGTGTTTTGCATAATAGTACATTGTATAATTAAGGTGAGCGATCCAGGGCCATCATGGCCCTCTTGTTCAGAGTTATCTTCTTTGTTTAATACGGGCAGAGGGCTCCCATGTTATGCTGTAATATTTTTGGTTTCTTAACCCTTTTCTAGATATAAACTCACTCAGTATCTGATGCCTTTGCAGTAGACTTTAATATTGAAAACATTTTGTGAAAGGGAAAAATTGCTCAATATGAAGAATGTCTGCTTTCCCACAATGTTTACATTTCTGTATCAAAGATATTCCTCTGATTTTCTAGATGTAAACTATTGTGATCACATTTTGTCCGTGGCGTCCATCGTCAACAATTGCCTTGATAACACTCTACAGGCTACATTTTGAATCCTATCTTCATGAAAGTTTATCAAAACATTCGTCTCCATCAAACCTTGGACAAGTTCGAAACTGGGCCATATGAGGTCAAAAACTAGGTCACAATTTCAAATTGAAGGAAAATCTTGTTGACACTCTGGAGGCCTCATTGAACATGTTGAAACTTTGTCAGAGTGGTTTTCTTAATACTATCTAGGTCCAGTTCGAATATGGGTAATATTGGGTCAGAAACTAGGCCACTAGGCTAAATTGAAGGGAAATCTTGTTAACACTCTGGAGGCTGCATTTTTAACTTGAGCATGTTGAAACTTTATCAGAATGTTAGCCTTGATGATATATAGGCAAAGTTCGAATTTGCGTAATGTCTGTTCAAAAACTAGGAAACTAGGCCAAATTAAAGGAAAATCTTGTTAACACTGTAAAATTTGGTCAGAATGTTTATCTTAATGATATCTTGGCCAAGTTCGAATATGGGTAATCACGATGGCAGGTAAAAAACTAGGTCACAAGGCCAAATTGAAGGAAAATCTTGCAATCTGAATGGCGCATTTTTTGCTTTAGCAGCTTAACATTTTGTCAGACTGTTTGTCTGTATGTTATCTATGTCAAGCTAAAATATGGGTCATATTGGGTCAGAAACTAGGTCACTTTTATAAGCCAAATTGAAGGAAAATCTTGTTAACACTCTGGAGGCCACATTTTTAACTTGAGCATGTTGAAACGTTATCAGAATGTTTGTTTTGATGATATATAGGTCAAGTTTGAATATGGGTCATGTTGGGTCAAAAAGTAGGTCACTAGGTCAGATTGAAGGTAAATCTCGTAAACAGTCTAGATGCCGCAATTTGTTCTTCAGCAGTTTGAAATTATGTCTGAATGTTTGTCTTAATGATATATAGACCAAGTTTGAATATTGGTTAACAACTAGGTCACTAGGCCAAATTAAAGGAAAATAGTGTTAAAACTCTGGAAACTTTGTCGGAATGTTTGGCTTGATGATATCTAGTCCATGTTCGAATATGGGTCATATTAGGTCAATTATAAGGCCAAATAAAGGAAAATCTTGTTAACACTGGAGGTTTCATTTGTTTTGCATTAGAAATCACATTGCGTAATTTAGGTAAGCGATCTAGGGCCATCATGGCCCTTCAGTTGTTTTTTTGTGTTGACAATCTAGTCAGGGAGGCATATAGGGATCACTTCTCCATTGTCTGTCTTACCTGTCCGTCAGTCTGTCACATTTTTACTAACTGACATATTGGCATATGCCACACATGTATGTGTTTCTTTGAACACTATTGTCTTTTTTTCAGATGACCATGATGGACACATGAAAGTTGGACTGTTGGTTATTGCAGGAATGATGTTATTTCTAGTTATAGAAAAAGCTTTTGCTAAAGAAAATGAGCATGACCATGTAAGTACTTGTCTTTATTTGGTAAGCTTCTTTAACTGTTTCAATTTTCCCCTTATACAGATGGTTTTGGAAAAACATTTTAGAAAAAGGCAGAAAATTATCAAAACAATCAATTTCTCCTTTTCCCAAAATGTTTTCAGATTGTATCATAATTCAAACTTATTTGATATACACATATATTTGTTAACTGTTTCTGGACGCATTTTGATGCATCTGCAGCAGACAACTTTTAAAAATGTAATGAGCAATTTCTCCTTTTCCTACAATGTTTTCAAAAAAGTCGTCTGCAGCAGGTGCATGAAAATGCATCTGAATTTCAATTACCTTAAAAAAAGGTACAAAATTGACCATAGAAGGAGAAGCAGTTCAAGTTTTAAAATGTTTTATTTAATTTCCAGGGGCGTAGCTCCCTTTAGGCACTGTAGGCACATGCCTACACATTTTTTCTCAAAATGCCCCAAAATGCAGCTGCCGCGATAGACATCTGCGTAATGTATCGACCAGATCAGCCTGCGCTGTCCGCGCAGACTGATCCGGCCGACACATTACGTCTTAGGGGGATAGATGTATAGAGTAGTGATTCCTGAAACAGAAAATCCACAGGAGGCGAAAAGTGTCTATCGGGTAGGCCTGTGTGGCATGCTTATGCTTAGGCTGATCAATTACTTTACGCAGAGTCCACAATGTTGATTTTCTCACGAGACGGCCTACACATTGATTATTGCAAGGTTACGCCCCTGGCAGTTCAAGTTTTAAAATGTTTCATATCATTTCAGTTGGACAATGAAGAATATGAAAGCAGTTCTAAAACGAAAGCAGTCAAAGGCACAGATCAAACCAATGGAGTTAAACAAAGAACTAAAAGTGAAAATAAACAGTCAAAAAGTAAAAAGAATAAAAAGACTAGTGGAAATAAAAAAGATAATAAAATAACACAAAATAGTTCCCATGGTAATATAAAGGTATGTATATTTGTAATTATAGATGAAACCTTCAATGATATTGTAACTTGGTAATGTCATTGTTTGTCCATGCAGGCATTTTTTTTGGTCACATGGTTATGCCGTAGCAAAACTTCCTCACACAAATTTGAATTAAAAGACTTGACAAATCTGCTGTGGTAAGTGTTGAGGTTTGGAAACCATGGTCAGGGGTTCAGCTAATGTGTTGGTAGCCATTGTGGAGTTTGCATGGGCAAAGCACATTTCCTAGCAAAGTATCGGTTTCTTAACCCAGGGATGATGGTCAAGTTCTGTCCCCGTAATTTAACTACTGAAATAAAAGTGAATAATTTAGTTAGATTTGACCGATTATAAACAAGTTTCACCGCATGGTAGCTTTAGAAGAAAGGTTATATCACGATGGCAAATTTAGGTAATGTCTGTTTTCTGGTTTTCTTGTACCAGTACTTCATCAACAGTCTTCCCAGGCAACTAGTGGCCCTCTAACATAGAATAATTAGATATTCGGTTGAAGACGAATGATGCTTGTCACATTTTCTTTTGCAAATCATCGGAAATGAATGGCCGAGCCAGGGTTCAAACTTGCCCTTGTTGCTACCTACTGAGATATGGCAGCTTAACATCCGATGCAAGTAAATTATAATGCTTTTGCACATTGTCAATTGTTTTACCAGGTTTTATGGCTGTCTTGCATTCTTGTTTTCCTTTTATCATAAGTAAAATAGTATTTATTTACTTGTTTTGCTGTTCTTTTTTTATTGCAGATATCAGTTGTTTGCGGCTTAATTGTTAATATGTTGTTTATTCAAGCCTTTTTGGAAACTCATTTTAAATGTAGATATATTAATTTACCTGTTCTTACCCATGATTTGAAAGTTATCTGCTTTGAAAATATTAGAGAAATAAAATTTAATGTTATGCATTGTTAATGGGAAGGATCATTATAGAGTTAAAAAAATGAAGAAAAGGATGAAATGCTTAAACTTAACCCTTGCATGAAAATAACATCTGCAAATGTATGAAAAATCATCTATGAATATAATTATTGAATAGAGTTTAAAACATTGGTGCAAAAGAAGAAAATCTCATGTTATGCGATTACTTTTTTTGCCACCATATTTTCAAAAGTGAACTGCTGAGAATGCGTCAATTTGTGACACTCAGCATGAAGGAAAGGAGTAAAAAATGTAGTATACTTAATATCCAAAGCAATGTTCCACTTTTGAAGTGGTCATATATTAATCTATGATTTCAAGTAATCATTTAAGATATTGTCTGCACCCTTTCCACATACAGACACATTGTGGCATATGCAGAAATGGCTCATTAAACATTGTTACAATGTTTTCAACTTTGTTCAATAAGTCTTCTTTCATTTATAGAATGTTTCCATATTTTTGGCTCACCTGAGCACAAAGTGTGGAGTGAGATATTGGGATCACTCACCGTCCAGCATTGTCTTTGGCTGTCTTGTTCGCACTTTCCTACAAACAACTTTACCTCCGAAACAAATGAAACAAATTCAAAATAATTTCACAGGAATGGCCCTTAGGTCAAAGTCCTCTTTCAAAGTTGTTCAAAGAATTGAATTCCATGTAGAACTTTGGTTGCTGTAGCATCAGAAATAGGGAAAAATGGCAAAACTTAAAAATTCTTCCTGTCAAAAAAAGTGGCCAGATTTGAATATCATTTGTAAAAAAAGCTTCCTTGGAGACCTGCCATCAAGATTGAACTAATTTTTCAGATCAGTGGAAATAAATGGCTGCCAGGGGAGCTTGTTTTCGCTATACGTGTATAGTTAAAGCTTTAAAAATCTTCTTGTCCCAAAGAACGGGCCTGATTTCAAAATAATTTGTCACAAATGTTCGTTGGGTGACCCTCTATCTACCATGATCATTCAAATTATTTGGATCTGATGCATGTGGGAAAGGGTTAAATATCATAAATCATAACATTTAGACAAATGAATGTACATGAAATGTGTCTGTTTGTTTCAGGTCAGTGGGTATTTAAATTTAGCAGCTAATGTGATAGACAACTTTACCCACGGTTTGGCTGTAGCAGGAGGTTTTCTAGTCAGTACTAAGGTAGGAAGAGTTGCTTCCCTTCTCTTTATTGAATGACAATGGTAACAGATTTTAAAACAGGAAATTTTCTTTTGTGATAAGGTTTGAAAATCTTCCGATGAGTATGAACAGTTTCCCCTTTTCCTGCACTGTTTTAACCCTTTCCAACATACAGCAAATCTGCAACAAATCTGCAGCAGTCGACTTTGAAAACATAAAGGAAAAAACATGAAAAATCTCCATAAATGAGAGTTCAACTGTTAAATAGGATTGAAAACATTGTGGCAAAAGGAGAAATTGCTTATCATTAGCAATATCTTCTTTTGCCACAATGTTTTCAAGAAGTTTTCTGCTCCAGAGGTGTGGGAAAGGATTCAAAACACTGTATGTATGTCAAACGCTTGAGCTGTGTCAGGATTTTCATTTTCTTTTATCTTTTCAATTACATTATCTAACCCTTGAAAGTCAAAGTTTAATTTTCCACATAAAACAAATCTGCAGCATTAGACGTTGAAAACATCTTAGCAAAACTCTGGAACGGTTCTAGAAATAGAGGTATACTTATTGAATACAGTTTAAAATGTAGTGGTAATTACATTATGAGCAATTTCTCCTCATGCCACAATGTTTTCAAAAGTCATCTGCTGCAGATAAGTCAAGATGTGTCTGCAAGTAGGAAAGGGTTAAGCTAAATTTTTGTAAATTCAACCTTTGACATTTCCGGGTCAGACATTTACCTTAACCCTTTCCCTCATATAGACGCTTTCTGACGCCTCTGCAGCAGACGGCTTTTTGAAAACATAGTGACAAAAGAAGAAATTGCTCAAAACAGGCAATTTCTTCTTTTGCCACAATGTTTTCCACTGTCAGTCATAGGTTATCCATTCAATTATAGAGATTTTCCATTTTTTGACAAAATATGTCCAAGGTCGTCTGCTGCAGATTTGTAGTATGAGGGAACGGGTTAAACAATCTAGGGTTGATGAAACTTAGCATACTGATTAACTAGCACAGAGGATGGCCATATAATGGTAGAGCACCTTATACTGTGAAGGTTAGGTTTATACCCTTTCCCACATACAAGAAACTACAGAAGTGGACGGTGATAATATCTAGGGAAAAATATGCAACACGCCTATAAATAAAAACATTGCGACAAAACTGGAAATTATTCATCATGAGCAATTTCTCCTTTTTCCATAATTGTTCCTAACCCTTTCCCTCATATAAACACTTTCGGACGCCTCTGCAGCAGACGGCTTTTTGAAAACATAGTGACAAAACAATAAATTGCACAAAACGTGCAATTTCTCCTTTTGCCACAATGTTTTCCACTTTTTGTCATAGGTTATCCGTTCAATTATGGAGTTTTTTTGAAGGGTTAAGTCAACCGCTGCAGATGCCTCAAAATGCGTTTGAAAGTGGGAAAAGGTTAAGGTTAAAATTTGTCTTTATAGTAGGCAGAAAATATCTAGGCAAATAATTGAAATATCTGAAAACAGGGTGTGGCAAAAAGAGAAAGTGCCCATTACTTTAAGGCCTTTTGCCACAAGTCGTCTGCATCAGAAAGCTTCTATTTGTGGAAAAGGGTTAAAGCTTCATAATACAGAGATCTCATATTGGAAAAGTTAAATGAACCAGTACCTACAAGGGCTAATCATATAACTTCAACTTTTCTAAAGTCATTAATATTATGTTTTAATTTTATTTGTTTGTTTGAGATAATAGCTTCTAATAGCTTAGCATGCTATCGCAGATTGTTTCCGTCTTCACTTAGCTTTAGGTGAGGTATCATTTACCCTTTCCCTTTATGCTTTCTTACGCCTCCTTGGCAGCAGACGACTTTTGAAATCAGTGTGGCAAGAGGAGGAATCAAAAGGAAAAAATTACAATTTCTCCATTTGCCACAATTATTTCAACTCTATTCAATAATAATATCATTTATTGAGAGTTTCTGTATTTTGGACTTGATCTTTTTAGCTCACCTATGCACGAAGTGCAAGGTGAGCTATTGTGATCACATTTTGTACGGCGTCCGGCCGTCGTGCGTCGTCAACATTTCAGCTTGTTAACACTCTACAGGCTACATTTTGCATCCAATCTTCATGAAAGTGTATCAGAACATTCATCTCCATAAAATCTTGGACAAGTTCAAAATTGGGCCATATGTGGTCAAAAACGAGGTCACTAGGTCAAATTGAAGCGAAATCTTGTTAACACTCTGGAGGCCACATTTTCAACTTGAGCATGTTGAAATTTTATCAGAATGTTTGTCTTGATGATATGTAGGTCAAGTTCGAACATGGGTCATGTCGGGTCAAAAAGTAGGTCACTAGGTCAAATTGAAGGAAAATCTTGTTAACACTCCAGAGGCCGCAATTTTTGCTTCAGCAGTTTAAAATTTTGTCAGAATGTTTGTGTTTAAAATATCTAGGTCAAGTTCGAATATGGGTTATGCCGGGTCAAAAACTAGGTCACAAGGCCAAATTGAAGGAAAATCTTGTTAACACTGTAGAAGCTGCATTTTTTGCTTCAGCAGCTTGAAATTTAGTCAGAATGTTGAGCTGAATGATATCTAGGCCAAGTTCGAATATGGGTCATGACGGGTCAAAAAATAGGTCACTAGGCCAAATTGAAGGGAAATCTTGTTAACACTGTAGAAGCTGCATTTTTTGCTTCAGCAGTTTGAAATTTAGTCAGAATGTTGAGCTGCATGATATCTAGGTCAAGTTCGAATACGGGTCATACCGGGTCAAAAACTAGGTCACTAGGCCAAATTGAAGGGAAATCTTGTTTACACCGTAGAAGCTGTATTTTTTGCTTCAGCAGCTTGAAATTTAGTCAGAATGTTGAGCTGAATAATATCTAGGTCAAGTTCGAATATGAGTCATGCCAGGTCAAAAACTAGGTCACTAGGCCAAATTGAAGGGTTATCTTGTTAACACTCTAGAGGCCACATTTTCAACTTGAGCATATTGAAACTTTATCATAATGTTTGTCTTGATGATATGTAGGTCAAGTTTAAAAATGGGTCATTTTGGGTCAGAAACTAGGTCACTAGGCCAAATTGAGGGAAAATCTTGTTAACTCTGTAGAAGCCGCATGTTTTGCTACAGCAGCTTGAAATTCGGTCAGAATGTTTAGCTGAATGATATCTAGGCCAAGTACGAATACGGGTCATGCTGGGTCAAAAACTAGGTCACTAGGGCAAACGGAAGGAAAATCTTGTTAACACTGGATGCCGCATTTTTTGCTTAAGCATCTTGAAATTTGGTCAGAATGTTTGTCTAAATGATATCTAGTTCAAGTTCGAATATGGGTCATATGGGGGTCAGAAACAAGGTCAATAAAGGAAAATATTGTTCAAACTCCGGAGGCCGCATTTTTACTTTGAGCAAGTTGAAAATTTGTCAGAATGTTGTTTTGATGATATCTAATCCATGTTGGAATATGGGTCATATCAGGAAAAATAATTTATAGATCACTAGGCCAAATGAAGGAAAATCTTGTTAACACTGGAGGTTGCATTCATGTCTTGATGTGTTTTGCATAACAGTACATAGTATAATTAAGGTGAGCGATCCAGGGCCATCATGGCCCTCTTGTTAAATTCGTCTGCTGCAGATTTGTTGTATGTGTGAAAGGATTAATTATTTATAATGTATGCTTTTGCAGGTTGGTTTGATAACAACGCTTGCCATATTATTACATGAAATTCCACATGAAATTGGGGACTTTGCCATTCTGCTGAGGTCAGGCTTTGACAGATGGAAAGCTGCAAAAGCTCAGGTAATTCAAAGAATTCTTTGATATCAATAAGTTTTGATGCTTTTGCAGGAAGAAAATTTCGCAACGTCATGGTAAAAACAGAAATTGCTTACACTAGCTCTGCCTCATTTTCCCACAATGTTTTTAAGTCTATGAATAATATCATTTTTCAATTTCTCAGAGGTTTTCAAAGCAGACAACTCCTTATCAGTTGAAAATCCATTAATTGGATGTCAAGTTTGATAAGTATGTAGGGTAAAAATCTCATGAACCTATTTTGCGATTGATATAACATAAATAATTTTTTGAATAAAGACTAATTGAAATTCACCATAAGTAAATTGTTTATTATTGTGACTTGGGTATATTTACAAATTTATATACAAATACATACCATTATGTAATTGTCCTTATCTCTTTAACAGCTCTTTGGGAATGCAAATGTGAAAAATGTGAAAAATTACAGTTTGACATTTAAATTTTCAAGAAAAATAGTCAGGGGTATTGTGATACCTTTGGCGTTGTCACAATACTTTAACCTTACAGTATAACTCAAAAATCGTACAGGCAACTTTACGCACCTTTGTAACAGACAAATCATTGTGGGAATAGGAGACATGGTTCAACTCAATATGATAATCTATGTCTCCAATTTTTCCAGAAATAGCATTTTCCCCGAGATATTTAAAATCAGACAACTTTCAGATGTACAATGTGATCAATGCCTTTTCTTGCTTGATGTGCAATCAATTAGCCTTTAGATATTTTTTGCTAAACATTGATAAGCACTGATTCAATTTTGCTCTGGTTGTTTCACTAAACAAACATGTATTTCTGCAATGAGCCAACTATTTACTAATTGATCAAATTACTATCATGTTTTAACCCTTTCCCGCATACAACAAATCTGAAGCAGACAACTTTGAAAACATCTAGAGGAAAACATAAATAAATAAAGATATAATTTTTGAAAAGAGCTGAAAACATTTTGGCAAAAGGAGAAATTGCTCATTAACCCTTTCCCACATACGACAATTCTGCAGCAGACGACTTTGAACGTATTTTGTCAAAACATGGAAAATCTCTATAATTGAATGGATAACCTTTGACAAAAAGTGGAAAACATTGTGGCAAAAGGAGAAATTGCACGTTTTGTGCAATTTCTTCTTTTGTCACTATGTTTTCAAAAAGCCGTCTGCTGCAGAGGCGTCAGAAAGCGTATATATGAGGGAAAGGGTTAAGAACACTTTCTCCTTTTATCACATAGTTTTTAAAAGTCGTCTGCAGTAGAGGCGCCTGAAAGCGTCTGTATGAGGGAAAGGGTGATTGTGCCATTCTAAAGAAAAAACCTATCCATGTGGCATTTGAAAGTAATTAAGAACCAGAACTAATGGTTCACATCCATGCATGTTGGCTCTACACTGTTAATCATTCAACAATTCTGCAGCAAATGACTTTGAAAACATCTTGGCAAAACTAAAGAAAATCTCCAAAAATGAAGATATAAAAACCGAAAATGTTGAAAACATTGTGACAAAAGGAGAATTGCTCAAGTTCTCCTTTTGCCATAATGTTTTAAAAATTCGTCTGCTGGAATTTGGGAAGGGTTAAGCAATTATTCATGTAAAGTTTCAAGAAACTGACAAACACTGTACATTTAGATCAGATAACTTGAATGTAAAATCTGATCTATAACTACACATGGTTTTTCCTGGGGCAAAGCTGTTATGTTATATGTTTTGTTTAATTCAGCTTCTGACAGCCACAGGGGGTATGATTGGAGCTTTGACAGCCCTAATGGCAGATTCAGCACAGGCTGCAGGTACTGTATAAGCTTTATTAGACTTGGGGTATTGCTTCCATGTGTCTTTCTATCTTAACCCTTTCCCACATACAACAAATCTGTAGCATACGATTTTGAAAACAGCGATATCAAAATATAGAATATTTCTAATTAATGCAAGTATAATAAGTGAATAGGGTTGAAAACATTGTGGCAAAAGGTGAAATTGCTCATCATGAGCAATTTCTCCTTTTGCAACAATGTTTTCAAATGCTGTCTGCTGCAGAGTCGTCAGAAAGCATCTATATGTGGGAAAGGGTTAAATGTTGGATTATGCAATGTTTCGCTGTAATATAACTAAATTAATTTTTAAAACTGGGAAAACCCAGATAAATTAAATTAATTATTTATTGCCTGCAAATCACTGTAAGTTGTTCTTTGATGGTATGAATAGCTTTTGAAACACAACAGTTATCAATGTCTTTGCTAAAATAATGTAACTTTCTACAGGTTGAATCTGCTTTTAATGGACATCAAACTCTGGGTTTGAGAAAACATGGTTATCAATTCACAGTTACTTCAATACCTCCATACTTCCTCACATTGATTTTGTTGCACAATATTGAGCGCCTGCAGTCAAAACCTACTTGATAAAATGCTAAAATTTCAAAAACGTGTTGCACGTATAATACTTGACCAGCCACTTGATGCACCAACAGAAGAATTTTTCAAACAATTATCCTGGATGAAATAGGAAAAAGTATTCTGATGAGTTAAATTATTACCAATTCCATTTCCAACTCGAGACAAAACTTTAAATACACCCATCAGCTAACAATATTTGCATTGGAAAACCCGAGTCTAGTCTTAGATAAGAAATAATAATTCTCATAAAAGCATAAAACATGACACATGGTATCAGTATCGGTATAGATAAGACCGCGTCATTTCGTTTGTTTCAGACTGGTGCGTCCTTAACGATATCCAACCCTATTCAGGACCCAAAATGTGGTATTCCCTTTCAAATTCCAACTGCAAATTCATTAAATTCTTTTAAGAAATTATATTTAGCATGGACATTATCTGGTTATTCTTGAAATTAAGTTTAATGTACAACACTTTTTTGAAAAATCATATGTTTTTTTACCAATTTGATTTATTTTGAATTGTCCATATCTTAGTATACATCTATAACTTTGTGTATATAAAGTATTGCTTGCTCTGGGCCCACATGGAAGATTGGGACAACCCAAATGTGTAGCCTCATAAAATAAAGCCATTATTATTATTATTATTATAATTATGATTATTATTATTATTATTATTATTATTATTGAAACAATGTTCAGAGGGCATGTTTCGGCCATACTCATTTTATTAGCTCGACTTTTCGAAGAAACGGCTAGCTACACTACTCGCCTCGTCGTCGGCATTGGTGTCACACCTTGGTTAAGGTTTTTGTACCAATTCCATATTTTGTCAAAAACATTACAGATATTGCTTTGAAACTTACAACACTTATTCACCATCATAACCTCCATCAACAGACATGAGTACATAACTCTGTCAAGGTTTTTGTAAGAATTATGGCCCTTTTTCGACTTAGAATTTTGATAAAGTGTTTTGTACCTATTCCATTTTTTGTCAAAACCATTACAGATATTGCTTTGAAACTTACAACACTTATTCACCATCATTACCTCCATCACCAGACAAGAGTAAATAACTCTGTCAAGGTTTTTGTAAAAATTATGGCCCTTTTTCCACTTAGAATTTTGGTTAAGTTTTTTGTACCAACCCACTTTTTTGCAAAACCATTAGAGATATAGCTTATACACTTACAATACTTATTTACCATCATTACCTCCATCGACTTACAAGAGAAGATAACTCTGTCCAGGTTTTTGTAAGAATTATGGCCCTTTTTCCACTTAGAATTTTGGTTAAGTTTTTCGTACCAATCCACTTTTTTGCAAGACCATCAGAGATATAGCTTATACACTTAAAATACTTATTTACCATCATTACATCCATCAACAGACAAGAGTACATAACTCTGTCCATGTTTTGTAAGAATTGTGGCCCTTTTTCCACTTAAACTTTTGGTTAAGTTTTTCGTACCACCCCATTTTTTTGCAAAACCATTAGAGATATAGCTTGTACACTTTTAATACTTATTTACCATCATTACCTCCATCGACAGACAAGAGTACATAACTCTGTCTAGGTTTTTCGTAAGAATTATGGCCCTTTTTCGACTAAGAATTTTGGTTAAGTTTTTTGTACCAATTCCATTCTTTGTCAAAACCATTACAGATATTACTTTGAAACTTACAACACTTATTCACCATCATTACTTCCATCAACAGACAAGAGTACATAATTCAGTGAAGGTTTTTGTAAGAATTAGGACCCTTTAACAACTTATAAAGTACTTTCCTTATAAATAGTATGATAAAGTAATCGATTATGTTTTCTGTACCACCCAAAATAGTTTTGTTTTATTGGCAAGCACGAAAAAGTCGAGCATGCTGTCCTCTGACAGCTTTTGTTCTTACATAATGTATCAGTCTTACAAACTGCCATGGGTGACATGTGTTTTTGTCTCACAAACAACCATTTAGTTTTGTTCCATTTCAGGTGACAGTACAGTGTGGATTCTACCATTCACCTCTGGAGGCTTTCTATATATAGCACTTGTCACAGTGGTACCAGATTTATTAGAAGAAAAACGTCCCAGGTGAGTGAAACATGTAGTGTATTTTTAACCCTATCCCAATTGCAGACATATTTAAAGGCATCTAGAGCTGACTAATTTTGAAAATATTGTGACAAAAGCAAAAATCTTATTCAAAAAGTAAACTGGATTTTTCAAAATTTTGCCAACACGTTTATAAATAAGTCTGCTGCAGATTTGTTGTATGTGAGAAAGGGTTATGTGCTGTATAACATGAATACCTACATTTCGGCACCAATTCAGATGATTTTTAGGTCACCTGAAGGTGAGTTACTGTAACCAGTAGATCAAGACTAATCACCTAAATATCTTCAAGGATATCTTGGAGAATTTTTCATATAGTTTTGTAGAAATGTTGCTTGGATGACTATCAGATTCCTTCAAGGCATAATGATTGGTCCAAAAACATGGCTGCTGAGGGTGGAGCTGTTTTGCCTTATATGGCTAAAAGACAAATGATTGGCATAACATATCAAATTACATTACTCAGGTGAGCAATCCAGGACCATCACAGCCCTCTTGTTATAATCACCTTGGTGGTGTAGCATTTAGTGTCCGTCTCAAGAGAAGGAGACAACAGTTCGGTCATTCAAACAGTTTTATAAATGGTAGAAGTGGCGTCTCCTTGGTTCTCAGGGCTTCCAGCATAGCATTACAATGTAATTCTGCTGCACTGATGTCAGGAAGAAATTACCAGGGAAAATTGCTGATTTTGCCCTAGATATCTTCAAAATCATCTGCTGCAAATATGATACAAAATGATTTCACACAAATGTCTTTTTGATAAGCATTTACAAAGACTGTTCAAGTCATTTTTATTTGCGGGAAAAATAAAGCACCACCATTTTGGCTATAACAATCTCCTTACAGAGATATGCCATGTTTTAGAAAATTAAATGCTGTGTTAAATACACAGTGTTTACAAACACATTAGAGCCGTCCCGCGAGAAAACCCAACATTATGGCCTCTGCGTAATGTATCGACCCAGATCAGCCTGCGCAGTCCGGGTAGACTGATTCCGGCCGACACATTCCGTCTCAGGGGAAAGAAGGTATAGTAATGATTCCTGAAACAGAAAATCTACATGAGGCGAAAAGTGCCTGTCCGGGTTAACCTGCGAGGCATGCTTAGGCTGATCCGGGTCGATACTTTCCGCAATGTTGGTCTTCTCGCGGGATGGCTCATTTCTAATTTATCAATGAATGATGGTATATAAACTTGATCTGGTGGAATGTGTCTAACTACATGTAGTAAGGTTGCACTAACTTATATTTTATCAGGTTATATATATAGAGCTGTTTTACTAACAGTTAAGATCCTGGTAAGACTTTGTGCATGCACAAGCTCACCTGTGTCTTCACTGTTGACAGGTGCGACCAGACCTGTTTTGCCAGAGAAAGGTCATGTTTTGATTTGTTTCTCTTTTTTGTATATTTCAGAGAATCCTTAAAACAGATATTGTGTTTATCGTGTGGTATCGGAGTGATGTATTTAGTCTCCATGGTTCATTAAGTGCTTTCACATAATTAGATGACTGAGCTCTTATTCACCGTTTCCCACATGCAACAAATCTGCAGCAGAAAACTTTGAAAACATTCGGGCAAAAATATGAAAAATGTCTGTAAGTGAAATTTTAAATAAGTTGAAAAAATTGTAGTAAAAGTAAAATGTTCTCACAAGGGTTATATTTTCCTTTTGCCACAATGTTTCAAAAGCCCTCTGCTGCAGATGCTTTGAGATTTCTCTGTATATGGTAAAGGTTTAACCCTTTCCCTCATATAGACGCTTTCTGACGCCTCTGCAGCAGACGTATTTTTGAAAACAAAACGTGCAATTTCTCCTTTTGCCACAATGTTTTCCCCTTTTCGTCATAGGTTATCCATTAACTTATGGAGATTTTCTATGTTTTGACAAAATACGTTCAAAGTCGTCTGTTGCAGACTTGTCGTTTGAGGGAAAGGGTTAAGAGGACAGTGAGGATGGTTTGAAAGTTTTTGTCATTGAACATTCATTTCCATAATATATATTTTTTAAGAGAAAGTCAATGATCCTGTTTGCATCTTATTTCTCACTTGTTAAGAAAAACAAATTAAGGCTTGTTGACCCAAGTATATTTGTAGACTTAAACTTGAGGAAATTTTGTTGAAAAGGAGAAATTGTTTATAAGCAGTTTCATCGTTTTTAACAATGTTTTACATTCTACCATTATAATAGAAATGCTAAAAGTTGTCGAAGTCTGAGAAACAGCTAAGGGCTGTTTCAGGAAAAAAATTATACCCCGACACCCACCAAATAAAAATGGCTTGTCGTTCCTCCCCCCGTAGACATTTTTTCCTGGAACAGTCCTAAGTCTTTTACTTTAAAAAAAAGAAGTGTTGTGATAGACATATGAGAATAGAGAATTTGCTGAAATTTGGCATTATTCATTGTGGATAAAGCCTTGGTTAGACAGAAAGTTTCTCTCACTTTTAGGGAAGAGCGTGTTACATGATAGATATAGTAGAGGTTTGTTTACATTTATTTTCTTTTATACATTCATGTCATCCATTTCTTGCCATAATACATTTTCATCTATGCATTATTTTGTTTGATATCCACCTGTTGTTTATATTTATTATTATCTTGCACATATTAAACCGTTAATCCTATCTGTAGATTACTAGAGAGAAATTCATCAAATTTAAGAAATCCCCCATTTCCTTTATTGTGTCTTTTACTTTATAAGTTTTGTTTTCATATATCCATTATCCAGGCTTCCTTTTCTTTTAATCCTTTCCCTCATACGACAATTCTGCAGCAGACAACTTTGAACATATTTTATCAAAAACTAGAAAATCTCTATAATTGAATGGATAACCTATGACTAAAAGTAGAAAACATGGTGGCAAAAGGAGAAATTGCTTGTTTTGAGCAATTTCTTCTTTTGTAACTATGTTTTCAAAAAGCTGTCTGCTGCAGAAGCGTCAAAAAGAGTCTAATTGAGAGTAAGGTTAATCATTTCAAACTAACAACACATCTGCAACAGATCACTTTTAAAACATTAAGATAATGATATGGCATATCTTTATTAGCCCTTTCCCACTTGTAGGCGCATTTTGCCGTATCTGCAGAAGAGTACTTTTGAAAGAAATGTTGCAAAAATAATGAGCAATTCTCCCAAAGGGTTTAAAATAGCCCCTTAACCAGGGTTTTCAAAATGGGTTTTTAGTTACAACTGTTTCACGCCAAGCCCTCGATATATCATAGAGCATTTTAACCTTACTATTATCCTAAGTTCCTGCTGTCATTATACTCACCCATTTCTTTAGTGACTTTGTACAAGCAGTCAACTGAGAATGTTGAAATATATTATCTGATGTCTAAAGGTTCATTTAGTCCTCAGCAGCGTTGTTCTTTGAATGCATAGGTTCACAAACTTGAAATATTTTGTTTAAAATGTTTCTTTCAAACATATCGATTGTTTTTATGTGCCATTATTTTAATCAACATATTTAATTTATGCTCAATTTTCTTTCAGATGCTTTGTTTTGTGTAGTTTTTCCCGTATTTTCCTTTTATTTTGAAAAATAGATAAATATACATGTATATATATATTAGTCATGTTAACTCACCTTCATGGCTTAGTAACTGGCTAAAATCCAAAACAGCATATCCTACAGCGCAGTCTGATCAGGCTCTTCATTTTTTACCATAAAATTGTACAAGCACCCTTGAAGTCTCTGGAAAAACGGATTTTATCGTAATTTGCCACACATTTAAAAACCTCCAAAGGTGGATACTTCTCAGTGGTCTATTTCTACAATATGCATACATGTACATATGATGCCATGTACTAATTGTTGCTACACACAGACACTTTCTGATGCATTTACCAGACAACTTTTAAAAAACATTGTGGCAAAAGGAGAAATTGCTCATATTGAGCAATTTCTACATTTGCCACAATTTTTTTCAACTTGTTCAAACATTATACTTTCATTTACATATATTTGTTTTCATATTTTTACCAAGATGTTTCGAAAGTCGTCTGCTGCTTTGTATGTGGGAGATTGTTTATTGTTCCCATATGGTTACCTAATGTGCTCTTTTCAATCCGTTTGACAAAGTAATGTTTCATTTGAGATAAAGATACTTTTTTTCATTGTATTTTCTATATAGTGTATAAGTATGTGCAGGACACATGTAGTGTCATAAAAGTATTACACAGTTCTAAAAGAGATTTTGGTTTATAGTAACTGACTGTCCCAGTTTCGTTATTTGAATTCGGATATATTTTTTATTCAAGTAAACATGTCTTTGCATTTTATAAATTATTTTTCTGGATATACTCAAAATCTTATAGATGACCTGATTTTGTCCACCGATATTATAGGTCAGCGTTTTTATTTTC
Source organism: Serripes groenlandicus (assembly GCA_031761405.1). Classification (NCBI taxonomy): domain Eukaryota; kingdom Metazoa; phylum Mollusca; class Bivalvia; order Cardiida; family Cardiidae; genus Serripes; species Serripes groenlandicus. The sequence goes on along the minus strand of JASEVX010000009.1, from coordinate 67,283,934 downwards.
TTGTTGAGTTGATTGATTACGTTAACCTAGTTGTTTTTATGATAAGAATCACATTTGATGCTTTGAAGCAAACAACTTTTGAATCGGAGTTAAGGTTCTCATTTTAACCCTTTCACACATATGACATATCTGCCGCAGACGACTTTGTAAACTTCTAGAAAGAATTATGGAAAACTTCTGAAAATGAAGGTATAATCACTGAAAACAGTTTAAAACTTTGTGGCCAAAGGAGAAATTGCTTGTTTTGAGCAATTTCACCTTTTTCCACAATGTTTTCAAAAGTCGTCTGCTGCAGAGGTGTCAGAAAGTGTCTATAGGTGGTAAAGGGTTAAGTAATTTTAAATTATCCCATAATATTTTCAGTCTGTATCAAATCAAAATTATCAATTTTCCAGATATTTTATGTCTGTCATCTGACTTTTCAAAGCAGAAGACTCTTAACCATTTCTCACCTATAGATGCTTTCCGACGCTTCTAGAGCAGACGACTTTTGAACTTTCTTCTTTTGCCAGAATGATTTCAACTCTGTTCAATAAAAATACTATCAAAGTATCAATTATAGACATTTTCTATATATTTGCTTCGATGTTTTGAAAGTTGTCTGCTGCAGATTTGTAGTATGTGGGAAAGGGTTAATTTGTCTTATCATGTAAATAATGAAATAGAAGGTAACACAATTATAACAACCTGAAATTAAAATTCAGATAAGAACCAGGCCAATTTTTGGTCAGAATAAAAGTAGAAATCAACTGATTAAATTTATTTTGATTTGATATTTTTATAAGAATTTATTCAAAACACAGTGCATTATATGATTAAATTGATAATTCATGTTATTGATGTACATTTATCTGTGATCTTATTGTATAAAGCTTACAATGTCTTTGACAGTTTACTTTAACGATTCCCCACTTGCGGCCGGGTTTCTATGAAATCTGCAGCAGACGGCTTGCATGCTGAGCAATTTCTCTTTTTGTCACAATGTTTTCAATGATCATATTAGCATTTATCGACATACAACAAATCTGCAGCAGACAATTGTGACAATATCTAGGAAAAAAATATTGAATTTCTCTATAATTGATAAAGAAATTGAATTGAGTTAAAAACAGTATGGCAAATGAGGGCTGCTACAGATGCGTCAACATGGTTAAATGAAAATTTAAGTCTTAACATGTAGAAGAAAAAGTATTAAATCTGGGTTATTGCTGTAACATTTTGATATATAAAATCAAAAGATATTTGCCAAAATGTATTTGCTTGTCTCATAAATATTCTGTTTGTCTTAAATAAAAATTATTTTATTATGTACATAATAAATTGTAAAATAATGTTTGAAATATGATATTAACCCTTTCCTAAATAAATATGCTTTTAAACACTTCTGCAGCAGAAATTACTCATAATGAACTGTTGGTATGTTTTCAAAGTTGTTTGCTGCATTTTTGTTGTATGTGGGAAAGGGTTTAATAGTTATTCTATTGAAATATTTATCATGTTAAAAATAGCAACAATGTTGTGGGTGATAGAGGATACAGTAGTTGTATTCACCACATAACATGTTAAATAACCTGCAGGACTTCGTGACTATGCCAGGATTCAGATTAGCTGCGCTTTGAGTTTGTAACTAAAATTGTGTTTTTTTTACCAAGGTTATTCACCACGCCATAAAGTGTTTATAAGCGTTAAATCAATTTTCTTGGTAAACAATGGCAATTTAGGTACCATTGCTTGTTCTGAGCAATGGCACCTAAATTTGCATTATTTACAAAGGGGTCAAAATTGCCCGTAAAGCAGGGTTTTTAAAATAGGTTTTTCGTTACAACCGTTTCAAATTGTGGTTTTTTTACCAAGGTTATTCACCACGCCATAAAGTGTTTATAAGCGTTAAATCAATTTTCTTGGTAAACAATGGCAATTTAGGTACCATTGCTTGTTCTGAGCAATGGCACCTAAATTTGCATTATTTACAAAGGGGTCAAAATTGCCCGTAAAGCAGGGTTTTTAAAATAGGTTTTTCGTTACAACCGTTTCACGCCAAGCCCTCGATTGGTTTGTTGTATTATCTGATTGGGTCTGATACTGTTTTATCACAGTTACATTGTGAGTCATTCTCTATAAATCCAACCTTAGAGATATTTATGACAAGTGTAGGAAATGGTCAATTTGCACATACATACTATAAGACCTTAATTAATTAACCCTTTACCAAATACAACAAGTCCGCAGCAGACATTTTGAACACATTTAGTCAAAAACGTGAACAAAATTGAAAACAGTGTGGCAAAATGAGAAATTGCTAGTTTTGAGCAATTTCTCCCTTTGCCACAATGTTTTCAAAAATCGTCTGCTGCAGAGGCATCAGAAAGCGGGAAAGGGTTAATGTACACTATATATGAGGCCTTTCTGGAAGGCGTCTTTAACTAATTAGGGGATCTCGATCTACACTAGTCACCAATGCCCTGTGGTTAGATTTCCTATACAATGTAGTGGTGCTGTTAAATTCATTTAATTTATTATAATCATGTCTAAGATTATCCAAATGTTTTGCTTCAACATTAATAAGCGTTTATAAAACACTTAAAAACAAAAATCAGGAAAAAAAAAACAACAGTGCAAGATAAATGAAATGTAAACATGAAATCAAAGTAGAATCTTTTTGACTATTTTCCTATTCCTGTGATTAATTATTATTGTGTGTTGGTTACATAGTACCAGTTTGGTTTGGATTTGTTCAGAGGAAAAAATCGTATAGCCAACATTTGATATGACAGTGCATCCCTTATTCATATGTACAGGATTCTTTCTCCATGTCAAACTCGCAGCCTTTCACGGAAATATATAACACTTTCCGAATGCAGATCTATGCATTTTTACTCGTGTTTAGGAGACATATTTTTAAAACTTTATGGCAAAAGGAGAAATTCCTCCTTTTGCGACAATGTTTTCAGCTCTATTCATTAATTATACATGTACTTTCAAAATAGAGATTTTATATATTTAACCCTTTCCCTCATATAGACGCTTTCTGACGCCTCTGCAGCAGACGGCTTTTTGAAAACATAGTAACAAAAGAAGAAATTGCACAAAACGTGCAATTTCTCCTTTTGTCACAATGTTTTCCACTTTTAGTCATAGGTTATCCATTCAATTATAGAGATTTTCCATTATTTGACAAAATATGTTCAAAGTCGTCTGCTGCAGAATTGTCGTATGTGGGAAAGGGTTAAAGGGTTACGTACCAATACCAGATACACAAATCAACAATATGATTATTATTTATTTGAAAAGGTGGAATTATAGGCCCTTGCTTTTTATCTTGTTTTAGAATATATATATATTTTGTCTTTTTTTTGTTTCATCACTTAGAGGCTGGAACTTTATAAAATAAATCAGCAGACGACAATTTTGAAAATATCTAACCAAAAATATGGAAATCTCCATTAATGTAACTTTTATTCTTGAATGCTGTGAAAAACAATGTAGCAAAAGGAGAATTTGTTGAGTTTTTAGCTGTTTTTAGCTCCACTGGCTGAAATCCAGTCAAGCTTATGTCATGGCAATTTGTCCATCTCAGTATGTGTTTGCGTAAACTTTTATTTTTAACGAGTTCTCATCTGCAACCACTAGACCATTTGGGACAAAACTTATAGGGAGCACCCTCTAAATTGCCTCTCTAAATTTCCTTCAAATTTGTTGGATCCATGCAAAATTCTGGTTTCTATGTTAACTGAAAAAAAAAAGCTTAAAAAATCTTCTCCGTCAAAACTGGTTGATTGATTTTCAAATAATTTGGTAAAACGTTCCTTGGATGACCCTCTATGAGATTCCTTCAAACCATGTTGATTGGTCAAATGAAACGGTCGCCTACGGGCGGAACTGTTTCGCCTTTAATGGCTATAATGAACATTTTTAAAAATCTTTTCCGAAAGTACAAAGCTGATTTTCAAATAATTTGGTAGAAATGTTCCTTGGGTAGCCCTCTATGAGAATCTTTCAAGTCATGTTGTTTGATTAACCCTTTCCCTCATATAGACGCTTTCTGACGCCTCTGCAGCAGACAGCTTTTTGAAAACATAGTGACAAAAGAAGAAATTGCTCAAAACGAGCAATTTCTCCTTTTGACACCATGTTTTCCACTTTTAGTCATAGGTTATCCATTCAATTAGATTTTCTATTTTTTGACAAAATATGTTCAAAGTCTTCTGCTGCATAATTGTCATATGAGGGAAAGGGTTAAAAATCATGGTCGCCTTGGGCGGGACTGATTCACCTCATATTGCTATAGAGAAAAATCTCAAATTCTCGATTTTCAAATATTTTGAAGACATGATCCTTGGGTAACCTTCTAGGAGATTCTTTCAAGCCATGTTGATTGGTCAAAATACATGGCTGCCAGGGGGAAGGCTGTTTTAGCTATAGAGAAAACTTTAGAAATTCAATCAAACCATGTTGATTGGGCAAAAAACATGACCACTAGGGGGCTTACTTGTTTTGCCTTACATAGCTGTAGTTATTTGAATTTTGCCTAATTCAGTGGAGTGATACTGGCCCTCTTGGGCCTTTTGCAAGAATGTTTTTAAAAGTCAGCATGTGGGAAAGGGTTAACAAGAGAAAATGTTGCGCATCACAAGTGTTTGTAGATTGTGCTGTTTAAGTAGAATTATGTCCATTCTCTTTTCTAATGCTTAGAACTGTTTACTTGGTATTTTTTATGCTATTCCAAATTGAATAATAATTTGGAGAGTTTTGTTTGAGAATTTTTCTGGTGCTTCATTTGCAAAGTTGTCAGCAAATGTGTGTATGTATATGTATACAAGTGATGGATGGTTATTGCCAAGTACAAAAAAACTGCATCATACAAAATGTGGTCTTTTTACTCATACAAACATTAACCCTTTCCTACTTGTAGACACTTTCTGACTCCTGCAGCAGACAACTTTTAATAACATTGCGGCAAATGGTGTATTATGAGAAATAATGAGAAAGAATTCTCATTCTAGATTAGAAATTTCTATTTGCCACAATGTTTTAAACTTTGTTCAATAATTATACTTTCATTTAAAGGGATTGTCCATATTCTGCAGGTATCTTTTCAAAGTCTGCTGCACATTTTGTGTATGTGGGAAAGGGTTAAAGACTTGCAGAAGCCCTTACTCAAAATTTCCCCTAAGCCATAACTGTCCATTCATAAGTTTATATGAGCCAGTGCATGAGAAAAGGGACAAGTTGAGATTTCTGAACAGTGTAGATTTAGATGACCTTGTCCTCCTGCTCAGTCTTTTCATAATCTACACACATTGCCATAATACACCACCAAGTTTGTGTAAGTAATATATGTGAACAGTGTAGATCAGTATCTTAACTGTTCACAAACACCTAGGTATACTTGTTCCTTTTCTCATGCCCTTGTCCATATGAAGAAGAGCCATAGAAAACCTCTGTCTCCCGTACTCTGTTATCGCATGCCAAAATAAGGAAGCAAGAGGAGTGCTTCATTTTTCCTTGTTTACGACACAAATGGAGGGCTTGGCGTGAAACAGTTGTAACTAAAATTGGTATTTTTTTTACCAAGGTTAATCACCTCGCCATAAAGTCTTTATAAGCGTTAGTTTATTTTTCTTGGTAAACAATGGAAATTTAGGTGCCATTGCTCGTTCTGAGCAATGGCACCTAAATTTGCATTGTTTACAAAGGGATAAAAATTGCCCCTAAACCTGGGTTTTCAAAATAGGTTTATAGTTACAACCATTTCACACCAATCCCTCGATTAATAGAGCTATATTTTTTTATATTAATTATGAATGTAGTGCATACAAATCATTATCGTTAGTGAAAATTGCATATTTGTTAATAGAAATCCAATTTGTTGAAATTTGACATAATTATGCTATATTTTCTTTCTATGTGCTATGATGTAGGAAATATGGTCTTTGGACAGTAACCTATTGTGTTTAACACCTTTCCCTTTTAAAAAAAACTTTTTGATGCCTCTTTCAGCAGATGACTTTTGAAAACATTGTTACAAAAGTAGAAATGGTTCATAATAAACCATTTCCCCTTTGGTCACAATGTTTTCAACTCTATTAAATAATTATACTTTCATTTACATTTACAGAGATAAAAAAAAAAAATGTGTGAAAGGGTTAACAGATTATAACACACATTCCTACAACATGACTAGGTTTCAACTGGATAATGTTTGATTTTTCATTTACTGGAATGCTAACAGAGAAGGTACTTAACCTTTTCCTTCTTGTAGATTATTTTCAAATTTTTTGAAAACACTGGCAAAATGAGAAATAGCTTATAATTAGCAATTTTTTTGCCAAAATGTTTTCAAACTCAATAATTAAACTATCATTAATATAATTTTACCATATGTTGGCTTTTAAATTGTCAAAGGCGTCTGCTGCAAATTCGTTGTATGTGGGAAAGGGTTAACAGACTGATCTGAAGCTACAGTGGTCACAAATACTGGGCTTCATGCAAAATGGTTGTCACAAGAAGTAGTTACAACAGTTTTGCATGAAGCCATCGAAATGTCCAAATACCTATTTCCATATGTGGAAGCCAATAAACTATAATCCATGACTGTTATTTCCTACTGTTAAACATTTGGAATATTTATTTGCTGAAGGTTTTACTTTTTTCCCTCAAACTAATGTGCAATGTATATATCATATCTCCCTGTTATTTGTTATTTAGCTGTTTTAGAGCACTGTTTAATTTTGTATAGTTGTATTTACATTAGAAATGGCATCAAAGCATTTGAGTATTGGCACAAGCAAAATGGTCTTCTTTTTTTTTTGACCAATGCATATCAAGACCAGTCTTCGTATTTACACAATTTGATCAGAATCTGTACTTTTTGATTATAAAAGACTCTTTGAGTAAAGTTTTGAAATCAGAATGTAGGAATACCTTTTTTTCAAAATACCACATTTCTGGAGGTCAATTTGCCAACTCCAAAGCTTATTTCGAGGGTTTGGCCTGAAACAGTTGTAACTAAAATCGGTATTTTTTTACCAAGGTTAATCACCTCGCCATAAAGTTTTTATAAGCGTTAAATAATTTTTCTTCTTTTTTTTGTGACCAATGCATATCAAGACCAGTCTTCGTATTTACACAATTTGATCACAATCTGTACTTTTTGATTATAAAAGACTCTTTAAGTAAAGTTTTGAAATCAGAATGTAGGAATACCTTTTTTTCAAAATACCACATTTCTGGAGGTCAATTTGCCAACTCCAAAGCTTATTTCGAGGGTTTGGCCTGAAACGGTTGTAACTAAAATCGGTATTTTTTTACCAAGGTTAATCACCTCGCCATAAAGTTTTTATAAGCGTTAAATCATTTTTCTTGGTAAACAATGGAAATTTAGGTGCCATTGCTCGTTCTGAGCAATGGCACCTAAATTTGCATTGTTTACAAAGGGTTCAAAATTGCCCCTAAACCAGAGTTTTCAAAATAGATTTTTAGTTACAATCGTTTCACGCCAAGCCCTCGATATGTGAACAGTTAACGATTGTGATGCATTGACTGCCTTATCTATTGTAATATTTGACATAAGGAGCTAAATAAACTGCTGAATTACAATGTTATTGTATCATTAATGTATTTTATCAATTTTAAACAAAAACGTTAATAGGCAGATGCCTATGTATATTCTTTAAAAATTGAGAATATATACATTTATACATTTTCATTGTTTATTCGTTATAATATGTGAGGCGCATCAAGGAAAAGGGATATTTTATCAATGTTGTGGTTCTATGCAAATGTACATTTTGATGACTTCACACACAACTTGAGTAACTACATAATGTAACAAGATGCTGTTAATTGCATGAATCCCATGGTGGGAGGATAGATTGGCTACCTTTAGGTATTGGTCACAAGTTAAACTTACAGAGAACTGGATAGGGAGGAGTAAACTGGTCTTATCCCATCATTACGAATTTGTATCTCTTATGATTCAACTATATCCTATGTTGTGGATACTCAAAATAATCGACTCTCTGAGACGATTCTTTGGAGTACCCTTAATATAGGGTTTGATTGTCAAGTTTGAAGTAAGGATTTGGGAATGTGAACTTCTCTGCTTATTTAGAGATCTGCACTAAAAGCTTTTCCTGCGTGAAAACCATCATTATGGCCTCTGCGTAATGTATCGACCCAGATCAGCCTGTGCAGTCCCCACAGGTTAATCCAAACCGACACATTCTGTCTCATGGGGATAAAGGTATAGAGCAATGATTACTGAAACAGAAAATCCAAAGGACAATGTTGGTTATCTCGTGGGACGGCTCATTTAAAGATATGACGGCTCAAATGTCAAGCTACAAACTAAGAAGCTTTTAGTGCAGATCTGTAAATAAGCAGAGAAGTTCACTGCATATAAACAAGGACTTGTCCAAATCTCTGTAGTTGAAACATACAGTGACCCTTTTTCAACTGGTGCATTTTCATATTTAAACAGCTCTCTGCGAAAACCAATCGTAATGCATTTATGGCAAGAGAATATTTAAAACAGCCAGCGCATCTGTGCAACCTGATCTGGTTCTGCACTGTTTTCCCAATATGCCATACAGGTTCAAGAAAATGTAAAACAGTATTCATTTTGATAATTTCGCATAGATAAAGGGGCCGGTCCCTTTCAACACGTTTAATAATGGTTGGTTTTCTTAGAGCAGACCTCATATAAGTTGCTGTCCCTGATTATTTACCTTTTTTCCGATGTTATGTATTCATTTGAATTAGCACGTCAATTAATGGGTTAGATGTGCTCTGAACTCTTTCTCTGAAATTGACATGTGTCCTTTAAAAGTATAAGAAAATAAAACATTGTTGGAAAAGGAGAAATTGCTGCTCTTGAGTAAGTCACTAAGTGGTCCCAATGAGTTCAATAGGCATCTGCTGCAGTAGCATGAACATGTGCCTCCATCTGGGGAAAGGGTAAATAGATTACTTTGTCCGATGTGTCATATTGAAAATACAAATCAATAAATAATATAAACAAATAAATTATTGCAAAAAAAAATATTGTGAATGTGTCATTTTTAGCTCGACTATTCGAAGAATATGAGAGCTATTACAGTCACTTGTGAGTCGGCGTTGCAACTTTGGTTGAAGTTTTGCATGCAAGGCTTTTTCTCATAAACCACAGATACTATAGCTTTGAAACTTCACACTCATTTGGACATCATCAAGTGACCATGCAGGACAAGTCCCATAACTCTATATCAGATTTTGACACAATTATGCCCCTTTTTGTGTCACCAGGCTGGTAGGCACTTGGGGATTACTTTTTATCCGTCCTAAAGCCCACTCACCGCCCTACTTTTAAAGAAACTTGGATAAATATATTTTTTGTTTATTTTATAACGGGTATCTTATTTGCATATTAATGCTATTCATTCCGTAAACGGGGGATACTTACGGATTGTGGGTTGCAGTTTCAAACAAAAGAAATAACCCCACAATACACTTCATGAGTATGTCCGTCCGTCTGTCTGTCCGTCACCTTTTTTCGTCACACTTTCAATGAGCAGGTGCAGGTGACACACGTGCTCCCCGGAGCACTCCATTCTAGTTTGAATTAGAAATTTTGGTTAAAGTTCTGCGTGCAAGACTTTTTCTCAAACACCACAGATGCTATTGCTTTGAAACTTCACACACTTATTAGACATCAACAAATTACCTTTCAGGACAAGTTCAAATACTGTATATCAGATTTTGACACAATTATGCGCCTTTTTGGTCTTCGAAATTCGTTTTTTTTTTCAAGTTTTGTGTGCAACGACATTAAGAGTCAATATCCTAGTAATGTGCATGCATGGCACGATCATGCACATATCTCAGTAACCACTCGGAGATTGATATACAGCTTCAATATAGACTTTAAAAGTATCAAACACTCAGATAGATAACTCCTGACTGAATTTATTATAAATAATGGCCCTTTGTGAAGTTACAATTTTGGGTTGGAAGTTTTGCATGCTAGGCCTTTTCTCACAAATCGCAGGTGCTATTCAAACAAGACTTATCCAACTTGATTTATAGTTCTATACTATCAAACCACTATCGTTATCTGTTGTCTATAGTATCAAATGGCCAACTAGTTGAGCATGCTGTCTTGCGGACAGCTCTTATTATTGTGTCACTGCGTAGCATGGTAGGCACTTAGGGATTACTTTTGTTTTGTCCGGCGTCTGTCTGTTCGTCACACTTTCAATGAGCAGGTGCAGGTGATACACGTGCTCCGCGGAGCACTCCGTTCTAGTTTTTAATTACCACATCCCTGCTTTCTGTGACATGTTGACCTTTGTGAACCCGTCGTTTCCATGTGGTTAGCACAAGGCAATTGAGACCAGGTACCCTTGGTTTGATCCCTGATTGATGTTGTCATGCTGATGTGTCCTATACCAAGACACGTGTGTTAGCCTTGTACTTGTTACCTACCCAGTGATATTGAATAGATGTAGTCATTATGATATAACTGTAAGACTGTTGAAAACGGTTTAAAACACAAGTAAATCACAACTTTGTAAGCAAAACAAAACAAGCCCTCAAAGTGCCAGTCTGTCCTAGTCCAGGTTTTTGCTTTTCGTTAAACCCTTTCTCTCGTACAGACTGAAGTCTCTGCAGCAAAGGACTTTTGATAATAATGATAATACTTTAATTTATTGAGTTTTCCATTTTACCTAGATTATTTTCAAAGTAGTCGGCTACAAATGTGTGGAATATTGGAAAGGGTTTAAAAGGGTTTACTTTACATTGATTATGTCGGACTACATCCCTGATTATGTCAGTTCTTAAAACTTGAATTTATCACTCTCTAACTCTTTTTATTTCTTTAGCTCACCTGAACACGAAATACTCTAAATGATCTATGGTGATCACCTTTTGTCCGTCCGTCAACAATTGCATTGTAAACACTATAGATGCTACATTTTGCATCTGATCTTCACAAAACTTCATCTAAACATATACCTCCATCAAATCTAGGACACAATCGAAAGTTCGAGGTGAGATATCCAGGGCCAGCATGCCCCCAACATGTCTGTCTCTCTTTCCCCCGCCTTTTCTCTCTCTCTCTCTCTCTCTCTCTCTCTCTCTCTCTCTCTCTCTCTCTCTCTCTTTCTCTCTCCCCACCCCCAGCCCCCACCCCCCATCTACAGTATTATATTACAGCAGCCAGTTTTACCTCTCTCTCTCTCGATTCATAGCCTTCGTAGTGACCTCGGCACGACAATAAACAAAATAAAAGAAATTTAATTCAATAGGCCAATTTTGATTACGTATTAAACTAACAGAAGGATTGTGCGCTTGTGTCTGTTTATCCGAGTTCATTTCCTTTTACCTTATTGACATTAAAAACTAAAACAAACACAATCTAATTGATCTCTTCGACCGTGATCGATATGAAAACCCTAAATGTAAGCTTTGTATCCGATTACCCTTTGCTTTGTAGAATGATCCAATAATAAACTACCGGGGGGAAAACACATGCACAAATTTGTACCAATTAATGAACCGTTTTTGAGAAAAAGCAGGGAAAGTTGTTCGACACTAGGAACGTGTTCGTTTATTGATGTGTTTGAATTCAATTTACATGTGATTTACATATTATGGGGTCTTTGATACTTTTTCAATTAAATCGGTTGTCAGTGTTTGGTCAAGACACGGCCATAGGAGCCCGGCCATGGTATTGGAACAGGTTCAAGTTGGTTTAGTAGAAAAAAAAGTACAACCAGATCAGCCTGTGCGTCAACTTTTTCTGATGAAAAAGTATAAAGTGTTGAAATATTACTAACATACATATACGCGTGTTAGAAGCGTCTGTCAACTTATGTAGATTCTGATAGGACGGAACAGATGTAGGCTGATTTTAACCTACTCCGTTCAGAAATGCAAACTTTCACATGCGCCGGCTCATCCTTTACATGGAACTGTTTACCCGATAGTTCATTTGAGCCGTACCGCGAGAAAACCAACACTGTGAACCCGGATCAGCCTGAACCTGCCGCTCAGGCTAACCCGGACAGACACGTTTCGCCTCCTGTGGATTTTCTGTTTTAGGAATCATTACACAAACAATACCTATATCCCCCTGAGACGGATTGTGTCGGCCCGGATTAACCTACGCGGACTGCGCAGGCTGATTTAGATCGATGCATTACGCAGAGTCCATAATGTTGGTTTTCTCGTGGAACGGCTCTTCTTATGAATCGTCTGAGGAAAGCATTAAGGTCAATCTTAAATATAAGCCTAATTGTGAGAAAGATTTGACATAAAGAGGAGAAATTGCTCATTGTGAGCAATCAATGTTTCCAAACAAGCCTATGTATGAATAAAGGGAATGCTTATTAACAAGTTGTCTCTAAGAGTCTTGTAAGAGGTCAAACCACACTATGTTCGTGTGGTGGTAACGTAAGAGGTTCATCACTGCTATACAGGGCTTTGTTGAAGCACATTTGTATGCATACATTGTTTCGAGTGCATCAAGAAATCTTGTATTTTGTGATTTTTAACTATCCTAAGACATAAACGTCCGGATCTGGACCATGTTTAGTTATAACTGTTTTCTTTCATTGTTGATTTTAGTTCTTATCGATATTCTTGAAGCTCCACATTGTCCGAATGAAGGTTTGTAATTTTAATTAGTTCATTATAATTGACTTGCTTAATTCTAGAACATATTGGAAAGTAAATCTATTGCGAAAAGTGGATATTCAGATCAAACTGATCATCGAGACAGTCTGATCTGGAGCTGCACTGGTAATAAACAATTATAGCTTGAATCGCATACATTAATCAGAGCTCTAGATAAGGGGCGTTTTGCATGTTCTAAAATGCTTATATGACCCTTGAACCCTATGTTGTGGGTACTCAAAAGAATCGTCTCAATGAGACGATTCTTTTGAGTACCCACACCATATGGTTTACTTTAAATAATAAGAGAGATATTGTGGGGAAAAGAGCTCAATATCCCCTCTTTATCTGGAACTTTGCATTTCATATAATATAGATATTTTGGGAACAGTGAAGACGACCATCGACACAGGCACATCAGAGCCTTCACTGTCCGTTAACATATAACTTATTCAGAGATGAATCTTTTCACTAGATGTGTAGTCACACTACACAATTGTAGCATAATGTGATCCCGTTTCGGAGAGCCAATTAATGTATGCTACCAAGTCGCTACAGCCGAGCCCCGATAGCTCAGTGAGTTGGAAGCGACGCGGGATGTCAATCCAGGGGTTGGCAGTTCGAAACCCAGATCAGCCAACATTCATTCCGACTTTTGTCAAAAGTCACTGTGGCAAGTGTCATTCGTTTTCCACTAATGGGCTAACAGTCTATGTGGAAAAGCAGACAGTTGCTTGGAAAAGTTGTTGCGTGGAGTACTGTTGCGAGAAAGTCCGGAAACACATTAGTACGTGAACTGGCCGCCATTATATTAATGCAAACGGCGTTAACCTCTAATCAATCAACAAATTCGTTGACGATCCTCAAGCAATGGCATAATATTTTTCTCTTTTTATGTCGACTACTTTGGCAGCGTTACAAACAAGCATTGAATAGTAACATAGCATTAAATCTGCTAGAATCGAGTGTTGATTTAATGTCGGTATGATACCCGTAGATAGTTGAAGCCTAGATGCAAACGTTTTGTCCAAGCTTAAAACAAATGAGCCGTCCCGCAATAAAACCAACATTGTGGACTCTGTGTAAAGTATCGACCCGGATCAGCCTAAGCCTCCTGTGGATTTTCTGTTTCAGGAATCATTACTCTATACCTCTATCACTCTGAGACGGAATGTTTTGGCCCGGATCAGTCTGCGCGGACTGCGCAGGCTGATCTGGTTCGATACATTACGCAGAAGCCAAGATGGTGGTTCTTTTTTTCGTGGAACGGCTCAAATTCACATATAAAACGATGGTAAACGATTCCCATTACTTTCCAAACTCACATAAGCAAATAAATAATATTGTTGTATTGATTCAACACTGTTAAAGCGACTGAAATCCAGATGGCACAAAAAAAAAAAAACAAAAAAAAAAAATCAAAAAGTGAACTTGAGTCGATTTCAATTGTCCCGATGAACGGGTTTCCTATTTAAAAATACTTACCCCGTTACTGACAGGGTAGAATTTGCGATGGAAAAAGTATCGAAAACAAGACAATCTCACCGATTATAGGGGTATGTAATATATCAGTTATCATATTTTAATGCCCCAAATACAAAAATAACACTTATTTTCTTAAAATTGGACATGTGAACTGTCACGAAATAACTAATTTGTGTTCGAATAGATCTGAAAACAAAACGCAGATTAATTCAATTTAATTCGTGTATTATTAGACTTGAACGTCAAGTGTTTCTCGTCATTTCATAGTTACATGCGTTACAAACAAAAGTATACAACAAAAAATAAAAAAAATAATAAAAAAAATAAACACAAAGAAAAGAGAAAAGTTTATGTTAATTTGGGTTTATCTTACATTAACTAAACCATTGTGTGTATTCAGATTGTCCTAGCAGTAGTTAACCCTTTCCCTGATTTGACAATTCTGCAGCAGACGACTTTAAATATATTTTGTCAAAAAATAGAAAATCTCTATAATTGAATGGATAACCTATAACCAAAAGTGGAAAACATTGTGTAAAAAGGAGAAATTGCTCGTTTTGAGCAATTTCTTCTTTTGTCACGATGTTTTCAAAAAGCCGTCTGCTGCAGAGGCGTCAGAAAGCGTCTATATGAGGGAAAGTGTTAATAGTCCTAGGTGTCCTAGTGATAGATAACAGCTGTATTTGATTGGTTGATTCGGAAGAGACACGCCAGAATGTTTGATGTGTTTGTGCAATCTGCAATCTCATTAAAGTCAGTCCAAAAAAAACTTCGATGTACGTATATACGAGCGTGCGAGTTTAGGTCTGGTTTTTTATGAGATTGTGCAATCTGAAAACACTTATAGACCAGTCTATCCCTTATCAAACAGTTACATCGAAGTTTTTCCAGGGCTTTCACCAGATATCAACGTGTTAGATGTAGGCAAACATGTTAAATGTGGCTAATGTGCAATCCTTAAAGGGCCTGTCACACACTACCGATGTACCTCGCCAGGACTAAAACGGAGCACATATTTAACGGCGAGAAAATCGGCGGAGCTCCGTCGAGAAAGCACTTGAAAAAAATCATAATTGGTCGTAGGAATATCGCTAAGAACGGTAGTACATCGTTAGTACATCGGCAGGACTACGGTATCACATCTGTATTGATGCCAAATTGATGCCACCGGAGAGCCGACGATCTACTACGGGGCGCCACCGGTGCTCTACCGACATGAACGAAGCCATACCGGAGTACTGCCGTTGTAGTTCCTTTGCTCGCTCCGGCAGCGCAACGGCAGAAAGTGTTGAGCATGTTCACAAATTTACACCGTCGCCTGCCGTTGCTAATCTTTTCGCCGATGTTCTGACGATGTCCTGACGATGTACTACCGTTCTTAACGATGTGATACGGTTACGCTGCCGTACTAGTACCGATCCCCGAAAATCGCCAAACTTTGTGTACTCCGGTTTAGCTCCGGCGAGCCAAATCGGCTAGGTCTGACAGGCCCTGTACATAGAAAAGTAATGATGAAACCCGTTTGAAAATGCTTTTTATGCTTTAACGGTAACAATAACAGTAGCAATAACAACACTATCTACTACTACTACCGTTTGAAATTATTTATTATGTTTTAACAGCGACAACAACAACACCACCACCCCCATCAACAACAACAACACCACCACCATCAACAACAACAACAACTGCTACTACTACTACTACGGTATCAACTTCCTTGCCGCCAACGACTACGATCTCTTCAACTCCAGAGACATCAACGCCGGATTTAAACGGATACTGTCTTTGCGATAACTCGTCACAGGATCTGGCCATCGAATATGTCCCAAGTCTGCCGCTAACAACTAAGCTCGAGCTGTCCAAATACAGACGGCAACTTAACTGTGCACAAGACGATCGTTTATCATCGAAATGTTTGGGATATACAGGGGCGTTCCTCATCATTGCTGTGTTGTTTATCATTGTCTTAAACGATATGTTGAATATTTTCAGTGAAGATATCTTTGAGATTGAAAATAAAACGGTCCACAGGCCTCAATACGGTACAAACCCTGGAGAAGATTGGGAAATAATTGTTTATGACTTGTTTAACCCTTCCCCTCATATAGACGCTTTCTGATGACTCTGTAGCAGACGGCTTTTTGAAAAAACATAGTTGCAATATATTCATTCAATCATTTTTTTATCACATAACTTGCACTCTAGGAGTGACATGAAACAGTGACATAAATATCATATGTAACTAGTTACATAAATAGCCAACTCACAGCACGTATGTGACGTCACTCCAATCCAGTGTGACGTCACTTTAAATGACAGCATATTGTTTACAATTGTTCTGAATTTCGGCATTTATTAAAAATATTGTTTAAGGAGAATAAATCTCGATAAATGAAATGTTATATATTCCCTTGTTGCTAATGTTGTATAACAATCAAACGGTTATTGATATGGACTACTTTTTACAGTGGAAGTATGCATTAGAACTTCGGGATGAACTTCGGTCACTGTTTATTTGAGGACGAAGAAATATCGATTTAAAGATTGAAAACAATCTTTTTATGGTGTTATGTGGTGAATAGAATCTTACATTCGTGCTTATTTGATATTGTTTTTATGAAACTCGTCGACTGAAACGAATATGGCGCTCGGCAGAGCCTCGCGTCATATTATTTCAGTCGACTCGTTTCATAAAAACAAAAACAAATAAGCACTCATGTAAGCACAGCCGTCCGAATTTCTATAACAGCAAAAAATGAGAAAAAAATCACACAATACCTCGCTAAAATACTCAAAAAATCTCTCTATATTTTCAAAATGATCGTAATGGTAATTTTGGGAATCCCGCAAGTGTTACTATAAATAGCCCCTCTATACGTGTATATAGTGTAATAATAATGGCAAGGTGTGCAATGGCATTTTACCCCCTCGCTCGATTCGGGCTATAATTTCCGCAGAAAAACGTCTAAAACGACATGGTTCCAAGTAGAGACAGGTTCATAAATGTTTTTTCTCGTGATCCACCACATCAATATTTGCCAACCGACCAATACACCGGCGTTTTAAAGCTTAATGTTCATTATATTTGGAAATTTGCGGTCAGGACAACTGCAATTTTTTGGCTTGAGCATGTTGAAACTTGTCAGAATGTTTGTCTTAGTGATATCTAGGCCAAGTTCGAATATAGGTCATGTCGGGTCAATGGCCTTGTGACCTAGTTTTTTCCTTAAATTTGACCTGACATGACTCATATTCGAATTTTGCCTAGATATCACTAAGACAAACATTCTGACAAAGTTTCAACATGCTCAAGCCAAAAATGCTTTTTTAAAGACATAGTTACCAGGTGGCATCAGACAAGGGGTAAGCTGATATTATAGCTTCAAATGGCATCTCATCCTAATACATTTGGCAAGCTTCAACACAATGATCCTTTGGTGACCCTCTTTCAAATGTGTTCAAAGACACACATTTTAAACACA
The DNA here is from genome assembly GCA_031761405.1 of Serripes groenlandicus. NCBI lineage: Eukaryota > Metazoa > Mollusca > Bivalvia > Cardiida > Cardiidae > Serripes > Serripes groenlandicus. The sequence continues at coordinate 67,266,307 of JASEVX010000009.1, read as the reverse complement.
ACGTTTGTTGCTGTGGCAGCAGGAAGGGTACCAAATGCCGAAACTGTAAAATTCCTTTTCTCTGAATCCGCTTGTCAAATTTCAAGATAATTTAGTAGAGGATTTGCTTAAGCTGTATTAGTTGGTTGTAAAACATGGCAGCCAGGCGGCATCAGAAAAGGGGCAAAATGACAAAACTTAATAGTTACATTTTTATTCAAGTTTTTGTCTGATTTCAGGATACATTTTATATTTAGCGTTTTTAACGTTCCTTTAGTGACCTTCTACTTAGTTTGTTCGAGCCATATTGATTATATTGAAATGCTGCATTAGAAAAGGGGTACCATAAGTACTTGCATTACTTTGATTTGATTTGTATGTCCAATACATTACGTCTTTGGAGAAATGATTCGTAACATAACGAAAAATATGCACGAGATTTAATATTTGTTCAGAATGTAATGACGTCACTTATGGTACGTCATTTAGATTTTTTATGACGTCACACTAATGCTTTGAGATTCCGAAGCTAGGAAATATGTTCAACATAATGTTTTTAACGTTTTTAGTTCTTTTTAGCGTACTCGCATCACCGCTAAATTCATATCGAGGTGTATATCCTAAAAAATCAGTGGGACGTGATCTACAAAAAGAATTCAAATTCGATAAAGCAAGACTCCGTTTGTACATGGTTGGACATTACATGGCTGCTCACAAATACTTCGGAGCAGATTACCGTTATTTAGCCGGAGAAATCACGAAAGATGATCAAGTTTTTTACAGACAGTTTCCGTCCAGACCACTCCGTGAACTACATACAAAGCTTGCAGGATCGTGTAGACTAAGCGTAGACTACTGTGTTGATGCCGTTTACAAAGTTGCAAAAAAGTCAGCCACGATGCAAAAGTTCTTCAAACCGAAGGATAAAAAACTGGCAGTTCCATTATTTGCGCCTTTTCATAGTGCATACGAGATGTTCAAATTTCGTCAAACAGCTGCTTACTTTTTATGTTCTTTTGCTGCGAATTGGAAGAAATCGGAAGATATTAAACCGCTCCAATATGGCGGTCAGCCTGGATGCTTGGACAAACTGGTCTATGTAAATGAAGTTTCCGAAAAAGTGCGACAAGGGGTACTTTTAAAAAGACCCGGCCATATCATCAAAGATCCAAGGGCATCGGCTGCACGGAATCGCATTCATGGTGGGATCATGTGTGCTTTGTTGTGGTTCTGTCCGGATCCATGTCTCGGCCGGAAGTCACATGGTAACGTATTAAGTGAATTTACATATAAATTCGACTATGGTAATCGTTGCAGAAAGCTTCCGGACGCGACATGTGACTGGGATTGGGAATCGAACGGAAACTTTGATGATTTAATCAGAAATAAATTGAACATCACGTGTAAATGTGCATCCGGCCGTGCAGGATTTGTTTGGAACAATCAATACGATATCTGTGTAGATAAAGATGAGTGTCACGATCAAACAGTCAAGTGTAACGGAGACAAGGTTTGTAGGAACACTATTGGTTCATATAAGTGCACGTGTGCTAGAGGATTTCGGGCAAATGGCAAATCCGGGGGCTGTGAACAAATGTCGGCCGTTTCCGGTAATATGGTCGGGTATTCCGTCGCTGGACCTGGACACGTTGTGACAACAAATCAGGATGAAGGTGTGGTTTCGGATTTTATGGCTTTTGTAGGTTTATCAACAGGCATGTACTTATTACCAAACAGCCATGTTATCCTGGGTGTTCTTTTTATAGCACTATTCACCAGTTCAGACATACATCTGTTAGAATATGCATGAGACGTACGTGCTTTCGGAAACACCATTGACAAGTGTTAATTACAATGTCTGGCATACATGTTATCTGATCCGAATTTATTCAGTTTTCAGAAATTTCTTGGACTATGGGTGTTTTCACGTACTGAACTTCACAGTGTAGATCCCAATTATCCTTGAGCTGTGTCGGCAGTGCGATCTATTTCTCTCATAATATTATATATTACAGGACTGTTGAATCTTAGAATAGATCAGCCGATTCTCAGTCCGTAACAGTAAGCAAAACATAAAGTTCATGTAAAAGCATATCTGTTAGAATTAAAAAATAATAATACGACAAAGAACGGAAAAATCCAAAGAACGGAAAAATCCAAAGCAAGAAAACTTGAGATAATGTTAGCAGTAAACTTTGCATACACCGGGCTATAATGGCCATTATGGGTTAATGTAAATTGTATTGTCAGTGTCTACGGTTTAACAAATTAGTCTTTCAGACATTGTCAATTCAATTAATCAAGATGACATTTGACACCCTAGCAAAAGACGACTTTTTAAAACATTATGGGAAAAAGCAGAAAATGCTCAAAATGAGCTATTGCAACTTTTCCCACACTGTTTAAAACATTCAAAATTTAATTTTCGAGATGTTACAATTCTTTACACATTAAAAGCAGACTCTGAAGATACCATATCATATATGGAAGTGTTATACAAGTTCTTTAAATTTGTTTAAAAAGGACTGGAGAAAATATTGCCTGTTTTGTTAATACATAGTTTAATATTGTATAGTAAACTGTACACAATTGCTTTATATAAACAAACATGTTGTAACAAATTCTTCTAACAATATGAGAAACAATCTCTTTACAAACACATATTTTTTCCTAACATCTTTCTGATCAACGCCGTGATCCCGGCTGTAGCTTTTCCGGGGACTCTAACGAAAATCCACGGAATATCCCCGTAGTATTCGGACAACTTTCCAGGGATAATTTGTGATAAACTGACACTTTCCATGGAAACTCCAGCACATTTAAGAGGAAAACCCGGAAATTCCATGGACAACCCGGAACAGTTTGTGAACACCATGGAATGGTTCTGTGGACCCCGGAGTATTCGGACCATTTCCAGCATTTCCGCATCTTATCATTAAATTCCATGGTTTTTTCCATGGTTTTTCCATGCTTTCCCTGTATTTTCCGAGTATTTTTGTATTTTCTGTTAAAAGAGTCACCGGAAAAGCTACAGCCGGGATATAATTGTTGAAAGCGGCGTAAAACACCAACAAAATCAATCATTCTGATCACCATGGAAAAATGAAGGAGCTACATAACACGAAAAACCAAACTTCGAAGGGTCATAAATCAAATGGCACATTTATAAAGTTGGTCATAACTGTTCTTCATTATGCTTGTTTGAATTATAATAAACAGGGAAGGTCCAGATAAGACTGCATGCAGATAGGCAGGCCAATCTAGGATCTTTGCTGGTGGAAAACTGACAGTTATGTAGATCGATTAACGTGTGATGTGGCATTATTATTACCATAGTTCTGTGTTAACATCAGCATTTACCTGCCATGACTAATATATATATATATTATATACTTTCGATGATACTTGAAGTCAGTGACAATAAACGAGCCCATCTATGGGAAAAGGTACATGTTGGCTTTTGGGATCAGTGTAGATCCAGATCAGCATGTGCATCTGCAGTCTGATCAACATGTAAACTGATCACATATTGCTCACAAGTTCACAACATAAGCTTGTAAGAAGCTTTTGCGCACTTGAGTATATTATGAATGAACCGTTGCACCTACTTTAACAGTAAAGCAAAATTACCATTTCCTTTGTAGGATTTACTGATGCTTTATACGTTTTCAACAATAATCAGTATTTTAGTTTTATCATGTTGGCCATTTCTGCTCCCTCAAACGAGAACGCCACATTACAGAGACAACTAATTGGTTACCTTCCCACTTACAGTCCATTGGTGGATGACACTAATGATCACAAAGACTTTCATTCATTGACAATACTATATGACCAAGCCGAGATTCAAACTCTATTCTTTTGGATCTATATCCATGCTTAAATGAGGATTTACTCATGATTATGGAAACTTTGCAACTCCTTGATGCAAATAAACAACACCTTTCATGGCAAATAAATTTACTAAGTGTATGAAAAAGGTCTGCACATGAGTTCCAGTATGCATGCTAATCACATATCATTGATATCTGGATGATTCAAGTGATTCAATATATTTCGATTGAGCCAAAGCTTGAAGTTTTCTTGTAGAGGATCACCCAAGGAACATTGCTATACAATTATTCAGAAACATTGGTACAACATTATTTAGAAATCAGCAAGATACTTTTGTCAGAGAAGATTTAAAAACAAATTACTAGCCAAATGAGGCAGAACAACAATCAACATCTCTTGAAGCAATCTGATAGAGAGACACCCAAGGACTAGTTAGTTATACAGAATTAATTGGAAAATAGTCTGATACTTCTGGAGGTGAAGATTTTTAAAGTTTCACTGAAGCCACTTAAGCCAAAACAGCCCTGCACCCCGGAGACCATGTTTTTCAACCAATCAAAAGAGCTTGGAGGAATATGATAGAGGGGAACCCAAGGGCCAAGGAACCTTTCTACAAAGTTATTTGGAAATTGACCAATTCTGAAATATTTAAGATCCTACTGGAATACGTCCCTTATATTATCTTTAGATTTAGATTAGGTTATTTGAAGTACACACAATGGCCATATAAGGCAAACAGCCACGCACCCTGGAAGCTACTTTCTTTTACCAATCTGCATTGCTTAAAGGAATTTGATAGAGGGTCACCCAAGGAACATTTGTGTCAAATTATTTTAAAATCAGGAGGAATTTTCAAAATTTACTATATAGATCTATAACATATAAGGAAAGCAACCTCTTCCCAAAACATCTTTCAACGGATCAGTATTACTGATCAAACTTGATAGACGGATTGGAATTATTTGAGGGTCACCAAAGATAATTATTTTTTAAATTTTTTGTGCTTGTACTTTCGGACAAGAAGAAAGTATACCATATAAATTAAACAAGCACCCCCTGGCAGCCATGTTTTTCAATGGATCGGAATTATTTGAACAAACTTGATAGAGGGTCCCTGAAGGAACGCTTCCGCTAACTTATTTTCAAATTGGGCCATACTTTTGTAAGAGAAGATTTTTAAAGTTTTGGCATCCTTTCTTTCTGGTGACGCAAATTGTGAATTTAATTTAATAATTTTTAAATTATTCGAACAAGTTTTGTAGAGGACCACCAAAAGGAACTATCCTGTGAAGTGGCTTAAGAGGAGATGTTGTTCAAAGAAATTATTGACCATGCACAACGCACAAAAGGCAATCACAATAGCTTACCTTGGGCACTATGAGCACAGGTGAGCTAAATAAAGACAAAACAGTTCAACTTTGAACATATCAACTTGGATTTTACATGCAAGGCATGTTTTGGTCAGGATTATTATTGCTGCCTTATACCATTGAAATCCAGCATCCACACATGTATAGACCAGAAACGATAATATATGGACAAATATGATGGAACTAAGCTAACATAGTCCCCATAACCTATGGTTCAATTTAAACTGATTTTTTCTACATCAATTGTTCTTACAACTAATATTAATCACTCTCATTGGCTGCTTACTGGATACTTAACTATGTGAGGGGAGGTCCCAAATATTGAGTGTGATCTCATAGGAATCGAACCCAAGACCAGTATTGAATGACCAGCAGGTGATTTATAACTAATAATTAAGTCAAGTCGTAGGAAAATTGACCAACAGGAAAGTTCAACCAGCAAAATCCCAGTATAGCCACCCTTTCAGCAGTCTGAACTATATTAACTTTTATCTTACCATCAGAAAGCCTTATAAGTAACATGAGTATCAAAAACCAACTGTTCAGGAAGCCAATTCAATCATTATCAAGTTCATTCTCAAGTTCATTCTAAAAACCTCTGCAAATCGGTGTTTTGAATCGCTCAATCTCCAGGACACGAGACATTTCATATGTTATTGAATCCTTATCCCAACTCGTACCCAATGTTGTGGTATTGAGAGGATTATTTTGAGTACCTACAACATAGAAGTTTGTTTGAGTTATAATAGATAAACTCCTTGTCCTTTCGATTCATCTAAATTCTTCATGCTCCAATAACAAATATTCCTTTAAAGTTGTCGGTAATGGGAGAGAATTCAGTTTTCGCAAACGACAGGGGCCCATTCTGTCTCTAATTGTGCAGCGACAGTAATGCTGAAGAGTTCTAGGTTCCTTAAACAGATCTTTATACCAGGTCAACTTTGAATACTGATTGTCGGAGAACAGCCTAGCCAGGTAATGTTCTCGGTGGGCCTGGTGCTGTTGTAGATGCTGTTGCTGAGCTGGCGGCAAAATGACCGGATTTGAGTTTGAATGGATCATTCCAAGCCCTAAGGAGTCCAGGCTGGGTAACGAAGCTGTACACTTAGCTATTGCACTGAGTATTGTGGTGTCTCTGGTCCGACTGCGGAGTTCACTTTGTATCACTGTATCCCCAGCTTTATTTCGAATGTTGTAGCTAGCACCATATGCCAAAAGAAGAACTGCAGCCTCTGGTCTCCGTTCATGATGATTGATGTCATTGAAGCACACATAATGCAAGGGTGTATAATTGACTGAAATTGAAATATCATCTCTTTCTTATTCCTTTCACACTTGCAGACTCACAGGACGCATATGTATCAGATGTATTTAGAAAAAATTGTGGCAAAATGAGAAATTGCTCATATTGATTAATTCCTCCTTTTGTCACAATATTTGTTCAACTCCATTTAACAATAATAACTTTTATTTATAGACATTTTTTATTTCCTAGATGGTTTCAGACTTCTGCTGCAGATTTTCTGTATGTGTGAAATGTTTTACTATTTCCTAAATATGGGCATGGCAAATCTGCAACAGACAGCCTTGAAATAAATCTTGGCAAAAAGTGGAACATTTGACTAGGGCAAAATCAAGCAGATATATTTTACTCAAAATTGAATTCAGCAGCATTATTTAAAATCAACTGCAAGAACTATACACATACCTGATATTTTACATAAAAAGTAACACATCTACAGCACTTGACTTTTGTCACCATATTTTTTTATCTCTATTTGAAAATTAACATTTAATTTATAGATATTAATGATGCTCCACTGCCATAAGGCAAAACAAAAAAGAGGAAAGTTAATACACAATTATTTGGAAATAGGCTGTCCAGTTTAGGAAAATATATTAAAGGGTACCAAGAATGACATTCAAATATGCGATTAATATGTAGAGAAAAGTCATAAAAACCTAATGTGATAAGAATTTTCTTTGAAAAATATCAAAAAAATAACTTTAATAAGCATTTTAAACCCGGGCTCAAAATAAGCCAGGTCGAGATCAACGAAAAAAAAAAGATCGGTAATTTCCGTAAAATATACCGGAAGTGACGTGCTCATGGGGAATTCAATGCAGGCTCTCATTATGTTGACAGTGTAAATCATGAATGCATCGATATATTTGGAATAATTAAAGAGGAATAAAACGTGAAACTGCCCAGAGAGTGTGTGGTAGGGAGTGTTTATATATGCCGAAGGACGGTGTTAGCTTTCATAGCTTCCCCAAGGACGACACAGTAAGGAAAATGTGGATAAAGGCGGTGGACTCGACGCGAAAACTTTGGAAAGGTCCGAAAAAACATACCGTGGTTTGTTCCGACAAGCACATTTTTCGTGTGAAAATGAAATGCGTCGGCAACTGATACGCTTGAAAATTACCTTGTTCCTATGAAAAATATCCGAATCCATTTGTAATTGTTTAATGTAATTATTTCACAAGGGTTTTATAACATTACATCACTTTGCACCATATATATAAAGATAGAGTCACGACACATAAAAATAGACAATCAGTTTTGTTTCCAAATGTTAAGGCAGTTTGTATTTATTTACATAATTGCAATGCCGGCTTTTGTTCATAACTGTTTTCCAAATACTTCGATAATTGTTGTGTGACGATATTACGAACAGTGATGATCCTGATAAGTCTTAACAGAGAAACCCTGTTTGATTAAGATGAGTTAGCCAATTTTCATCCATTTTTAATTATTGTCTGTACATTGCATTATTCAATATGGCCGATTTTTCGAGTCTGAATCTGGGGGTTTTCTGGCATCACCCCGCCTGACATTCAATCAGATATTTCTGATCTGGAAGTCATTTCCGATGATTGTTATTCTTCCGACAACGATGTTGTCTCTGTAGGCGCTTGGAATAATGAGTTTCAACAACCAAAGGTAAGTAAAAAAAGAACTTAATCGTTCTTGAGAATCGGGAAAATACGCGAACATGTGTTTAAACTTGACTTATGGAGTAGAAACAAAAATCCCTGTCAAAACGAACAGATTTCAAACTAAAAGTAGTTCTAGATATAAATAATTAAAGTTTAAATGCTTCTTAAAATAACCTTTTACAAAAATTAATTTATTCTAGCATGTTATCAATACTTTTAAGCTGAAAATAGCACGAATCATTCATCACGAACAATTTCACGTCCTGCTTCGTCTTCAGATCGTTTTACTGACTGAAACTGGTATGGTCTGATCCCTAAAGGTGCTAGACCGTTGCCTAGGTCATCTGTCTCACTGTAAATAGCTGACTCATCGCTGTTTTCTTCGAAAGAAGACGACGAACAGTATAATTCTTCATCTTCAGCTCCGTAATTCAACTCATCCGCCATTATTGAAATCGAAACAATTCCCCATCACTACGTCATCACGGTAAACCGGAAGTCAGTTTATTTTCACTTTTCGCACTCGGCAATTTCCGTGAAAGCATAATTTTATTGCACAAAATTTATCTTTTCATACTTAAAAACATTTCTTAATTTATTTGTTTTGCTCTTATGTTATTATTTTAAGCATTAATTTTTTGATAGTCAAATTTTATTTTTTGACTCTTGATACCCTTTAACACTTTTCAATATAGCCATATAAGGCAAAAGAGACCCAACCCCAACCCAGTGAAGGAGTTCTAAAGTTTTTTCTTTCAATGCCATAAAAACCAGAATTTTGCATTCATCAAACAAAAATATGAAAACATTTAGGAGAGGATATTGAGGGGATACTACCGATGAAGTTTCATCTCAATTGGCCCAATGGTTACAGAGAAGTTTTAAGCCAAAACGTTGATGCGTGATGGACAGTGGAACTAAAAACAGGAGACATCACAGGACAGCAAAGCTCAAGTGCTGAGGGCATGATTTTAAATAACAAGAGGGGCCTTGATGGCCCTAGTTCGCTCACCTTAATTATACAATGTACTGCAATGCAAAACACATCAAGACAATTATTCTGAATGCAACCTCCAGTGTTAACAAGATTTTTCCTTCATTTGGCCTAGTGATCTATATTTTTTTACCTGATATATATATGACCTATATTCCAACATGGACATAGACTTGTTTCTGACCCAATATGAACCATATTCGAACTTGACCTAGATATCTTTGAGACAAACATTCTGACAAAATTTCAAACTGCTGAAGCAAAAAAAATTCCTTCAACTTGACCTAGTGACCTATTTTTTGACCAAACATGACCCATGTTCGAACTTGACTTACATATCACCAAGACAAATATTCTGATAAAGTTTCATCATGCTCAAGTTAAAAATGCAGTATCCAAAATGTTAACAAGATTTTCCTTTAATTTTTTTACCTGATATATATATGACCTATATTCCAACATGGACATAGACTTGTTTCTGACCCAATATGAACCATATTCGAACTTGACCTAGATATCTTTGAGACAAACATTCTGACAAAATTTCAAACTGCTGAAGCAAAAAAAATTCCTTCAACTTGACCTAGTGACCTATTTTTTGACCAAACATGACCCATGTTCGAACTTGACTTACATATCACCAAGACAAATATTCTGATAAAGTTTCATCATGCTCAAGTTAAAAATGCAGTATCCAAAATGTTAACAAGATTTTCCTTTAATTTGGCCATAGTGACCTAGGTTTTAACCCAGCATGACCCATATTCGAACTTGGTCTAGATATAGTTCAGTTCAACATTCTGACCAAATTTCAAGCTGCTGAAGCAAAAAATGTGGCAGTGTTAACAAGATTTCCCTTCAATTTGGCTTAGTGACCTAGTTTCTGACCCAATATGACCCATATTCGAACTTGACCTAGAAATCTTTAATACAAACATTCTGCCAAACTTTCAAACTGCTGAAGCAAAAAATGCGGCCTCTGGAGTTTTAACAAGATGTTCCTTCAATTTGACCTAGTGACCTACTTTTTGACCCAACATGACCCATGTTCGAACTTGGCTTACATATCATCAAGACAAACATTTTGATTAAGTTTCAACATGCTCAAGTTGAAAATGTGGTCTCCAGAGTGTTAACAAGATTTCCCTTAAATTTGACCTAATGACCTAGTTTTTGACCTCATATGGCCAAGTTTCGAACTTGTCCAAGATTTGATGGAAATGAATGTTCTGATACACTTTCATGCAGATTGGATGCAAATTGTAGCTTGTAGAGTGTTAACAAGCCCAAATGTTGACGACACACACCGGACGACTGACAACGCACGACGGACACACGCCGGACAAAATGTGATCACAATAGCTCACCTTGCACTTCGTACATAGGTGAGCTAAAAACCCAATCCTTTTCCACGTACAACAAATCTGCAGCAGATGACTTTGTAAACATCTAGACAAAACTAATTTAAAATGTCCATGAACCGAAGTATAAATGTTAGCGAAAAGGGTTGAAATTTTTGTTACAAAAGAAGGAATTGCTCAGTTTTATGAGCAGTTTCTCCTTTTGCCACAATGTTTTCAAATGTCATCTGCATGTGGAAATGGGTTTAATGCAAAACATTTTGCTAACTTTGCCACTGAAATCAATGACAAGGTAACAACAATTTAACCCTTTCACTCATATAGACGCTTTATGACACCTGCAGTGGACTGCTTTTTGAAAATATAGTGACAAAAGAAGAATTTTAAAACAAACAATTTCTCCTTTTGCCACAATGTTTCACACTTTTAATCATAGGTTACCCATTCAATTATAGAGATTTTCTATTTTTTGCCAAAATATGTTCAAAGTGGTCTGCTGCAGAATTGTCTTATGGGGGAAAGGGTAAAAAGAGAATTTAAAAAAAAAAAATCTTGTATGTTTTTAAAGTGGTCTGTTGAAAATTTGTTGTATTGGGGAAAGGGATGCTAGGCCAGGACAGGCTTATGAGAACTTACTTATATTTTCTGGAAGGTTCACATCTGTATTATAGCCATTTTTAATTAACTCTCTGAGAATGTCCATGTTAAAGTTTTCACCCGCCCTTACAGCCAAATGTAGAGGTGAAACCCCCAGATTGTTGAGATGATTTACGTCAGATCCATGGTTCAGAAGTTTGGCAACACAGTCCAACATGTTGTTTTTAACACATTCATGAAGGGGCGTGTCTCCTTCAATGAGAAATAAGGCAAACATTTGAAACTTGATACAGAAAAAACAACTTTAACTCTTTCCCTCATACGACAATTCTGCAGCAGACGACATATTTTGTCAAAATTTAGAAAATCTGTATAATTGAATGGATAACCTATAGATGACTAAAAGTGGGAAACATTGTGGCAAAAGGAGAAATTGCTCGTTTTGTGCAGAGGCATCAGAAAGCCTCTATATGAGGGAAAGGGTTAAGCAGAATTAGCATATTTATAAATAGCAACTATAGCTATCATTAACCCTTTTTCACATTAAACAAATTTGCAGCAGAAGATTTTGAAAACATTTAGTATGCAAACTGTAAAAGCGAAAGAACAATTATTGGGTGAAGTTGCAAACATTGTGAAACATGAGGCCCAAGAAGGCCAGTATCGCTCCACTGCCATTAGGCAAAAAATAAATCTCCAAATAGCCCCACCCCCCCTGGTGGCCATGTTTCATGACCAATCACCATGGCCTTAACGAATCTTGTAGTGTCAAACACAGAACATTTCTGCAAAATTATTTGAAAATTGACCCAATATTTTGGGAGGAGGAGATTTTTAAAGTTTTCACTAAGGCCAATATAAGGCTAACAGCCAGCCCCATATGAGGCAAAACAGCCCTGCCTCCTTGCGGCCATGTTTTTCAACCAATCAACATGGCTTGAAGGAATCTGATAGAGGGTCACCCAAGGAACATTTCTACAAAATTATTTGAAAATCAGATGGAGTCACTTTTGGAGAAAAAGATCTTTTAAGTTGTAACTATAGCCATATAATGACAAAAAAAAGCACCGCTGCCTGGCGGCAATAGTTTTCGAGCAATCAACATGGCTTGAAGTTATCTGTTCGAGGGTCGCCCTAGGAACATTTCTACAAAAGTATTTGAAAATCGGCCCAACATCTTCGGAGGTGAAGATTTTTTAAGATTTCACTATAGCCATATAAGGCAAAACAGCCTCGCCATCTGGCTTCACCCTTTTGGACGTGGAAGATTTTTTAAGTTTTCACTTTAGCCATATAAGGGAAAAATAGCGCTACCCTCCTGGCGGCCATCTTTTTTTGACAAATCAACATGGCTTGAAGGAATCTGATACTGGGTTGGTCAACCAAGGATCATTTCTACAAAATTATTAAGTTTTTTCTTTCTGTTGCCATGGAAACCAGAATTGTTCATGGATCCAAAACATTTGAAGGAATTTAGGAGAGGACATTGAGAGGATGCTTCCTATGAAGTTTCATCTTTAGGGGTTAGGGAGGAGAAGTTGACGTGCAGACGCTAACACATGGACACACAACAGACATTTCGCCATCATGACATAAGCTCGCGCCAGTGGAGCTAAGAAGGAGAAATTGATCATTATGAGCAATTTTTACTTTTGCCTCACCGTTTTCAAAAGTCATCTACTGCTAAGGCACCATCAGAAAGCATCTTTATGTGGGAAAGGGTTAAAATAACTGCTAGCACATCCATGATGTCTGATCCATACATCATGTGCTAATCAGAAGTTTATAACTAATTTGCAAAAACAAATTTGCAAACAATGCAGAGCCAGAACAAACTGTGTGGATGTTCAGGTTGATCCGAATAAACATTGAGTGCAAATGTCCTGAGACTGGTTTTCCTTGAGCATGACTCATTTCTTTAATTTTCTTAAAACTTTCAACAGACTGTAAAATCATTAACCCTTTCCCTCATACGACAATTCTGCAGCAGATGACTTTGAACGTATTTTGTCAAAACATAGAGAAAATCTCCATAATTGAATGGATAACCTATGACAATAAGTGGAAAACATTGTGGCAAAAGGAGAAATTGCACGTTTTGTGCAATTTCTTCTTTTGTCACTATGTTTTCAAAAAGCTGTCTGCTGCAGAGACGTCAGAAAGCGTCTATATGAGGTAAAGGGTTAAAACAAACATACCACTTTTAAAAATTAACAACAGTGCATATGAAGAAAGTTCGTCTAACGTAAGAAATTCCTATTTTCCTATTTGTGCCTGTTTGCAAAGGATTAAAAGTAACCAGTTGTTTACCATAGTATTTTTCTGGCAAAGACAAAATGTCCTTCCATATGGCATTATCCAGGTGAGCGTGCACGCAAGCTCCAAATTTGTTTTGTGCCGCAATATATAGACTAGTCCTCCCACGTTCATCCACAGCGTTGTAATCAGCTCCATTCCAAATGAGAACTGGTATACATTCCGCATGATTATTCAACGCAGCAAGATGTAAGGGCGTGGTCCCTCCAGGGTGTGGAACAGCTGGAAAAAATGTGTTTTAAAGATGATTTAAACCTGTTCCATATTCTGATACATTTTCATCAGACAAGTTACTTTTGAAATACTTTGGGTAAAGGAGAAAGTGTACTTTCATTCACAGACATAGGATTATTAGATTAATGAGGATGTCTACACCAATGCCAATAAAAGGGTGATATGGAGTAGCTATTCTACAAGATAATCAAGCCAGGGGCGTAGCTTTGCAATAATCAATGTGTAGGCCGTCTCATGAGAAAATCAACATTATTGACTCTGCGTAAAGTATCGACCCAGATCAGCCTAAGCATGCCACACAGGCCTACCCGGATAGACACTTTTTGTCTCCTGTAGATTTTCTGTTTCAGGAATAACTACTCTATACATTTATCCCCCTAAGACAGAATGTGTAGGCCGGATCAGGCTGCACGGACAGCGCAGGCTGATCTGGTTGATACATTACGCAGATGTCTATCGCCGCAGCTGCATTTAGAGAAAAAATGTGTAGGCACGTGCCTACAGTGCCTAAAGGGAGCTACGCCCCTGCAAGCTAATATTCTCATATTACATTATATGAGCCGGACTGTGTGAAAAGGTTCAAGTTGGCATTTCTGTAAAGTGTAGGTTCACATGACCCTCAATCTCATTAAAATCATCTCCTATAATGCTACGCATAGGATCTGAGGACAACCGATAGAGGGTCACGTCCAGACGACCTTTTTGCCAGCCAATCAGAACCTTGCTTTCACGTTTTTGAAAGTGAAAATAAAAGTCTATATTTACCAAAAAATTCTATATTTAGCATGGGATCCCAATTTTCGCATAGTGTTTACACGCGTGTATAGTTCTTATGACGACCACATCATGGCTACAAATGCAGAAATGAGCAAAAACACCGATACAGTCTTTCCCTGACCATACAGCATCGAAAAGTGTTCTTTGCTCTGGTTTTAAATGGTTTATTTTAAATTTGCTCAACTTTGTCAATTGACGCCATTTTGAAGGTTAAGCCAAACGTTTGTTGAAACGAGTCCTCTGATTGGTTCAAATAAAAATAGCTTGGTGGATCTAAAAATAGTGATATTGGAAATCCGATAAAACAAGAAGATGAATTCGAATGGATCGCCATCAGATCTTACATTTGGTCAGATCGTGTACTTAAGTCAGATTGCATGACCCTATCCATCTGCTCAGTTTCATCCAAATGCACAACAAGAGGGCCACAAGCGAAGGCCAATGCTCATTTGCTTTTTTCCAAGTCCAAAAAGGGACATTACTGAATAATAATTAAAGCCAGAGGAATGTGACTTGGTATAGACATGCATATTGTTCCTAGGAACATGTGTACCAAGTGTCTATGAAAATGTTGAACCGTTTTTGAGTTATGAGGTAAGGTTAAAGTTTTGTGACAGCGCCAAGGGTATCACAATACTCAACTTATCTTCTTCGAAAAACAGACAGGCTAAAAATTAACCCTTTCCTGCTTGTAAATGTATTTTGACACATCTGCTACAGATGCCTTTTGAAAGCATTGTGCCTTGAGATGAAATTGCTCATAATGAGCAATTCCTCCATTTGGCACGTTTTCAACTCAATTCAAGGATCAATCATATTGTCACTCATAGATTATTACATTTTTGTGCGAAAATGTTTTAAAAGTTGTCTGCTGCAGATTTGTTGTAAACAGTATGCCTGAAGGTGTTAACATAGATCTAAATCAGACTGTATGAGTGCACAAGCTGATCTGGATCTAGACTGTTCCATGCAAGTCCTGACACCTGTACTAAAACTATTTATCAAGGACACATAATTAAAAAAGCTTCAAACCCATTGGGAGCTTGGGACTCATAATTGTTTGCATAGTTGAACAAATTTATATAGTACAAGTCTGAAGGGAATCATTGCTTTCAATGGGGACTCCCTTAATTACCATTTCCCACCTATAGATGCATTTGAACGCATCTGCAGCAGACAACTTTTTAAAACATTATGCTCAAAACGAGCAATTTCTCCTTTTGCCACAATGTTTTCAACATGTTCCAGTAATTATACCTTCAATTACAGAGATTTTCCATGTTTTTAAGCAGATATTTTCAGTCTTCTGCTACAGATTTGCTCTATGTGGGAAAGGGTTAAGAGTCAGTTTACAAGTCCTGAGGACTCATACTTTGAAACTTGTACAGATCTTTCAAGATTGCAACTTGTACCTTTTCCCATGGACAGGTTGATATGATTAAATCTTACTTTCACTATTTGAGATTTATAAGCAATTAATTACCTGTGTAAGATCCGTGTTTTGAGTATTTTGTACTAACATTGCAATCGGCGCCTCCATCTAATAAAAGTTTCATACAATCTCTATGACCCAATTCTGCTGCAGTATGAAGTGCTGTTACATCAAATCTATCTCCAGAGTCAACGTTGGCTGTAATATCAAACAGGTATCCTTTCTTTTTATTTCTTTAATTAACAATGTAATTTACAAAATCCTTTATAAGAAGATTTAATGTATTTAAAGGCCCTGAATAGTGAATACAGATTGGTCTAATAAATTAATAAAATATACATTATCATAATTTATACCCATGTTCGGCCTGCACTGGTTTGAACAATCTTGTTGCCATAATTTTTGCCAAATTTGAAAAGTTTTTCGCAATTTTTTGGACATGAGAGCCAAATAACCAAGTGATAGTTTAAGTTTGACTAAAAACAAATTAATGTAGAATTCTGTTATTTATTTATTTAATTGGTAAACAAGTTCAGAGGCGAAAAATAGTAAATCTTTTTCGGTGAATAGAAAACGGAAGTTGAATTACAATGACAACTCATAAATAACGGTATAATCTGGTCCAAGACTCATCATGAATAATTAAGTTTCATCAAGACAATCTTTTTGCAAGCACAAACGTGGAACAGGTCAACTAAAACAGGAAAATTAATTATCCAGTTTCATCACAAAGCAATGGCAATAATCAAGTTGTTGATGGTTGGGAAATTTTAATAATAATAATTAATACTTCATCAGAGTATTGTATTATAGCATTCCCATATATTGGTGTTCAGAAAGAGGCTGTCAATCTCATTCTTTTCATTCATTAATTTAGATGTGAAATTTATCGTGTGTGACTAATTATAATGATTTAACTGTGTGTCTTAATAATGTTAATAAGATATGCGACGCCTCAATTCTCCTTTTGCTACAATGTTTTCAAAAGTCATCTACTGCAAATGCATCAAAATGAGTCTGCACATGGGAAAGGGTTATTCTCACTTTCAGCCTGATGGTATCTATAGTATAATGGTGTTCAAATTGATGGACACAAGTGATCCTGCCTATAGATGTGTCACCAGACCAAGACAGGTTAACCCTTTCCCTCATACAACCATTTTGCAGCAGATGACTTTGAACATATTTGTTAAAAAAATAGAAAATCACTATAATTGAATGGATAACCTATGACTAAAAGTGGAAACAATTGTGGCAAAAGGAGAAATTGCTCATCTTGAGCAATTTCTTCTTTTGTCACTATGTTTTCAAAAAGCTGTCTGCTGCAGAGGCGTCAAAATGCATATATATTAGAGAAAGGGTTAAACAAGAAAGGGCATTGGTTGTTGATTATTATCATAGGGGTTAAAATGGATATTTGAGAATTTTCCTCAGAATAGGTTAACACTTTTTCCCACATGCAACAAATCTGCAGTGCTGTACAGCAGATGATGTTTGTTTGTAAAATTGAAGGTAAAACATTTAAACTAAGAATGTATGAACATTGTATAGAGTTGAAAACACATAGTAAAAGGAAAAAATTGCTCAATACAAGCAATATATGGAATCCTTTTTCAACAATGTTTTCAAAAGTTACCTGCTGCAGAGGTGTCAGAAAGCATATGTATCTGGGAAAGATTAAATGAGAACCATAATCAAGTTTGCTCAAAGTAACACAGTGTTTTCTGTCAATATGTCAGTGAAAATGTGATAGAAAGCAGTGTCATATAGATCATTTTGTAATGCGATTTACCTACAGCATCCGGGTATAAGGACTCTCCGCTAACTAATATACTAGCATTTTCAACCATCAAAGTGTAACCTTATTTTGCCGCAAGAAGGCTTATATGTGTATATAAGAAACTCACAGTAATACACACATACTCTTTGGTGATTGATGTAGTCTTGACGTACCTCCATGTTCAATAAACATTCTAACAATGTCGGGAAAACCCATCTGTGTGGCATACTGAAGTGGTGTCATATAATTTTCCGATTGATAAAACAGTTGTTTGTTGTACTCTGACGAATCAGGCGACACTCCTGCCTCAAGTAGCCGCTTTGTTTCTTCATTATCGCCTGATTTAGCCGCATAGACAAGCTTCTCTTCGTCTTCAAGTTCTTTCAGAGCTATCTCACATTTTCTTCCGCTCGTTGACATTTTCATTTAAGGAAGAAGATTGTAGTCCAAAGCGTTTTTGGAAAAAAGCTCTTAATTTCCAAAGAGATATTGAAGGATTACAATGGTTTCGCCACAGACAAGTTCGTTATCTGAGGTTTCGTCTCTGACAAGTTCGTTATCTGAGCTTTCGCCACTGACAAGTTCGTTATCTGAGGTTTCGCCATCGAAAGGTTTTAGAGTTTAACGACCTCGGACGAGGTTGGTTGCTACTGTTATGCCGGATACGTCGATTTCATGGAAAAACTTTTGCTTATCAATTTTGAGATAAGGTACATTTGGAACATCTTCATCATTTAATTGTTGTGGAAAAGAAGTAATATACTAGCAATTTATCCTTTAAAAAAAAAAAAAAATACTTTCAGTTTTGATTCGAACATCACAGGTATAGACTGGAATTAAGATTACGACGTCGATGATAAGAAACTACTTCTGTTTAAATGAACCAAAGCGTTATGTAGTCCCTACGCCAAAAGGTCTAACCAGGGGCGTAGCTCCCTCTAGGCACTGTAGGCACGTGCCTACACATTTCTTCTCAAAATGCCCCAAAATGCAGCTGCGGCGATAGACATCTGCGTAATGTATCGACCATCCATGAAACAGAAAATCCACAGGAGGCGAAAAGTGTCTATCCGGGTGGGCCTGTGTGGCATGCTTAGGCTGATCCGGGTCGATACTTTACGCAGAGTCTACAATGTTTATTTTCTCAAGAGACGGCCTACACATTGATTATTGCAAAGCTACGCCCCTGCTAACAGTCAATATCAACAAAACAATGGTTATGGGATTGAACAACGACAGTAATATAGCCCTAACTATCACTGATGAATAGCCGCATATGTCAAACTTAACTTTAATGTGGAAGACAATGAAAATCAACTGTTAATATTTTAAAGCCATTCATTTGAAAAAATATAATAATATGATAAGTGACACACTTGCTGCATGAATGCTAGACAATGTGGTTTAGTCAATCAGAAATAATATTTCTTTATGAATTTAACATAATTGTAGAATTTTGACCCTGATGGCAGAATTAATCAAAATGGTATACCAGAGACATGTGTAAATGTATTTATATGTATCTGGATATACTCAGGGATGGAGTTGCAGTGGGAAAAAAGCACAATGAATAAATCGACATGTCAGCGCCGACTCAGCGATCTGAAAACGAAGAATGAGAGACAAGCAAGAGTATTACTGACATGGACTTTTTAAGGGTAGACCAAAGGACTTGTGTAGAACTTGAATCCATTAAATTGTCAGATGCAATGGCAGTAGCGTGACAATGTACACACACACACACACACACGATGGAGAGACAATGTTCCTGGCCGTATTTTCAACGGAATGAAAAAACGAAATTAGTCATATCATTAACAATATTATTTTAGAGTCAAATATTACATTATCTTCATCAAATATATTCAAATTGACAAACGAAAATGAACGATTTGTGTTTCAAATTGTTCTGATGTTTTCGAACTATTTATTCTGATGTTTTCAAAGCAGATGTCTCTTGACTCTATTCAACATATAACAAGACGAATGTTGATGCTAAGCATCAAAGACGCTGCGCATGATTTTAAACTTTTAAAGCATGACTGAAGGGAAGCAGATGCAGTTCAGAACATTCAAATAACCTATGCAAATGGACAGAATGTAAATATTTTGAACAAGAAGGCCAAATGTCCCTTTATTTTAAACAAGGAGGCCAAGATGTGCCTATATTGCTCACCTGGCTACCATAGTCTAAAATAAAAGATTATCAAGAGCTTGACGTAGGTATTAGACATGTTATATGCTGCGATCTATGTGATATTCAGCATGTAAAGTTTAATCTCGAAAGGACAAGTTTAGTCTTCAAACCATTTGGTTTACCGTTTGCTTAACATTGACTGCAACTATAATATGTCATACAAGCTGAAGTTTCTTAATTTTTTACCAAAAACGTTTTTAAATCTGCTCTAACTAGATCAATTAGATTAACAAAAAACATATGTGCTAAAATATTAACAGATATTAACTTAAGTTATATGTTAAGTGTGACACAAGCTTTGGAAGGATAGAGGGAAGTATATTCTCCTTCCAGTTTAGCAGAAGTATGATAACAAAAACGAGAGTATATAAACAAAAACGAGAGTATATAAACAAAAAATAGAAAGTAATTTTAGCAAGTTTAAAGATATTTATTATCAAAATTGAGCATTTATGAAATTAAAAGAAAAACTTCACTTGTACAGTCAACATATAGCAAGAATACAATGATCTGAATGAACAACTTTGATGAATCGAGTCGTCAGAGCAGTAAACCAAACAATTAAAAAAGCGTAACCTAGGAAGCTGGGGGAAAAGTGAACTACGTAGGCCTAAACCAACTTATAAAAAAAGCGTAACCTAGGAAGTTGGGGGGAACAGTTATTAAATACAAATCAAATGTAGCTAAAGTTTTGTAATAACGGTAGAAGATGTATGTATTTTGTATATTGTTGTTTCTTAAATCAGTTAAATAATAAGTGTCTCTCTTTTCGATTACGTAACCCCATGGTAGAACATTGAAACGTATCTAATACTGGCACCGCGCTTCCGCGGTAGACGTCTTGTCAAAACAGCTAGGCAAAAAAATGAATATCTTTAAAAATGAGTGTACATGAATAATTATTGTATAGAGTTGAAACCATTGTGATAAAAAGAGAAATTGCTAATTATTGGCAATTTCTCTTTTTATCACGAATATTTCAAGAGTCGTTCGCTACGGAGGCGTCAGATTGGGTCGACATGTTGGAAAGGGTTAATATATCTAACCAGGTAAACGATTTACCGTTCATCAGATTTAAAAACTTTGGAGTCGTCTGCTTTAACCACCAGAGGAAAATTTATATATTCTCACTGCAAGTGAAACTATCGCAGTCACGTGGCTGACAGATCAGTGAACTCTATACTGTTCTAGGTTACTGGATACCATAAAACACATGACTACCAGGTAACTTGCTACCATTAAACACATGACTACGAGGTGACTTGATACCATTAAACACATGACTACCAGGTAACTTGCTACCATTAAACTCATGACTACCAGGTAACTTGATACCATTAAACACATGACTACCAGGTAACTTGATACCATTAAACACATGACTACTCGGTAACTTGATACCATTAAACATGTGACTACCAGGTAACTTGCTACCATTAAATATATGACTACCAAGTAACTTGATACCATAAAATATATGACTACCAGGTAACTTGATACCATCAAGCACATGACTACCAGGTAAATTGATACAATTAAACATGTGACTTACAGGTAACTTGATACCATAAAACACTTGACTACCAGGTAACTTGATACCTTAAAACACATGACTACCAGGTAACTTGATACAATAAAACACATGACTACCAGGTAACTTGATACAATTAAACATGTGACTACCAGGTAACTTGCTACCATTAAATATATGACTACCAAGTAACTTGATACCATAAAATATATGACTACCAGGTAACTTGATACCATCAAGCACATGACTACCAGGTAAATTGATACAATTAAACATGTGACTTACAGGTAACTTGATACCATAAAACACTTGACTACCAAGTAACTTGATACCTTAAAACACATGACTACCAGGTAACTTGATACAATAAAACACATGACTACCAGGTAACTTGATACAATTAAACACGTGACTATCAGGTAACTTAATACCATTAAACATGTGACCACCAAGTAACTTGATAACATAAAACACATAACTACAGGGTAACTTGATACCATTAAACATGTGACTACCAGGTAACTTCGACAACATAAAACACATAACTACAGGGTAACTTGATACCATTAAACATGTGACTACCAGGTAACTTGATAACATAAAACACATGACTACTCGGTAACTTGATACCATAAAACACATGACTACCAGGTAACTTGATACAATTAAACATGTTACTAGCAATTTATGGCGCCTATCAACACTTAATAAATATCACCATTGGGAGGTTCTTAGCCGCTGAATTCGACTGCTTACAATTGTCGCATTAAAATCACGAAACTACATGCACATCATTATCGGACACCCACTGTTGTTGACTCGCAATAACGAACAGTGACGATTCAGGCGAGACTTACACAGAGACTCGCGAAACATTCACTGTCCACTTGTATTTAGTATATCCCCAGATACGGTCGAACGTATGATTAAAGCAAGACGTGTAGCCCCGACAGGGTTTACGCGTTTCCGTACACTTTTCGATAATCGCCCGACGCCGTGTTTTACGAAAGGTATGTACAATATGTCAAAGGTGATTTATCGATGACAGAATGAGGTCGTTACATTTGCATAATATACATTTCATTGAATATTGACCATCTATATGACAAAAAATACAAGACTATATAAAGAGATAACTGATCTTCGTTCCGTAATAGTTGCCCTAGGACTGAATTAAAACCCACACGCTGGTACCCAAAATGATAGTCTATGGGACGAATATTTGAGTACCCCCATTATTGGGATTGGGAGCCAAATCAACCCGTCCAGGGGCGTAGTTTTGCAATAATCGATGTGTAGGCCGTCTCGTGAGAAAATCCACATTGTGGACTCTGCGTAAAGTATCGACCCGGATCAGCCTAAGCATGCCACACAGGCCTACCCGGATAGACACTTTTCGCCTCCTGTGGATTTTCTATTTCAGGAATCACTACTCTATACATATATCCCCCTAAGACGGAATGTGTCGGCCGGATCAGTCTGCGCCGCGGACAGCGCAGGCTGATCTGGTCGATACATTACGCAGATATCTATCGCCGCAGCAGCATTTTGAGAACAAATGTGTAGGCACGTGCCTACAGTGCCTAAAGGGAGCTACGCCCCTGCCGTCCATTGGAATAGAAGCACATTGGCCTTTGCTAACATTGTAGAGCCAGATCTACACAATTTTACAAAGTACTTACATAAACTGGTTATAAGATTCGTTCAACTTGTGTAAATTCTGATTTGACTTCCCAAATGTGCAGGCTGATCTAACTAATCACCTTTGAGAACTGCTGACTTGTTTATTTTCCCCCATGGATTGGATCAAACCGCCTCTGATCTAGAGCGATGCAAGACGTGTGCTCATTTGTATTAAGAAACATTAATGCATACGCGTTATTAATAAAATTGCATATTAACACAGTTATTGGTCATTCAATTTATTTTATGTCGACTTATGTCGAGTATTTTTCGAATTATGTTTTCATTCGAATATCTTGTCTCTTTTTTCACATTCGAGGCGGTCATGGTGGAGTGCCTTTGGTCAAAGTACGTTTCCCATTGCATTAGTGATTCGTTATCATGAATATATTTTCTGTCACCGTGAGCATAGTCATGGTGGCTTATTCAGTAGCGACGCGGGCTGTCAATCAAGGGGTTGTGAGTTCAAATCCCAGCTCGGCCAACATTCTTTCCGACGTTTAACAAAAGTGAGACGAGCGTCATTCGACTTCCACCAACGGGCTAACTGTCTATGTGGAAAAGCAGCCAGTTGTTAGGAAAATCTATTGTGTGCATGCAGTACTGGTGTGAGAAAGCCAGGAAACACATGAGGGTGTGAACTGAACAAACTAACAAGACATTTTCCATTGTCTTCCAAACCTGTGCATCACCCAATCAGGTAAACAGTCGCTATAAACACGCGCGTATTGGTGTTCATTCCTATGTTATATACACATCAAGTAAAAACGTCAAAACAAATTGTTGTTTCATTAGTAGTAATTGCTTGTATATCGAGGGGTTGGCGTGAAACGGTTGTAACTAAAATTGGTATTTTTTTAACAAGGTTAATCACCTTGCCATTAAGTCTTTATATGCATTCAATCATTTTTCTTGGTAAACAATGGAAATTTAGGTGCCATTGCTCGTTCTGAGCAATGGCACCTAAATTTGCATTGTTTACAAAGTTTACAAAGAGCTCAAAATTGCCCCTAAACCAGTATTTTTTTTAAAATAGGTTTTTAGTTACAACTGTTTCACGCCAAGCCCTCGATATAATCATTCATCATGTTATGCTGATCGCAATTTACCTTACCTGAATGAGTTTGGATATTACTTTAAATGTCACTAATGTGTTGTATGCTCGTGGATAAACATGTATATATATATTTGAATGTCATCCGTTTTGTGTATGCTCATCACAACTTACTTTACCTGACTGTGTTTGGATATTACTTTGATTGTCACGCATTGTTTGCCTATGTATCAGATAATTTCCCACTTGTTATAGTTTGTTTTGGGGTAGTGATGTTCTACCAAATTCTAAATATATCAGAAACAAAAACACACATAATACAGTATTTCGTCGTGTTAGGCCCATTCAACAAAATGGAGAATCTATGATAAGTGATTTAATAACATTAACGGATCTTTTATGATAGCAAACATGGATCTGTTATCTTTTTATTGGGTATAATCAAGAATTCACGCTATTAAAAAATACTACCTATATATCATATTGATATTTCGACTTTTAAATCTAACAATTTAAACAAGTTTTTTGTGATGGTATTCTAAGGGATATGCTTTGTTAAACGTCGCAGGATGAAAAAAAGGTATATTTCAAAAGGAGGGAGTTGAAAACAGTGGTGGGAAATGGGAAACTGACTTTGCTAATTTAAGCGTTGCCTCCTGTTCTACAATGTTTTTCATATTCGTTTTCTGTTAACCCTTTCCCTCATATAGACGCTTTCTGACGCCTCTGCAGCAGACAGCTTTTGGAAAACATTGTGACAAAAGAAGAAATTGCTCAAAACAAGCAATTTCTCCTTTTGCCACAATGTTTTCCACTTTAAGTCATAGGTTACCATTCAATTAAAGAGATTTTCTATATTTTACAAAATATGTTTAAAGTCGTCTGCTGCAGAATTGTCGTATAAGGGAAAGGGTTAAGGCAGCAAATGTAGTCTTGATTACGATAAGAGTGAAATTCTTTATAAAGATAAATAGTTCACGGTTAACCCTTTCCTTCATATAAACGGTTTCGGACGCCTCTGCAGCAGACGGCTTTTTGAAAAAATGGTGACAAAAGAAGAAATTGCACAACACGTGCAATTTCTCCTTTTGCCACAATGTTTTCCACTTTTAGTCATAGGTTATCCATTCAGTTATGGAGATTTTCTATGTTTTGACAAAATACGTTCAAAGTCGTCTGCTGCAGGATTGTCGTATGAGGGTAAGGGTTAAGAACAAACGTAGATGACGATGCTTGTTTTATTGAGGGATGTACACATGTTATTTTTTACGTCACGAAAAAACGTTTTTTTCGGGATTCGACAACCAACGCATATAGCTCACCCTGCGCATACGCACAATTCCACGAGATAACCAACGTAAAGGACTCTGCGTAATGAGTCGACACAGATCAGCCTGCGCAGTCCGTATAGGCTGATCCGGGCCGACACATTCAATCTCAGCGGGATACAGGTATGGAGAAATGATTCATGAAACATAAAATCCACAGAAGACGAAAAGTGAATGTCCGGGTTAGCCTGCGCGGCATGCTTAGGCTGATCCGGGTCGATGCTTTTACGCAGAGTCCACAATGTTGGTTTGCTCGCGCGCGGAACGGACCATCATGTAAGCCTCTACAGAATGACAATGACCAAAGACCGATTAGTATAGGTACGCAATTTGTCGAAAATACGGTTAATTTCTAAACCTACGAATGGCGATTTACCATGTGACACGGGGCAACTGAAGGACGACGAAGTTAATTAATGTTGAGTTGGTAGATTTTAACGAGACATGACACATGGTGGATGTAGTTAATGTATTGTTTTCCGTTTTAAACTCTCGTCTTTGATGAATTAAGTGTTTACTTGTGTTAGACAAAAATGACGATAATGTGACATATTATGGTAAAAAATATACAGACTTCGTTTACTTTTGACGCATCTGCAACGGGGCGACATTTAAAATCATACCGGGAAAAGGAGGAATTTCTAAAAAAAATCAGTTAAATCAGGTGACGATTTACTATCATATGGATGGTTTTATTTGGAATCTAAATGATTTTCTAAACAATTTTGTACCTTTTTGTGGATAATGCTATATGGCAAGACATTGCAAAAAATAATAAATAAATAGTTAAAGTGAGATAAGTTATGATGAGATAATATATGAAAATATAGACGTTGTTTTTAATTTTTATTTTATTTTTAATTTTTAGTGTTTTCAGTCCAGATGTGATCATTTCTTTGAAAAAAGAAAATTTCTGGATTTGCAAATTTCTGTTTTAAAGTCCAAAACGTTGACAAAGATATTACTGCGTATACCAGATTAAATTATATTTATTGAAAGATCGCATATGTGCATTGATTATCAATACGGACAATACAAGGATATAAAATGTATCAGAAGATGTTTTTTCTCTGTTCAACACTATTTATAGTATGGAGTACACACGGTTACATTGGTAAGTTTTGAGAACATTCTTTGACTTAAGTATCACTTCTACTTTTAAGAGATCAATACAATAAACTGTAATTATATTGACATTCCACGTTTACATTGCGTAACCCTTTCTCAGACACATGCCTATTTTTGACCCAGAGAACTTATGAAAATATTGTAACAAAAAGACAATTTGAGCCGTTCCACGAGAAAGCCAACATTAAGGACCTTGCGTTATGTATCGATCCAGATCAGCCTGAGCAGTCCGCACAGGCTAATCAGGGCCGACACATTCCGTCTCAAGGGGAAAGCGGTATAGAGTAATGATTTCTGAACCAGAACATCCACATGAGGCGAAAAGTGTCACCCGGGTTAGCCTGCGCGGCATGCTTTAGCTGATACGGGTCGATACTTTACGCCGAGTCCACAAGGTTGGTTTTCTCGTGGGACGGCTCATTTGCTCATAATGAAAACTTTCTTCTTTTACCAAAATGTTTTCAACTCTATTCAATAATAATTCATTTACTCCAATATGCAGAGGCATTTTAGAAACATCAGCGGCAGACGACTTTTGTTATACTATACTGTTTGCATTTCTATTCAATAATTATACTTATCTGGTACCCGGTGTACTATAGTAAGTTAGTACGTTTTGCATGAACCATCAATGGCGACATGATTTATCATCTCCCCTTATATATCACTATTACATATATATATATATATATATATATATATATAGTGAATTAGTAAATATACAACTAATTTTCGTAAATTTTATCAGGGACGTAGATAAGCTCTTATATACGTCCCTGACTTTATAGTGGACCATTACAACTTGATGTTTGGAATCACAACATACATAATGAAGAAAACTACTTTCAGAGTTAGAAAGGTAAACCGCTTGGTCCACACACAAAGGTTGTCGTCTCCATATAGCCTTTTGATTGCTACATAATTTCCAAAAGGCGCCGCCATTAACGTCGTTTACCTGACCCTTTAATGTAATGGTAGGGCCAATCTACTCCAAATTATAAGTATACGTTCATGAATAGCGATTTTTCATATTACCCATATTTACAATCGCGATCTTCTGCTGTATATTTCTTATATGTCAAACAGAATATAAATTGAGCTAAAATCAACTATTGGGCTCTTAAAGGGACTGAACACCATAATGGTCCAAAATCGTCATATTTTATACTTATTCTAATTAATCCAAAATACGTCGATATATATGTAACGGAATGTTGTAGAAGGTCGTACAAGTCTTGTTTTTCATTATTTCATAGGAAATAAGCAGTTAAAAAAAAACGTCTGCTCCGTGTTTTCCAGTTTAAAAATACCGTGGAATTTCCTCTTGCTCATTTGAATTTGTGGATTCAATTCGGCATTCTCTAACACTATCGACTCATTACATTCATGTATGCGTGAGTGTAAGGAACGACAACTCTGCGAAGGAGATTGTCAATTCGGTTGTAGTGATCACGTGATAAATATACAGCGATATTTTAGATTAGATTTACTGGGTTACTAACCCAGTAGATTTTACAATGCAAAATAACGAAACATCTCCGCAATATTAATAGTGTGCATATATTGTAGTACATCAGTCAGCAAATCTCAATGCTTACATGCAAAAACATCAAGGTAATATCAATTTTTAACAATTTTCGTTTTTTCCCCGCTTTCTTCTCATATGGGATTCAGTCCCTTTAAGGCATATGAAGACCCGACCACTTGACCAGCCTGGTCAATATTATCGGGATCTTTACTGTCCGCCAATTTTAAACACACAAGAAAGCTTAATAAGACATGTTTGGGATGTCATTTTCCTTTAGTATTCTAGAATGTAACATTATCCATGCAACCGACAAATTTCAATTTTGTTTTTAAAGCTGCTGTATCAGAATTATTCCAACTTAAAAGTATAGACATTTATTTAAGATCCAGTGGAGCAATACTCTATAAACGTTCATTGATCACTCTCGATGTCTGCGTCCTTGATACTCAACCAGTAATCGCCACAAGTGCGTGGTAAGGTCGCGCATTGAGAATCCCTTCGCTCACGGGAATTGAACATAGGACATTCTGTCTTTGCCTTACAATGATGTTCTCTCTACCGTCCATGCTAACATAAACCCAAAACTAGTCTATACATGTTACAGCCAGCGCCCAGACTGAATGTGATCTAGCGGCAGTTAATCAGTGTGTGTTACTGTTAAACAGCAGTACCAGTACGGACATCATCAGTGAAGGATTGTCCACTATTCCGCCAACAGAGGTGCTGCTTAAACTATGCAGGTACGTCAATCTATTAGGGGTCTTATTGCGCATGCGTACAATGAAGACTAACGATGAACCAACCGTTCTGGGTCGTCAACTATCCATTTTGTGTGATACCAAAACAATTAAGTGGTGTTATATGACGGGAAAAACAACATGAACGTAATTATCAAATGTATAAATGTGGTAAAAGACTGGCCTACACATTCATGCTAAGATTCCAAATTGGATACTGCTTTACATAAGCTTATTAAATAAAACCTTCTATGACTAATTGGCGAATAGTGCAGGGCCAGACCAGATTGCGGGGATACGCCGCACAATCTGGATCTAGACTGGTCGAAAATGCCTTTGGTAGACCGCCGCTCAATTTAAAAATAAATGTGAGTATTTTTCATGCCTGATCTTCACAATGTTTATTTTAATGTTTTGATAAAGAAAAGTATTATTTATCAGTCGTAATGCTTTTCCCCACAGCTACACGTACACATACCAGAAATATCATGTCACTGGTTCATCAGGCGTAATGCTCCCCCTCCCCGTAACTACACCTACACATACCAGTATTATTAATCATGGCACTGGTTCATCAGTCGTAATGCTTTTACCAACAACTATGAGAGCCGAGAAGAGAAGTCATTTAATACTTATGTGTACAATACTCATTATTCATAAATAGAATTTGCAAATCAACTTATAGTTGACCTTGCTTAAGTTCCTTATTTATGTCGAACTTGTTTCAAGAATCCCTTTCAAGATTGGATCAGAACATGTTTATCTCGAAACAGTTCTAATAACAACCCTCATACCGCATAATAAGATCCCAGGGAATTTCAACAACCGATATTATCGACGTTGTTATTTTTTTTTAAGATAAATTCTTACATGCCAATGGCGTAGTATAGCTACACATTGATACATACTACACTTTTGACCATGACTGGACTGCACGAATGTGCAGGATTGTTCGCAGATGCGATTTAAAGTAGTGCTTTATGGCACACCTTAAATACTGTTTAAAGTCACCTAAAACATTATGACCGTTAACAAATTGTTATATTCAAAAATTAATCTACTGAACTAAAGAAACTTGAATTATTACAGAGCTCGCATAGAGTACAAGACTTGCTTTGATCCGCTGGAGGCCCAGTGTAACACTAGCGTGGTATTTTCCATGACGTTTGGTATAATTGACAACACGCTGACCTATCTCTGTGTTGACAGCTATGATGGTGAGTTATGGGCGGTTCTTTAAATTGATTATTGTGAACATTAACTGACAGTGTACACGCACATGAATCACTCGAAGTTATGAAGCCACTTCAACTCGTTGAAATCAGACTAAATTACTTCGTTGTATGTATATTAGTTTTGACGACACCGCATAAAAGGTTGTCTCGTTTGACACTATACATTTACATATTATAATCAATCGGAACAATCGACAATCACCGCCTTTCTTTCTCGTTTATTTCTTGGTTATCTCCCCTGTTGAAGACTAATGTTTTGTAGGCGAACATTTGATTAGCTGGCGCAACATCCTGTAATAGACAGTCACCACGCGCGTCGGATAACATTATAAATTCAGTCAGATCACGGCGGCTATTTCACCTTCACATGTGTTTCCTGGCTTTCTCAAACCTTTTACTCGACACCATAGACTTTCCAAGCAACTGGCTGCTTTTTCCCGTTTAGTCTGTGAGCCCATTGGTGGAATTCGAAAAAAACTTGTCAGAGTGACTTTTGTCAAATGTCACCATTAATGTATAATTATAAAATACATTAATCATCGTCGGCTAGAGTAGTATACTTTCGGATGTCCAAACATCCCGAACTTAACTCGCGAGGAAATCAATTCCCGAAAATAAGCGAAAATTAACATAATGCGAGTAAAAGGTGTATAATGGTTACGCGTGAATTTTAACCATATTTACGAACAATGTAGGTCAAGGTCAGCATGCACGTTCAAACATTCTAATATTGGTCTTCATTAGTATTTACTCATGTTTATACATACTAATATAAGACTAGTTTATGCATGATCTTGCTATAATGATATCCATGGCAGGAATAACACGTTATTAGGGTTAAACAAACGGTTCCGTTTCGACTGTATTACCGATTGGTTTGGCGTACTCTGTATGTAAAATTCAGATACCATACCATGATTTTCTTTACTATTATTTAGCTAATATATATTGCAAAACAGCCGAAAGTATTAATCAAGCGCGATTTCTTCTGCCTGGATACCTTATCCAGTTCTCTCTCACCACGGGACTCGAACCCGAGATCTTTGGTACGAGAGACCAAACCTCTACAACTGCGAAATTGTCTCTTACCATTATTTGTTGTTTTAATTATAGAAATAGTAGAACACGAGAGTTGTTGGAACCAGACTGGGGTTGTGGATGGGACAATAGCCTGTCATAAACACCAAAATGATATGATAGCTGACCTCAAACAACGGGCCAATGTAATGGACACAGCAGACCTCCGGAATAACTGGTGTTCGTAAGTATTCATAATTTAACAGACAAGAGCGCACCATTAACACCAACGTGATATGAGCCGTTCCACGAGAAAACCAACCTAATGGTATCTGCGTAATGTATCGACCCAGATCGACGTAGGCTAATCCGGACTGACATATTCCGTCTTAGGGGAATAGAGGTATAGAGTAATGATTCCTGAAACAGAAAATCCACAGGAGGCGAACATTGTCTGTCCGAGTTAATCTGCGCGGCATGCTTCGGCTGATCCGGGTCGATACTTTACGCAGAGTCCACACTGTTGGTTTTCTCGTGGAACGCCTCATATGATGGCTGACCTGAACCCTTTCAAACATACAACACATCTGCAGCAGACCACTTTGATATCTTCTGTAGAAAAATATGTGAACTCTTTATATATATAAAAGTATAGTGTTAGAACACAGTCTAAACTACTGCAAAACAATGAGCAATTGCTCATTATGAGCAATTGCTTCTTCAGCTACAATGTTTTCAGAAGTCGTCTGCTGCAGGGGCGTCAAATGCGTCTGCATGAAGGAAAGGCATTAACATCGAGTCATTGTAATGGACAAAACATATCTATGAATCAACTGGTGTTCGTAAATATTCATAGATAACCCGTTCACACATGCTGATACATTTTGACGTTATAAAGACTTTATGGCGAGGTGATTAACCTTGGTAACAAAAATACAAATTTTAGTTACAACCGTTTCACGCCAAGCCCTCCGTATGTATGTATGTATGTATGTATGGATGTATGGATGTATGGATGTATGGATGTATGTATGTATGTATGTATGTATGTATGTATGTTTACCTATGTTTAACAAATATGCGAACAGGGAAGACTCTGGTGGGACTGCGCGGATACATAGGCTCGTCCGAGTCATCACTACACGCAGATACATAAAGACCCCACATCGGTAGACGCGGCACATATGTTAATATGTACTTTATTTCAGTATTTTAGAGAACACGTCTGACTGTATGACGGACGTAGTGGCTGACATGTGTGGACCCACTCCGGCATGCATCATGCAGACTATGGTGACGAGAGCATTGGCCGGGCTGGCTGACCTTATGACGTGTTCCCTACGTACGTACATGTATTGAAATATAGCATTGAGTTATCTGTTCCTGTCATTAGATTATTTGTTCAGAAATACACCAATAATGGCGTCGCCCTGTGTTCATGGTGTAGAAAGCAAAAGGTTGTAGAGACAACATTGTTGTGGACAAAACTCCGAAATTCAGTTGCTACATGTACATTATTGCGCTGTGCATCAGAAAGGGGGGAAACATGCCAACACGGTAAAGTTCTTCTCCTCTGGTGGTCTTCTTTCACAATTGTTCAAAGATTTACTCTTTTCCGACATAAGACAAATCTGCTGCAGACGACCTCGAGAACACCCGGGGAAAAAGTGGTTAACCTCTATAAATGAAAAATGAATAATTTAATAGAGGTGAAAACATTGAGGCAAACGGAAAAATTGCTCCGTTTGCTACAATGTTTTCAAAAGTAATCTGCTGCAAAGGCGTCAGATAGCGTTTGTATGTGGGAAGGGTTAAATTCCACGAAGACATTTGGTTGCATCACAAATGCCCAAACTTTAAAAGTCTTCTCCTCTGAATCCGCTTGTCGAATACCAGTAGTATAGTAGAATTTTTTCTTGGGTGACCCTTTACAAAAAAATGGCAGCCAGGAGGAATAAGAAAAGGGGCAAAATGACAAAACATTGAACATTTATTCTGACGTACTCTTTTGTTATTTGGGTTTATTAGTTCAATGTTACAATGACTCCAGCGGCATTGATGTTTATAACCAATAATTGATGAACGACTGGAAGTGTGGTAAATAAGCTTGGTTTTTGGAGACTTTCATAATTGAAGAACATGCACAACTTCCTAGAAAATAGAAATGTAATTCATGATTTTGTTTACTTGGCTGCCGATTGTTTTGATATGCCTCGCAGTTGTATACTAGCCTATCAACCTCAACAATTGAAATGCTGTTAATTTACCCTCTCCACATACAAACACTCTGCAACAGACGACTTAGGAAACACCTAGGCACATATATGTAAAATTTCCCTAAGTGATGGTATACTAATCAAATAGATTCGGAAACAAAAGAGTAAATTATTCATTATAAAACTAATTACTCCTTTATCCAAAATGTTTTCAAAAGTCGTCTGCTTCACATGCGTCAATATAAAGCAATTTTCCTCCACCGTGCTTCTTTTCTTTGCTGCATTCTGCAGTCATTTTTCGTACTTGTTTATATTTTGTTTCCAAACATGAAGTTGAACTAGTCCGCTGTAGTTTACAAAACTAAATTGTATTTTCCTATGTATTAGAACAGTTCTAGTCACGATTGTTTGTTCATTTCAGACGTTCAAATTAGTTTAACCCTTTCCCTCATACGACAATTCTGCAGCAGACGACTTTGAACATATTTTGTCAAATAATGGAAAATCTCTATAATTGAATGGATAACCAATGACTATAAGTGGAAAACATTGTGGCCAAAGGTGAAATTGCTCATCATTTAACCCCTTCCCGCATGAAGACGCGTGTTGTCGCATTTTCTCCATTTGCAATGATATTTCAACGACATTCGACATCATCTTAAGTTGCATTGACGTATAACTTCTGTTGCTATATTTCTAATTTCCTTGTCAGATTATGCATTTAGGTGTATTTAACGTATAGGCGGGAATTGAAGACTCTGGTGAAACTGGTCGTATTCACAGGCTTATATATTATACGAATCTGCATTGTACGCAGATGCAATACAACTCTACCTTGCTATTATAAACACACGTGCGAATACCTTTCATATATTTCAGTACCGGATTGCTCCTATTTGACACCAACATTTAACGAATCAACAAGTACTGTTCTTCAACTAGACCGAGCAGCAGATGGTCAATTAGGGAACGGGACGCAACTGCATACAACGACCACGGAAATGGGAGGATTAATTACGACGACAGGCCAGAGTGTAAAAGCTGGCGATATGAACGATATGAATAATCCGGGAAATGCAGCACCTCGAGATCATTTTCATATCGGTTTAACATTTTCAAGCTTGCTTCTTTGTGTGTTTTCTATCTGCTTAAAGTAACTGTTATATGTATATATGATTGCTGAGCTTACCTGATAATCGCTAGCGAAGGCTTCTTCGTACATTAACATCCCCAGACCTATCATGAACATTGGAATGTAATAGAAAATTCAACCGTGGTATGCGAAACTAAGTTTATCGCCATCTCCTTTAAATCAGACCTAAATTTCTCTTGCTCGTATACAGATCTGGTGACTTTAGTATTCCCCATTCTGTTCGGCTCTGATAGACCTTTGCATCAGCCAATCAAATTGTCGCTTATAAAATCGTTCGGTATACAACATGTACGATAACCCATATACACAGAGATAGAGCAGCGGTGACTGGTGAGTGTTTTGATTGTATAAAAATCGAGCGTTGGTTGTATCGTACAACTTCATTGGACAAAACAAACTCGAGCAGGTGCTCATGAGTATTTTCGTTTATAGAACAGAACATAACAGAACAGAACATAACAGAACAGAAGTTAATTCGACTTGAACACATTTGGTTCCTCGTCAAAATATTTACAATATACATGTGTATACGAAAAAAAAAAGAAATAGACATACAGTTTAACCAAATACTAAGGTGAATGAATAATGCACTTATAGTATAAAAAAGATAAGTGCTATGTTTTCCAGCAATAAGCTGAACATAAAACAGAACAATAACACTCAACATCTAATTATTTACTACAGATACATTTCCTTCTGTGCTTACTTTTGTATTTTATATTCCAATGGTATTTGAAACTGTTAGAGGGGTCAGTTCGAGCGGACCTTTTAAGAGATGTCTTCGTGTCCAATAAACAGACAGCGAAGCATTTTCGTCTGATTTTAATGACGTAATCGTTTACCTGATTTCTCATTAAGACTCGTAAACTTCATAATTGTCTGCGGTAGAGTATGTACAATTAAATCGGTTGACAGCTTTACTTGTGATACAGTTTTGTAAATACTGTTGAAAAAGTGGAAATTGCTCATCATAACAAAGTTCCCATTTTCAACAATGTTTTATTTTCAGATAGATATCCACTCTATTATGCAACAGATTAATGGCAATTAGTAATAAGATATATATGTTGTTTTGGCTAAATAAAACCACCTAAACGAATACGTGTACTTATCGATTTCCAAAGACGTTCTTTTGGTCCATTTGACAATGTTTGTCTTGTCTGTTAAGCGGCTAGTTTAATTATTTTGTTTTATGGGGGATTGGCGTAGTTTTCCGTCGTTATCAACATTAGTTCAGTTATATATCACGGAGACAGTTCACTTATCCAGGATCCAAGGGTAAACAAACCAGTACTACTCTAGGAAATTGTCTTTTCCCAGGGGAATCAACCATGACCACCGAGACCAGGGATGGCTTGCTTGGAGTAGAATTATTTATATTTGAACTAACCCTTCTTCTTCATTTCTATATTGATAAATAGGCGTAGAGTTAGCGCTTGCGTAACAAAGAAGGAGTTTAATAATCCGGATGCAACGTGGAAAAATCCTGATTTTAATAATGTAAAATATATAACTCACACGTATACCACGATGTTGTCATCATTTTGTGTATTCAACTTATTTGAGCCTAGGTCCACTTATTGGACCAACATAGATACATTATATGTAATACAATTGAATGTTGTTTTTGTTGTAAAATTGGTTTTTTCTAGAGATGTTTAATTGCTTCACACTTGATTTTTTAAACCCTTTCCCACTTCCAGTCGCATGTTGATCCAGTTGCAGCACACAACAGAGAAATTACGCAATTTTGTCACCATGTTTTCAACTCTATTCAACTTTAACGTACAGAGATTATCCATATGTTTGACTTGATGGTTTCAAAGTCGTCTGATGCAGATATGTTGAATGGTGGAAAGGGTTAAAGTATTTCAAGCATGAACGAGTAGATGGCACATGCTTTTTTCGAACATATTGTTGATTTTACCGTCACTCATTCGCAACCTGATCAAGATCTTCATGCAGAGAATAAGCGGTAATTTTATTAAAATCGATCGGTAATTGATACGCTTCAAAAACGTAATACTATCAAATATTCAAAGATGACTAGATATGAGTCTGTGAACAGGTCTTTTCACAGCACTTTTTCTCTTATTACTCAACCAAATCCTGAGACGATTATTTGAGTACCCACAATATAGGGTTTGATTTTCAAATAAGGATTTTAGAACATGAAAAATGCCACTTATCTAGAGTTTATGTATTTCTCCATGCGTAACCTACTGTCTTCAAACAACAATAGAAGGGTTCACTTGAATATTCAGAGCATTTCACGTTGAAGAAAAGTTACGTCGCTTTCTATTTCACTACGAAAATCTTTAACCTATTGTACATTTTCGTTCATACTAGAGATTATACCTTGTATCTGTTTCTATATTTGTACTTGCATATTATAAATATCTTTGAACCTTTTTTGAACTGATCGAATCAATAATTATAAATGACCAATGGGATTTCGTGCCGACTTGCCAAATTAAATTGAGTTGAGAAAAGAAAATCCGATTATCCCATTGTCCATTGCATTACTCATGACTTCTATACTTTCGAGTCGAGCAGACTCCGTCAGCTGAGTCGGTAGCGACGTGGATGTCAATCAGGGGTTGTGAGTTGGAACCCAGCTCGGCTAACAGTACATGTATTTCCGACGTTTAACACAAAGTTAATGCGACAAGTGTTACCACAAATGGGCTAACAGTCTATGTGGAAAAACAGTCAGTTATCCTTTAGGAAATGCTTGTGTGGAGTATTAGTGTGAGGATACCAGTAAACAAAGGGGTAGGTGAACTGGCCGTCATGATAAGACTGAACAATTGTTGAGAACATCATTACATCACAATAATTGAGACGTCCCACGAGAAAACCAACATTATGGTCTCTGCGTAATGTATCGACCCAGATCAGTCATCGCAGGCTAATCCGGGCCGACACATTCCGTCTCAGGGGGATAGGGGTATAGAGTAATGATTCCTTAAACAGAAAATCCACAGGAGGCGAAAAGTGTCTGTCCTGGATAGCCTGCGCGGCATGCTTAGACGGATCCAGTTTGATATTTTACGCAGCTTCCACAATGTTGGTTTTCTCGTGGGACGACTTTGAAAACATAGTGACAAAAACCTGAAATATCTCCAGAAAAAATAGGTTTATTATTAAATTAAGTTGAACACTTTATGACCAAAATAGAAATCGCTCATCATGAGCAGTTTCACCTTTTGCCACACTGTTTGCTAAATTCGTCTGCTGCTATTGCGTCAAAACGCGTCTGCAGGTGGGAAAGGGTTAAAACTTCAGAATAGCATTTTTGGCACGACGTTGCTCATTTGGCGTACATGTATGAGTGAAAAAAAAAGCAAACTAAACACCCGATGGAATCGGTGTCTGATTATTGAACAGTCCTTAGGTTAACGATGTCATGCTGTTTAATAGATCACATGGTATACCATGCTCCTTTATGTTACGGTGTCTGCTTATTCAATAATGTGACACAGTAATGTACGGTGCATCCAATCAAACCGCTGCAAGTAACGCATGCGCTCGCAGAACTATCAAAACTAGACGCTTGGCATCGACAGCCATTTTTTAAAGCGAAATGAAACGTGCAAGATTCCAAAAGAAACTGCCTAAGGTAAAGGTGATACGGTATGAAGGTTCCCGTAAAAGGACGATTTTTGTACGCCGTCAGTTTCAGCCTCTTGTTGGTCAACCTGTGCTGAATCCAGATTTGGGTCAACGTCGTGGAAACACAGTCGAACCCGAAGCATCAACGTCAACAGCAGGTAATGTCTCAATTCTCATGAC
Organism: Serripes groenlandicus; assembly: GCA_031761405.1. NCBI lineage: Eukaryota > Metazoa > Mollusca > Bivalvia > Cardiida > Cardiidae > Serripes > Serripes groenlandicus. Next base: position 67,228,088 of record JASEVX010000009.1, on the reverse strand, counting down.
TGTCCTGTATTTACACCAATAATTAAGATTTTGAACTTAATGACTGAAATGTTTAATATAAATTTGGTTAAGGACTATGGCTGAAATTAGAAAATGAGTGGGTGGGGTATACAAGTTAAAATTGTCAAAACGTAGAGGACCTTGGGCTATGTTACTATTGTAACCGGCCACGGCAGGTTCGATTTAGGATACAACACGACAACAGAGAAAGAATGCTAGTTTATACTTTTAATAAGTGTTTGCTTTAACTCATTGCCAACAGGACAAATATATACAGTAAATCACTAAATGAGACATGTTAACAACTACAATGACAATATATATCTTAATAGAGGGAAAGTCAGAGAAAGAGAGTGCTCAGAGTGGTCAGCATGGTAGGTAAACGGTACCTTTGGAGCTGGCCACAACTGGGCAGAGAACAGAAAGAGACAGGCCTTATATAGTACAGAATACCTTGTGTATACACAAGAATCACATTGTGACAATAATCACATGAACCATGCATACCACAAGTAAATAAGGCAGGCATACATATAATAACTAGAAGAGTCATAAGAAAAGGTAGAGGCAGGTATATGTATGGTGGCTTCAAGAAACCGCTCCCATTACACTATTATAACTGGTCAGATAAGCTTTTTTAAATGTATCGTATATAACTGAATGAAAGAAAATAATTGAAGGGATTATGTTGGTAATTTATAGGCAAATTAAGAGACCATTTTTCGGCTCAGCTTTGCACATTATTAAGTTACCGAATATATAAAAAAAATACCTTTAATAGTTGGGTAAAGTATCCTTGTAGATGCGACGTTTTGACAATTTTAACTTGTATACCCCACCCACTTATTTTCTAATTTCAGCCATGACAGTCCTTAAGGTTGCACTCAACTAAACAAATAATCCTTTATTGAAAAACCACTTTAGAGGTATAAAAAAAATAGGCCCCCAAAACCATAAATGAATGGAAAGAGCTATCATTTAACCTTCAAAAAATCACAATTGGAAAAATAGAAATGTATCATGTAAGAGAGTTATGCTACTTTGAAAACCATACCCATAAATTTGCAACTTTCATACTGTGAAACTAGCAATTCAATTGGGATGAGTGTCCCCAGAGAATGCGATCCTTTGCACATTGAATCATTTGAACTTTATGTCGATAAAGTTGAAACTAGCAACATGTATCATATCATTCCACATTTATGCATTTCATAATTTTAACTTTCCCCACTAAAGTACCATGCACCTACACCCAGTGTCACACAGATATACACATAAATTTGATAAACATGAAGAAACAAATGAAAAAAACTGATCATGTGTGACCATCTTGTGTTTTTACAGGAGGTACAAACAGCTCATATGCCTTGAAGAAACAAAAACTTCTTGAAGCCTGGGAATCTATTCGTGTCAACCTACTGAATGTGCGGGTTGAAGAGATGGCTCCAGCATCAACAACGTGCTGTTTGTGTGGAGTCAATCAAGATTGTGGCATTATACGGTGTCAGGAATGTGGGCCATCTGCATACTATTGTGAAGAATGTTGTGTGAAGGTGCATGATCACATTATTTTCCATAGACCAAAGAAATGGAATGTAAGTGCAACATAAGTACACATCCTCTCATACTTGGTATTGCCATTTAATTATGTTAAGAAACTCAAAGTTGAAATAAAAAAAAAAATGAGAAAATAAATTTTACAAAATTAACGAGAATAAAGTTTACTACTTTATTAATAACACTAAAATGTTACAAGTATGTCAATTCACATCTAGTTTTGATCATTCATATGTTACGAAACAAGTGTAGTAACATGGAGATAAGCTATAGATCAGGGTTTACTTTATCTTATATAACAGCAACACTCCGAAATAAAACTTACCAATTCCGTACCGATTCTTTTAGCCCAAATTAATTTGTGTATAAAATCTGTATTTATAAAAGTCAAGTTATCTCTTTTTTAGCTCACATGAGCACGTAGTGCTCAGGGTGAGCTTTTCCCATCGCCAACCGTCCTGTTGTCCATCAACAATTGCTTCAAACGACATCTCCTCCTAAACCGCTAGGCCAATTTTGATGAAACTTCATAGGGATGTTCCTTATTCTAATATTAATATTTGTTATGTAGCATCATATAATGGCCCTCTACCAAATTTGTTCAAATTATGCCCCTGGGGTCAAAGCTGGCCAACCCCTTTTGACATACTTTCTTATTTTTTAAGCTACAGCAGTGAAATTTGGATCATGTGTACAGGTTGCAAACAAATATCAATATTGTCCTTGGATGACCTTGACTGTGACCTTTTGACCTACTTTCTAATTGTTTAAGCTACAGCAATGAAATTTGGACTATATAGTTTTGAAAACAAATATCAATGTTCATTGTTGTGCTTGGATGACCTTGACTTTGACCTGTTGACCTTCTTTCTTATTTTTGAAGCTACTTCAATTAAATTTGGACCCTGAAACTTTTACTCATGTGAGCGATCTTGTTCATATTTCTTATATTCAATGATGATTAAGATTTGCTTAATGACAATACCTACATACTAACCTCGTTTTTCAGATTTTTAAGTATATTTGGTGTTACATTCTATATTATAGGGGAACCAACTTGTATATGTGCCTATTATACAATCACCTCTTCTGCAGAGGAAAGATGGACATGACTGTGGTATGCTGTACACAACAAATATCTTTGCTGTTGACGGAGAAGGTAATGGAACTTCAATGTGTTATTATCCCCTCGTCAAACAGAGTTTGAGAGGGGACATAGTAACGGGGCTGTTCGTTTGTGCGTCCGTGTGTCCGTCCGTAACAACCTTGTGACCACTCTACACTGAACATCCTTTGACCAATCTTAACCAAACTTGGTATACAGTTAGTATATGGTAAGGTCTAGAAGCCTATTTATTTTCAAGGTCATACGGTCAAGGTCAAGGTCAAAATTTGACTGACTATTTTCCCATATAACAACCTTGTGACCACTCTACACTGAACATCCTTTGACTGACCTTAACCAAACTTGGTATACAGTTAGTATATAGCAAGGTCTAGAAGTCTATTTATTTTCAAGGTTATAGGGTCAAGGTCAAAATTGGAATTTGACTATTTTACCATATAACAACCTTGTGACCACTCTACACTGAACATCCTTTGACTGATCTTAACCGAACTTGGTATACAGTTAGTATATGGCAAGGTCTAGAAGCCTGATGTTGATCACAAGAGAACTCAATGTGATGATTAAATACCGAGGGGATGCATCCGCTTTGCGGTGCCCTTGTTAGAAATTAGCATGATTCCGTTAGATTGATCTTCTGTATTTAACTGTAGAATGGATATGTTTGTGTTGGTTTTATGTCCTACCATCAATTTTTCATTCACTGATATCCTGTTGCATCATACACCAAATCACATATACTGACAACAGGCAGGCAGCTTTTAGCCAGTCCTAGCACTAGAATGCAGAGGATCCTCAGGTGACATTTTAACAACTTTGTTAGGTCACAGCAAGGGATGGGACCTGTGACATCTCACAACCAAACTAGCTCTCTTCTACTAAGCTATCCAAGCTACTTAAATGTACAATTACCGTGTTAGCATATCTTTATCTATGTAATGAGAGCTACTAAACACAACTCAGGATGAATTTGATTCAGGCACATGGAGCATCTTCTGTATTGCAGGAAAACAACACCAGTGCACAGTAGAACTTTGCCGATGTGAAGCGGCAGCTTTGACCTTCTTGCGATACAGTTTATGGCCAGCCACTCCTACCAATCCAAAGATAGGATTTAGCCTAAAGTTCATGGAGCTACTGTCAGTCCTTCAACTAGAATGTCATCTTCCTGCCAAAACTTTCTGCCAGGCGTTGAACTGTATGCGTACTTACAGCTTGGACTTGGTGGCTGAAGTGAGTAGTAGTGGTACTATCCCAATTTGTATGTAAGAAACATAAATGAAACAACATCTATGTATCAATACTAAATGGTAGATTATAGTAAAAAGGAGTAAAGCTGTCTCATGCAGTGAAAACAAGGAATTCAATGGTAATTGAGCCCATGTAGACCTTGTTAAGACAGGCAACTCCTTTAAATGACCAAAGCTGTCAATAGGGTGTTAAACTAAACAAACCAAAACCATAAAAAGAAGTAAAGTATCTGTTTATTTTACAAAAATATCAGACCAAGTTTAGTAGAAAACAATTAACTTCAAGAAGAACTTGATTTGATAAAATATAGTAAAATAAGTAGAAATATTTTTTAGCTCACCTATGCCTGAAGTGCAAGGTGAGCTATTGTGATCACATTTTGTCAGGCGTCCGTCCATTGTGCGTCATACTTCGTCAACATTTGCACTTGTTAACACTCTACAGGCTACATTTTGCATCCAATATTCATGAAAGTTTATCAGAGCATTCATCTCTATGAAATCTTGGACAAGTTCGAAACAGGGCCATATGAGGTCAAAAACTAGGTCACTAAGTCAAATTGAAAGGAAATCTTGTTAACACTCTGTAGGCCACATTTTCAACTTGAGCATGTTGAAATTTTATCAGAATGTTTGTCTTGATGATATGTAAGTCAAGGTCAAGTTCGAACATGGGTCATGTCGGGTCAAAAAATAGGTCACTAGGTCAAATTGAAGGAAAATCTTGTTAACACTCCAGAGGCCGCAATTTTTGCTTCAGCAGTTTGAAATATAGAATGTTTATTTTAAAGCTATCTAAGTCAAGTTTGGATATGGGTCATATTGGGTCAGAAACTAGGTCACTAGGCCACATTGAAGGAAAATCTTGTTAACTCTGTAACTTTTTTGCTTCAGCAGCTTGAAATTTGGTCAGAATGTTTGACTGAATTATATCTAGGTCAAGTTTGAATGTGGGTCAGAAACAAGGTCAATAAAGGAAAATATTGTTCAAACTCCGGAGGCCTCATTTTTACTTTGAGCAAGTTGAAACTTTGTCAGAATGTTATCTTGATGATATCTAGTCCATGTTGGAATATGGGTCATATCAGTTAAAAAAAATATAGATCACTAGGCGAAATGAAGGAAAATCTTGTTAACACTGTGGAGGTTGCATTCAGAATAATTGTCTTGATGTGTTTTGCATTGCAGTACAATGTATAATTAAGGTGAGCGAACTAGGGCCATCATGGCCCTCTTGTTTATCTCCATATATATAGTCAATTTTAAAAAAAATTCAGGAAAGAGACATTTACCGAGCAGTTGTTGGGGACTCTCTTACAGAATACAACTACCACAGGTCTTCTCTTAATACCAGACATCAAATAGTTGATAAAACCATTGGTAGAGAATGTCCCATCTGTGAAAAGGTATGAATTTAATGTTTATTTGCAGCATAGATTTTGTTATATGATATATATATATCTATATAAATATATCATTACATGGATGAATGTATTAAAACTGTTTTTGCATTATTTTCAAATTAAGGACAAACATAGTTACAACTAATGTCAGCATAATGCTACATCATAAAATGGATTATAGCATGTTGAAAATTGACAATGGATAAATAACAATTCTCAGGAACCATGAATGTGTTTTGAGAGATGAAAATGAGAGCAAATAGTCAGCACTAAAACTACTTGTGGGATTTCAATCGAACTATTAAAAATATACATGGTGCAATTTGCACAAGAGCAAGAACTATAATTCTACCTTCAATCATTGCTGAATTATCTCCCGCTTTCACTTGAACTGAATGCATTTATAAGGAAGCTGCTTGTTCGGACCATAACTCAAAAAGTACTGAAGATATTTAAAAGATACTTGGAATATAGATAGGTAGATAGAAGTGTGCAAGAGCTTTAAGCCTTCCATCCATATTTATTACATTATCGCCCTTTAACCACAATTTTTCATTATGGGTGCTTGTCCAAGCCATGGAAAGTACGGCAGGAATTCCAGTGAAACTTTGAAAATAGATAGTTGTCAAGCAGATGAAGTGCAATGCACAAACACCACAATCCTATCTTCTATATTTACTGAATTTCGCCACTTTTCTCATTTTTATACACCCGAAGGGTGGCATATTAAAATCGCACGTCGGTCAGTCGGTCCCAATTTCTTGTGTCCTGTCTGTAACTTTCTCATGTATGGATAGATTTTAGAATAACTTGCCACATGTGTTTGGCATATCAAGACGTGCGGCATGCAAGACCTGTGTCCCTACCTCCAAGGTCAAGGTCACACTTAGTGTTTGATCACTATGCAATTTTCATATAAGGACATAGAGTATAGGTATAATTTCAAGTGATAACCATTTTGGTTCATTTCCTGAAAGGGAGTCGAAATTTCTATTCTCTGATTTGACTATAATATATTTGCATGTTATCAAATGTTTGAGCAACAATATTCATGCTACAACCACTTCCCTTCTACCAATATTTATGTATTGCAATTTCTGCTATTTGTGTTCCCTTTCTTTAAACCTAGTATAATACTTTAAATTTTCATTCTCAACTATGCCAACAATTTTGCCCTTTTTATGGGCAATGTGTGTTTGGCGCATACCCATGGCTTCGAGGGAAACATTTGTAATTGAAACTATGAAATAGTTAAATTGTTATTTCAGGAACCTCCATTGGTTTCTATGGATGGAAATTTTGGACTTGTCCACAAGGTTTCGTCAGGTCTAGGACATGGACAGCATGGCAGTAGGCATGGAGATTTGTTTTTCAAGGACCATGCTACAATAAAGGAATTCATATCTAAATACAGCTCGGACCGCAAGAACAAAACCAATGTAAATATATCTAGGCCCCTTAATACATCTAACATTAATTACATTATGACTAACTGACTAGAATGGACTTTTTTCACTCTGAAAGGTGGGGGGGGCATATAGATTTGCCCTTGTCTGTCCGTCCGTCACAAAATCTTGTGTCACGCTTATCTCCAAAAGTATATGAGCCATTCATAAAACCTTACAGCAATGTTAACCAGCATGTGTTGTTGTGCACCTGGGGTTTCATGTTTAGCTGTGATCAGTTAGTGCAAAGTTATGGCCCCTGACTTAGTTAAAATATATACACAGCATGCAATCTTTTGTCGCGCATATTTTGGCTGCGTCCAGTAAGTGCAAATATATTGCCCTTGACTTAATCAAAATATAACTTATATAGCATACACTGTTGTGTCGCACTTATCTCCAAAAGTATATGAGCGAGAGTCATCAAAATATACAGAAATGCTAACCAGCATGTGTATTTGTGCACCTTGGAAGGGCAAGGTTACTGCTACTAAAAATAGAAAGAAATGGCTTATCTATTTCAAGTTACTATAAAGAATTGAGGAGCATATTAATTTGTTTATCTGGTAAATGGTAATTTAGATGCACATTCATCAACTTTGGGAGTAATAATGGCCCATGACTCTGTGACAAAGGTCAAGTGATTGCATCTTTGTCATATGGACCCATTTCTAGTTTCTTTTACCTCTGGTCTTTTTCTTTTGCCGTCCCATCCATTTTAATATAAATTATAATTAAAACCCTTTTAGCAATATATATTCATTAACATAAGATCACAAATAAGCCTAGTAAAGATGCTACATTGCATTTTTACTTCAGTAACTGGTATTAATAATGATGGTAGGTTACTCATAGCAATGTAACGGAATGTGTCTCTCATGTCTGGCGGGTTAATTTGGTTGCAGTAAATGCAATTACTGTAGTTGATTTTAAGATATTAATTTTTTATAAAGGTGTAAGCCAATATAGAAATATTTCAGATTATAATTAATGCATTATATATAAGTTATTAAAATGTGCTTGCCTTTATGACCTAGTTGTTTAACTCAGGACTTAGGACTGCATTATTTTCTATGCCAGTGTCTTGTTTACAATTGTTGTGTGTCTTTTAGACATTAAATGATATTTAGTAAGATTCCATTTCATGTGTCAGTTTTCTACACAAGAAAATGTATCTTATATATTGTACTTATTGAACAATCATAACAAGTCTTAAATGACCATTTATGTATATATGTTTTAAAAATGTAGCCAGTCTTAAAAAACATGTCTGCTTTAATCAGAAGCAATTTTCTTTTCTTTTTTTTTTTGGATAGGAGTGCTCCAATTTTCAGGCTGGAAGTGTGGTCCGGTCCAAAAACAAGAACAGCAAGCTTGACATAACCGGTGTATTTGGATGTGTTTGCAAGCATGACATTCCTCTGATATTTTTAGACTTGTTCCATGGGGGAAAGGTGAATTATGTGTTCATATGTTTTAATTTTAACAGGATATGTTATATTTGATCGAATTTCTCCTTGATTACAATGAAAGAAGTGGGTTTTTTTCTCTAATTTTGGTGATTTTCCTTTCATAAAACAAAACCAATATGGAAATTATGTTGGACAAAAAATAATGAAATAAAGTGAAATTGGACATACCCCAACCCTCAAACTTTATTTCAAAAACAGACAATACAAAGAGATTTAAGAACTAGAGTATGAAACTAAATGTTTTTTGTTTTTAGCACACCTATGCACGAAGTGCAAGGTGAGCTATTGTGATCACATTTTGTCCGGCGTCCATCCATCGTGCGTCGTCAACATTTGAGCTTGTTAACACTCTACAGGCTACATTTTGCATCCAATCTTCATGAAAGTTTATCAGAACATTCATCTCCATCAAATCTTGGACAAATTCGAAACTGGGCCATATGAGGTCAAAAACTAGGTCACTAGGTCAAATTGAAGGGAAATCTTGTTAACAATCTTGAGGCCACATTTTCAACTTGAGCATGTTGAAACTTTATCAGAATGTTTGTCTTGATGATATGTGGGTCATGTCGGGTCAAAAAGAAGGTCACTAGGTCGAATTGAAGGAAAATCTTGTTTACACTCCAGAGGCCGCAATTTTGCTTCAGCAGTTTGAAATTTTGTCAGAATGTTTGTCTTAAAAATATCTAGGTCAAGTTCGAATATGGGTCATATTGGGTCAGAAACAAGGTAAATAAAGGAAAATATTGTTCAAAATCCGAGGCCATATTTTTACTTTGAGCAAGTTGAAACTTTGTGAGAATGTTGTCTTGATGATATCTAGTCCATGTTGGAATATGGGTCATATAAGGTAAAAAAATATAGATCACTAGGCGAAATGAAGGAAAATCTTGTTAACACTGTAGAGGTTGCATTCAGAATAATTGTCTTGATGTGTTTTGCATTGCAGTACATTGTATAATTAAGGTGAGCGATCCAGGGCCATCATGGCCCTGTTCTTTTTAAATGTTGGTCGTTTTTGTCACATAGTTGTTCCTTCAACAAATAAAAATGTCTTTACATGTTATTTTCACTATTTTTAGACTTGGTTATCCTGTGTACGCACTGAACCATCTGCTACGAGACAGGAATGAAGAACTGATTGTTATGTATGATATAGCATGTTCGTTACAAAGACATTTAGAGGTGAGTAAATGGAATGAGGTCATCTAAGAACATTTTGTCACTGTGTTGGTTTTTAAGTTGCTAATGCAGAAGATGCAAACATGCCAATGTCCAGCATAATACTCAATATAATTAATGTCTGGGAAATTAGAAGGATTCGTTAACATTTTTAGCAATACAAAGTCAAAAAGATCTGTGCATATCTTGTGCAAATGAATGAACCATGGAATTCAAGGAAGGTTTATTATTTTTTTGTCGATAAATTGTGCATATAGAACTAAGACAATCAGTTTGTAAAACTGTCACTGTAAACTGGAAAATGTGGAAAGCATAAACTACTTTTATATTAAAAATATCTATGTTTTATTAAAATGTAAATCCAAAAACCATCCTGAGGTACAGTAACTTAAAACTTTTAAGTTACTGTACCTCAGGATGGTGTTTGGATTTACATTTTCAGCATATTTACCACGTATGATGATGCTACTTTTAAAAGTTGTGGAGATAAATTGCTTGACTTCCTTGATAGATTTGTTTAAAGTAGACAAACATTGGAAAAATAAATCATTTTCAGATGACATTGATTTTAATTTTCCTGTAGATGCTTGTATACCTTCTATTTACAGAAAAACAAGAATGCAGAAATCTTGCAAATGTGTAGTTTTGCAGTGCCAGTGTTCCACAGCTTTGCTCATAATACTTCCTGTCAAGTAAGGAGCTTTTTATGGTAGCTTAGGTTTGTGTTTTCATGATTGAATGAATGGAAGTTAAGCTTGAACATCAGAACAATTTCTACCTCTTCAGTTTATTTTACTCCTGCCTTTAAGGCTAAGTGATCAAGGCTAAATAGGAGTCATCATAGGGTCGGGCAGTAGGTCTGTTGCAGAATTGTGTTGCAAACTACATCAACAGTATCAAAGTCATCGAGCTGAAACTTTGTTCACATGATCCATACTATAGACTGTGAGTGTTTGTCAAGGAAATGTATGTGCCTTTTTAGCTCACCTAAGCACGAAGTGCAAGGTGAGCTTTTGTGATCACTCACCGTCCGGCGTCATCGTCGTCTGTTAAAAATTTCCTACAAATGACTTCTACTAAACCAATAGACAGATTTCAAAATAACTTCACAGGAATGGTCCTTAGGTGGTCCTCTTTCAAAGTTGTTCAAAGAATTTAATTCCAAGTAGAACTTTGGTTGCTGCGGCATCAGAAAAGAGGACAATTGCCAAATCTTAAAAAATCTTCTTGTCCAAAAGTACTGGCCCAATTTGAAAATTATTTTGCACAAATGTTCCTTGGGGTACCCTCTACCAAGATTGTTCAAATATTTCCGATCAATTTAAAACATGGCCTCCTGGGGCCAGAGCTTATTTTCCTTATATGTGCATTGTTAAAACTTTAAAAATCTTCTTGTCCAAAAGTACTGGCCCAATTTGAAAATTATTTTGCACAAATGTTCCTTGGGGCACCCTTTACCAAGATTGTTCAAATATTTCCAATCCGTTGAAAAACATGGTCGCCAGGAGGCGGAGCTTGTTCTTATATATGCATTGTAAAATCTTTAAAAATATTCTTGTCCAAAAGTATTAGCCCAATTGTTGCTTGTTTTCCTTATATGTATAGAGTATAAAACTTTGAAAACTATTGAAGTTCTATTAAATCAGGTGAGCGATATAGAGCCATCATGGCCCTCTTGTCATGAAATTCTGTCTTTTAAAATCCTAAACCAACTAACTGATAGACCAATCGACCTTGTAAAGGACAACAAATATTAAAACACATTTGTAATTGTCTTACAAAATAATGATATATGTAATACTTATCTCTGCCTAAATGTTTCACAATTATTTGAAAATGATTGATAAAGTGCTCTAAAATATTCCAAATCGACCCTGACTGAGATGTATGTTTACAAACACATTTCCGTAATGATTTCACATAAACCTACGACCACAGTCGTGAATTTTCAGGACAGCTTTCTATGTGAAACTTTTTAGATTTATGATTGCATCATTAGCCTATCGGGTATAACGGAAACCCCCCATATATTACAGATTGACTCGCAGAAACATTCGATGATTTTTTGTATCGAATCGAAAGTTAACGAACGTTAAGAAAAAGGTGTTTATACAAACTGACACTATATACACCCATACGTTGTATCGTTTATTTTAGAGGGTTGTTATTAATACCGAAAGAAATTTATTTGTATATACCCTTGCTTTGTCAGCTGGATTATGGCTTTTATACAATTTTGTGTAGCTAACTACTTAAGTTTTCAAATAATCCAAAGGAAACTTTGTAAACATAATGTCTTTGAAGCGTAGTTGTGCAGACAAGATATTTCTGATTGTTAGTCTAGTACTATCGACTAAGTCAAAATCATACATTTCAGCTACAATACGGGCAGAGGTACACAGATGGTACAGGCTTAACAGACGGTGAGGGTATAGAGCGTCTTTGGTCTTACTTGCGAAGCTTTAAGAAAATAACCAAAGAAATGTCAATCAACAACCGACAAGATCTTCTGTCAGAAGCATTGTTGCACCATACTGACAGAGTGATATGGAATTTAGGTAAAGTTTTATTTAGTATTTGGAAATTGATGTTCCACATTCTGATAGTGATTAGTAAAGATTGGTAGAGAAAACCGTTTGTGTGTCCTTTGTCTTTGTTCTGCCTGCTAAATTTATCTAAGATATCTTCAGTCATTTTTTTCCCCACTAAACTTCGGACACATACAGTTACAATGCTCAGTTGTATGACAAGTAACACCAATTGTACATAAATGTGAACGTTGGAGTTATAACCTTTGGTAAATTTTACTAAAACCTCCACTGGTATACGCAGTTTGGACAACATTTTCAAAATGTTTTATTATAAGTTATATATTCCAATGTTCTGTGTTGACATGACGACAGTAACAAATGGTTGCATGCTGTAAAAATCAATAGGGTTCCTCTAGTACATAGTTTTCAGATGGTAGGTCAAGTCTTTCTTGAATTATTCATCAGAAACAGATTTGTTACCGACCAACATTATGACTGACATATGCAAATAATTATGCCTTCTCTTCTTCTTGTAAGAAGAACAAGATGCCCCCGAATTCGTCTTGCAACACATGTGGCAAGTTCCAACTGTCACATGTCAGTATTGAATGTTTCAAATATTTAGTCCAAGGGTGGAAATTATCTACATGTACCTTATATATGAAAATACTAATTGTTACTTACATTCATCTTTGTAAACACCAATTAGATTTTTGTTGTGTTTCTTTAGATATTTCTGGTTGTTGTACTAGTTTACTCAAAAATCAATAAAATTTCATTAATAAAATTGATATTGATGGAAAATAGCACTGTAACATTGTACAATCCATACTTAAAGGGATATGCTCCCAAACGAAGTTTAAATAACATTTTATTGAGATTTTGTAAATGTGAACCTTAATTAACAAAATAATAAAAAGAAAATATGGGTTCACTAGGTTTATTATTTTTTTCAGGCTCTAGAAAATATAAGGTTTTATATATTTTGCTACATTTTGGTTGACGAAAAATGAAATGTTCTATTAAGGCTAGAGATGTCTGGCAGCCATGTTTTTTAAACCAATCAACATGGCTTGAAGGAATCTGATAGAGGGTCACCCAAGGAACATTTCTACAAAATCATTTGAAAATCTGCTCAACACTTTCGGAGAAAAAGATTTTTTAAGTTTTCACTTTGGTCATATAAGGCAAAATAGCACCGCCCTCTGGCAGCCATGTTTATCAACCAATCAACATTTCTTGAAGGAATCTAATAAAGGGTCACCCAAGGGTAAACCAGACACTCCAAGAAAGACAAACCAAGAACGGACACATCAGGAAAATCCAAATGCGGACACTCCATGAACGGACTCTCCAAGAAAGGACACTTCAGGAAAGAAAAAACAAGGACGGACAAACCAAGAGCGGACACATCAGGAAAATCCAAATGCAGACACTCCAAGAACGGACTCTCCAAGAAAGGACACTTCAGGAAAGAAAAAACAAGGACGGACAAACCAAGAACGGACACATCAGGAAAATCCAAATGCAGACACTCCAAGAACGGACTCTCCAAGAAAGGACACTTTAGGAAAGAAAATCCAAATACGGACACTCCAAGAAAGACGCTCCAAGACCTTCGATTTTTCCCGCCAAAAATTCAGTGCAAAATTATATCAGTTAATAGGTGCGTTTTCATTTCGGAATAAATCTCGATTGATTTCAATTGATTTCAGCTCCATGCGACTCCTGCGCAGAAATCATTGAAAAAGTGTTTTCAAACATTTTCCCCAAGGGTAGAGCGTCCGTTCTTGGAGTGTCCGTATTTGGATTTTCCTGTTGTGTCCGTTCTTGGTTTGTCTTTCTTGAAGTGTCCTTTCTTGGAGTGTCCGTTCTTGGAGCGTCTTTCTTGGAGTGTCCGTATTTGGATTTTCTTCATGTGTCCGTTCTTGGTTTGTCCGTCCTTGTTTTTTCTTTCCTGAAGTGTCCTTTCTTGGAGAGTGAGTTCTTGGAGTGTCTTTCTTGGAGTGTCTGCATTTGGATTTTCCTGATGTGTCCGTTCTTGGTTTGTCCGTCCTTGTTTTTTCTTTCCTGAAGTGTCCTTTCTTGGAGTGTCCATTCTTGGAGTGTCTTTCTTGGAGTGTCTGTATTTGGATTTTCCTGATGTGTCCGTTCTTGGTTTGTCTTTCTTGGAGTGTCTTTCCTGGAGTGTCCGTTCTCGGAGTGTCCATTCTTGGAGTGTCTTTCTTGGAGTGTTCTTCTTGGAGTGTCTGTGTTCTCCACCCAAGGAACATTTCTACAAAATTATTTGAAAATCGGCCTGACACTTTCGGGATTATGGATGGATCAACACAATTTGAAAGAATTTAAGATAGGACATTGAGAGGATGCTTCCTATGAAGTTTCAACCAAATTGGCCAAGTGGTTTGGGAGAAGAAGTTGTTTAAAGGAAAAAGTTAACGCATGCACACACTACCTAAGAGAACTTGTTCTTACTTTATATTAAGCAAGATTATTTCAGTAGCTATCCATAAATGTAAAGAAATATATGTGTCAACGTGCTTATTTTCAAAATAATCACAAAAATATACATGTATGTTACAAACAAATTTTACAAACAAGAGCTGTCGGAGGACAGCACGCTCGACTATTCCACCGCTTATAAGTTACTAAGATATGGACTCTAATGAAGTTGCACGCAAAGCATTAACCAGAATTTCTAAAAGGGTGATCATTTGCATCATATGCAGCATAGAGTTATCAAACTTGATTATTTTCATAGGTGTGATGGTTTCAAAAATGCATAAAGTAGTTACTAAGATAAGGACTCTTCATGTAGTTGCACGCAAAACTTCAACCATAATTTCTAAGTAAACAAGAGGGCCATGATGGCCCTTGATCGCTCACCTGATTTTTTTTTTTCCACTTTAGCTATATATAAGCCCCACCCCTGGCGGCCATAGTTTCAGACCAATCAACTTAGCTTTAAGGAATCTGATAGAGGGTCACCCTAGGATGGCCATGTTTTTCGACCAATCAACATGGCTTAAAAGAATCTGATAGAGGGTCATGCAAGGAGCATTTCTTCAAAATTATTTGAAAATCTGCCAACCAGTTTGGGAGAAGGAGAATTTTGAAGTTTTTTTCATTTCGTTTTCACTTTAGCCATATAAGGCAAAATAGCCCCACCCCCTGGCGGCCATGTTTTTCAACCAATCAACATGGCTTGAAGGAATCTGATAGAGGGTCATCCAAGGAACATTTCTACAAAATTATTTGAAAATCGGCCATACACTTTCGGAGGAGAAGATTTTTTAAGTTTTCACTATAGCTATATAAGGCAAAATAGCCCCGCCCCCCCCCCCTGGCGGCCATGTTTTTCGACCAATCAACATGGCTTGAAGGAATCTGATAGAGGGTCATCCAAGGAACATTTCTACAAAATTATTTAAAAATCTGCCAACCAGTTTGGGAGAAGAAGAATTTTGAAGTTTTTTTCATTTCGTTGCCATGGAAACCAGAATTCTGCATGGATCCCACAAAATTGAAGGAAATCTGGTGAGGTCATTGAGAGGATGCTTTCTGTGAAGTTTTATCCCAATTGACCCACTGGTTACTGAGGAGAAGAAGTTGACGCACACCGCACGACGGACAAAAGGCGATCACAATAACTCACCTTGAGCAAAGCTCAGGTGAGCTAAAAAAGGGCCATAACTTGCATTATATGCTCTATAGAGTTATCGTACTTGATTGTTTACATAGGTGTAGGAGTGTTTTTGTAATGGTGGTCACAGTGGCGTAACTAAGTGATCATGACCAATGTCCATATCAGGTTTAATGAACTTAAGTATTTCTAGGTTATTTGAAGAAAACATATCCAATACCCAAACTAAGTTTCAAAGTTGTAGGCGTAGGCCATCAGTAGTTGTAAGGCAAGGACTGGTTGCCTATTGATGGTTGCACTGACCTTAACCTTTCACCTATTGACCTTAAAACTCTTTGAATAATGATCAGGACTAATGTCCTTATCAAGTTTTATGAACTTAGGTACAACTAGTTCATAGTTATTGCAAAAAATAGTGTTTTTTTCGTTAAAGGTCAAACTGACCTTGACCTTTGACCTTATGATCCCATGACCTGTTTGAGTCAAGTGCTGATCATGACTATTACCCAAACTAAGTTTCAGAGTCATAGGCCTAAGCAATCAGTAGTTTTAAAGCAAGGAAAGTTTCTGTATTGAAGGTCACAGTGAACTTGACCTTTGACCTATCAACTCCAAAACTCTCTAGGCATCACCAACTTGCTATGATGTATGTCCATACTAAGTTTGAAGATCATAGGCCTAGGCGTATGTAAGTTATAAGGGTAAATGCTAGCTTTCACAAAAATTTTAACCATTAACTGTTTCTTTACAGAAAGGTCACAGTGACCTTGACCTTTGATCTAGTAACTCCAAACTCTCTAGGCAAAACCAACTTGAGGATCACAGGCCTAAGTGTATGTTAGTTATAAGGTTAAATGCTAGCTTGCACGAAAACTTTAACCATGAACTGTTTCCATATAGAAGGTCACAGTGACCTTGACCTACTGACTCCAAAGTTTATAGGCATCACCAACTTGCTATGAACATTAACCAACGCCGACTCCGACGTGACTACAATAGCTCCCCTTATTCTTCGAATAGTCGAGCTAAAAATGATAAAAAAAATCAAGATACAAAACTTTGACTTGTCTAAGCTGTCTATAGCTGGCAAGGAATAATCAAATCAAGGCTCATATTTGTAAATGTATCAATTCATGATAATCCAGTGCTCAATTTCAACATTATATCACATGAGACTTGATATGTGAATACTAACCCAGTAATGTTAATGGGGTATAGCTAGTTAGCGAAAACTATTTTTTATATGATTCTAAAACCCATGTAACCAAAATGTTTCATTAAATATCCCCTCAACCACACATGTTAAATGGATTTATAACAAATTAAATCTATTTTTTAACATTATTTGGTACTTATTATCGAAAAATATGTATTTCGGGATCGGCATAGGCTAAAACCCATATAACTGAGTAGATTATGCTGGTGGAACGGAAATGTGTTGTCTCATTGTTGACGGAAAAAATAGATCGAATAGTTTAATATTAACATTGTCTGCCTGTTCTGGACTACAGGCGAACTGGTCCATATAATAACTGGTGTCTGTGTCTTCTTCAATTGTAGAGAGGTCTGTTGTGACATAGTCTGGCTTTTCTGGACTACAGGCGAAATGGTCTATTAAGTTACTGTTGTCGGTACCAAATCATTTTCTTTAGAGAGTTGTTTTCGTGAGAAAAGTCATTTTCGTTAGAGAAGATGATTTCTTAGACCAAGTCATTTCTATTTCGCGATAATAAGTACAAAAACACTATTACAAACTGCTAAAATGTATTGTAATATGTTCGTGCATTTGCTGTTAAATTAAAAATTATGAACAAATATGGTTATATGGCCGTTGTACAACTATAACAGACAGACAAGTTGTTTTCGTGAGCTGATTCTATTTATTTATATCCGTTTTAGCCTATGCCACTCTGTAATTTTTCTATTTCGCGATAACAAATACAAAAACACTATTGCAAGCTGTTTAAATGTATTGTAATAGGTTCGTGAATGATTTATTATGTTTATAAATAAGAAAAAGTATGGTTATAAGGGTTTTATAGTCATATATAAAGTTGTTTTCGTGACAGCCAAGTTGTTTTCGTGAGCAGATTTTATTTATTATATGCGTTTTACCCTAGGCCACCCTGTTTTGTTCATATGAGACAGACATTTCTGTACGTAATTCTTAAGTATTCTGTACGTAATTCTTAAGTATTCTGTACGTAATTCTTAAGTATTCTGTACGTAATTCTTAAGTATTCTGTACGTAATTCTTAAGTATTCTGTACGTAATTCTTAAGTATTCGGCAGTTTCCACCTTACCTGAACTAACCCGTAATTGTTGATAATATGTATAAGATAAGTTTTATTGAAAATCATCATTGATTAATTCAGCATGGTTTGAGTTATACATATTTGGAGCACTTCATTCGTAATTTATTGAAAAGTTTCAAACTTTAGAACAGAAAAAATGTTGCAATCCTTGTAATCTGTATGACATGTATCAATAATTATTGATCAATAATATATTAAATTATAAATAATTAGTTTCAATAATTGACGAGGTAGATTGTTTTGTCACCTAGGAGGATGATGCATTTAATTAAGTGTAAGTGCTGTGTTTCTGTTTGTATAGAATATACACTGGCTAAGTTCACAAATAGCCTGAAATTTGAACACAGATATGATTATCGCTACAGTCACTCTATAGATACAAGAAAACTCTACAACTATGAGTTAAAGCGCCCGACAATAGATGATTATTGCGGGGAAACATAAATCGGTTTGACCATAGAACATGATAATAATCGACAAATGAAAGGGTTATTTATCGTTTCGAAGTCAATATTCCATAGACAAATAAGTTAATTTGGCTAAATAAGCATAAGAAGAAAGTTAAACTAGAACAAATCTTCCTCACGCTTGAGAGATTCCGATCAAATTATATCGATCGTGTGACCTGGTTGAAGCAGTCGCTTGGAAGTCTAACTCCAGAGTGCTCGATTGGTCTAACCCATGATTCAATGTAGTATTGGAAATTACGGTCACACGATAAACTAGACATCACACTATGCAATGCGATATTTTGGCGCCTTTTATAACCGGGTAATTTATGGCCACGTAGCTCATAATTGAAAACCCCCACTTGTTATGGTTCATATTTTGTGTTTTGTACACAAATCATATACTTTTTTTTTGTAATGATCATCAAAGTTAAGTGAGTTAAACTTAGTAATGCACAAAAATCAATAACTTGAAAGTATATTCTGGTCATCGATCTCTAGTGTCGGGCTTTAACATACATTTATAAATAGTGTAAATTAATCTTTTTAGCACAAACTATAAAATAATACCATATTGCAATCAACTAAGATAAAGAAGTATGATACCTACAATACAACTGGTTCATGTGTTCTTGAACGTTTTTTCTCAAGGCAGGCACATCTTTTTCTTCTACAGCGACTGCATCTACGTTAACGCAAATACATTCAATTAGATAAAATAAGTATGATTGTAACTTTGCTCATAGAGCTTTCTTAAAACAGATGAATAAGGATGTAGGTAGGTTTTTTCTTAAAAAAATAAAGAAACACAAAAAGGAACCAAGAATTTCGTAATACCTATAAATTACTATATTAGTTTGGTAAACATCAGATAACAAGAAGATTTTCAAAGTTTTTCCTGTAAAAGTCTATATAAAAAAGTATCCCTTATCCCTTATGCCTGAGTCAGTTTTGACCAAACTCGGTAGAGGACCACTTGAAAATGCTATACATCAAATACCAAAGCTGTAGCAAATGTGGTTCATGAGAAGTAGATTTTCAAAGTTTTCCCTATATAAATCAAGTGGGCCCTAGAGCGGGGCCAGTTTTGACCCCAGGGTCGCCATTTGAACAAACTTGGTAGAGGACCATTAGACAATGTTATATACTAAGCGAACTACTTATATTAACAAAGAAACCATTGTTAAATTGACTCGCCCAAGACTTCATTGACGTTTTGAACATCTAAGCTATGTGGAGAATCTTTATGTCATTTTGAAAGATCATTTAGACTGGAGAACATAATAGAGCACTTACCGGCGGAACAATATGACATAAGGTCACATATAACGTTCTTAGAGGTCATATAATTGGCTGTCTGACCTTCCCCAATTAATATATGGGCATGCTTTGCATTGTTGACGCCAATGAGTGCCACATCACAGCCATTGGCATTTAGAGTTGAAACCTGCAAAGTAAAAATATGCTTTGAGTATTTTTTTTTTTAACCAGGAACACGTTTTAAGATAAATCCACTAAAGGCGTATGAAATCAGGTATTATATGTTGTCATCCTTGTTCAAGAAAGGGATGATAAAGAGATTAGTAAAGCCAACAATCACTACCCATTTCCTGAAATGAGCATACATGTACCTCAGAAATTTAAATTTCTATATAATAAAAGTGTCTGTGTTGGTTTAGACGATCGACGTATACCTTTCATGATTTTTAATGACAATGTAAGTTTGTCATTTTTGATTGGGAAAAATCTATTTAATTATGGACGTATACACAATTAGTGGACCCATTAATGAGATTGCATATAAATATTTCATCTCTTGAAATTAAAGAAAAGTAGCGAACAAATGGCTAAAATATTTGTCAAAAGTGGCGAAAATTAATGGCTCCTTAAAATTAAAAGTCGCTCCTAAAATTTAAAAGTGGCGACCTTTATTTCAATGTGGCGAAAGTGGTGGCGAAAGAAAAATTCAACCCAGAGCAGGCCCTGTTCTGGTGTTAATTAACTACTTGATTAAACAAGATGTGTTTGTGAAACACTGATGCCCCCGAATGGCAACATCTAGGTCAAAGGTCAAGGTCGCAAGGTCAAAAATTTTGGTACTGACAGAAAGGTCATGTCACAAGGAATACACATGTGAAATATGGTAGCCGTACCTGTTATGGTTCAAAAGTAGTAGTCAAGGTTAAAGTTTTTTTCGACAGACAGACAGGCCAAAAACTAGATGCCCGACGAATCGGTGATTCCGGGGGCATAAAGAAGACAATATATTATTAGTTTAATGTTCATATTCTAAAGGGAAAATTGTCATTTTCATCAAGTAGACTTTCTGACTGAATCATGATATTAAACACATCTGCTATACCATATTTGTTTAAAGTCAGGAAAAAAACATAAACACTTCACTGATGTAATAAAACACATACTTTAATTAATCATGCTAGTGACTCCACTTTTGATTACATTTTTCATTAAAGGAAAGTATGTTTAAACTTAATACATTTACAAGGTAGAAGGAACATATTATGATAACACTTTAGCATATTCCTTAAATACATTTCACAAATATGGAAGTTTGGTAACCAATATGTTTTATTGATTTCTATTTTAATGTGCAGAAATAATAATCGTTAATCTAGTGACTGTTCAAATAATACACATTTCTAGATTTCACATTTCCTTCAAGGAAGTGATGGTGGCTAAATTGTTCCACTTTTTCACTGGATCAGTTTGTATATATACATGAATATCAAGCACAGCATACCACATCATGTTCAATTAGTAGATATACCAATGGATATTCTTTGCCCAAATAATGTCACAGGCTCATATTTATCATAAAATGTTCTTGAACTTGTTTAATAAAAGTTTAGATTTGTTTAACATCACAAACGCTTCTATATGTTAGGCAGAAATTTAAATAAGACAAGAGGGCCATGATGGCCCTGGAATCACTGGCAGCCATAGTTTCCGACCAATCAACTAGGCGTATGTAAGTTATAATGGTAAATGCTAGCTTGCACAAAAACTTTAACCAACGGCGACGCTGACGTGACTGCACTAGCTCCCCTTATTCTTCGAATAGTCGAGCTAAAAAGCTGTCTGCTGCAGAGGCGTCAGAAAGCGTCTATATGAGGGAAAGTGTTAAGTGGTATCTAATTACCAGTATTGACACATCCTTCAGGGCTTGTGTGACAATCCTATCTGGGTTGGCAGGCGTTTGCTGTTTGCATGGCTCTTTCCTTATAGAAAGCCTTTTCACTACTGGACAAACCTCTCCAACCAGCGGCCCATGCCCCGGAATCTATTCCACCAAGTTCTCCTGGATTGAGATACATTAAATTGTGAATTACTTTTCAATATTGGGTTATATTTACTTAAAAATAAATTTCATAGATAATTTCAGTAAAAGTGGAACTTGAATTCTGAATCTTTAAAACATATTACTATAGTGTCTTTGTAAATATAACATGTACTTAAGGTTTAAATAAAAGCTCATCTGGTTAAGTTTTTGCACCGACTCTGGATAGCATATTGGTCGGTAGTATGCTAGGCTACCAGTCAAAAGGTTCTGAGTTCAATACTGGCTCTGGCCAGCTATGGTCACTGGGGTAATTTGAAAAGATTCTTTCTGAGGACATTCTCGTCCTGAATGCTGATTCAAGTTGAAATGCTGTCAATAGCTTGCAGCTAAACCGAGGAATGAACTGGTTATGGAGATGAATAAGAATTTTTTAAGACTGACATCTTCCTTAACCGTTTCCCTCATACGACAATTCTGCAGCAGACAACTTTGAACATATTTTTTCTGAAAATAGAAAATCTCTATAATTGAATGGATAACCTATGACTAAAAGTGGAAAACATTGTGGCAAATGGAGAAATTGCTCGTTTTAAGCAATTTCTTCTTTTGTCACTATGTTTTCAAAAGGCCGTCTGCTGCAAAGGCGTCAGAAAGCGTCTATATGAGGGAAAGGGTTAAATAAGTTTAAGTTAAAATGTTACACTCAATATGATTTTGGAACATCTCAAAATACCTTTTCAATCAAATTTATTGATATTTGCTTTATAATAATAACAAATTGTCAATCTACTTTTGACAAAGTAGTTAGAGAACTACGTGTTGCAAACAACTTATCACCATCTTTTGCAACATGTTGTAACATACCAAGTTAGTTTTTCTGAGCAGCAGTTCGCATTACCTGGACAAGTTTGTTGATGTGATATATACTTTTATGTACTCTGTGTAATCATTTCCCTAAGATTTTGGATGTGTATAGTCCATGCCTTTACCTACTTCTGTAGCTTTTAATTATGTAAATGAATATAACGATACATTTGTGCAATATCATATTTAACAGTGGCATAGAGTAGTGGTCAGGATGACAAGTATGAATTTGTTGAATACAAGTTTGAGTACCAACAAAGTCAAATGTTTTTCGTGTCCTTTATTGTTTAAAACAAATTCTCCCAGAGTGTAAGCAATGAAGATTAAAATCATACAAGTACGATCATGGTACACTTGACAATGTTTTCTTATAATAAACCACTCCTCAGGTTTCAAGTTCAAATTCACTCTGTCTTTGATACTTTATACATAAATGTAACCAAAAATGATGGCATATCAGTAACATCAATCATAATATTAATGTTATTTTGTTGAACTTCAACTATGCAGCATATTATTCTACACTTAGGTTAGGACTATAAACTTTGGTGTTAGAAATAACTTTGACCAGAGATTAAGCATAAGAAATGTCATTGTTCTTAAATTACAGAATTCACAATATGTGAATTATGTTTCTTGATAAAGGCTACATGTAAACTAGAAATGTGCCCATAGGACACAGATGCCTCCACTTTAGACCTTTGTCACAGAAGCAAGGGCCATAATACACACATGCCGGTTAACATTTTTGTAAAGTTGTGTGACTCTGATTCATATACTTAAGGAGATATGTGTGACACAAAATTTTGTGACAGACTGACGGACGAACAGTCAGACGGATGAACCGAGCCCCAGGGGCACAACTACATATGCTGGTGAACATTCCTGTTAAGTTTTGTCACTCTGGATCATATACTTTTGGAGATATGCCCACCACAATATTTTGTGGCAGACGGACGGATGAACAGTCAGATGGAAAGATTGAACCCCAGGGGCACAACTACACATGCTGGTGAACATTCCTGTAACGTTTTATGAATCTGACTCATACACTTTTGGAGATATGCACCACACAAGATTGCATACTCTGTAGGCTATATTTTAACTAAGTCAAGGGTCATAACTTTTCACTTACTGGTTGCAGCAAAGCATGAAACTCCAGGTGCACAACTACATATATGCTGGTGAACATTCCTGTAAAGTTTAATGAATCTGGCTCATATACTTTTGGAGATATGCCCCACACAAGATTGCATACTCTGTACGCTATATTTGAACTAAATCAAGGGCCATAATCTTGCACTTACTGGTTGCAGCCAAACGTGAAACCTGGCACAACTACACATGCTGGTGAACATTCCTTTAAAGTTTTATGAATCTGGCTCATATACTTTTGGAGATATATATGCACCACACAAGATTGCATACTCTGTAGGCTATATTTTAACTAAGTCAAGGGTCATAACTTTTCACTTACTGGTTGCAGCAAAGCATGAAACTCCAGGTGCACAACTACATATATGCTGGTGAACATTCCTGTAAAGTTTAATGAATCTGGCTCATATACTTTTGGAGATATGCCCCACACAAGATTGCATACTCTGTACGCTATATTTGAACGGAAAATCAGAAGGACAGACTGACAGGCAGACAAGGGCAAATCTATATGCCCCCCCCCCCCCCTTTCCCCTTCAGAGTAGGGGCATAAAAAACATTTAAAATAAAAACAAGCCTGTCTACCTTCTTTATATTTAACATATATTGAAAACAAACTTAAAACAGTTTGATTATGTTTTTGTGTAACAGATTACAGGTCTGAATCTGATGTGTAGCTCATTTTTGGTATTAAACACTTACCTTTGTTCATGTGCACGTAGCAGTTGTAAGAGGTTGGGCCCCTTCTGTACACGGATTTGTTATTTTGATACCCATTTGCCCTTCCCGAAACCTGTCGGCTGTAGTTTCCAACCCAATCCTGTTAGAAAAAAAATCATTGACTTTAGTAAAAAGGTGCCAGGAACATAATATTTGTTGGTTTCTATATATTGGCTATATACTATGTATCTATTTGTATGCTATTTCATTATTATTTTAAGGATTTATCATTTAAAGTATGTAGGTTTTGATTGTGATGATCAGTAAAATCATTTCAAGTCATTCATTTCATAACATATAATATGTTTCCAACATAAATAAATTTGTACCACAAAATGTGTATGTAGTAAATACAATGCAAAGGTTGAGTGGGAGGTAAAATTTGGTTCAATCAGTCTACCTGAAACACACGTCCGTTGTTTTTGTCTTAACCCTTTCCCTCATATAGACGCTTTCTGACGCCTCTGCAGCAGACGGCTTTTTCGAAAACATAGTGACAAAAGAAGAAATTGCTCAAAACAAGCAATTTCTCCTTTTGCCACAATGTTTTCCACTTTTAGTCATAGGTTATCCATTCAATTAAAGAGATTTTGCATTTTTTGACAAAATATGTTCAAAGTCGTCTGCTGCAGAATTGTCGTATGGGGGAAAGGGTTAACAGTTGTATATGATAAGATGTGAAAATAAAGTCTAAGGAGGAATATTTTATAGCAGTGCTTTTAGATTTGTAAAACAAACAACAGCATATTGCTGATTGTTTTAATAAAATCTGTTTTATACATCTAGTTTTGGGGAAGTTTTCCCGACTCATCTCAAAGAACTAAAACTATACCTTGACAACAGCCACATCTAACCCCGTTCGTTCAACTGCCTCCTGGTGTAGAGCCTGGTGAACTTTACCTTTGGAAGACATACCATTTTCGTAGGCTTTCATAAGGGTCTGTTTCTGAAAATCGGTTAGTTGTGTTCTCTGTGAAAAGACAATAACGATAAATATGCCCTCTCTATAATTTAAGTGTTTTGTGGGTCAAATAAGTGTATATAATTATATTGAATTTGAGCTCAAAAGAAAACGTATTTAACAGGTTTATATAAATATAATGCAATCAGGTGTGAGAAAAAATTATCAGAAGAAAAATTGTACAGAAAATATGTTATGAGCTATTACTTTCACATGATCACTACGCAATTTAGTTGCCATTGACTGACGGAGTCTTTTGAGTATTATTTTGAAGAAGCATTACATTACTTGTGTCATGTATTCCAATCCATTACCTTTGATCAATTTTTCTGCTCGTAGCCAGTCATGATAACTGATTAAAATATTGTTCTAAGTAATACATTAATGATATTAAATATCTTTGCCATGACCTCTAGAATCTCACCCAGTTAATTCTGATTTTAGCAAAGTGTTCCTGTTCTTCATTTATATATCTTTTACATGAGGTACTGAATGAATAAACACATCGTAAATCATTGCGCTTCTATAAAGAAATAAGGCTAAACATAATTCAACGCCAGTCTGTGCGGGCTCGAGCCAAACTCCGCTCAAAGTAATTTGCAAATACAGTTTCCCTATTTGTGTATAGTGGAGTCTGTAAAACTTCTCCCTGTACATATAGTTAGTGCTGTTACAGAGATGACGTTTATAACAACCATTTGCGCTTTCTTTTTTGAGGAAGTTGCGATAGTCATGAGGTTAAACGGTCTGCCTATTGTGCATGCTAGGCGATGGTGCCAGTCTGTCAGGGTTCGAGCCAAATTCCGTTCAAAGTAATTAACATCAAGACTGGTTTAAATGCATATTTGCGACACAATAATATGCAAGAAAAAAAATATTGTTTTCAATCTGGATCAGTGAATCCTGCCCTTGACACTGTTTGAGAAGGGAAAATCCAATAGACATGTAGAACTACATAATAATTATAGTGATTTAATGTATAGCTCTTCAACATATACAACAATCTGGAAAAGGTTGGGATTAAATGATAAAATCTGAAGGATCTCCAATGTATTTCCGAGCGGTCTTTTATATATTAATTTTCCTCGAACCAACCACAAATTATTACTTATGTATAAATGTTTAAATGGCCAGGCACCTGCATACTTGTCAGATAATCTTAAGTATGGAGGAAGTAATAACCCCTATCACCTAAGAACTTTTGTAAATGGTAATTTATATGTTCAAAAGCCCAAAACAGAGCTTTACAAAAAATCATTTCATTATTCTGGATCTCTCCTATGGAATGATCTGCCAGTTGAAATTTGATCTTCCTTGAATTTATACACTTTCAAAAATAAATTTTCATGTTATTTACTAACCAAAACTGCTTAATGTTTTACTATAGAAAAATTATTTCACTGTACAACTTGTTTTAATGTTCATTGTTGAGGGCCACAGGGAAGATTTGAGTCTTACTAACTGTGTTACCCTCTTTAAATAAAGTATATTATTATTAAGGATTCGAAAAAGGATTCTTTATTATTCTAATTTCTTTAATCAGACAATAATAAACTTGCTAATTAAACAAAATGACTTTCAAAGAAATCACCAAAACCCCAAATTTCAAACTCTTCTAAACTCACAAACTGCTATCCCCGAAAACTTTTTCGCTTAAATCTCCCATCTTTAGTGCCACTTACAGATAAAACCTACAGCGCCAAGCAAGAGGTCCAGACCAGAAGCCTTTAAGTATATTACTTCAATAGTTACAAATACTTCTCTCTAGCCTCTATGATGGTAGGAACTTCCCCCACTTGAACATTTGTTTTATCTTTCAGGACTTTACTAAGCCCTTAACATATAGACTTTTACTCACACAGTTACTCTCAACTCCTAAAAAGCCATAAAGACAGAACACCGCAATTTCTGAAAACACAACGCTAATGCGTTTACTGTGGCACAAAACATTTGACTTGAAAGACCTAACAAAGTAATTGTATAACACTTGATAACACATGTCCAAGTGTTCAGTGACTTTTGCCTTTCAAAGCCAATCATCCGAAATTACCAGATTTTGACAATTTCAGGGGCCATAATCCAGTCGTGCATGGGCAGATCTGGCTGGTTTGCGAAAGGAATCAAGCTCTCATGGATATCTAACTACTGCATAAGTTTGATAGAGATAAAATCAAAACTGAATACTTTATCGCGTTCACAAGCAATTGTTTACGGACGGATGATGGACACAACGCCATCGCATAAGCTCTTCTGGCCAGTAGAGCTAAAATTCAAAATATGAAGCATAAAATGATGTAACATGCATATGTGGTGTTTTTGGAAGGACTAAGACCTAGATATTTTATCGTACAGGTCCCTGTTCTCGAACCGTATTTTTTTGAGACCAAGTATAGCGATAATTGGTTGTACTTCAGGCAAATTTAGAGAGTGGACACTGTTGATATAGTTTTGGCCATTTCGAGGGATATAAGTGTGGAGTGACCAAGATAACGTGGTTAGTTATTGAACCTGACCAAGATATTCTGCCCATCAACATATTGTCTAAATTGGTGATAATCAAATACACTTGTCTGAGATATTATTCCCATACACATTCTGACTAATTTTGGTGATGATTGGATAAAAGTTTCAAAAGTTATTGATCGGACAATACCTATTTGAGGTAATTTCTATAATTTAAGGGCAATATGGCTGGTTATAGAACTTGTCCGAGATATTATGCAGGGTTTTCCATGACGCGCAAATCCTGCGTCATTGACGCATTTTCAACTCAAATGACCCCCAAAAATAACATCTGCGCGTCCCTATGGACACAATGTCGGTAAATCGAAGTCAATTCTATTTTTCTATAATCTCCGTTTGTCAAAAATCTATATTTAACTTAGTCCTTATCCTGCACCAAAACATGTGGAAAAAAATTCCGATTGTTACAGATAACAAATTTTTCGCCATCGTGAATTGAATTTTGATAGATTAAAGTGGTAAAGAGGTAAGCTGCATACATTTTAGGCTCAAATTAATATAATAATAATTATAAATATGGTTTTTTTATCGTTGCGATAGCTGTCAAGGATATAAACGGCGTAATAACGTGAATCGAGTCTGTCTGAAACATGCTATGGGTTTAGACTTCGGTTGACCAATAAACGAGAAACAGAAAGTCTAAATTATTTGGACTATATTTAACTCTGAATGACTAGTTTACGCTTTATCGATAACATTATCGGTAATGTACACAAATTCTTTTCACAAATTGACATTAATAATATTAAAGGTATAATAAAAACAAAGAACAACACACTTGTTTTTAATGTTTTTTATATCAATCACTTGATAATAAAGTTCTAATTTTGACCCCCAACATTTATAAGATGACCCTCAACTTTGATGACATGGGGGGGTGGTCACAAACACCCTCAAGTTTCAAACCTTAGGGAAAACCCTGTTATGCCAAAAAACATTTAGACTAAATTTAGTGGTGTTTGGACCAAGTTATAAGATAATTTCTATAATTAAAGGGCAATAACTCTATAGAGTGACTATAGCGATATGGCTAGTTATCAATCCTGTCCGAGATAATATGCCAATTCACATGTTGTCAAAATGTTGTGCCGATTGGACAAAGGCTTCTTAAGTTATGGGGCTAACAAGACAAATTTTAGGTAACTTCTATAATTAAAGGGCATTAACTCTTGGTTGACTAAAGGGATATGGCTAGTTATCGAACTCGTCCAAGATATTATGCCAATACATATTCTGATAAAATTTGGTGATGATTGGACAAAGGCTTCTGAAGTTATTTAACTGACAATACCAATGTTAGGTAATTTCTATAATTAAAGTGCGATAACTCTTGATTGACTGAAGCAATATGGCTAGTTATCAAACTTGTCCAAGATAGTATGGCTAGTTATCAGACTTGTCCAATATATAATGCCAATACACATCCTGACCAAATTTGGTGATGATGGGACAAAGGCTTCTCAAGTTATTTTAGCTGACAACATACCTCTATGATGGTTTTTGGGCTCTGAAGTAAGGAGAATCTCCTTTTTTAGCCCATCTTCTTCTGCACTGGTTTGATTACTTTAAGACTTTTACATCCTTATATGCTGGTTTTAATGTTTTGGGGTACAGGTTTGTGTAGTAATGTTACAGTTTGAAGTATGTATGATTGACATGAAACATACATAACATGGTCGACTTAAAATTTTCGTTGAATTGTGTTTATCTTATGGCACAGGTTTGTAGGTTGAAATCAGTTAGCACAGGTTGTGGATTGAGTCACACGTGGCACATTGAATGTCCCATTTAGCACAGGCTTGTAGATTGATTGTCACAATTTGCAGTTTTGTAGACAGTATTGTAGACTGATTGTCACAATTTGCAGTTCTGTAGACAGTATTGTAGATTGGTTGTCACAATTAGCAGTATATATGCTTATAATTTGCACAGGTTTGTAAACAGGATTGCAGATTGAAAGTCACAATTTGCAGTATATAATTTATGTTCAATAAACATCCATGACATGGTTGATCAAAATTTGTATATTATTATATATACTGGACACCGCCCGCCTGCCCACCGCAGGTAAAACTATAATACGATCCGGTTTTTTTTCAAAACGGGCGTATAAAAACGCATTATACGTTATAATTTGTATGTGAACCGATGCTTTGTTTACTTACACATACAATGTTGAATTTATTCGTCAGTATTGTTGGTTTTTGACATGAATTTTTAAGTATTCCCATGAGCCCTGATAAATGTTAAGAGGTTCGAGAACCGGTGTTTTCATGATAACTAACTTACCACCATTTTTCTTTCTTTCCTGTATTGTGTGACGTTACAAATGTCGCGAAATTGGTGTTACATGTGTCGGTTTAATATAAAGTTTACACGTTTTTAAAATGGATGTCCTGTAAGGGCGCGTGTCATCACTATTGGTGTCCAGCAACTGCATCTACCTTTTATTGCCAGAGTTGATAAACAAGGAACCACTGCATGGATGCTATTTTCATTTGGCCGAGTGGTTACAGTTGCATTTTCGCTACTCGCGGGTTCGACCCCCAGCAATGTTAAAACTTTTTTAAAGATTTTTACATCAATTTTAATTGTATCTATATTATATTACTAAAGGAGACATCATTTGAATGTTTGCGTAACTATAACTACATTGTGGACGAATTACGGGGGCGAGTCAAACCCAGCCATATATGCTATATACTGACACCGGGCCAACCATTTCTAGCACTATTACCCTTTTAAGTGCCAGTGATCAAACTGATCAATTGATCAAAATTTGAAAAATTGAAAAAATTGATCTTCAGATCAAACAGTCTGAAAATTAACAGCATAAATTATAGCCTATATTACAATGATAAGGAGAATCCCATGTGATCAGTCCGTTTTATTGAATAGCATAACCTCATACCACAAAGGAGCATGGTATACCATGTGATCTATTGAACAGCATGACATCGTTAACATAAGGATTGTTCAATAAGCTGACACCGATTACATCGGGTGTTTATTTACAGAAAGTACATATGAGCACTGATTAACCCTTTCTCATACACAAACGCTTTCTGAGCGCTAATGCCTTCTTTTGAAAACATTATGATAAAAGGAGTTACAATTTCTCTTTTTGCCACAATATTTTCAACTTTTCTCAGTTATTATAACTTTATTTATAACGATTTTGAAATGTTTGCCTAAATGTTTTTAAAATTGTCAGCTGTATATTTGTTAAAAGTGGGAAGTGGTTAAGGACAAACAACATCAGTGTAATTACAAGAGAAAGTTGATGCAACGCATCAATGTCGCCGGATATCCATAGTGCAGTTATGCATAACACTAACATTATAGTAGTTGAATAAACAGTTATCAACTGAGGGGCATATTGGAACATCAGGGGTGGGGATCAAGTGAAAATGTATCATAACTTGCATTGTTTTGTCAACGAAGTGAATGATAATTGAAGCCTTTCATTGTTTATGATCAATCTCCATTCCAAAGTAGGTTGACCATACACACAACCAACTAATTATTGATCATAAACAATAATGGAAATGAGAAATCTTGCCAATCATTAGTCTTAGTATGTATACAGTGCTTTCATTAAGGAATAATTATAAGATTTGTGAATTCCACATACACTTTTCAAGATGTTTGTCAGAATATTTAAATTTCATTATTTTTCAATAAAACCACAAAACAGACAATTTAGGATTTGCATGCAATAGCACGTCATTTTACCTTTCCTCTATTAAAGTTAACAGTGGACACCTTTGCAGCAATCTACTTTTAAAACAATGCGATAAGGGTTAAATCGCTGAAGACATGAGTTTTCTCTTTTTCTCAAAATGATATTAGCTTGGCATCCTAATTATATCATACTTTAACAAATGTTGAAATGTAGTCCAATATTTATAAATTAGACCACCTTCGAAATATAATATCAACTAAACAGTTAAATCTCATTGAAATTGTTGTATAATTTAAACTTAATTTCGAACATAAACTGAGCCCTAAAACATGTTAATTTATTTTAATTCTTTCCTTCCTTATTTATAATGAAAATAACAAACTACTCATGTTTTAAAATTATATTATGATGAGCGCCCTTGTGTCAATGATGCATACCAATATGCAGATCGGAAGCAATATGCCTTTAGGGAATTAAATGACACATTTAAAATTGTCAAGGACGAAATAATTGTGTACGAAAGACCCGATTCTTTCTTATTCGCAGAGGTGTCGTTCTTGAAACTCTCTTTATAGGCAGAGAGTGTTCGTTCAAACTATTTTTTCTATTAAAACTAGTTTTATCTCGGTTTGTTCCTTTCTTCATTTGTTTCGAACAAAATAAACATTTTAAATCATCTACGATTTACTATTTGTAAGTGAGTGTAAAGAGCGGCTTTCTGCAAAGGAGATTGATCTACGCAGTTGGTATTTGCGAGTCACGCGATCAACAGTTTTAGCTTAGAAACATTTCATATTCTAGATATACATAGATAAACATTATAAAATGCCTTCTTCACAAATCAAAACATCTCTTTGAACATGAAAATAACATTCAGTAAGTTAAAATTGCCATTAAAGGGAGAATATTCGACGTCATTTTCATCTCGACATTTACACATAACAAACAGTCTGCTTCAAGCAGGTGCGCGTATGTAAACAAATTTTACTGTGCGTTGTAAAGGTGTGGAGTTATCGCCTTTTGAGTACATGTAGTATATAGTGTAAAATAAAGTATACCAGTCTAGCTAATAGGGACTGTTTTGTCTTCGTAAATAAAACAAAAAAACATAACTGCGAGTCGAAATAAAGAAACTGAAAATACCTAAAACATCGGAATATTTATTTCAATTTAGATTTAAATCCCCCCTCCCATGTGATTTCCGAAAACCTATTAAAAATAGAAGTCGCGGGCTTCTGCCCGGCGACTAATTACACGTGCCTGCGTATTAAATATCGAAGATTCAAATGGTGCGTTTTACAGAAGTTTACTTAAACCGTCTATGACTAATGCTGGCTGATCTGGTTCTACACTGATTAAAACTGTCTGACTCTTGGTTTACTAAGAGCGCCAGTTATATAAGGACTTTTTTTTTAAATGTTGACAGACAGTGAAGCATTCTATGAGACTATACTGTTTTTAAAGGCTCACATATGTATTCACCGTTAGGATATGCATCACTCACCAGTTGTACATGTTGCGGCTCCAATATATTTTGATGAAAAGCTTGACTTTCCGTACATTGGACCTATGTTACATCAATACAGCGGCGTTCTAGATCAAGTTTCTTTTATCTCCGCTGAGTTTCCCATTAAAGAGCAAGGTACACAATGGCCATAGTCTTATGAGTCTCATAACTGATGATTAATATTGTTCTATAAATCAATTCAATCTTTGATTATGAATTTGTTTCAAACTCAAATGAATTTGTTAATATCTCATCATGCTTTATTCCAACAACTAGTGTCGTTTCTTTAGCTTTAAGAAGTTCTTTCCAAATTAAACCGAGCTCTTTTAGCTTAGTCGGTAACGAGGCGGGCTGTTTATCCAGGGGTTGTGTGTTCGAACATTAGCCAACATCACTGCAGGCGTGATTTAGGGCTCTGGTTCTAAAAAAAAAGAAGCAAACATAAAGTGATGAATTAATGTTATCTGGTATAACCAAATTGAACAACATTTTTATACTTTTAGCTTAGCCAACATTGTCCCCGATGTTTCAGAAAAGTCAACGTGAAAAACGTCATTTGTCTTCCACCAATGGACTAACAGTCTAAGAGGGAAAACAGCCAGTTACTGGGAAAGTCTGTTGTGTGGAGTACTAGTATACGAAAACCAGGAAACACTTTGGTAGGTGAACTGGCCGCTGTGATATAACTAAATAATTATTGAAATCGGCGTTAAACCCCGAGTCAATCAACCACATGTTGGTGTAGTTTTTTTTAAGAAAAGTAAAAAATGTGATGAGCGAACTTTGAAGATCAATAGTATAATGTTTCAAATGGTGTTAAAGGTCGTGCGTAAAAGAGTATGCGAATGCTGTTTAATTTGATATATAGCAGGTAACTAGAGTTCGGTATCCGGTCGTGTCATACAATATACACAATTAGGGTAATATGTATCCCCCTTGACGCAGGGGATTGCGGAGATATCATTACGACTGATATGCTTATATCACGTATCGAGTGCTGGAGACTTGGGTTCGATCCCCGGTCGTGTCATACAAAATACTTAAAAAGAGTTGCAGTGACTTCCTTTGACGCTAGGGAGTGCGGAGATAGTATTACGACAGACATGCTGGTGTCAGGAAAAAGAAACACCGCAATACTGCTGACAAAGGTACAACATTCCAGTCAAACCGAACTCTAATCAATAAATATGTACATGAACCACATCCATGGGAAATACGA
This sequence comes from Serripes groenlandicus, assembly GCA_031761405.1. Classification (NCBI taxonomy): domain Eukaryota; kingdom Metazoa; phylum Mollusca; class Bivalvia; order Cardiida; family Cardiidae; genus Serripes; species Serripes groenlandicus. The sequence goes on along the minus strand of JASEVX010000009.1, from coordinate 67,193,779 downwards.
CATTTGGACGTTTTGAAATCAATGACCATTGTGACCCGTATTATAAACGTATTGGCTTAGTTAGTTTGGGAACGTACAACGTTCTCTCGAGATTTTAGAGAATTGTGTATGAATAGAAAGCGACCAGGGAATCCTCCATATATTTTATTTAGCAGTGAAGGTGTACATTGTAAATGTATACTTGTATATATATCTAAGTTGGTTTGGGAACTTACAATATATTCTCGAGTTTTCCAAGATCTGTGTTCGACTAGAAGGTTATCAGTGGTCCTCACTAGCCATATAATGTTCTAGCCGAGTAAGTCGGTTTGGCTAGATAAAGAAGAATAAAGATCCTGATCGGACTAACATGCATCTTCACAGATCGACGAAGGTCGGTACGCAGGGGATATGCCAAGTGTGACCCATTTTGTAATTGTATATATCTTAGTTGGTTTGGTTCCCTCGAGATTTCCATTATTTGTGTACGACTAGAAGGCGACCATGGGATTCTAACTAGTCATATCTTTTATCTAGCCGTGTAGGTCGGGTTGGCTAGATGGCGCAGAGGGTATATTTTGGTGAGACGTGCATCTTAACATACCGCAGATCGGCGACGGTCGGTATGCATGTGATATTGCTGATTATGTGTTCACAATGAACACTATGGTGAGTCTGTATTTATCCACATTCTGACCCAAGACTTCACTGTTCTTAAATACAATAAGACATATTTCCGTCTGAATCTGTAACTAATTAGTAAGTTGTAGTGTTACATACAGTGGCCTTTGTTTATATATATCTGCAGACGATAACGCTTTCAATACTGAATTCTTAAGATGGACGTGTCTGCTTGTAGCTTTGCTTTCCGTAACGTTCATAGCCTTTTTTTTTTAGGAATATAAAGATATAAAGATAAACATTTTCAGATGAATAGACAACATTATGAAGCCCTATCGGACAACGCTGCACAGCTTTTACCAAATCAGTTCCAGTTATTAAAGGATTGGTCCAAAACATAAAGCAGAAGGTCCAAGCAGTGCTAAACATTTAGGACTGGTGAACTTGTACGCATGAGCACTTTGTACCTAGTCTACAATAGCTATACACAAATGTTCAGAGCCACGGCTCAAATAAACCTAATTGGGGTACAACTATATTATAAACTTATGCATCTGACTAGACATATATGTATTACGATAGTGTATCTATAAGTGACACGGGGTTAGGTCAAAGGTTCCAGATTATGTTGTATCTTTTTAGAACGATTACTGAAACGTTTAAGCCTCTGTTGAAATTGTACGCATGAGCAGTCTGATCCTAGTCTAAATAGGGTCGAAACATTAGAGGTTTTTCTTTTCAGAGCCACAGCTCATACATATACACGATGAAGTAAAATTCTATATGTATTTATCTTACTCGACATACATGTATAAGGCTATCTATATCTATCTATCTATATGTATAAGCGATATTTGGTTAGGTCAAAGGCTTCAGAGAATTGTATTCCTTATTAGCACGATTATTAAACGTTTAGGACATTGATCATAGTCTACCTTTGTCGTAAAGGTAAATGTTAAAGCTATATATAAAAACTTATTAATCTGACTAGACATACATGTATGCCGATTGTATATCTATTATAAGCGATATGAGGATAGGTCCTTCAGAATAATCTATGTATCTTTAGCAAGATTACTCGAAGAACAACATTGGCTAACATCATTTATGGCAATGATCTACGTTGCATCGTCTTACTAATATAAAACTATGTTAGGAAGTCGCTTATTATATTTCGGTTTAACGCATTTTTTAACTTTATTTCAGTTTTATCACGGCGACATTTCACTTATTCTGTATAATAAAACAGTTCCAGGCTAGGAAATGTGTTTTGCTCAAGGGCACTCCACTGTGACCGGCTTGCCGCAACTGAAGATCGAACCCGGGACGCACGGTTCCAAATCCCCGACGCTAACTACTCGACCACGTCGGATTCCTTGATTCTAAATAAGTAACATCTATAGATAAAATATTGTTGAACTACTCCCTAGAAGGTTAACATTCTGCTTCACTGTATTACGTTTTACCGAATTGAATCAATGAAACGGTCGTATTTACTTATAATCTTTAAGAACTAAAATCTAGTGCGCGTCTATAAATAAGCGATGCTTAACCATAACATCCTTAAATACTGGGTTAAGATAACTATAATAAAAATTGTTTGAAAATAAATTACGGAATCACACTAGGAGTTATTCTTAGGGAATGAGCAACAAGCGTTAGCACCCAGGGATAATGAACAAGTCAACCGGTCGTGATTTAACTGAAATCATGTTGAACATGGCGTTACACCTGTAGTCCTGAATAACTTCTTATGTATGCACGTACTCCTTGTGCACGTTGACCTGTCATTGTTACCAAACTTATTGAACGTTACCTGACACTGAACTCTGTGATTACTTTCAAAGCTATATGATCACGATAAACTATTCGAAGTACTAAAATAAGCATCAACACTTGGCCTTAGTCCTTCAAGCCATCACATAAAGGGGTTTGAAACACGTATGTCAGCACGTATTGTGTTGGTTACTGAAACTACATATGAATGTTGCTCAATTAAAACCCGAGGCGAGGACTGTTTGTGTAGTTATAATTAACACAAAGGATACTCAGAATTCTTTGAGAAAGTAAAGGCTTAGGTAAGCACCAACATTCGACCTAGTCAATTAACACCCGTCAGTCATCGCTCACATTATATGGGTAGTGAGTTCGAATCCTAACTCTACCAACATTCTTTCCGACGTTTGACACAAGTCACTGTGACAAACGTCATTCTTCTGTTGCCAAAAGGCTAACAGTATATATGTAAATGTAGCCAGTTGTTTTGTATGTTGTGTTGAGTACTGGTGTGAGAAAGCTAGGTGAACTTGCCGCCGTTATATGATTGAAATATTGTTGATCAAGGCGTTAAGCCCCACTCAATAAAAAAAATCAATCAATCAATCAATTAATCAACGGTCACATTCTAAAAGCATAAATCAGGTTAAGCAAGGAGGGGGTCGTATTTTATCCCCGATCATTATGCAATTAAGGAGTATGACAGTTGTCTCGGTTAATAGTTCTCTATTTCGGGTCAATAGTCATTTGCGAGGAAGAATAGTTTTTCACCACTGAACTCAAAAGGAGTAAAGAGCTGTTTTATTATATATCTTCATGAAAAACGCATATCTTAACTAGTTTATTTCAGAAACTTTAAAACACTTTTAGTTGCTTTTGAATGTCTTTGTTCAACTAAAAGATCCAATTCTTCCTCCATCACAAGATTAAAACAGTCCATTGTTGTTGTGTTGTCATGAGAGCGTTCTGAATAGTATGCTTTCAAAACGCTTGCATCCCAAACGCGTGTACTGTACGTAAAGCGCCGTAACGACACAGATGAACTATTGACTCGAAAATGGACCATTGGCCCTGAATATTAGAATAAAAGCGAAAAGGAGTCAAATAGTCATTTTTTATTGAATAACACGTGACTGCTTCTCGTCCAATCAAATACTTTGATTCATAGTAGGTATATAATAGTTCATATTATTATATACCTACTATGAATCAAAGTATTTGATTGGACGAGAAGCAGTCACGTGTGATTCAATAAAAAATGACTATTTGACTCCTTTTCGCTTTTATTCTAAAATTCAGGTCCAATAGTCCTTTTTCGAGTCAATAGTTCATCTGTTATGACGTCATTGTTTGAAATGACGTCATGCACGTGCATAACCAACATTTTAACGCGCGTGTCATGTAACAGCTAGTATCATACAGCATTCTTGCTGCATTTACAATAATAATCCTGTGTTTATGTTAGAATCTACATTTATGTTACATACATTTACCCAATTAAAATGATGACAGAAATGTTATAAATAAACTAGTTAAATTATGCGTTTTTCATGAAGATATATAATAAAACAGCTATTTACTCCATTTGAGTTCAATGGTGATAAACTATTCTTCCAAGTCAATGACTATTGACCCGAAATAGAGAACTATTGACCGAGACGAAGTTGTATACTGTTGACCGGGAAATAGTTCAATCCAAGACAAATTGATAGCTTTCATGTAAAACAGCTAAACATAACAGATTTGTATTTATATAGCGAATCAGGTAATACTATGTACTGTCACACTGGAAGCCATGCACTATTTATATAATACGAGTTTGAGTTAATTCGAAAGCAGACGAATACAACTGAATGTTTGGAATCAATACACAAGTAATTAATCCGGGGTTTGTAAGGTTTCTCCCACAAGCAAACGTTGACAATATAACGTTAAAGTTGCTTCACCATGGCCAAAGGGCGCCGCCATTGTTGGAGAATGCATAACCTGATACTATTATAGTACGGGTAACTCCAGACTACAAATGCCAGTAGACTAACTAAGCGTATTTAAGGTATGTGTGTATACGGTCGCAGCTTACATGTGACAACTTACTGATTATATCATTAATCAAACATTTAACTGTCATGTGATTGCTGATAAACAACTGATTCAGTAGTGTCCCTAGTATAGGTGACTTTTCACGATTTTGTAGCAGACGGTTTTTAAAAAACTTTATAGGAAAAGGAGAAATAGATACGAAAGCACCATGAAATTTGTCCCTTTTTTCGACTGTGTTTTTAACTTTGTCTCAGCATTATACATGTATACGTGTGCGTGCACGTATTCCCTGTTCACATTAAACTGTCACTGTTACGTTATTCATATGGTCAGAATGTACTATACGCATATATACTTATGATGTCATGTATCCCTTGTACACATTGACCTGTCACTGTTAAGTGTGTTATACATTCAGAATGTACTGTATACATCTATGCGTATGCATGCACGTATCCTTGTGCACATTGATCCGCCACTGTAACGTAATTTAAAGGGTCAGAATGTACTATATACATATCTACTTATACATGTATGTATCCCTTCAACGTAATGACCTGTCACTGCTACGAAAATCATTCGTTCATAATCTACTTTAAACATCTATACACACGGGTTGACGTATCTCTTGTACACATTGACCCCTCAGTGTTACTTGATGTATAAGGTCAGGATTAGCTGTATACAGTTATTCATATGCGTGCATGTATCTCTTGTACACATTGACATGTCACTGTTGCGTTATATGTTCGGTCAATTAGTACTTTCTTTATAAATACGTTTATGTATGCGTGCATGTATCCCTTACATATATTGACCTGTCACTGTTACGTGATTGGAACGGTCATAGTGTTCTATTTACATATATTCACATATCCATAGTGCACATTAGCCTTTCATTATTACGTGACTTACATTGTAAGATATTATTAAATTTAGACCTAAGAGTGCAACCGTGTCCCTGTGCACATTAACCTGTTACTGTTACGTGTTTCGATCAGTCTGACCTTTACACTTCTTTCATGGATGTATTCCTAATGCACATTTAACGGTCAATGCCACTTGACTGATGCGGTCAGAGAACTGATCTTTATGGACACTTAACTTTGTTCGAATACATGTCCTGCCACTCAAATATTCAATAGTTATATGAACTCGCATTTACAATTTGAAAGTGGTCTTACGTATTCGACATGTTACACAATACTAAATATACCCGTTTCATCAGTATTCAAACACTTGATTGCTGATAACCTTACCCTAGAATATAGAAGACTTTAACACTTCTGCAGCAAAGGACTTACTTTTAAAAATGTGAAGAAAAACAAGAGTTTCGACTGCGTCTTAAATTTCTATTCAATTTAGACATTAATCGTTTTGTGTAAAGTGTTCAAAGCAGACTAATCTTTAAATAGGGGATCAGTTGAAGGGTTGACTGAATAACATGTATGGCATAATTGTTGTAAACGTGTTTATAAAGGATCATGTTCTATAGTTAGTTTTATCATTTGGAATGTGTATTGGCTTTAAATCTAATTTTGTCAGGATTTCAAAATGGAGGCTTCAGATTCCCATGACGTTTCTTCCGACGATGCTGGACTTTCAAGTTTACACGATATATCAAGTGTCAGTTTGTGTTGTGACCCTTGTAAAAAAGACGGATATCATCATGAGGCGGAAGGATATTGCGTAGAGTGTACCCACCACCTATGCGAGACATGCCTTCAGCATCACCGGACACCGATACCAATGCGACATCACAAATTATTAGATAAAGAACAAATGCCGCAAACGAAGCGAGATAAGGTATTCAAAGATGAATGCACGGATAAATGCAGTGTCCATGGGGATGAGATTCTGAAATATTTCTGCGAGGATCATAACATATTAGGATGCACTGTCTGTGTGACACTTGAACATAGGACGTGCAAGGTGGGCTACATACCGACACTTTCTGCTAATTTATTTAACACCAACGAGTATGAATCATTTAAATTAGCCCTTGAGTCAATGGTCAGGAATACTAACTCTATTCAGAATACTGCAACTCGTAATCTCGAAGATGCCATAAAGATTGCAGAAGCGGTTTTTGTGAAAATACGTAAATTCCGGATAGAGATTGACACCTTCTTTGATAAACTTGAAAATGAGATGTTATCAAACATGACACAGATAAGGGATAAAAACCAAAAGTCATTAGCAGAAATAATAAAGAAGAACAAAATCATGGCAAACAGATTAAAGGAAATTGAAAAAGAAATGAAAGAAAAAGAGGACAAATTACAGAAATGTCGATTATTTGTTGACATCAAACAGCTTGATGAAACAATTTGCGGACTCAAGAAAGACATCGACATAATGGAGCAAAACATCGAGATTCAAAAATTATCATTTAAACCATCTGACAGTGTGACAAGTTTTATTCGAAATAAATCGGAAAAATTTGGATCGTTAGTTTGTTTTCATGAGAGTTTTCCACTTGATATTAATGGCAAGTTTGTTGACCATATTGCTGTTTTATCTCGAGCACGAATTGCTATACAATGCAAAAATGTCGACTCGAACACTAGACGTTTTGTGATTATTGATACAAAACAAACGCCTACAAAAGTAATAACGCAAATGCCGTCTTGTGCTTTAACTGGGCTAACAAGAGTTAGCGAAAATGAGATAGCTGTAACAACAGATAACGGTAACATACAAATATATTCTGCTACTGACAAGTTCGTGCTAAAGAAAACAATACAGAATACTAGACTATATCTTGCAATTGTCTACACAGACGGCGTGTTCATTGGCAATACACTGACCGACCCGTGTAACCTTCGTATGGTGAGCACGAACGGAGATATCATCAAGACATTACCTATAGAAATAGAAAGAAGAGAGGGTTATAGATCGTGTTACATTGCGGTACATCCAGACCAGAAGACGATATACGTGTCTGATGGGGATAAGTTAACCATTACCTGTTTCACCTTTGAAGGTGAAGTGAAAGGAAAATACAAACCCGGATATAAGTGGGACCCTCGAGGTGTGGCTGTCTCGTCAGATGGACTTGTCTATGTGAGTGACCATACAAACGACAACATTCACATTTTAACTTCTGATTTAAAACCGTACGACGTGATCATCGGTACAAGGTACGGAATACGTGGTCCACGAGGACTTGCAGTATGTGATAGTGAACGTAAGCTGTACGTTGGAATGTTAGAGGGTAAATCCATCAGTGTTTTCAATATATGTCAACTATAAGCAAGACAAGCGGTGTTCGTATACATTGATCCACTCATTACTAGGGGAAATGGGACTTTGTGTCGTCGAGTGTTTTATCAGACCAGTGTGTATAATATCCTGCAATTTGATGACGATTGGTTTGTATATAAGCAAACACTATTTTGCACATTATTATTCGTAATGTTCGAGACTGTCGCTGTATAACATTGTCATACTTTAGATTAAGGTCGGCCGAATTCTGTGTCATGTTGAATTTATATGTGTTATCTTTTGTGTCTGCAGATGACTCTTTTAGCATCTAGTTCAACATTGATCTATGCCATCCTGTCACTTTATGTCTCATTGTTTTTAAAAATTAGAATACTGTAAACTATTATATCATGGAAACAGTTAACCCTTAACCTTCTGTATTCGCACGACTTGTTCAATCATCATTGGTTTCTGTAAATATTTTACACTTTATGTCTCAATGTTTTGAAAAAGTAATTTAAACCGTTACCAGATGTTTTTAAAACGTTTATGTCGTCTGTAACAATATATGCCAACGTGGCTCATTAATGATGTAGACCCCTTTTGACGCCACGAAACAGCAGTCGATTATTGCATACAGTGTGTGGGATCTGAAAAATACTTTCTTCAGATATTACACATTATGTCTAAATATTTTGTAAAAGTAATTTAACCCATAACCAGATCATCTTTTCAGAGTATTTTCTGTCGCCTGTACCAATATAATGTATTTTGATTTTACTAGGAATAAAACAATGTTAACCCATTTACAGTTATTTGTTCCAGACATTTATGTCGCCTGTAACCATATACATGTTATGTATTTTATATTTACTCGGAATAATAAAAGTTTAACCTAGCTATTCATTTTAGCCATTTCAAACTTCTACACCAATCCTATGTGTTTTATATCTACCCGGTATAAGTTTGAAACCTATACGATATGTACATATACTGGAACACAAGAATCTGGCACAGAAGAAGTTTCATTACCAACCTACATGTCATATTCCACTAGATAGCACTTTAATTCAAAACTCTCGCGGTGAAGCCTTACTTGATTAACGTCCATATACCATTATGTGATTACAAAACTCTGCAAATGACTTGACAACTTTAGAAGTGTATCCTTACTTGTATAACGACCATGTACCAATACGTGACTTAAATACTCTAGAAGTGTATCCTTACTTGTTTAATGACCATGTACCAATAAGTGACTTAAATACTATAGAAGTGTATCCTTACTTGTTTAATGACCATGTACCAATAAGTGACTTAAATACTTAAGAAGTGTATCCTTACTTGTTTAATGACCATGTACCAATAAGTGACTTAAATACTCTAGAAGTGTATCCTTACTTGTTTAATGACCATGTACCAATAAGTGACTTAAATACTTAAGAAGTGTATCCTTACTTGTTTAATGACCATGAGCCAGTAAATAAATTCATCACTCTAGAAGTGTATCCTTACTTGTTGAATGACCATGTGCCAGTAACTTACTTCAACACTCTAGAAGTGTAGCCTTACTTGTTTAATGACCATGTGCCAGTAAATCACTTCAACACTCTAGAAGTGTAGCCTTACTTGTTGAATGACCATGTGCCAGTAAAGTACTTCAAAACTCTAGAAGTGTACCCTTACTTGTTTAATGACCATGTGCCAGTAACTGACCTCAACACTTTAGAAGTGTAGCCTTACTTGTTTAACGCCCATGTAACAGTAACTGACTTAAACACTTTAAAAGTGTAGCCGTACTTGTTTAACGCCCATGTACCAGTAATTGAATTAAACACTCTAGAAGCGTAGCCTTACTTGTTTAACGCCCATGTACCAGTAATTGAATTAAACACTCTAGAAGCGTAGCCTTACTTGTTTAACGCCCATGTACCAGTAACTGACTAAAAGACTCTATTATTGTATATTTACTTGTTTATCGTCCATGAACCAGTAACTGACTTCAAAACTCTATAAGTGTATCCTAACTTGTTTGTTTGTTTGTTTGTTTGGAGTTTAACGCCGCTTTCAACAGCTTTGGTCATATCACGGCGGTCAGTGCACCTACCCATGTTTTCCTGGCTTTCCTACATCAGTACTTACACAACATTCTTTCGAAGCCACTGACTACTTTCTCACATAGATCAGGGGTGAGAGGCGATGGAAAAATCGCCCGAAAGAATGTCGCCGCAACCGGGTATCGAACCCGTGACCTCCAGATCACGAGTCAGATACGCTACCAATTGAGCTACCCGGCCGGGATATCCTACCTTGTATAACGACCATGTACCAGTAAGTGACTTGAAGACTCTAGAAGTGTACACTTACCTGTTTAACGCCCATGTACCAGTAACTGACTTAAATACTCTAGAAGTGTAGCCTTACTTGTGTAACGCCCATGTACCAGTAACTGACTTAAACACTTTAAAAGTGTAGCCTTACTTGTTTAACGCCCATGTAACAGTAATTGAATTAAACACTCTAGAAGCATAGCCTTACTTGTTTAACGCCCATGTACCAGTAACTGAATTAAATACTGTTAAAGTGTATCGTAACTTGTATAACGACCATGTACCAGTAAGTGACTTGAAGACTCTAGAAGTGTATCTTTACTTGTTTAACGTCCATGAACCAGTAACTGACTTAAACACTTTAGAAGTGTATCTTTACTTGTTTAACGTCCATGAACCAGTAACTGACTTAAACACTGTAGAAGTGTAGCCTTACTTGTTTAACGTCCATGAACCAGTAACTGACTTAAACACTTTAGAAGTGTAGCCTTACTTGTTTAACGCCCATGTACCAGTAACTGACTCAAACACTTTAGAAGTGTAGCCTTACTTGCTAAACGTCCATGAACCAGTAACTGACTTCATAACTCTAGAAGTGTAGCCTTACTTGTTTAACGATTATGTACCAGTAACTGACCTTTTCACGTTAGAAGTGTATCCTTAATTATGTAACGTCCATGTTCTAGTAAGTCAAAACTCTACAAGAGTAGCCTTACTTGTTTAACGACCATGTAGCAGTAACTGACTTAAAAACGAAGTTACAAAACTTACCGTTTTTCCATTTTAAGTGCACCCGGTCAGAAAAGGGTCATCCATAAGTGTGCTTGAAAGTGAAGACTGATAACAGAGGTCCAGATAAGGAGGGGTATCTTTTTTTCCCCACAATTTCTCCCTTATTATTAAAGCAAACCCTATATAGTTAGTACTCAAAAGACTCGTCTGACTGAGACGATTCTTTTAAGTACTAACTATATAGGATTAAAGGATCATATTAGGATTTGAGAACACGCAAATCACTCTTTATTTAGAGCTCTGAGATAAGCATCAACAGTCGAGCTTATTCGTTAAAACCCGTCAATCTTCCCTTAAATGATAAATTCAATACATCCAGTCAGGCGAGAAGAGGGTCGGTTTTTATCCCCAGTCATCTTCAAATAAAAGGGTGTGGCAGTGATACACGTAGGGAAACACTTCTTGGTTTTATTTACAGATAGTACCTATCTAAAGGTAAACCAACCTCAGTGTATTAAGCGTCCTGTGTATCAATGATAAATGTTTCCAATAGAAACTGCTTTACAGATGACCTTCTATGACTAATGAGGTGAACAGTGCAGAGTCAAATCTGATGTGTTCACATATCTTGATGACACTGGTTGCAAATGCTTTGCAATTAGTTTTCGCAGAGTGCTAGTCATATAAGTTGACGTACAGTGAAGCCCCATATGAGGCTATTGTGTATTCATTGTTCTAAGTTGAAACGCATCACATTTTCGCATACGTTGTTCAAATATATATTTGGATGAAAAGCTTGGATTCCCGAACATCCAACTTATGTTATACAAACATAAGTAGAAGACAGTGGTTAGGGGTAGAGCGACGGCCTCTCCTACCAAAGGTCCGGGTCTTTGGTGTTTGTTTCCACACAAACTGCGCGAGAACTGGTTATGTCTCTAGGAAGCAGACATCAAGAGTAGAATATTCTTTGATGAATTTACATAATATTACCTACGACAATATTAACGATACAATTAAAGAGTAGTCAATAGTATGGTCTTGATTCTATGACAGGTACGAGTACAACCCTTTATAAACTACTTTAAACAACTACAACTATTGAAGACCATATCAGTCTTCAGAAAATATTTCAGAGTTCATTCTTAGTTTTGTATTTGATCCTCGTCAGACGGGAATCGATCTTTGTTCCACCCGCGTTCTGACACCGAATTTAGGGATATTGACTGGAATCCAACCATGGTACAATTCTAACTTGTCACCAGACCTTGCCTCAAAGGCACACACAGCAAAGACTACAGACTACGAGAGACTCTCTATATGTACGGTCTCATATGAATCTTCAAAGTTCGCAGATGCAACAAAACGTATAGTTGTTCGATATCGTTGATACATATATCTGTAGTCAATAGAACGTTTGTTTGTTCAGCACATATAGCTGAGATAGACCCCCACGAGTCTCGAGGTCCCGAAGGTAGGTTATCTAACAATCGACTGTCATATGATTGATAACGGCTGGATTACATTTTTGCAAGTACAGACGACTTAAAACACTTTAGCAGCAGACGACTTCCTGCAGCTGTGTAGGTAAAGTAGAAATATATATGAAACAACATCAACGTTAAAACTATTTATACTACTTTCAATTATCCTGACGGTGCAAGTGTTTTCTTACTTATTTTCTCGCAAAATATCGACTCTGAAAAAAAAAAAAAATTATGAGGTGAATAACTGTTGTTTATGAGGATGATTTTCAAAAATAGTTTATATTTTACATACAAATAGCTGTTCAATGGTGTAATATATGATGACAACAATGTTATGAGCAATTTAAACTTTTGCCACATTGTTTTAAAAACGTGTTAGTTACAAGGTCGTCCGAAAACGTCTATATGTGGAAAAGGGTGAAAGCCTTATTTCTCTAAATAGTATTGTTCTCCCAATACATATATTTCGATAGAAGATCTATAAGCCACTTATGGATAGGTCAATTTCCACTTGAGCCTCTAATTATTGTACTAGTATTTTATTTGTTATTTTAATCAAACATTCTCTGTCTCCATAATTTAAAAGTTATGATTTGGAAAATAGCGTTAACTCACCAAATTCCAAATCATATATTGTGGTACGTACACAATGCAGAGTGAGACGGACGATAACTGTTTATAAATTTTCCAGCTGTATGCCATCGATTACCTTTCGTTACAAGTTAACTGTGTTTGATAAAGTATGAAACCTGGATTCAGATATACTAATAACTGTTTATAATATAATTAACATATTCTTATCAAATATTTAGAAAGGGTTAAAGAATACTTATGCCATACTTTGATAGGGGATTGGCATTTGTTCTAGATATATTATACGATTAATAAAGCCCAAGATCGACTATGATTAATAGCATTTATCGCACTAATTTCGCATTGAGAATGTGCGTGCAGCGATAAGCAAAGTCATCTGAGTTTACTAAGTCATATATTCACAATCCTTTTTACAAACCAGTGTTTCTTTGATTATAAAGGCTCGTGCATGTCAATCAACATCGACATAGACCGATTGCCGGCTTTGATAAACGACGTCTGATCTGGATCGCGGTATCTTAAGCATTCGTTTGTTGATTCATATGATTGTCTCAAAAGGTAGTACGCTTTTGTTATTCAATGACCAAGTCGAACTCGAAAGGGACGAATACATTACTCCGAGTTATCGACGTGTTCAAGTGATCGCTGCATGTAATCTAAATTCATTTGTGTGTTGTCAGATTCGTATTTCATATGAAATAAGTGATTATAGTGTAAAGCAAGATAGTGATACAACTGTTATCATGAAAACAGCGCAGCAAAAAATCTGATTGCTCGTTCTGACTGCGTTTTCAGCTTCGCAATGTATCCATACAAAATGTCTGTTTTGAAAAGCAAGCAAGTGATTAAATCATTAAAGAAAGCAGCGCAGCAATCAAAACAGCTGCTGTGCTTCTTTCAAAATACAGATTCGCTCCAGATAATAGTTCGAGTTAAACACTATGTGCGACTTTTCCAATGTTCGAGTTAAACACTATGTACGACTTTTCCAATGTTCGAGTTAAGCACTATGTACGACTTTTCCAAAGATCGTGTTAAACACTATGTACGACTTTTTCAATGTTCGAGTTAAACACTATGTTCGACTTTTCCAATGTTCGAGTTAAACACTATGTACGACTTTTCCAATGTTCGAGTTAAGCACTATGTACGACTTTTCCAAAGATCGTGTTAAACACTATGTACGACTTTTTCAATGTTCGAGTTAAACACTATGTTCGACTTTTCCAATGTTCGAGTTAAACACTATGTACGACTTTTCTCATGTTCGAGTTATCGCTTTATGAAGCAAAATAAACTGTTGCTGCGAATACACCTGATTTAATGGACAATGCATGTGTGAATGTTTGTGAAACCCTCTGTTACTAATTGGCGAATGATACAGAAACAAATCGATATGAATGGATGCACAGTTCATGCTGTATCCACACCGCTTGCAAACATGCTATAAGGCTGTTTTTCTTGTATGCAATAAAGCACTGTTCATGAACGATACGAGTGAACGATTGATTATTTAATTGATATATTGATTGAAATTTAACTTTACTTGTTCAAGCTATGAGTCTATACAGTGTGTTTTGTGGTCCAGAATTTCATGACAAAGGATATTATTTTATCTGAAGTATAATACAATATTGACGACACGAATGTTTGATTATATATCAAATTGTTTTGTAAACTGACCTTGGACTTATCAAGAGTAATGATTGTTTCTCCTTTCGATAAAAGACATACAGCGATAACTCGAAGTAGAAAATGACAAAAACATTATTTCGAGATATCGATGCGTTCGAGGGACTCATCGATTTATGTTAAACTAATTAAAAAGTTTTCAGCTACGTAGCTTATTTATACTAAAAATAAATATTACGAAACGCAAGCCAGTGATTAAGTCATACCAAGAAAATAGATCATCAGCCGTTTTGATTGCTTTAATGATCAATCAGAACCGCTTCTACACTGTTCTAAAAAGTTAATATTAGTTCCAGAGATGGTTTCGAGTTGAACGATATATACGAATTGTCACATTTTCAAATCATCTCGAGTATACTGTATGAAAAATAGACCACGACAGCAATATAATACCGTCCATTAGATGTTTACACATTGGTAACGTTTTCGATGAGCACTGTCTGTTTGTTTACAACTTTGTTCACGATGTTTAAGACATAATTGGCTAACCATATGACTAATACGAAGACCTTGATCTAACTGCGAGCACATATCTGGATATATTAAACTGTTTACAACATGATAACTGCCCGCCTTAGGAGCGGGATACCATGGTTCGATCGGTGGCGCGTAAATCCAAATTCATTAAAGAACGTAGCTCTGACTTCCTCATTAGCGTTTAAGGCTGCAGACAATAAATGTACTAAACGTACTAGAAATTTACTCAGGAAACTCCGTGATATGACTGAAATACTGTTGAAAGCGGCGTAAAACACAGCCCAGTCGTAAACAACGTCCCGATTGTCGATACAAGCATGGCGCGTGTTCATTAAGTGTATCCGTGCTTCATGATTACACTGAGCACGTTAAAGAACCAATGTGTCTTTTCGGAAAGATCTAGGGTATCGCACTCGGACTCCCTTGTATCTAACTCTGTCTCTTGAACTTATCTGCACTTGTCAGATGCTTGTACATGATATAGTATACACTATCAATTGGGTATATATATATGCTATAAAGCTTAGCTCAAGCATAGCAATTCGTCTAGATAATTACATTCCATAACATTACATTCAAGTAAGACTTCGACATCGTAATGATCTATGTGGGTATTCAACACCCACCCCCATCCCCCACACGATATATAATGACCCTTAAAACGATCTGAATAGATCACAGACATTCTACGGGATCAAATGTGCTTCTGATTTAACTAATGCAACTAAATCAGCGTAATCATGACAAATGAACACAGGCCTACTATCAACAAATGAATTATCACGTTTGTTTCGTGAAATAGTAGCACTGTTTTACAGACACAACCTAATGCATGCATGTATAAATTATGTTAATACGAGTTAAACGAGTCTGGAAAATTAGATCAAGATGCATCTGCGAGCAGATGAAACACGTGCATACGCTAAACTATAATAGTTGTCCCAGTTGGACTTGATACCACCGAGCTGCATTGGGTCTATGGATTGTATAAACTTAGCTATCATAGAGGCTATATAGACCCAATGTCGATACCAGTATGAAAAGTTTAAACAAAGGCCACCTCTGCGGTAACAATATTATAAGTGCGATAGGCAACTGTTTAATTAAGTTTTACTACACCCATAAGAGAATAACTTTAGGCAGTATACACAGTTTATGATCTTTCTAATTAATTTATTTCATATCCACGTTTGTAGGCACGTGCATTTTGTTTTATCTTTCCGTCCCATGCAATGTTTAAGATGTTCAAAGCTTTATTTTTTAAATTTAATTATTCAAAAATACAAGTTTGTTGATAGACGCACAAATGATTTTAAACATATTCAGATCTAGGGAAACTTAAAGACTTAAAGTACAGACAACTTTATTTAAAAGTTGCAGTAAAATTAAACCTCGTTGATTGTATATTTATTGTTAGACAAATCCTTTCAAGTTATGCTAATCTTCTGCAAACGAAACCAGTACACATGCTGGGGGAATTCTCCAAACCTGACTTTAGTTGCACTCTAAGCTATTGTGCGTGTAGTTCTACAACACAGTACTTAGTCTGGTTCCCGACTTCCTATGCAATAAGGGGAAGGAACTCCAGACTGCACAGTACTTAGTCTGGTTCCTGTCTTCCTATGTAATAAGGAGAAGGAACTCCAGACTACACAGTACTAAGACATTAACACACCGATGGAACATTGACGAAAATACTACACGATATCGAGGATCACCATTAGTTCTGAGAAAGAAACAAAAATATCGATCTCAAATTGTATTGATTTTCGAATATACAATGTACTCTGCATTCAGCGTTGATTAATTAAGGCCTTATGTCTGTATTGTTCCTCATTACTAGTTCAAAATATATGTACATCGGTTAGGAAAATGTGTGTTTGTTTTAATGGGTTTTTACGACGTCTTCGACATTATTTCAGTTATTTCGACGACAGTTCACTTATTAATGATCCCTGGGTTAACAAACCCATACTAGGCATAACAAGGTGACTTGTCAAGGACAGCCGCGATTCAGGATCTAACCCAGGAGGCCCGGTTCCAGATCCCCAGTAAAAATGTGTACAGCGTTCAGGAAAAAAACCATGTACGGCGTTCAGTAAAACATGGATACAGCGTTAAGGTAGAACGCGCCTCTAAACAAATATTCGAATTTCCTCACGAAAGTTTGCATCACCATAATACAGCATATGCCCAATAAGATTCTGTTCTTACTTTTTTCATATCTGTAAAATACTGTACACACAGTATGATGGTCTATCGATATACTAAAAGTTGGCATACACATGCGCTTCTGCTATCTGGATAGTTTCTGCTTAGCACACCTCCTGGTTTACAATGGATTTTTAGCCGTGTTTTTTTTTAATGCAATTAACACATATACATTTCATATCACAATAACCTAACAATGATAATTATATTGAGAGTCCAATTTTACTTCTAAAGCAGAAATAAAATCCTGTGTTATCTACATTTTCTTCAGCGTGCAATGACTGAACTATTGTTAAAACGACGTAAAACATCATACACACGATTTAAGCATGTCTTAGTGTTTCACAACGCAGAGGTGAATAGTTTTAAATGCATTGCTTTTGAATTCATTTTAAATCCCAACATTTTGAAAGAGTTTATTGCAGCGGTGTTAAATGACAATTGCACCACTGATATTGGCAATTTATAAGACAAAAAATATTATATTTTTCTTATAAAAAAAAAGAAGCTGGAATCGAACTCTAGTCTGCCGCTTCACGGCCGAACATGCTAACCGCTACGTTACGCGGCCACTTCTAAATGTAGGATTTTATTTATAACATAATTATAAACCGATACACGAGTTAGCGAATTATTTAGTATTGAAGCGTTTTATCTTGATAAAAACAAATGTCATTTAAATCATTTGTTTTATAACTGGGACTTGACTATCTTATTCCGTCTGCTGGGGTTGTTCAGGTTAATTTTGGTTGAGAATTTGATGTATTTACGCAGGAATCTAAAATGAAATACTCTAGTACTTAGATTCTTGATTATAACGTTACCGCTGAAAATACATTTTATTCGAAAGGATTTTTGGAAATTTCGACGCCTAGGCTCACTTGCACATTGACCGTTTATGTTATAGTTTGTCAACTATGTATTTTATTATCATTTAAATAATTTGAATGTTTGAGTATATATGTTATCATTGGGAGTCAATTATCTGAATTTGTTTTTGAGTCGGAATCGAAAAATTGCCTTTACTCCATTCGATTTACAATATTTAGGAATTATGAACTTTACACGCGATCAAATATGTTGAAAGCGTAGAAATACATTTTAATTATTAATCATGTAATTCATATATTTTAACATAACATTTCTTTCGAGTTATTTCTTTTGGGTTAGTAATTTTCGGCTTCATATGTCAACAATTTACCGCATTTTGATTTTTAGACAGGAACTATTGGCGGTTCGAGATGACCAACATGGGTTTTAGCTGGCAACAGTCATTTCACAAATCATCCACTTTCATTGACATTATGTACGATCTGCAACCACCAATACATCTATATGAAGTCAAGATGGTGTTCAGAAACGGAGAGCTGATGTAGAAAGACAGATGTGAAGTAATTCAATGCCGATATCGCCTGTCTAGATTCCAGTCTCAAAATGATGCGTCGTTTCGGAAATTAGCTACTATAGCAATTGGCTCTAACGAGCCCCTTGCTAAAAACCAAACCTTGCAGGAAAATGACAATTAATTTTTAAATTAGAAATGAATTAAAATTTCTTGCTTCAATTCAATATAATTCAATTCCAGATATTACAATGCCATATGCAGATATTCAGAAAGCATGCAATTCAAAATATATGGAGGGTTTCTAATGAAGCGGGCTAGTTTTGGTTCGTAAGGTGAATATAACAGTATTTTTACAGTAGAGATACGGAACTTAAAGCTACAAATAAATGGGAAATAAACGAAAAGTTTAAAAAAAAAAAGAAAAAAAAAGATCAAGCTAATTTTCAGTTATCATTTTGAAATAATTACTTTTAGATGCAACACTTCTTATAAGCTTAACCCTATCCCTCATACAGACGCTTTCTGACGCCTCTGTAAATATTTTGGCAGAAGGAGAAATTTATGCCTTCGCCTCAACATCTTCAATTTTATGCAATAACTGCTCTTTCATTTATAAATAGTTTCTATCTATTTCACTGAATGACTTCGAAAACGCCTGCTGTATATTTGTTGTTTGTGGGAAGGATTAAAAATTAACTCTAATGCGCTGAATTTATGCAACAAGCATCCTCAATATTTGTTTTCGATAGTTTATATTACATATTGACATGTGTGAAGTGAACAACGTCGAGCGATATAATACTTTGACTTATGCAGGCTGATCTAGTAATTAAGTAAGTAAGTAATTAAATGCCTTATTTTGAGAGGGTTTACACGTTTACAATAAACATTAGGCCACATTTCTACCACAATATACAATATGACCTTCTCAACTTGACGCGGCTCAAATCATACATATCACGTGACCGTACTGACTCTAGGAATTGTTTTATTGCGCGGGTGCATCAGCACCAGTGCATATATTGGTTGTGAAAAAACTATCACTGGTGCAATGGGCTTGCGCATGCACCGTGTTAATCGTCTTGATCGCGCATGCGCCATACTTTACCGTCAGCTCTCGGATATTTCCGTAGCAGTTCGTCACTAGACTGGTTCTCGTCCAAGTTTGCAATAGAATATAAAGATTAGTGAACCAGTCTATTTATATGCGAGTAGTTTTTTTATAATTAAAATGTAAATTAAAACCATAGTTTTTAATAACACCCTCCGCTGCCACCATTTGTAACGTTTACCGGCGTTAAGCCATCGCGGGTCACCCATCCAGGCACTAACCGCGATGAACGTTGCTTAACTTTACACAAAGATCAACCACTCTTCCAACGTCGCTATAAACGCCGGCTTTCACAGCAGGGCTGTAGAAGTGATATTTATACATATACCTTTACCCCGTTCCCGTTACATTAGGAAAATGGGAATATTTTCATAAATGTGAAGTTATTGTGCTAAATTTTGCGATTTTAAGAAAATATTAAGGTGAAAAAAGACGCGCATGCGCAGACAAATGTTTTCAATAATGTTGGGAGATCGAGGTCAACACGTTGGGAAAAGGTATTTTTTTGTTTTCGTTTTACGTATTTAGCTAAAAAACTATTGTTATCATATATTTAAAAGTGGGTTTAGTGTTTTTCGAATCAAACAGTATTTCTTAAGCCATACAATGCCGATTCCCACGCCAATTGCTGCATCTTGCAGCAACTCTTTTATACCAGTGTGGTTATAGCCGTACACTATGAAGGGTTTGTCAAACATTTGAATAATAAAAAACCCGGAAGTTTTGTCACAAATCAAGTTGGATCGCCATTAAAAACCGATGCAACCATAATATGTTATTTACTCAAATGTTTCACAAACCCTTTATTATGTTAAAATTCCCAATAACCTGTCCCACATTTTAGCATGGTCTTTCTCACATTAAGAATAATGGAACGGCTGCTCATATATGTCTATATAGATAACATTTGTTTGATAGTTTACGGTACAATATGAAAGGTTTATGGCATCACTGATCACCAAAACACGGAACCTCGTGTCACAAGTCTTTAAACTGACGAGAACATATTACTAAATGTCAGTTATAGTTTGAATGGGTCTATGCTGTCCATTCATGGTAAACCTCAGCCTTCTGAAGTTAAATCATTTTGTTTATATGAGGGTAAGGAGGTCATGAGTTTTGAACTGGATCTTTCATTATTGTTCTTCATCAATTGGTAGAACGCATCTTTCAGATTAATAATTCCAGAGCAACCAACGGTTGTGGAATTGCATTTCCGATTTATTTAATTTGCATTGTATTATATTTGTTTCATTCATTTAACACCGATTACGAAGCAAGCTTTCAGCTTATATTAATCATGCTCGATGTCTGCTTCGTGTAGACTTAACCAGTCAGGGGCGTAGCTTGGCAATAATCAATGTGTAGGCCGTCTCGTGAGAAAATCCACATTGTGGACTCTGCGTAAAATATCGACCCGGATCAGCCTAAGCATGCCACACAAACCTACACGGATATACACTTTTCGCCTCCTGTGGATTTTCTGTTTCAGGAATCACTACTCTATCTATCCCCCCTTAGACGGAATGTGTCGGCCGGATCAGTCTGCGCGGACAGCGCAAGCTGATCTGGTCGATACATTACGCATATGTGTATACCCGCAGCTGCATTTTGGGGCATATTTAGAAAATATGTGTAGGCACGTGCCTACAGTGCCTAAAGGGAGCTACGACCCTGACTGTATTCACATTCCGTTCGTGTTGAAAACCCTCACAAGCAGAACCCATTCACCACGGGATTCGAACCGGGACCTTCTGAACGCGATGTCGACGTTCTGCCACTGCACCACTGTCTTCCACTAACCATGGATTCAATGTTAACAGAAAACAGATGGACACACACATCACATAATGTATGGTCAAATGTTTGGATACATCCATATGCAAGTGTATGCATAATCTAAAGATAACGTCCTAAAGGTTAGGATCCCTATCAGGTGATAATTGACTCTTTTATAGAATCGGGTTTAAATAATGCTTCATTCAACAGAGATACCAAACTTGAATTAACTAATTATTTAAGAGTGTTGAAACAGGCTCTGTTTCTTCTAAATAGGGTCAGGTCACTAGAACGACTAGAATGTGATGTCATTGCTAAAACATGTAGCAATTATTTTTGAAATCGATGCTTTAATCATGATTGGTCCTTTACAATAATATATCTTTATATGCTACCTATTTACGAAAAGCCGTAACATGTTTAAAAGAGAACATTATAAAGTATCCTATGACCAATAATATCAATTTTAAAGATGATTGACCAAACGATGATAATGTTCAATTCGTGTTTTTTTGCATAACCTATAACACTATATATCTTTATACATACATATCGATTTAAAGATAACTGATTTTCATTCCGGGTTCTTTGCATGGCGGCTCTTTTATAATAATATTCTGTTCCTGCAAGTTGTTACCTATGAACGAAAAAAAGTAAATATGTTGTTTTCTTTCGTATCAAATAATACTTTTCCGACTGGAATGAGTATTCTTAGAAAAACCTGTTGTTTCGATGGCGCGTTTGTTGTGATGCTGAGTATATTCAATTGGCATGTACGAAGTTACGGTTGCGATAATTCTCTCTGCAATATCACCATCTGCTCCGTTTATACGTATTGTATATACATAGAAATGAATACAGTAAATATATATTTAGTTAAAAAGAAAAACGACACTACATTGGTTGTAAACGTGCCGGTTTCGTATATTCTTCTCATCAGGCCAATGCTTATAATAATGATGAGTAGAATAACCGAAATCGGTTGGCACGTTTTAATTGATTGATTGATTGATTGATTGGGGTTTAACGCCGTTTTTAACAATTGCTCAGTCATATCACGCCGGCCAGTTCACCTACTCATGTATATCCTGGTTTTCTCACACCAGTACTCCACACAACAATCCTCCCAAGCAACTGGCTGCTTTTCCACATAGACTTAGCCCATTGGTGGAAGACGAATGACGCATGTCGCAATGACCTTTGTCAAACGTCGGAAAGAAAGTTGGCCGAGCTGGGATTCGAACTCACAACCCCCTGGATTGACAGCCCGCGTCGTTACCGACTGAGCTACCGGGACTCGACTGGCACGTTTAAAACCAATGTAGTGTCGTATTTTTTTACTTGGGTGCAAACAATTATAAACGTTGCTGTATATTTCATTTGCTTATCAAATGCAGTTACATGTACGTATGGTTTGGAACATGACTTTTGGTATATGTATTTGATTTATTTATATGCCGCAACTAGTGGCTTGTGGTCCTAATGCAGTCCTAAGTATCGCCAGAGTTTTCACCTTTCGCATATATGTTATATATATAAATATAAAAAACTCCAGTTCTATGCAAATGTAACTTTAAATGACATAACTTTGTTTTTTATTTTTATGTCATTTGTATGACGGTTTCATCTTGACGTCAGTACACATACGTGGGGTCACTGTGCTACTAAATTGTGATATATCTGAAATACGCATCGCGTAAATGCACTACATCGTGGCAACCCCAAAAAGACAGGAGTTGTGTGCATACTTGAACAGTCTCTTCGTGATCAAAAACAATCCACTATACACTAGACATGTAGAGGTTTCAATGGTTCTAGACATTTACGTCTAAGTTGTGCCAGGTCTTGCGTTCAACGACCATCAAACATGTTCGGTAAACATGAAAGCACCTTTCATATCGGGAAATTACTATAACATACTGGGTGTTCATGCGGATTGTTTCGGTTTCAATTTGCAATTTTCAATCTGATTAGACTGCGTGAAAGGCGCATGCTACTCTTAGCTGTCTAGGGACTTTAAATACAAAAGGGTATTGACAGGTCTATGAACAATTCACCGATGATGGATATACGCGAGAAGTGACATGTTTGCTACACTGATAATTCTGATCAGAGAAATCTTTGACCGTCTCGATACACTTGAATCAGGAAACATGAAAGGTCTCCTCCACAATATAAACCAAGTTCTAATGCGAATGTTGACCAGCTGTCATTTTTAAAGGGGCCAATGGAGAATGGATACATCCACAAATCAATCTCTATTACTTTCTACACTCGTCCAGCCTATAAATAAGTCACAGGGTAATGGATAGACGCACGAAGTGACATGTTTACGACACTGAAGATCCGTTGGGCGAAAACTTGACCGTGTGTACAAACGTGAGCCAGGGCGCATGCAAATTCACCCTGACGAGTTTGATAAGGTATTTCTTTGTTTATTTGTTTGTCGTTTAGTTGTTCATTCTTTTCAAAACATTATGGAGAAGGGTAATAACCATGCCAAGAGACGTGGCAACATCTCAACCTTTAAGTAAACAATTTGATTTTAAACATTTCGTTTGTCATTAAATATATCAATTCGAAATTTCATGGGCTGTTATTGTAAATCAAGGCTGTTAATCAGACTAATTATGAATCGAAACCCGTCGCAGTTCCCGATCCTCAACAGCACGTGTATTCTTAATAATCAACCCATTCAGAAAGTATTAATCTTAGTTACGTGTTCTCATGGAATCCAGTTGTTCGTGAAATATAACAAACAATTTACATCCGGTAAATATGCGTCGGATGGCGATATAGGAACGGAGGCGTGTCATTGGAATGGTATACAGAGTACATTGCGTCAGAAATAGCAAACTGTGTATCTTTTAATTCTTGATACTGTAACATCCCCTTCAGCTTCATACACAATTGTATTCGACAGCGCATAATCAAAGAGTAATCTTTCTACCACAATGTTTTCAAAAGTCGCCTACTGCAAATACATCAAATAAAGCCGGGAAAGTCGGATAAAGTTGATTTGAGTAACACTATCCATACACCAATGCGGAAGTGTTGAAAGGAATATTTTGGACTTGGCAAATGAATATCTGACACTGTTAAGTAGTAGTATCCAATTATGACAGGGTAGTGTATTATATGCAGTACATTTTCATGTATACGAGGAAAATATTCCATTAAACATGGTGCAGTGCCGTTTCTGTTATATAAGGTGGTTATTTAATAATATGCAGTGCAAAGGTGTGTTTACTCAGTAGAATAACCATTATATGGTGTGAAAACAACGTCATACGCAAAACAAACAACATTATATGTAGTCAATGTTTCGAAATATGTGGCGTTATTTTGATAAATCTGTGCTTTCACGTGTTAGCAGTCAATTTTGACATTCAAGTGATCATTTCGTTTATCCCTCACGTCGAGTGTCCTGCGTTTTTATAAACCAATCATCATTTCGACTGCCCCACACATATAGTGCCCTGTGGTTTTATACACAAATTATCATTTCGAGTTGCTCACACTCTGAGGCTAAGTTCATGACATGACGAGCTCAATGAGGGTAGGGTCAGGGGGCACGTGCATCGATTGCGCATGCGCAGCACATCTCTACTCCGGAGTCAAAATTCAAAATGGAAGCCTCCGTATTGTATCTGCTTGTTCCATTATCGATACAAATAGATACATCACTGATTACTGAACTCAGAGGTTTGTATTTTAGGATCATTTACACACCAGCATCTATAATTGCCTCTCTCCGCTATTTTGGAACTCTTCTAACTCTCGCTCGAAGCAGCTAGGGTTGTTAATAGTCAGGGTCAGAAGTTCATATGACGTCACTAGAGTTAAAACTCTTGCCGTTCATGAGGAACCCGGATAACTCTAGTCGGAACTCAGTTTCGTCGTGAACTTAGCCTGAGTGTCTTGGTGTTTTTATACACACATGATCATTTCGAGTGACCCACACATTGAGTGTCCTGTTGCTTCATACACAAATGAATACTTATAATGCTTATTTATATTTTTAAAATGGTAATTTAGTCCATACTCGCCCGTGTATGGAGACGAGTTACAGCCTCATCAAGATCTATCATTTTAACATATGAGCCGTCCCACGAGAAAACCAACATTGTGGACTCTGCGTAAAGAATCGACTCGTATCAGCCTAAGCATGACGCGTAGGCTAATCCGGACAGACACTTTTGCCTGGATTTTCTGTTTCAGGAACTATAAATATATACCTCTATCCCCCTGAGAACATTCTGTCAACTTGTGTATATTCCGATATGAAATTAGAGAGTGCGATCTGATCATGCACAGTCATGAAATGCCAAATGTATTTTACCTGATGTACGGGTTCATATTGCAATTCGCTTGTACTTGCATTTTAAAAACATGAAAGTAAACAATAAGTATATCAAGTGTGAAGGAAATATCAACTTTATCAGTGGAGCCTTTTGATACAACATGTTTATTGATTGATTGATCGATTGTTTGGTGTTTCACGCCGCATTCGATTTGTTTTCAGTTATATCACGGCTTTTCCTGGGTAAGTTACCAGTACTACTGGGCCTTTATAATGACATCAGCTAGTCAGTCGTAATGCTAATCCCGCAAACCTGAGCGCAAAAGAGGGCAGTGTATACAGGGCAGCCATTACTTCCATATTTAAATTCTTAGATATGACCCGGCAGATTATTGAACACACGACCTCCCACATCCGAGGCGGACTCCCTACCATTACACTTCCGAGGCGGTCAACATGATTCTGTTTTTACCGAAGGTAATGTTTTGGTAATATGATATTTGGACGCAAGTTGTATTCAGCCATCATGGAGGACGGCACAGTAATCATTAGACTTGTATGCAGTTGCACGCCCCAAATATGTATAACTAGTAGTTTTGTATGAAAGCATGACCTTTTACGCTTTCATTCCAGTCCACACTCTTATTTAACATTTATTTTTTAAATTCCTTCCACATCCAACAAAATATCCATCCTTATTTATTGTTTAATTCCTTCCAAAAAGGAAATGGTTTTTCAACCATTTCCTAGTGGTCAGCATCTGCGGCCTATGATCGGCTAAGGTCATTTCATGAATGGTTAGGGCAGTTTGAAGTAAATTCTGTGCTAGGGGTCACCATGTTTTCCGGGACCAATTGTTTGTGTTTATTTCAAGGCGCCCTATAGCAAGTTGCCGGTGCCAAGCCATGTTAGGGAAATAGTCTTTTCTTGCGAGAATAAGTGTTGAAGTTGAAACTCCATGGTAACATATGTGATGTGATTTTAGCCTGTAATACAGAATTTGGAATTTAAATCTGCAATTTGCAGCGTAGTTATTTCATTTGATTGTTTGTGATAACGAATTTGGTATTTACTCTGCAATTTGCAGAAAAGTTATTTCATTGGAATTTTTGTGATACATAATTTAGTATCCACTCTGCAATTTGCAGAAAAATGTATTTACTTTTTATTTTGAACAAATAGGTTCACGCGCTTCAAAACGCCAGAATTAACATTCTTTATATAATTGGGTTCCGTTATAGGATATATATTTAGGAGCAATTGCCAAGTCTTACAGCTTGATGATATATTTTGGATTAATAATAATTGGTGTAAAAGTGATTTGTCTTTTATTAGTTAACAGCAGCCCTCTCAGGGAAAGCGAGAGATTTGCTCAACAGGACAGCTGAACATATGAGAGTAAAGTCACCCCTCAAGGATTCCTCTTAGTTTAACACCTGTTCGGCTTCCTGTCCGGCATATACAATGTATAGGATGCCTGTTAAACAATGTAACCGTTATCGAATTAGGTTTATCAGGGGCGTAGCTTTGCAATAACCAATGTGTAGGCCGTCTCGTGAGAAAATCAACATTGTGGACTCTGCGTAAAGTATCGACCCGGATCAGCCTAAGCATGCCACACAGGCCTACCCGGATAGACACTTTTCGCCTCCTGTGGATTTTCTGTTTCAGGAATAACTACTCTATACATCTATCCCCCTAAGACGGAATGTGTCGGCCGGATCAGTCTGCGCGGACAGCGCAGGCTGATCTGGTCGATACACTACGCAGATGTCTATCACCACAGCTGCATTTTGGGGGCATTTTGAGACAAAATGTGTAGGCACGTGCCTACAGTGCCTAAAGGGAGCTACGCCCCTGATTATACATTTTACCATCTAGCCCAATGTTGGTAGTAAATACTGTTGTTAATACTATATTTTCGCAAAACAAGTTCTGTAGCTCTCTGAGATCGTTTTATGTATAATGCGTCCAGGATGACATGTTGTTTACAGACAGTGACCGGCGCTGATTATACGAAAACAAAAAGTAATGTATTTGTAAAGAGGTTCTACCTGGCACTCATTAATCTTCGCCCTTCTTCGTTATCATAGCTTAGTCGGTATCGATGGAGGCTATCAATCAAAGGGTCATGAGTTCAAACACCGGCTCATTCGGCAGCATGATTGTTTTAAAATTGTGAACTGAACCAAATACAATTAATATTTTACCGTGTGTTATTTAAACATTGATGCCGTGGTAGAGCAGTTGGTAAGAGTAACATTTTTAAGGAAATGTTTCATGCTAGCTCACCACAATGTTCAACTCTGTATTTAATTTGCATTTAACTTTCATTCGATCTTTTCATTTCTTTCATAAAAAGCTTAGCTTAATAAATTATGATACTTCCCTTTTCTTTTTATCAAGCCTACATGAAGACTATTCTAACTTTATGAACATTAACTTGTGTGATTTATACAAAGATACGTCTAATATATATCAGCACTTGTATTCAGATACACATAAAGCATAAACTATTTGATCTAATTATCATAGAATAGCAAACATTTCATGTCGCTAGAAAATAGGAAGACATTTATCATAAAAGGCCAATTCACGGAAAAAAAGAAGATTCGAACCCGTTAGAGCAGTTATACTTACTATGTAAAGAGTTAATTGCATTAATATGTGAACAACGCGTTTTAAATTAGTACTAGTTCTTTATTGCCTTCATTAACGTAGAGTTTTACGTATGCAAATCATACGAAAGACAATCAACATAAACATATAACATGCGTATGGCATAATAGAACAAATACAATATGCATACTATGCACACGTACACTATATATGAGCTGTTCCACGAGAAAATCAACATTATGGACTCAGCGTAATGTATCGACCCAGATATACCTTATCCGGGTCGACAAATTCCGTTTCAGCGATTAAGATTGATTGATTGATTGGGGATTAACGCCATTTAAAAAAAATGCAGTCATATCACGGCGGCCAGTTCACCTACTCATATGTTTTCTGGTTTTCTCAAACCATTACCCTATCCAATAAACTCTCCAAGCAACTGGCTGCTTTTCCACATAGGGTGAAAGACGAATGACGCTTGTCACAGTGACTTTTGTCAAACGTCGGAAAGAATGTTGGCCGAGCTAGGGTTCGAACTCACAACCAAGGTCATAGAGGTATAGTGTAATAATCCCTGAAACTAAAAATCCACAAGAGGCGAAAAGTATCGATCCGGATCAGCTTGAGCGGCATGCTTAGGCTGATCCGGGTCGATACTTTACGCAGTCCACAATGTTGTTTTTTATCGAGGAACTGCTCATGCCGCCAAATGAGAGAACCGATTTTCCGCTGATCTTGATCTTATTTGGTGGCAAAGTCACGAATACTACGAATGTCGGGTTAAATCTGCTTCTTTTTACCCTTTCCCACTTATAGATGCAGAACGAGTGCAAAAGCAAGATATGTCTTTTGAAAACATTGTGGCAAAAGGAGAAATTGCTCATATTCTTATGGGTCTTTGAGCACGCACTGTCTCGCTAGAATCTTCATCTATCGCTTAAATATACATAATTGCGTATCATCTTATATGTGTGTGTTTGTTTGGCGATTTAAGTAGCTTTCAACAATTTTCCAGTTATATCACGCCGTTTACTGGGTAGGATACAAGTAATGCCGGTCCATTTCCTTGACACCAACGAGTCAGTCATAATGCTATCCCATAAATCCTCGGTGCCAAGGAGGGTACACCATGGCTACCGTCTTTAAAAGTATTTGGACCGGGATCGATGTAAACTAACATAACATGAATGGTGACAGAGACGAGTCCGTTACCTCTATGTGTAGATGAACACCTACAAGTACGAACACATGTCACCTTGGTAATAAATCTAGTCAGATCGTGATGGTACAATTGATGGACTGTAAACATGGCAACAGGCTAGAAATGTTGCCCCACATATTTTCATTTGAGGATTTTTTACACCAAAGAACGTGCGCTTCGATGTAAAATAAATAAGTTTAAACTAAACAAAAACCAATGTAATAAATCGACTCAAATCGTGTCGGACAAGATACCGGACTATAAACATGGCATCAAGCTAGAAATGTGGCCCCAATACTTTTCATTGTACATCATCCTACACGGCGATCTTAGTGATAACGAACGCAGAGGATTTGTTACCGCAAAGATCAAGAACACATGCAACCGATGTTATAAATCTAGTTGGATCGTGACAGAACAAATACCGGACTATGATTGATGTCTCATTAACCCTCTTCACAGACACAATTGACTTTTGACGCATCAAGAAGCTGACGACTTCTGAAAACAGTGTTGGAAACAAGATATGACGCAAGCAATGTCTCTTTCTCCCGAAATATTTTCAAAGCTCGCAAAACGAGCCCTGTCTCCTTTACCGATGATATTCTCAACACTATTTCCAGATTTTCGAACGTGAAAAAAACCTCCATAAAAATTAATGAAAGCAGTGTTATGAATCAAGTTGAAAACTCATATTGCCACACTGTTTTCAAAGTTCATCAGCTACGGATGCGTAGGAATTCATTTGTAGATGGGAAAAAGATGATATATCTATCACACAAGATAAGCGGATATTGAAAAAGCATGAGAAAGCAACCAGCGGCCAGTATATTGATTACTATTGTTTATTTGGACAGTTTCATGAACAATGTAAGGTCGGTTTTAGGGGCTGTAGAATATATGAATATTGACGTTTACAACATCGCGTTTAGTTTTTGTATTTTGTTGTTTACATTGTTTGTACATAATTGCAATTAAAAAAGTTACATTGTATTGTATTGGCTAACATTACTATGGATACACCGGTGATAGATGTAGGAACGATAATAACAATAGCGCATGAACTTGCCGGATAACAGGACGAATACCTCGTTCAGTCAAGTGGCTATCAAAGAACTTTTGCTTAACCGAAACAATCAGATTACCGTTTAAAATCAATTGAGTATCCCTCTACAAAATGTCTTCAGGCCATACTGATTGGTTTAAAAAACATGGCTTGCAGACGGCATTAGAAAAGGGGATTTATGACAAAACGGTAAAATTACATTC
>JASEVX010000009.1:67018122-67162806 GCA_031761405.1 Serripes groenlandicus | reverse complement strand
GAGAGAGAGAGAGAGAGAGAGAGAGAGAGAGAGAGAGAGAGAGAGAGAGAGACACACAGAGAGAGAGAGAGAGAGAGAGAGAGAGAGAGAGAGAGAGAGAGAGAGAGAGAGAGAGAGAGAGAGAGAGAGAGAGAGAGAGAGAGAGAGAGAGAGAGAGAGAGAGCAGTTATTAGTATTATTGACTTTCTACTTTTAAATGGTTAATCATGTGTCTCTGCAGCAGTCAATTTTTGAAATCATTGTGGAAAAAGAGAAAGTGCTCTTAAATGCAAAGTTCTCAAATCCAAATCTTCCAATTGTTTTTAAATATTTGTCTACACATTTGGTTTAAATATATTACATGTATAAGCGAGTAAACGAGTAACGCACGAACTTATATCTTTATATTTACCAACACAAAGAGCTATGAGCGAGTTTATGACATGCATCAATTCTGTGATTGGAACCCATTTACAAAGCTGTATGGCCATGGCTTTTCCTGATCTAAAAACAGCTCAGAACTTTCTAAAACTTACAGACAATCGCAAAGAGTTCATCTGTCAACATTCTCCTGTCGGTAAATATGTTCTGTTCGTTTTTATTTATGAATGAATGGTTTCGGATCCCTTCTTATAAACTTGATAACGTGATTGTGTATGTTTCTGTGAGCCAATCAAGGCAATATATCATATTCTGACATAATATAATAATTTAAATCAATTATATGGATGGGCATTAACGTACAGTATTGGTTGATAAACCTGACAAGTATATTCATCTGAATGGTCAGTGCCATTGTGTATTGAGTTGTGACTACTTTAATAGACTCCAGCTTTTGTCTATACGCGTAACTTACCTTTAGATGTCCACACCTAAATGATAGAAGCCGACGTTAAACTGATAAGTACATACATTTAGACGTCAGCTTCATGAACAGACGATTTACTTAAATGCCCTTCGCATTTAAATACTGCATAATGTGCCATAGTCGGTATTCAAGAAGGATTTGAGAACAGTTATAACGATTGGCTAATGATTGTTTTAAACTGTTTACTCATTGTGGTTTAACGCCGTTTTCAACAATTGTTATCCATATCACGGCGGCCCCTTGTAGTTCATGGCCAAATTGTTATTCATATCACTGCGGCTCCTGTATTTCATGGCCAAATTGTTATTCATATCACTGCGGCTCCCTGTAATGCATGGCCAAATTGTTATTCATATCACTGCGGCCCATGTTTTTCATGGCCAAATTGTTATTCATATCACTGCGGCCCATGTATTTCATAGCCAAATTGTTATTCATATCACTGTGAGCCCCCTGTATTTCATGGCCAAATTGTTATTCATATCACTGCGGCTCCTGTATTTCATGGCCAAAATTGTTATTCAATTTTCGGCGGTCCCTGTATTTCGTGGCCAAATTGTTATTCATATTTCGGCGGTCCCTGTATTTCGTGGCCAAATTGTTATTCATATCACTGCGGCTCCTGTATTTCATGGTCAAATTGTTATTCATATCACTGCGGCCCCTGTATTTCATGGCCGAATTGCTATTCATATAACGGCAGGCCCCTGTATTTCAGGACCAAATTGTTATTCATATTTCGGCGGTCCCTGTATTTCATGGCCAAATTGTTATTCATATCACTGCGGCTCCTGTATTTCATGGCCAAATTGTTATTCATATGACGGCGGTTCCTGTATTTCATGGCCAAATTGTTATTCATATCACTGCGGCCCCTGTATTTCATGGCCAAATTGTTATTTATATCACTACGGCCCCTGTATTTCATGGCCAACTTGTTATTCATATCACTGCGGCCCCTGTTAATTATGCCAAATTGTTATTCATATCACTGCGGCTCCTGTATTTCATAGCCAAATTGATATTCATATCACTGCGGCCCATAAATTTCATGACCAAATTGGTATTCATATCACTGCGGCCCCTGTTATTCATAGCCAAATTGTTATTCATTTCACGGCGGCCCCTGTATTTCATGGCCAACTTGTTATTCATATGACGGCGGTTCCTGTATTTCATGGCGAAATTGTTATTCATATCACTGCGACTCCTGTATTTCATGGCCGAATTGTTATTTATATCACTACGGCCCCTGTATTTCATGGCCAACTTGTTATTCATATCACTGCGGCCCCTGTTAATTATGGCCAAATTGTTATTCATATCACTGCGGCTCCTGTATTTCATAGCCAAATTGATATTAATATCACTGCGGCCATAAATTTCATGGCCAAATTGGTATTCATATCACTGCGGCCCCTGTTATTCATAGCCAAATTGTTATTCATTTCACGGCGGCCCCTGTATTTCATGGCCAACTTGATATTCATATCACAGCGGCCCCTGTTATTTATGGCCAAATTGTAATTCATATCACTGCGGCTCCTGTATTTCATGGCCAAATTAATATTCATATCACTGCGGCCCATAAATTTCATGGCCAAATTGTTATTCATAACACTGCGGCCGCACCCCCCCCCCCCCCCCCCATATTTCATTACCGAATATTTATTCATATCACTTGCGGCCCCTGTATTTCATGGCCAAACTGTTATTCATATCACTGAGGCCCCTGTAATTCATGGCCAAATTGTTATTCATATCACTGCGGCTCCTGTATTTCATGGCCAAATTGTTATTCATATCACTGCGGCCCATGTATTTCATAGCCAAATTGTTATTCATATCACTGCGGCCCCCTGTAGTTCATGGCCAAATTGTTATTCATATCACTGCGGTTCCTGTATTTCATGGCCAAATTGTTACTCATATCACTGCGGCCCCCTGTAATGCATGGCCAAATTGTTATTCATATCACTGCGGCCCATGTTTTTCATGGCCAAATTGTTATTCATATCACTGCGGCCCATGTATTTTATAGCCAAATTGTTATTCATATCACTGTGGGCCCCCTGTATTTCATGGCCAAATTGTTATTCATATCACTGCGGCCCCTGTAATTCATGGCCAAATTGTTATTCATATCACTGCGGCCCATGTTTTTCATGGCCAAATTGTTATTCATATCACTGCGGCCCCTGTATTTCATGGCCAACGTTTAGAGGTTGAACACAATATATCATTGAAAAGATTAACCTATTAAATTAAAAATAATCAAGGTCAAAATATAAAACAGTTCCAATGCATTCAAAACATAAATATTTACAATGAATATAAACTCATTTCACGGCAGCCCCTGTATTTCATGGCCAACTTGTTATTCATATGACGGCGGTTCCTGTATTTCATGGCGAAATTGTTATTCATATCACTGCGACTCCTGTATTTCATGGCCAAATTGTTATTTATATCACTACGGCCCCTGTATTTCATGGCCAACTTGTTATTCATATCACTGCGGCCCCTGTTAATTATGGCCAAATTGTTATTCATATCACTGCGGCTCCTGTATTTCATAGCCAAATTGATATTAATATCACTGCGGCCCATAAATTTCATGGCCAAATTGGTATTCATATCACTGCGGCCCCTGTTATTCATAGCCAAATTGTTATTCATTTCACGGCGGCCCCTGTATTTCATGGCCAACTTGATATTCATATCACAGCGGCCCCTGTTATTTATGGCCAAATTGTAATTCATATCACTGCGGCTCCTGTATTTCATGGCCAAATTAATATTCATATCAATGCGGCCCATAAATTTCATGGCCAAATTGTTATTCATAACACTGCGGCCGCACCCCCCCCCCCCCCCCCCCCCATATTTCATTACCGAATATTTATTCATATCACTGCGGCCCCTGTATTTCATGGCCAAACTGTTATTCATATCACTGCGGCCCCTGTATTTCATGGCCAAATTGTTATTCATATCACTGCGGCCCATGTATTTCATAGCCAAATTGTTATTCATATCACTGCGGCCCCCTGTAGTTCATGGCCAAATTGTTATTCATATCACTGCGGTTCCTGTATTTCATGGCCAAATTGTTACTCATATCACTGCGGCCCCCTGTAATGCATGGCCAAATTGTTATTCATATCACTGCGGCCCATGTTTTTCATGGCCAAATTGTTATTCATATCACTGCGGTTCCTGTATTTCATGGCCAAATTGTTACTCATATCACTGCGGCCCCCTGTAATGCATGGCCAAATTGTTATTCATATCACTGCGGCCCATGTTTTTCATGGCCAAATTGTTATTCATATCACTGCGGCCCATGTATTTTATAGCCAAATTGTTATTCATATCACTGTGGGGCCCCTGTATTTCATGGCCAAATTGTTATTCATATCACTGCGGCTCCTGTATTTCATGGCCAAATTGTTATTCATATCACTGCGGCCCCTGTAATTCATGGCCAAATTGTTATTCATATCACTGCGGCCCATGTTTTTCATGGCCAAATTGTTATTCATATCACTGCGGCCCCTGTATTTCATGGCCAACGTTTAGAGGTTGAACACAATATATCATTGAAAAGATTAACCTATTAAATTTAAAATAATCAAGGTCAAAATATAAAACAGTTCCAATGCATTCAAAACATAAATATTTACAATGAATATAAACTCATTTACATCTTCACATATCCAATGCAGTCTAGTAAAGGTATACACTCATTTCTAGGCAAACATAGTTTGTGTATGGACTTCTTGGCTATAGATCAGCCTAGCCCGTGAATGTTTTATTGTATAGTTCGATCTTGAAACCTCGGAAAAAATAATTTGACCAAGGGCCGACTACACACATATGTAATCTGATCGTTAAGATATAATGTTATTGTTCGTGTGTCGTTGCTCATTTCTCAAAGATTTTCTTTCAGATTTATCACGTTATGCAAGTTGTTGGGAGCAAGAATCGGTAAGAGACGAAATAAAAAGAGGGGATTGTCTGTACAGGACAGCAGGCGTTTATCACAGCCCCAATATATGCATGTAGGTATCCTCGATTTAGTACAGGGGCTTAGCTTTGCAATAATCAATGTGTAGGCCGTCTCGTGAGAAAATCAACAGTGTGGACTCAACAACACACAGGCCTACCCGGATAGACACTTTTCGCCTCCTGTGGATTTTCTGTTTCAGGAATCACTCACTACTCTATACATCTATCCCCCTAAGACGGAATGTGTCGGCCGGATCAGTTTGCGCGGACAGCGCAGGCTGATCTGGTCGATACATTACGCAGATGTATATCGCCGCAGCTGTATTTTGGCGCATTTTGAGAAAAAATGTGTAGGCACGTGCCTACAGTGCCTAAAGGGAGCTACGCCCCTGGTAAACGGATGTCGTCTGTTATATATGTGCTAAAATGTTATATATGTGCTAAAATGTTATGGCTTTTCACCACAATAGGGAAACGTTTAATATTTTATTAAACTAATGGAGTGTACCCTAAAGCAGTGACTATTTCAAACAGTGAATTTGACAAGCAAGACATGCAATTAAATGCACTGTATTGTCCAACAAGAGTTGGTTTCAATTCAGATGTGACCTCAGTGAAATTATCTTAATCTTACACCCTATCTCACGGGAACTTAGGCTAGATTAGTTAATAGCACTTAGTTTAAACTTATTTATTTTTCATCGATTGCGAAACAAGCTTTCAGCTTATATTAATCACGCTCGATGTCTGCTTCCTGGTTAAGTCTCGCCGTTTTGTGTGGGGGAAAAGCCGAAGTCAGAACCCGCTCCACACGGAACTCGAACCCGGGATCTTTGGTACGAGAGGCCGTCGCTCTACCTTAGCACTTCTGAAAAGTGTAGGTGCATATCAGCATGTAGACCTGCTCCATTTAATCAAAATATTCAGAGGTTGACAGAAGCCTTTAACATTCGTGTGTAAGTTTTATATCAACGGACTGATCTGCATCTACGCTGTTCACAAAAAACAACGTGTAACTTTTCCCGTGGATGAGCTTTAACCAGAATTAATAGATTCATATTTGTTTTAATGTAAATAATGTTATTGTATTTTATATGGTAGTGACATGCCACCGAAACTAGATTGCTTTGAGGTCATCGTCCAAGAACGTTGTGGTGGTGATACGGCATCTGTTTACAAGAAACTGAAAGCATTTACTCTTTTGATATATGCAGCAGTGCAGCGTGTGCAATGCAAATCGGGTAATTTGTTTTTTTTTCTCTACACATTGATTTAGGATAAAATGCTTTATGTGTGAGCATTTACTTTAATCGTTAGAATCATTATTCAGTTCAAATATATACCTACGATATAAGAACATTACCACGTATATGTAATTCGAAACTTATTTCACGTGACCGTGATCTTATTAGTTCAGAATGTTTAATCAGGGATATGCGTTGGGGAATGCACGATAGTATAATTGCAGATGACAGCGATGCAGATTTAATCAACACTTGATCCGTCCCGCGAGAAAACCATTATTGTGGACTCTGCATAAAGTATCGACTCGGATTAGCCTAAGCATGCTGCGCAGGCTTACCCGAATAGACAATTTTCGCCTCCTGTGGATTTTCTGTTTCAGGAATCATTACTCTATACCTCTAACACCCCCCCCCCCCCCCCCCCCCCTACCCCTGAGACGGGATGTGTCGGCCAGGATTAGCCTGCGCAGGCTGATCTGGGTCGATACATTACGCAGAGGCCATAATGTTGGTTTTCTCGCTGGACGGCTCACTTCATATTCATGCAGTTTCATATCAATCAGCAACACCCGTCATCCGCTGCTTTCCACATCGGGATCGTCTGAAGCAAAGATGACATAAGGTCACTGTAACTTACAATGATGGATAATTGATATACAAGAGTTTAATTGCCTAACTTAACGCTTAAACAAAAATTGTTGACATTGGCATGTAGTTCAAATAGTAGTTGCCGAACTGTGGCATGTTTACATGTGAAGCAACTTATGTACATTGGATTACAATTAGGTTAATACAAGTTTGAAAGGACGATACTAATAACAAGTATTAGTTTATTAATGAGTTGCCATAGTAATGATATAATATAAGAAAGATATGGCGTGTCAATCACAGGTCACAATTATTGTTTTTGGGATAATACATGACGCCGAACTTTCTTTGGATTATTGTATATGTGAGAGGTTACTCTTTTTAATGATATGGGTGATATACTTGTAAAATTGAAGACAGTTCGACGATTTAGGGTTGAAACTTGTTGATTCACATAGACATAAAGAAGGAATTTAATTGCTCATTTTTGACCTGATTACTAGTCATCTCATACTATTTCGTTATGGTTGACATAATTTAGTTAAAGATTAATTCAGAATGCCGCATTCCTTCTGTCTTTTGGATATGTATGCCTTTCATAGTCATTTTCTTCATGAGGCTTATGTATATATTTGTAACGAAGGCCACTGTGACTTCGGGTAACATTTTCAAACAATATGGACATTGTTCTGTATTTGTATCTCGGTATCAACGTGGAGTCTCGTTTGTAGAGGTATTAATATTAACCATAGATGTTTTCAAAATAGACGAAGCTGAATAGGTCATATTAGGTAGAGACAAACCCGTTGTCCACTTAAAGACGCATTTATAGCAGACACCTTTTGAAAACACTGTGTAGAAACTGCTCATCATTTCTCCTTTTTTGTTTAACATCATTGTGATAATTCATATGTTATCAAGATGTTTTCAAAGTATTCCGCTACAGATGTGTTGTATGTGGAAAATGAATGACCAGTGTGCTGTTAAAACATCAGTTGCAGATCAATATGGTATCTCCGTCAGCAGTGGAATAGGCGACACTGATCCGGGCCGAATCATTCCGTCTCAAGGGAATAAAGGTATAGAGTAATGATTCCTGAAACAGAAAATCTACAGGTGGCGAAAAGTGTCTATCCCGGTAAGCCTGCGCGGCATGCTTAGGCTGATCCGGGTCGATACTTTACGCAATGTCCACAATGTTGGTTTTCTCGCGAGACGGTTCAATTATGAGCACCTCTATGAGGAAAGATACAGGTCTGCATGTCTGAACCGTCTGATCAGTTTCTACACGAGTTCACGAAAGCTTCTGATAAGCTTGTGTAGGTAATATAGATAATGTATATCTTGATCAGGTTGTGCGATTCACAGACTGATCTGGATCTGCACCATTCTTACAAGCCAACTTGTAGCTTTTCACTCACATGTCGTATAAAACCGTTTTTTTGGACGTTTCGATATTGCTTACAATTAGACTAAAACCGCGGTAGATTTTTGAGCACAAACGTTTTCAAAAAGCATCGTGGAAAGTTGTTCGGCAAGACGGCGTATAGGGTGCATCCGGGTCTTCGTATGTCGGATTGTCTTGAGGGTCGGTTTTCGTATTACGCGACTCATACAATCATACTGAATAAATATGATATACAACGTAAATTCAAAAACTCATTGTAACAGATGATTGTGAACATGAATTCCTATGACAAAAAGAAGTGAAAATCAATCAGCAATGAGCAATGACTTTTGTTATCGTACCTTTTCGTAGCATTATTACCGAAATACACAATTCAAACCCCAGTTCGGCCAACATTCTTTCCAACGTTTGAAAAAAGTCAATACGACAAGCATCCTTGTGGAAAAACAGACATTGGCATGGAAAGACTGCATTGTGGAATACTGGTGTGAAAACGCCAAGAAAGCCATGGGAAGGTGAACCGGCCTCCGTGATATGACTGAAATAGTATTGAAAACGGCGTTGAACCCCAATCAATCGACAGAAATACGCCCTGCAATCTTCTGTTATAATCACACTAAGTTTGCTCACTCCTCGGTCTTCAACAGGTTGTAACACGTGTTCACATTGTCTCCTTGCGTGGATACAATACAGTTTGTCGTTATGCATGGAATCGGTCACGTAGTTAATAAACAAAAAGAGCATGACATTCATTCTAAACTTTGAAAATAAAGTATGCATACGTATTACTTTCTTTATTTGTTTTGTAGATCCGGAAACAGTCAGTAAGAACCACTCTGGTAATTCGTCCAACAAGATGAAACATTCCTGCCTTCTTCTTGTATTTGCTTGGCTGATGTCTGTTTAGAACTTTAGATATGCATTGTCATGCGCATGTAGGCAACTACATTTTCACCATAAACACATTCGTTACTGTAACTTCGTCGTTGTGTAATGTATTCATGATTCTTGATTTGGAAAGTCGCATCTGGAGATGCTGGATCCTATTGGATCATATTGCCTCCACAACCGCATCACTTTAACCCTTTCCCTCATTCGACAATTCAGCAGCAGACGCCTTTGAACGTATTTTGTCAAAACATAGAAAATCACCATAATTGAATGGATAACCTATGACAAAAGTGGAAAACATTGTGGCAAAGGGAGAAATTGCACGTTTTGTGCAATTTCTTCTTTTGTCACTATGTTTTCAAAAAGCCGTCTGCTTCAGAGGCGTCAGAAAGCGTTTATATGAGCTAAAGGGTTAACTTAACCCCTTTTCTCTTACAAAAAAAAGATGCAGCAGACAACTTTGAAGATATAAAAAAATATAAAAATAAAAGATATAATTATCTAAGCAATTTCTCCTATTGCCACAATGCTTTCAAACGTCGTCTGCTGCAGATGCGTCAAACTGCATTTGCAAGTGGAAAATGTTAAAGACTGTTAGTGCTATACTTTTATATGTGAGCTGTTTCACGAGAAATCCAACATTGTGGACTAAAGTATCGACCCGGATCAGCCTAAGCATGCCGCAAAGGCTAACCCGGACGGACACATTTCGCCTCCTATGGATGTTCTGTTTCAGGAATCGTTACTCTATACGTCTTTCGTATGGTATGGTATGGTGTGTGTTTTATTTACGCAATTTTCAACAATTCTCAAGTTATATCAAGGCTTTTCTTTGGTAAGATAACAGTTCTACTGGACCGTTTATACTGATACCAGCGAGTCAGTTTTAAAGATTTTGTTAGGATCCGGCCGTCGATCGCGACCTCCTCCCGCACCCGAGGCAGATTATCTACCTCTACATCACCAAGGCGGTTAACCCTTTCCCACACACAGATCCGCAGCAGATGACTTGGGGAACGTTTAGTAAATCAGAGTACTGAAAGAACTAAAAGTAGAGGTTAAGAGGAGATGCTGAAGTGTATATATATAGAAATATTTATCTAAAAAAAGAGTCCAACCGTCATGGTTGACAAGTAATGATTCATCAGGCCAGAATCAAATATTTTCAAGATTATAGATCTTGTTGATCTTGTGAACATTAATTGACCCCAACCCCGAATATTTAGCGTAGTGATATCTTTATCCGTTATTGCACTTACATTTTATATTGACACATTCAGAGAAACTTAGAATTTTACTTATTTTACTTTTTCTCGTGTTTGCAATCGTAATTTTGTCAAGAATAATTTGCACTATGTTTTGGGTGAACTGATTTTTGTGTTCTCAGTCATTTACATCACGTGACTGAAGATGTAGCTATAGACATAGTATCCTTGCTATCGCAAGTCTAGTAAAATATAAAGAAAATAAATGAAAGAACGAGTATTGAATAAAGTTGAAGTATTGTGGCAAAAGGAGAATTTGCTCCTTATAAGCATTCTCTCCTCTTGCCACAATATGTGTGAATATCACCTGCAAAAGAGGCGTCAGAAAGCGTATGTATATGAGAAATGGTTATGTGCATTTCGTTTACGTCCATATTGTCGGTCATACCTTCCAGTAACAGTTCATGCATATTCAGTGACTCTGTCATTGATGACATTGTTGCATAAACAACCTCTACTAAGGGCACTAAACTTCGTATTCTCGTCGTTTGTAATCAGACTTATAACACAGGTCTTTAATTTCAGTAATGTTTATTAGGTCACATGTGTAACAGTTACACCTTTATATGCTGGTGTAGGTGTTTTGCATAGGCATTACGTATATAAACTGGGAACTTATGAGCTGTGAAAGTGAAGAAAGAGTTCATCATTAATGAGTATATCTTAGAAATAGTGATAATATATGTTTCTACCTAAAATTAATTATCATGATATGTGTTTCAATGGAAAGAGCAACTTTCTAATATATGCTCATGTTGTACCAGAAATCTAATTAATTTTATTTTTTGCAACAAAAAATGCAATTGATTAATGCGTTCACTCTTGAAGGTGTTCTACTTTGAACAGCCCTACATGGCATTCGAATCAAATTCACTATTTGTATTGCAAATTTAGCGAAATGAGATTATCAAATTTCGCAATCCTTGACCTGACAAAGCACCCGGGATACAGTTTATATAATCACCAGTATAAAACAATTATAAAGGACCATAACAGAACATGTATACCAGAATTCGTTTCTTTACCTGAATTTTAATTACTTAGGTAAAACGATACACAATGATACATATCTAATGAAACCACACCTAGTGGGTTTTTCTCTGCCACTCAGGATTCCTCTATTTAACATACCAACCAATCGGAATAGTTAACGTTATTCCCCCGCTGAATAGATTTAAACAATGCACTTTATTTACAATATTTCATTGGCTAAAAAACTAGGTCAAATCTCATGTTTTACAGCTAACACCGAAAAATAGCAAATTTGACCATGGAAACTCCTAAATTTGGAGTTGTTTCGAAAACGAAACATTCCATATATTATTTATAAGTTGAACGTCAATACCCATTTTCACATCGGGTTTTCGACTTTTTGTTCGTGTTACTTGTATTTTATATCGAAAAAAAGTATCCGAATTTTTGTTTAACCCTTTCCCTCATACGACAATTCTGCAGCAGACGACTTTGAACGTATTTTGTCAAAACATAGAAAATCTCCATAATTGAATGGATAACCTATGACAAAAAGTGGAAAACATTGTGGCAAAAGGAGAAATTGCACGTTTTGTGCAATTTCTTCTTTTGTCACTATGTTTTCAAAAAGCCGTCTGCTGCAAAGGCGTCAGAAAGCGTCTGTACGAGGGAAAGGGTTAACAATATAGTGAATGAGTGGTGTTTTAAGGCCCTTCGACATCAAAGGTCATTTTGGGCGCGTAAGCAAAAAATTAACATTATATCTATAAATGTAAAATAGTAATATTTTGAAAAGTAAACTTAAACAATGAGACAAATACCTTAAACATGATGTCTGCGGTACATAACACAAATATAAGAATATCTGAATAAATGCAAAAAACAAATAAAAATAATGAATAAAGAAAAGCAATTAGGGAATATCATACGAATATTATAAAACTAGTAAGTTAAAGCATAGTTATATCTTTGTCAAACATTATATAGATACATGTTTATGATTATGATCTACATACTTAACGTATGCTAGTTACATAATATATGTATTGCAGTCTTTTAATATTCATATCATGAAAGGCCATGTGCATTTAATTTGTATTACCTTTTATTGCAATATATAATAATACATGTATTGGACTTAAAAGAAATAAAAATGATTTACTATTTGCCAACGTGTATTCTTCATTATAGGAAGGGCCTACATTTATAGACAGTTTACTCGGGTTGTTTACTCAAGGTTCGGCAGCAAAGATTTTA
Organism: Serripes groenlandicus; assembly: GCA_031761405.1. Taxonomy (NCBI): domain Eukaryota; kingdom Metazoa; phylum Mollusca; class Bivalvia; order Cardiida; family Cardiidae; genus Serripes; species Serripes groenlandicus. Next base: position 67,150,323 of record JASEVX010000009.1, on the reverse strand, counting down.
CGCGTAGTGACTAGATTTGTGTAGCGAAGATGAGTATCAAAGGGAGATAACAAAAACATATAATCTAGAATATTAAAATGTTCAGTTATTCCCCTTCATTATATCTATATATATATAATTATATATACACACACGCACAGACATTTAGCCCGACTAGTTGTATGTCAATTTAAATTTAAATGAGGCCAACCTCGAGAGTCGATAAGACGTCAATTACGCACATCTGATACAAATGATGGTAACAATAGAAAAGGCAATGAAAGAAGAGTCCATGACGAATCGATGATGATGCCGAAGCCGATAGGTGTCAGACCTTTGAAATAAATGGTTGTTCAAACTTCGATCTAATCGCTGCTATATGTTCTTTTGGACTTGAATACCTTTAACTTCTCTGCAACACAAGACTGTTAGAAATATATTTGCGAAACTGGAGAAAATATCACCCAAAGCCCAAACGTTATAGATTCAAGATATAGATAAGATAAATAAACAAAGAAAATCCAAAGCACAATGTGTTCTAGTCGCAAGGTTCTCATTCTGTTCTAAAATGAGTCTTTCCCACATGTAGACGTTTTCTGACGCCTCTGCAGCAGACGACTTTTTAAAACATTGTGACAAAAGGAGAAATTGATCAAAACGAACTTTTCCAGTAATTAGACGTTTTCTAACGCCTCTGTAGCAGACTACTTTTGAAAACAAAAGGAGAAATTTATCAAAACGAAACAAATTCAGTAATAATTATATTCATAGAGATTTTCTATATTATTGCTTAGATATTTCAAGGTCGTCTGTTGCATAATTGTTGTGGGTAAGGGGATTTTAAAGTTATTAAAAAAATAAGGTTCACGTGGGTTAAAAATAATACTTATTTGCAACCTGGAAGCTGACCCTTCCACAACTATGCAAAGATATAGAACCTCCAATCTGCAATATGTGTATATTGTTAAGTTATGAATAAGCAATTTCTGCTTTTGCAGCAATATATTCAAATAATTTCATTAATTATACTTCTATGCATTGCCTAGTTGTTTTAAAGATCGTCGGCTGCAGATCTTGTGCATGTGGGCGAGGGTGAAAGAGAAGATCGATTGAAAACGTTGATCTTTGATGGCTCGGCAGCAACACTCATGGAATTGGTTAAGTTGTACCAATCTAGCAAATTGCTCGTTGTCCTAAGTTACTTTCAGATGTTTATCCAAAGTTCCGCTTTTATTTCTTCAGATATTCAATCTTTACTTCTTGGGTACAAGGTCATACCAAAGACTTTACAAAATGGTAGTAATGGCTGCCATCATTGACGATCAGGGTTGCGGGGATAGCAAGACGACTGACTTGCTGGTGTCAGGATAAATGGACCAGTAGTACTGGTAACTTACCCAGGAAACGACGTAATATAACTGAACAATTGTTGAAGGCGGCGTAAAACCAATTTACTTATTGGGATAAAGCAGACGACTCTCAAGACATTATATCAGGTAAACGCTGGGGTGATGATTACATGCTTCGTTGGTCTGTAACGACACTGCTGAATTTCATAAACGCATCCGTCTTAATGAAGTTATTTCAAGAATACAATATTATCTCATCTTAAAGATCTGAGGTTCACCCTACGGTCATGGTTGAAAACATATGTTGTAGAGAAAAAGAGGCCCCCAGTCCATTTAACCAATCTTTAAATAGGCGTCTGCTACAGACGCATCGACGGTTGTCTGAATCAAGAAAAGGATTTACCCGCTGAATTCCTGAAATTGGTAAACCCCATCAACACTGTAATTTGACAATGTGTTATATATTGATGGAGAAATGAACGGTGCTCTACGAAAAGCAACATTAACCCTTTCCCACATACAACAAATCTGCAGCAGGCGATTTTGGAAATATCTAAGCAGAGATAGGGCATAGCTCTGTAAATGAATGTATACTTATTGAATAGGGTTGAACACATGGTGGCAAAAGGGCAAATTGCTCATTTTGAGCAATTTTTCACTTTGTCACACTATTATCTTATTACATTATCCCTTTCCTACATACAGACACTTTGTGATGCCTATGCAGCAGGCGACTTTTGAAAACATTGAATCAAGCACAAAATACGTCTGCTGCAGAGGTGTCAGAAAGCGTTATGAGGGAAAGGGTTGATAACTCGTGTGGAAATAAACAACGTGCGTGCGTAATCCAAAATGGATACTGCTTTATAGAAGTGAAGAGTTAGATTAGACTGCGTCGATGAGAAAGCTGATGTGGATCTAAACTGGTCGAAATGATGAAATCAAGAAATTCCACACACATGTATGGATATTGAACATTATAGCCCGAGATAATACGGATCGAATGTGTCAGATACATGTATTGATATATATTTATATCGAACACTATAGCCCAAAACAATACGGAACGAATGTGAAACACACATGTATTAATAACTGAATATCGAACAGTATAGTCCTAGCTAAAACGGAACGAATGTGTCACATACATGTATTGATATATGAATATCGAACATTATAGCCCAAGATAATACGGAACGAATGTGTCACACACATGTATTGATATATAAATATCGATCATAATAGCCCAAGATAATACGGAACGAATGTGTCACACACATGTATTGATATATGAATATCGAACATTATAGCCCAAGCTTAAACAGAACGAAAAAGTCACATACATGTATTGATATATGAATATCGAACATTATAGCCCCAGATAATACGGAACGAATGTGTCACATACATGTATTGATATACGAATAGTAAACATTATAGCCCAAGACAAATACGGAACGAATGTGTCACACACATGTATTGATATATGAATATTGAACATTATAGCCCAAGATAATACGGAACGAATGTGTCACACACATGTATTGATATATAAATATCGGTCATAATAGCCCAAGATAATACGGAACGAATGTGTCACACACATGTATTGATATATGAATATCGAACATTATAGCCCAAGCTTAAACAGAACGAAAGAGTCACATACATGTATTGATATATGAATATCGAACATTATAGCCCAAGATAATACGGAACGAATGTGTCACACATGTATTGATATACGAATATTAAACATTATAGCCCAAGATAATACGGAATGAATGTGTCACATACATGTTTTGATATATGAATATCGAACATTATAGCCCAAGATAAATACGGAACGAATGTGTCACATACATGTTTTGATATATGAATATCGAACATTATAGCCCAAGATTATACGGAACGAATGTGTCACACATGTATTGATATACGAATATTAAACATTATAGCCCAAGATAATACGGAATGAATGTGTCACATACATGTTTTGATATATGAATATCGAACATTATAGCCCAAGACAAATACGGAACGAATGTGTCAGATACATGTATTGATATATGAATATCGAACATTATAGCCCAAGATAATACGGAACGAATGTGTCACATACATGTATTGATATATGAATATCGAACATTATAGCCCAAGACAAATACGGAACGAATGTGTCACACACATGTATTGATAAATGAGTATCGAACATTATAGCCCAAGATAATACGGAACGAATGTGTCACACACATGTATTGATATATAAATATCGATCATAATAGCCCAAGATAATACGGAACGAATGTGTCACACACTTGTATTGATATATGAATATCGAACATTATAGCCTAAGCTTAAACAGAACGAAAGAGTCACATACCTGTATTGATATATGAATATCGAACAGTATTGCCCAAGATAAGACGGAACGAATGTGTCACATACATGTAATTATATATGAATATCGAACAGTATAGCCCTAGATAAGACGGAACGAATGTGTCACATACATATATTGATATATGAATATCGAACATTATAGCCCAAGATAATACGGAACGAATGTGTCACATACATGTATCGATATTTGAATATCGAACATTATAGCCCCAGATAATACTGAACGAATGTGTCACATACATGTTTTGATATATGAATATCGAACATTAAAGCCCAAGATAAGACGGGACGAATGTGTCATATACATGTATTGATAAATGAATATCGAACATCATAGCCCAAGATAAAACGGAACGAATATGTCACATACATGTATTGATATATGAATATCGAACATTATAGCCAAAGATAAGACAGAATGAATGTGTCACATACATGTATTGATATATGAATATTGATCAGTATAGCCCAAGATAATACGGAACGAATGTATCACATACATGTATTGATATATGAATATCGAACATTATAGTTCAAAATAATAGGGAACGAATGTGTCACATACATGTATTGATATATGAATATCGAACATTATAACTCAAAATAATAGGGAACGAATGTGTCACATACATGTATTGATATATGAATACATGCTTAAAGACTTGAACGAATGTGCCGACTTATGCTGGTCTACAATGTACACACATGGCAAATACAGCTGCAGACATCGTGAAAGGCAGTTGTTCGCTAAAGTTAAAGGGCTAAGAACTCGAGCAATACTACATTAAACGTTCAGGGAGTTGCTCCATGTAGAACGAATGAAACGAATGTTTACCAATAATGTTATGAAAACAGCTGTAATCGAATTAACATTCTAATTTTTCCACCGAGCCTTAAACTCAAAGCTTTACCTTATCAATACTGATTTATTTTTAAATGGACTTGTTGTCAAGCTTTTCATTTGGAAGATTCCATAGCCAGTTCTAGGATACATCAAAATTAAAATGTTGAGTTGAGCCTCCAGACGTTTGGAGCCTGATCAGACGCCGGGGGTTGTCCGCAGCCTGACTATACGAATACTGGTGGCACGGGTGCTGCTGTGAAAAGGGTTACAGTTCATTGTGCTTATGGTTAGGTTTTGCATTTTGATAACACGGCACCCTGACGTATTCCCTCTTTGGAGTAAGTGCATACATAATTACGATGCATTCTAAAGAAAACAAATCAAAGAGCATTGTGGGACGAGAATAGATCGATGCTCTATTTCTGCCCAGTGTCTTCCACATTCCCAGCCTTGATCTGAACTGATCTCTGATACGTCATAAAAGCGTTCAATGAATAATGGAAATGTAATGGACAGACCACTCTTGGCTTACGGATATGTCTTATAAAGCGCTTCCCAATTCGCCATAAACATGAAGCAGTACAAGCATCATTGAAGTGTCTGAAATATGCTACTAAAACCGATCATAAAAGTGTGCAATTCATTTCCAACTCAACATAAAATTCAAAACTTTTGTTTGATGTTGCTTAAACTGTATCTGTATTTTGTTTCTAGATGTATCAATGAATGGGAACGTTTTATTTTACCTGTATGATTTTCGTTTTAAAACGTATTGCATTAAATCAATTTTGTCGATAAGGTACACTAACTACATTTTTTATCTGTTTATACATTTTAGAAAAGATAGTATTATGTCAGTTCAAAATGTACGGTAATGATTTGGATTCAACTACAATGCTACAGAATAGAGCCATTTAAAACATGTTCTGAAATATTTACTTTATATACATACTCTACGTTGTGGGTATTCAAAACAATCGCATCACTTTGTATTAACTTACTAAGACCTATGATCGTTTACTACACCCTATCGGAACATCTTCTCACGTACCTATCCACGGCAACCGACATGGGAATGCTGATGCAATACCAGTTTGTCTTCACGCGCAAAAAAGGGGCGTGGACTAAATATATACGTCTAATCCAAGTCACATTCCATAACGAATTATTAGTGTACATGAATATATTTTAACAATGTAAATATAAACCTTGCCATGGTAAAAGGGGTGTCTACATGCCATGTATATAATATATACGTGTGCTGTACACAGCTAAAGATCGTCTTCGAAGTGTCGTAGTTGGCAGCGATTGACCATGGTTAGATCCCCAGTTGGGTCATACCAGAACCTTGAACAATGTTAGAAATCAGGGGCGTAGCTTGGCAATAATCAATGTGTAGGCCGTCTCGTGAGAAAATCAACAGTGTGGACTCTGCGTAAAGTATCGACCCGTATCAGCATAAGCATGCCACACAGGCGTACCCGGATATACATTTTTTCGCCTCCTGTGGATTTTCTGTTTCAGGAATCACTACTCTATCTATCCCCCCCTTAGACGGAATGTGTCGGCCGGATCAGTCTGCGCGGACAGCTTAGGCTGATCTGGTCGATACATTACGCAGATGTGTATCGCCGCAGCTGCATTTTGGGGCATTTTTAGAGCCTGAAGGGAGCTACGCCCCTGGAAATGGCTTCCATCCTTGACGATCAAGGTTTGCGGAGAAAGTATTTCGACTGATGCATCGCTGTCAGGGAAAAGGATACCGGTAGTATGTAGGGTTTGGTGTGAAACGGTTGTAACTAAATACCTATTTTGAAAACCCTGGTTTAGGGGCAATTTTGACCCCTTTGTAAACAATGCAAATTTATGTGCCATTGCTCAGAACGAGCAATGGCACCTAAATTTCCATTGTTTACCAAGAAAAATGATTTAATGCTTATAAAGACTTTATGGCGACGAGATTAACCTTGGTAAAAAAGTACCAATTTTAGTTACAACCGTTTAGTATTCCGTCTTGTTATCACATGACAGCATTGACCGCACGCATGCACATCACAACATGTACTTTCATTAAACACACAATGAAAACACACATGGTGGGATGACTGACGCAAGAGTTGCTGAACACCCATTCCCCACATACAACAAATCTACAACAGACGACTTCGGAATTATCTCTACACAAATATAGACAATCTCTATAAAACGCAAGTAGGCCTGCACTTATTAAAAACAGTAGAAAACAGTGAGAAAGGGAGAACATTCTCATGATCATCAATTTCTCAGTTTGCGTCAATGTTTTCAAACGTCGTATGTCTGTTGCATGGGCTCCTAAATGCGACTGTAATGTGGAAAGGGTTATAGCTTATGAAAATGCATGTGCGTCATACAAATGAACCTTTACACAAATGAGCCGTCCCGCAATTAAAAACAACAGCATGGACTCTGCGTAATGTGTCGATCCATATCAGCCTGCGCAGTCCGCGCAGGCTATTCCGGGCCGACACATTCCGTCCCAGGTGGATAGAGGAATAGAGTAATGATTCATGAAACAGAAAATCCACAGGAGGCGAAAAGAGTCTGTCCGAGTCCGACTGTGCGGCATGCTTAGGCTGATATCGGTCGCGGGACGGCTCAAATGTCATGGTCAGGATTGCTATACATGTCGAAGATATCAGAGATGATGTAACATGAAATAGTTTAATTAATAAACAGTCATCGACAATAAAAAATGTCGCAGACGACATTGACAACACGGAGGTAAATAGGATTAATTGATTGATTGATTGGGGTTTAACGCCGTTTTTAACAATTTCTCAGTCATATCACGGCGGCCAGTTCACCTACTCATGTGTTTCCTGGTTTTCTCACACCAGTACTCCACATAACAATCTTCCCAAGCAACTGGCTGCTTTTCAACATAGACTTAGCCCATTGGTGGAAGACGAATGACGCATGTCGCAATGACTTTTGTCAAACGTCGAAAAGAAAGTTGGCCGAGCCGGGATTCGAACTCACAACCCCTTGATTGAAAGCCCGCGTCGTTACCGACTGAGCTACCGGGACTCGACTAGGTAAATAGGAGATATTCATCTCCGAATAAAAAAAAAATCTTCCAATTTTCCCCCCTTTGTTTACATGTCCATGTTGGATATTGTAATGCAGACGACTCTGGAAATGTGATATCCGGTAAACGGTTAACTACTCATTGCCTTATTTACCCGTTCCCACATATAGATGCTTTCTGAGGTATCTGCAGCATACGACTTTTGAAAACATAGTGGCAAAAGGTGAAATTTCTCATAATGAGCAATTTCTCCATTTTGCCACAATGATTTCAACTCTATTCAATAATCATACTATCATTCATACACATTTTCTACATTTTGGCCTTGATAATTTCAAACTCGTCTGCTGCAGATTTGTTGTAATGATGTGGGAAAGTGTTAAAGTATGTTTAACCCTTTCCCTCATACGACAATTCTGCAGCAGACGACTTTGAACATATTTTGTCAGAAAATAGAAAATCTCTATACATGTAATTGAATGGATAACCTATGACTAAAAGTGGAAAACATTGTGTCAAAAGGAGAAATTGCTCGTTCTGAGCAATTTCTTCTTTTGTCACTATGTTTTCAAAAAGGCGTCTGCTGCAGAGGCGTCAGAAAGCGTCTATATGAGGGAAAATGTTAATAATCAACATTGAATTGCTTCAGTGTTGATAACGTTGCTCCAAAGTACTGAACATCCATTAAAGGTTCAGAGAGATGTTGTATATTTTATATTTTGTTAACCCTTACCAACATACAACAAATATATATGCAGCAGACGACTTCTATTCGACGACATCTACACAAAATCATATGTCAAATCTCCATACTGAAAGTATGTTTATCAAATAAAGTTGTTGAAAACATGCCGACTGACAAAAAGAAACAAATTGTCTATCTGAACCACGTATCCCTTTGCTGCAATGTTTTCAAAAATCGTCTGCCACTTATGCCTCAAAATGCGTGCGCATGTGGGAATTGATTGGCGCAGACAACTCTGAAAGTATATTATGATGTAACGTGTTATGGGTTAATGTATTCTGTAACACGTTGAATATACGCATGTTCGGAGTGTCATAGAATAACCCATCGCTTACTTCACAGGATCTTTTTGGAGACGTCTGCTTCGAAAGGGATATACACGTATTGTAAGGGAAATGTTGTTAACATCTGCACAATTTCGTAGTACACTTTTATCTTTATACATAGTTGAAATTAGTGTAATAAAAAGCGAAATTTCTCGTTTAGAGCAACTTCTCCATTTGCTTCATTACTTTTAAAAGCCGCCTGATGCAAAGGCATTATAACCGGTCTGTATTTCGTAAACAATATTAAAATGTGTGAATATAGGTTAGAAAAAAACTATCATGTTCTAAAGACCTCTATATATATGTGGGTGACGAATACGATACAGAATTTAGGACAAGGCATGTTAAATTACTATTTTCAGGACGTTCTCAATAACCCCTTTCCCTCATACAACACATCTGCAGCAGACGACTTTTAAAAACATGACCTGAAATACAGAAAATCTCAATAAATCAAATTATAATAATTGAATATAGTTGTGTGAAAACATTGTTTCGTAGTACACTATTATCTTTAATAAAAAGCGAATTTTCTCGTTTAGAGCAACTTCTCCTTTTGCTTCATTACTTTTAAAAGCCGCCTGATGCAAAGGCATTATAACCGGTCTGTATTTCGTAAACAATATTAAAATGTGTGAATATTATGGAACGCCGAATCTACATAAACTCAAATATTTGAAGAGCTCTTCAAATATTTAGAGAGCTCTTCAAATAATTAGAGAGCTCTCCAATTGAATTAATGATATCATCAATTCAATTGAAGAGCTCTCTAATTGATTTAAAGACCTCTCTAATTCAATTGAAGATATCTCCAAATCAACAATTCATTTGTTGCTCTCACTAATTGAATTAGAGAGCTCTCCAAATCAATTGGAAATATCTTTAATTCAATTAGAGAGAGCAACAAATGAATTGGAGATATCTCCAATTCTTCCAAATTAAACATATCCATAATTGATTTGGAGATATCTCCAATTGAATTGTAGAGCTCTCCAATTGATTTGGAGATATCTCTAATTGATTTGGAGATATCTTCAATTAAGTTGATTTGGAGATATCTTCAATTGAATTAGAGAGCTCTCCAATTCAATTGAAGAGCTCTTCAATTGAATTAATGATATCATCAATGCAATTGGAGAGCTCTCTAAATATTTGAAGAGCTCTTCAAATATTTGAGTTTATGTAGATTTGCGTTCCCTCTTTAAATATTTAGAGAGCTCTTCAAATAATCAGAGAGCTCGCCAATTGAATTACTGATATCATCAATTCAATTGGAGAGCTCTCTAATTGATTTGAAGACCTCTCTAATTCAATTGAAGATATCTCCAAATCAACAATTCATGTGTTGCTCTCACTGATTGAATTAGAGAGCTCTTCAAATCAATTGGAGATATCTTTAATTCAATTAGAGAGAGCAACAAATGAATTGGAGATATCTCCAATTCTTCCAAATTAAACATATCCATAATTGATTTGGAGATATCTCCAATTGAATTGCAGAGCTCTCCAATTGAATTGCAGAGCTCTCCAATTGATTTGAAGATATCTCTAATTGATTTGGAGATATCTTCAATTGAATTAGAGAGCTCTCCAATTCAATTGAAGAGCTCTTAAGCTTCAATTGAATTAATGATATCATCAATTCAATTGGAGAGCTCTCTAAATATTTGAAGAGCTCTCTAAATATTTGAAGAGCTCTCCAAATATTTGAGTTTATGTAGATTTGGCGTTCCATAGAATATAGGTTAGAAAAAACCCATCATGTTCTAAAGACCTCTATATATATGTGGGTGACGAATACGATACAGAATTTAGGACAAGGCATGTCAAATTACTATTTTCAGGGCGTTCTAAATAACCCCTTTCCCTCATACAACACATCTGCAGCAGACAATTTCTAAAAAACATGACCTGAAATATAGAAAATCACAATAAATCAAATTATGATTATTGAATATAGTTGTGTAAAAAACATTGTGGCAAAGGGGGAATTTGTTCATTTTCTCCGTTTGTCACAAGTTTTCAAAAGTCGTCTTCTGCAGATACGTCAAATGTATACGTCTGTGTTTGGAATCTCTAATTCATCGCAAAACCTGACAGTTGAAATGGGAAATAAGCAAACATAAAATAATTCTGATCCCTTCCCTATATCTTGTATAACTAGACATATGCAGTGCCTCCCCTTAACTCCAGACATAACAGTAGTACTCTTTGATCTAGTTAAATTATCAACTTGTATAAACATTCGTCCACCTGCAGACGCTTTCTGACGCATCTGTAGCAGACGTTTTGGAAACGATAGTGCCAAAAGTAGAAATTGCTCATGATGTTTTCGGCTCTATTTAATAATTCAGCTCCCATTTAAAGACGTATTTTTCCTTTTTGGCCAGGATGTTGTCAAAGTCGTCTGCTGCAGATTTGATGTAAGTGGAAAAGGGTTAAATTAAACAACATGTGTAATATCAATATCAAAACTATTCAATAACAGTCGAGTCTACCGACCTGGGGCATCTCTGTTCCTATCCCATTATGGCATGGACACTCCATGTATAAAAGCTTGTAAGACATTTGGTATTAGTTTGTTTTATTGTTTTTGGTATTGGAAAAAAGGGTTGAATGTTGTCCAAACGGATTCTCAAAATATTTACATTTCAATATATGCAAATAAAAGTGCAAGGCCGCTTGATTCACAAGGGTTTTGAGTGTAAAGAATGCCTTAATTCTACATTTAATGTCCCTTTGTCGAGCATGTGGCGATTGAAGAGCATACTTATCTCAATTCGTGCATCACATGTCGTCAGTTATCAACTGTAAAAGATAAGCAACGGCACAGTGCCAGAGAGTATGTACTTAAATTTCAAAGTTTAAAGATATGATCCGAGATAAAGTGCATTGTTTAAAACGTAAAAGAAGAATTCAATCAAACACGGGTTCGTGGTGATGCAATCGTTGGTACCACGTGATTTTTACTATTTTGGTAAGCAACCAATCAACAACGGGGAATCCAATCGGAACAGTTTGATTGATGGGTTCACTATGAGGTAAAAACCCGAGAACACCGAATAATAACATTTACTACTGTAAACATGGCGCGCTACCAAAACATCGTTTTTGTGACATTATTATGCGTGTATGATTTATTTATTGTGGAAAGTAAGATTTTCAGCAAATCTGTGGGGGACATTTCAATATTCCAACAACCAGAAGTGAATACTTATACCAGAGAACAAAATTTACGGACAAGAAGGTCATTGGAATCGGAGAACGCTAACTATACACTATCTGGGAACAGTATTCATTCACAAAATTTGACCTTAAATACTACCACGTTTTCACTACATGGCGTCAATGACAACGAGGTGTTTGTTCACTGGAGCGGGGAAAACAACGATGTAAGTCATTTTGTATATATGATAATGTCAATAATCGTATTTTAGTGTCAGTGATTAAACTGTCAAGATGTATATTAATGTTTGCAATCTGTACCCTAAACAGTGAGTTTTCGGTTGCGTATTTATAAATTATATATATCGGCATACTATATGGTTCGTTTTTAACGTGGCGTGTTGTCTTTAGTCTGCTTCCTTTTACAACTTTTCCGCACGACCACACAGACTTTTAATTTAAGCCACACCCTTTATCCATCTTTACACGGTGTAAACATGTAATAAATGTAATAAAGTAGAGGTAAGCACTGATGTCATAAGCTAATTAGCATTATGGAACTATAAATTCTGTATGTAATTCACTGTTACACACTAAATATAATTATGAATTATTACGTTCAGTATTGTTTACGAATTTAAAACAGTTTAAATGAACATAAAGTAGGTTAAAATTAGCATAAGATGTAAAGGGTTTCTAAGTTATAGTTATAAATGTTAATAATAAATCTTCTCTTGTCACAATGTTTCTAAACTACATTCAATACTTATACCCTCATTTATAGATTCTAATTTGATAATAAACCCTTTCCCACATACAACAAATCTGCAGCAAATGACTTGAGTAATTATAAGCCATTTTTCCTTTTTCAACAATGTTTTCAAAAGTAATCAACCTGCAAATGAGTCAAAATGTTTCTGCAAACTATGTGGGAAAAAGTTAAGGGTCACCAGGGATTTAAGTTCTTCTGACAAAAATATGTTGAATATATTTAGAAGATGCAATTTTGAGGTCAGAAAACATTGTTGGAAAGGAAGAAATTGCCCATTTTGACCAATTTCTCCTTTTTCCAAAATATGTTCTTAAATTGTAAGCTGCATAGGCACTTAGAATTGTCTATAACATTGTGTTTTTAACTATTTATATTCTTTTCCTTTGCAAAATATGCTCAAAAGAGGTGGGGCAGATAAAATGTAAACATTGAATACTTAATTGAGCGGGAAACTTGCATTTCTATTATAAAAGAATTAACTTCTTTTCAATAGAGACTCTAGAGGAGTAAATAGCAAACAATAGGATGGTCGGAAAGTTTACAAATACCTGAAAAATTTCCAAAGATTGAGAAAATTTTCCACAATGAATATTATTGTAGAGATTGAGACTAAGGTAGACACTCTAACCACAAACACAGTGCACCTAAGGGACTTTGAAAACATCGCTATAGACAAAAACATGGAAAACCTCAATTTTTGAATATTGCTAAAAACATTGTGAAAAATTGTTCATTATGAGCAATTTATGCTTCTCAACTGATGCAAATGCATCAAAATGTGTTTGCTTGTGGGAAAGGCTTAAATATGATATATGAACGTATTATCAAATAGAGAAAGACAAAGACAACTCTGAATGTGTGTAAGCATGTTTATATGGGTATTGTATGCTGAAACACGATGTATATATATACACATTCTTAATATTTCTGCTTAGACAATTTATAAGCATAAATACTGAAGCAGATTTGTTGTATTTGGGAAAGGATTAATTGACTATCTTGAGTACTCACAACAAAAGGTTTCAACATCAACCAAGGGTTAAACCCTTTCTAATATAAACATATTCTGACGCTTCTGCAGTAGAGTCAACTTTTGAAAACATTGTGGCAATAGGAGAAATTGCTCATTAAATGTCTTCAAAATCTTCTACTGCTGATTTGTTGTATGTGGGAAAGGGTTAAGATTGATTGATTGATTGTTTGGTGTTAAAAGCTATTTTTAACATTTTTAGCTCCACTGGCTGAAAGCCAGTCGAGCTTATGTCATGGCGAATTGTCCGTCGTGCGTGCGTGCGTAAACTTTTTCCTTTAAACGACTTCTTCTCAATAACCACTTGGCCAATTTGGTTGAAACTTCATAGGAAGCATCCTCTCAATGTCCTCTCTTAAATTCCTTCATTTTTTTTTTATCCATCCATAATTCTGGTTTCCATGGCAACCAAAAGAAAAAAATAGTGAAAACTTAAAAAATCTTCTTCTCTGAAAGTGTCAGGCCGATTTTCAAATAATTTTGTAGAAATGTTCCTTGGGTGACCCTTTATTAGATTCCTTCAAGAAATGTTGATTGATCGAAAAACATGGTCGCAAGAGGGCGGGGCTATTTTGCCTTATATGACCATAGTGAAAACTTAAAAAATCTTCTTCTCAGAAAGTGTCAAATAATTTTGTAGAATCTGTTCATTGGGTGACCCTCTATCAGATTCCTTCAAGCCATGTTGATTGGTCATAAAATATGGCCGCCAGAGGGCGGGGCTATTTTGCTCTATATGACCATAGTGAAAATTAAAAAAATCTTCTTCTCCGAAAGTGTTGAGCAGATTTTCAAATAATTTTGTAGAAATGTTCTTTGGGTGACCCTCTATCAGATTCCTTCAAGCCATGTTGATTGGTTCAAAAATATGTCCGCCATGGGGTGGGGCTATTTTGCCTTATATGGCTATTGTGAAAACTTAAAAAATCTTCTCCTCCGAAAGTGTCAGGCCGATTTTCAAATCATTTTGCAGAAACATTCCTTGGGTGACACTCTACAAGATTCCTTTAAGCCATGGTGGTTGGTAAAAAATATGGCCACTAGGGGGCAGGGCTGTTTGGAGATTTGATTTTTGCCTTATGGCCGTGGAGCGATACTGGCCCTCTTGGGCCTCTTGTTTCAGTTATATCATGGCGTTTCCTGGGTTAGTTACCAGTATTACTGGGCCATTAATCCTGACAGTCGGTTGTAATGCTAACCCTGCAACCGTTGGGTGCCAAGAAGGGCAGCCATTGCTACTATTTTTAAAAATAGAAAATCTCTATAATTGAATGAATAACCTATGACTAAAAGTGGAAAACATTGTGTCAAAAGAAGAAATTGCTCGTTTCACTATGTTTTCAAAAAGCTGTCTGCTGCAGAGGTGTCAGAAAGCACCTATATGAGGGAAAGGGTTAAAGGTTTAATCCTTACAGAAAATCTTCAGCAGACATCTTTTTAAACATCTTGACAAAAATATTAAAAATCTCTATTTTAAGGAAATACTAAGCTATTCCTTTTATTGCAGAGCCCCAGTAGCTTAGTCGTTAGTGACGCAGGTTGTCAATCCAGGGGTTGTGAGTTCGAACCCCAGCTCGGCCAACATACTTTTCGACGTTTGACAAAAGTCACTGTGGCAAGTGTCATTCCTCTTTCACCAATGGGCTAACAGTCTATGTGGAAAAGCAGCCAGTTGCTTGGAGAGTATGTCGTGTGGGGTGCTGGTGTGAGTAAACCAGGAAATATATGTGTAGGTGAACTGGCCGCCATGATATGACTGAAAGATTGTTGAAAACGGAGTTAAACCCCAATCAATCAATCAATTTATTTCAATATTTATAAGACCGCCTCGGTGGCATTTCATTCTAAGTATCACAATTATATTGTCAGTGATAAAAATATTACATAGTTTTCTTCAGATCTTTTCAGACCACCTTGGTGGTGCAGTGGTAGAGCGCCCACCTCCTGTGCTGGAGGTTAAGGGTTTGATCCCTGGCAGGGTCCTACTGAAGACTTTAAAAATGGTAGTATGATGGCTGCATGCCCTCCTTGACGCTCGGGGTTGCAGTGTTAGCATTATATTATTTACAACTGACTATCTGGTGTCAGGATAAATGGACTAGCAGTACTGGTAATCTATCCAGGAAACGCCGTGAAATAGCTGAAATTTTTTTGAAATTTTGACGCATCTGCAGCAGACAACTTTTGAAAACTACTGTCGTGACAAAAGGAGAAATTGCTCAAAACAGGTAATTTCTCCTTTTGCCACAATGTTTTTTTTACTTTTATTAGTAATTATACCTACAATTATAGATATTTTCCATATTTGTGAGTTGACATTTTCAAAGGCGTCTGCTGCAGATTTGCTGTATGTGGGAAAGGGTTAAAAAGCTCTATAAATGAAATTAAGATTATTGAATAGAATATAAAACATTATGACAAAAAAGGAAATTGATTATCATGATGAAAGGTCATCTCGCTGCAGAGGTGTCTAAATGAATCTACATACATGTAGGAATTTGGGTTAATGTCTTTTTTATTCCCAGCTGTTACTAAGATGTTATTTAACAAGTTGCCTGATATAATATTGGATATATACAACATATCTGCAACAGAGGTATTTGTAGACAAATCTAGATGCAAAACTAATTTACCAATTATGAAATTTCTTTAATCCCCCTTTCCTACATGTAGATGCATATTGATGCCTTGGTAGCAAACAACTTTTGAAATTATAGAGGCGAAAGGAGAAATTGTTCATAATGAGCAATTTCTCATTTCATCACAATATTTTCAACTTTATTAAAAAATGGTCATCTGCTGCATTTTTGTTTTATGTTGGAAAGGGATAAATAAAAGGATAATTATTAAATAAAGTGCTTTTGAAACATTGTTGAAGAAGGCGAAATTAAAAAAAACAACAGTGATTTAACATTTTGCTACATTTGTTTGTTACATCTCTGTATCTAAAATTTAAACATTTAAATGGTCTTTAGTTGCAGTATTGTCATATGTATTATTATGGCAGACAACAGTGTTAAAATATGACATCAGGTAACCTTTTTGCCACCGGCAGAGCCATTTTAACGCTTTCCCACATACATTTACAATTCTGCAGCAGACGACTTTAAAAATATACCCGAAAAAAATTGTTGAATTATAAGAGTTGAAAACATTACTTGTTTTTTAGCAATTTCTTCTTTTGTCGCCATGTTTTCAAAAAGCCATCTGCTGCAGAGGCGTTGGAAAGCCTCTATGTGAGGGAAAGGGTTAAACCTTTCCTACATACAGACACTTTCTGACGCCTCTGTAGCAGACTAATTATGAAAACATTTTGGCATAATTTGCCACAATGTTGTCAACTTTTTTCAATATTTGTTCTTTCTTTATTAGAGATTGAGTTTCATTACTTTTGACTAAATCTTTTTAAAGCCATCTGCTGCAGATTTAGTGTATGTGGGAAAGGGTTAAAGCATATATATGCCAGCAGACAACTTTTTATTAACACGTACGTACTCTTGCAAAAAGAGAATTCTCCATTTGCCACAAAGTTTTGAAGTTCAATTCTATCCAATTTATTTACCTATAATTATAAACATTTTCAATATTGATGCCAAGATCTATTTCAACTGCAACAAATTTGTTGTATGTGGGAAAGGGTAAAATTAATATGAAGATGGTATTAAAGGTACAAAAAGCTTATATCAGGAACAATGATCACTTGTTAACCCTTTCCCTCATATAGACGCTTTCTGACCTCTCTGCAACAGACGGCTTTTTGAAACCATAGTGACAAAAGAAGAAATTACTCAAAACGAGCAATTTCTCCTTTTGCCACAATGTTTTTTCACTTTTAGTCATAGGTTATCCATTCAATTATAGAGATTTTCTATGTTTTGACACAATATGTTCAAAGTCGTCTGCTGTGCAGATGTTTCATATGAGGGAAAGGGTTAAAGATACAAAAAGCTTATATCAGGAACAATGATCACTTGTTAACAGAAGAAGGAAATCAAAGCAGACAACACTTTCCAACATACAACAAAACTGCAGCAGACAATTTTGAATTTATTAAGGCCCAAAAAAATTGTAAAATCTCAATAAATGAAATTTGTACTTTTTGAATATTATATAGTTAAAAACAATGTGACAATTTAAAAGGCGAAATTGCTCAGTATAAGCCATTTGACTCCAGATTACCATGATGTTTTCTAAAAGTGTCTGTTGCTAAGATGCACCTGATGGAGTGTATGTGGGAAACAGTTGATGTCTTAACCCGTTCCCTCATACGACAATTCTGCAGCAGACGACTTTAAACTTATTTTGTCTAAACATAGAAAATCTCCATAATTGAATGGATAACCTATGACAAAAAGTGGAAAACATTGTGGCAAAAGGAGAAATTGCTTGTTTTGTGCAATTTCTTCTTTAGTCACTATGTTTTCAAAAAGCCGTCTGCTGCAGAGGCGTCCGAATGCGTTTATATGAGGGAAAGGGTTAAAGTGTGAGTGTATTTTTGGATGAGCAGAATAAATTGAGAATAATTTTATCCTTTCCATCATGCATAAAATTCGTTTAACTCAATTGCAGCAGACGACATGTGAACACATTAATGGGTAAAAGCAGAAGATGTTCAGTAGGAGCCACTGTGTTTTCATGTCTGTTTTATAATTAAATTTTCATTTATGAACAGAAATCCTTTTTTTTTCCTATTTAACTGCGTTTTCAAAATGTGTCTGCAGATTTGTTGCCTGCAGGAAAGGTTTAATTGCCATTTTGATATACAACAGACACACTTAACCCTTTCCCACATTCTTCAAATCTGCAGCAGACGACTTTGAAAACATTAATGAAAGATCTGAAAAATCTCTAGAAATTAAGGTATTCTTACTAAAAAAAAGTTAAAATATTGTGGCAAAAGTAGAAATTGCTCATTTTGAGCAATTTCTCCTTTTGTCATATTGTTTTCAAAAGTCGTCTGCTGTAGATGCGTCAAAATGCGTCTATATCCTTTCCCATACATTTGCTTTCTGCGATGCCTCTGCAGCAGACAGCTTAAGAAAACATTGTGGCAAAAGGAGAAATTGCACATATTTTTTCAATATTTGCAATGGTCCTTCAGTAATATGAGAATTTCGCAATTTATGCCTAATTCGTTTGTTGCAGATTTGTGGTGTCTGGGAAAGTGTTAATAAATCCTTGTACTTTATTGCATGATTCATAATAACCCTTCCCCTCATATATAGAAGCTTTCTGATGCCTCAGATGACTTTCTGAAAACGTGCCAAAAGAAGAAATTGCTCAAAACGATAACCACGTTTTTAACTCGATTTAATCATTGTAACTTTCATTTAAAGGGAGTTTCCAAATTATTTTGGGTATGTTTTCAAAGTTGTCTGCTGCAGATTTGTTGTATGTGGGAAAGGTTTAATTTTATGCATCATTACAATTAATGCTCTTATCTGAACACTGAAAGGCATAAAGCATTTAGAATCACTTTATTGCACTAAATGCGCTGGTTGCATGCTGTCCTTAGCCTTTTCACACATGCTGACACATTTAACCCTTTCCATCATAAAGACGCTTTCTGATGCCTCTGCAGCAGACGGCTTTTTTGGAAAACATAGTGACAAAAGAAGAAATTGCACAAAACGTGCAATTTCTCCTTTTGCCACAATGTTTTCCACTTTTAGTCATAGGTTATCCATTCAATTATAGAGATTTTCCATTTTTTGACAAAACATGTTCAAAGGCATCTGCTGCAGAATTGTCGTATGAGGGAAAGGGTTAACCCTTTATAATATACCGCAGATGACTTCTGAAATCATAGTGGCAAAAGGAAAATTACTAAAAAGAAAAAAAATGGTGTATATATTTATACAGAAGCATTTTCTCTTTGTCATGATGTTTCAACCTTGTCAAAGTTATATATACTCCCAGTTTTCATGGAACTGCAGCCTCGGTGGTCACGGTATTGGTTGGGTGTCCACTTCAGGTACAGGGGTACCGGGTTTGATCCCTAGTTGGGTCAAATGGAATTAATGGCTGCCCTCCTTGGAGATCAGGGTCGCAGGTTAGCATTACAACTGACTGGCTTGTACGTGTCAGGTAAATGGACCAGTAGTACTGGTAACATACCCAGGAAACTGATTTTTTTTTAAAGCGTCAAAAAATACCAAACAATCAATCAATCAACTAGTTTTAATGGATTGACACTTATAATTTACTTATCAAAGATTTACAAATTAGAAGAGACCCTAAGAATATAATATCATCTTAACAGTTTCCCCCTCCGAATTATTGATTACAGTCGTCTGCTGCTATTGCATCAAAATGCGTCTGCAGTTAGGAAAGGGTTAAGAGATGTTGGTTCTACAGAGGTATCGGTTCAATAAATTGCGATGCAACATTTCTGCCATTTGTCTGTCAGTTACAAGTTTGCTAATTACGTTGTATATTTTTTTGTTTTGTCATTTTGGATAGAATTTTAAATTGTTAGTTTACCTTTACCCACATAGAACACATCCGCGGCAGATTTCCCCGATTTACTCATTGAGGCAAATTTCTGTAAATGAAAGTATATTCATTAAATAGGGTTGATAACATTGTGGCAAAAGGAGAAAATGCTCATTATGAGTGAGCATTTACTCCTTCTGTCATAACATTTTCAAAAGTCGTCTGCTGCAGATGCGTCAGAAAGCGTATTATTACATACATTTGGAAATAAGCCCGGTTATATCATAGTCTGTGTCCCATTAGCTCATGGGAAACGCCTAACCCTTTCCCACATATAGATGCTTTCTGACGCATCTACAGCAGACAACTTTTAGAAAACGATGTTACAACAGACGAAGTTGCTCAAAATGAGCAATTTCTCCTTTTGCAACAATGTTTTCAACTCTTTCCAGCATTAATAGTACACTTTTATTTTTTGAGATATTCCATACTTCTGTGTTCATGACTTCAATGTCGTCTGCTGCAGATTTGTTGTATGTGGGAAATGTTGCAAATAAAGGAGAATAAGATAATGTTGAAGACTGATATCTAAAATTGGACAAACATTTTAATAATAATGTTCTAGTATATTAACTTGGTCTGATATTTTAGAGCTATGTATTGGAGTTTAATATTGATACAATTTTTGTGTAAACATTGTGGGAAATGTTTGCAATTGCTCATAATTGATCGACATCAAAAGCTGTCTATTTCAGCTAAAAGGCTTAGGGAGGTTAAATGTGAATACTAATTGTCATTCAAAATGACAGATAATCTAAATATGTGATATGTCAGTATGTCAGTTAATAATAGTAAGTATGAGTTTTTGCATATGTTATATATATAGTTACATATTACAAGATATTACATTTTTAGTTGACATATCCTGTAAAAATCTCCTTTCATACCTCTGAAACAGGCAGTATTATTAACTTTTGAACACACTGCAAGAAAATTATAAACAAAACTAATTAATGCATGTCCATGCAAAGTTAAGGAAAATCTGTATAATATATGAAAGTATAATTATTGAGTTAATGTTAAAAGCCTCATGGAAACATGAGTACCGTAATAATGCTCAAATTTTATGAGCAATTCACTCTTTACTCGACAATGTTTTGAAAAGTTGTCTGCTGCAGTCTATAATTTTACCAAAATGTTTCTGCATGTGGGAAAGGATAAATAGATATATCAGCAGTACCTGGTCATTATTTGTTCTTTTCCTTAGGTTTACAATATTAACCCTTTCACACCTGCAGACACATTTTCACGCATTAGCAGCAGACAACTTATATTAACCTTTGCCCACATATACAACAAATCTAGAGCTGACCACTTTGAAAACAAAATTCTGGACAAAAGTATGGAAACACTCAATAAATGATAGAATAATAATTAAAAAGAGATGAAAACATTGTGGAAAAAGGAGCAATTATGTTATGAGCAATTTCTTCTTTTGCCACATTGTTTTCAAAGGTCGTCTGCTGCAGAAGTGTCAGAAAGTATCTGCATATGGGAAAGGGCTAAATCATGGGCTCTGGAAGGTTTATCGCCATGTTGACTGTCATTCCATTGTTTGTGTGTTTGAACCCTGAGAATGGCCAACTTTCTTTCTGACATTAACATAATGAGACAACCATTATCTGTCTTTCACCAATGGGCTAACAGTCTATATGCCATAAAGCAGCCCGGTAACTGGAAATGCTGTTTGGAGAACTGATGTGATTATTATGTCTCCCCCATACACGGGGGTGACATATTGTTTTTGCCCGTTCCATCCGTCCTTCCGTCTGTCACACTTGTTTCCGCTCAATAACTGAAGAACGCTTGGGCGTAGGAACTTCATACTTGGTATGCAGGTTGGTCATGACCAGAAGCTGACCCCTATTGATTTTGATAACAGAATTGTTGATTTTGAGGTCAGTACGTCTAAAGTCAAGGTCACAGTGACAATGAGCTGAAAAATTGTTTTTGCTTGGGCCCAGGAACTTCATACTTTGGTGTGCAGGTTGGTCACTACCAGCAAATGACCTCTATTAATTTTAAGGTCACTAGGTCAAAGGTCAATGTCACAGTGGTCCAGGTCACTGCCGTCACACTTGTTTCCGCTCAATAACTGAAGAACGCTTGGGCGTAGGAACTTCATACTTGGTATGCAGGTTGGTCATGACCAGTATATGACCCCTATTGATTTTGATAACAGAAGGTCGAAGGTCAAGGTCATGGTGACGCTGTGAGGTAAAAAATGGTTTCCGCTCAATAACTGAAGAACGCTTTGGCCGAGGAACTTCATACATGGTATGCAGGTTGGCGATGCCCAGTAGAAGACCCCTATTGATTTGATGTCAGAAGGTCAAAGGTCAAGGTCATGGTGACCTTGTGAGGTAAAAAATGGTTTCTGCTCAATAACTGAAGAACGCTTGGGCCGAGGAATTCAATACTTGGTAAGCAGGTTGGCCATGCCCAGTAGAAGACCCCTATTGATTTTGTTTGCTTTTGAGGTCAAAGTCAAGGTCACAGTGACCTTGAGCTGAAAGGTCACAGTGACAATGAGCTGAAAAATTGTTTTTGTTTAATAACTGTAGAATGCTTTGGCCATCGAAGTTAATACTTGGTGTGCAGGTTGGTCATCACCAGCAGATGACCCCTATTGATTTTTAGGTCACTATATTAAAGGTCAAGGTCATGGTTACCTTCAGCTGAAAAATGGTTTCCGCTCAATAACTAAAGAATGCTTATGTTGAGGAACTTCATACCTGGTGTGCAGATTGGTCCTAACCAGTAGATGACTCTTATTGATTTTTTGTTGATTTTGAGGTCACAAGGTGAAAGGTCAAGGTCACAGTAACAATGAGCTGAAAAATTGTTTTTGCTATATAACTGTAGAATGCTTTGGCCATGGAAGTTAATACTTGGTGTGCAGGTTGGTCACCACCAGCAGATGACCCCTATCGATTTTGAGGTCACTAGCTCAAAGGTCGAGGTCATGGTAACCTTCAGCTGAAAAATGGTTTCCGCTCAATAACTAAAGAATGCTTATGTCGAGGAACTTCATACCTGGGTGTGCAGGTTGGTCCTAACCAGTAGATGACCTTTATGATTTTGTTTGATTTTGAGGTCACAAGGTCAAATGTCAAGGTCACGGTAACCTTCAGCTGAAAAATGATTTTTACTCAATAACTCAAGAACGCTTATGCCCAGGAACTTCATACTTGGTGTGCAGGTTGGTCCTAACCTGTAGATGACCCCTATTGATTTTGATGTCAGTAGGTCAATGGTCAAGGTCATGGTGACCTTACGCTGAAAAATGGTTTCCGCTCAATAACTGAAGATTGCTTGGGCCCAGGAGCTTCATACTTGGTATGCAGGTTGGTCACCACCAGCAAACGACCCCTATTGATTTTGAGGTCACTAGGTCAATGGCCAAGGTCATGGTAACCTTCAGCTGAAATATGGTTTCCGCTCAATAACTGAGAATTGTCACTGTTGCTTCATCTCCAGTCCAAAACTACAAAATTCATCTCCATCATTTCTTTTCCTCCCCTACGACCACACAAATGGGGAGACAAGCGCTTTTTCAAAAAAGCAATCTCTAATTAAGCCAGAAAACAATTATCATAGTAGGTGAACTTATCAATTAGCAACCTTGATATGACTAAAAAATGTTGAAAATTGCATAAAAAGCCTATAATCAATCAACAATTTATATCATGGACTTCATGCCAAATGGTTGTAACTACACCTTGTGCTACATTTACATGCCTTTTTCTTTCTTTCAGACAGTATTTGTTCTTACAAGAAGTCACAAGCATGCTGCTGTTCAGTCCTGCGCTTTGTGGAGGTATGTTTATATATTCAGTTTAAAATCCCTAATTTTAAATATGGCATTTTCACATTGTTAATTTACCCTCCCTTTCCTATATAAAACAGTGGTGCATAAAATACATTAGACATGTCTATAAAGATTATATGAAAACATGTGTCAAAACAATATTTTTTCCTTTTACTACAAATTATTGTTTTCAATAGTCTGCTATTACATGAAAATATTTCTGCAAGTGTCTAAATGGTGCTCAAACCTTTTCATAGCCTGCATGTGTTTGTGGTTCTAATATATAAAACATAATTGAGATAAACAAGTAACCTGCACAAATTGAAGATGTATTGTATCTATGAAAGGCTTAACCCTTTCCCTCATATAGACGCTTTCTGACGCCTCTGCAGCAGACGGCTTTTTGAAAACATAGTGACAAAAGAAGAAATTGCACAAAACGTGCAATTTCTCCTTTTGACACTATGTTTTCCACTTTTTGTCAAAGGTTATCCATTCAACTATGGAGATTTTCTATGTTTTAACAAAATATGTTCAAAGTCGTCTGCTGCAGAATGGTTGTATGAGGGAAAGGGTTAATAAACATTGTCAGTTGCATTTATGATATGCATTTTGCAGTCCAGTTTCTCACATTCAAAGAATCTGCCGCAGACGACAACAGAAACATGGAAAATCTCAAACAATGAAAGTCTGATAAATGAAAAGTCAGTTGAAAACAATGAGGCAAAAGGAGACATATTGTTCACGATGAGCAATTGCTTCTTTTGCCATAATGTTTTAAAAAGGCATCTGCTGCTGATGCAATTCAATATGCATTTTCATGAAGGAATGGGTTAACCCTTTCCCATCATTTTTGATGCCCCTGCAGCAGATGACTTTTGAAAAGATTGTGAGAAAGGGAAATGTTTGCTCAAAACAAGCTATTTCTCCTTTTGCCCCAATGTTTTCAACTTTTTCAGTAATAATACCTTTATTTATAGAGATTTTTCATATTTTTGCTTATATGTTTTCAAAGTCATCTGCTGCAGATATGTTGTATGTGGGAATCACCCGGTAAAACAGATTCTGGGTTTGGTGCCAATAAGCTGCCATTGTTCGTTGGGAAATGGGCGTATTTCTTATGAAGCATAATTTTATATGACTGCTTTCTCAGAAATAAAAGTTAGATTAAAATCACATTTGTGGTTAACCAGAATTTTATTTGAACATTATGTTTATTATATGATTATAAAAGCATGTTTGTGATCCTGCAGCAGACTTAGTTTTTAGAATCATCGTGGAATTAGGAGAACATTTTCTCAAAAGATTTCAATTCTGCGTAAAAGAAGATAATTCCAATTTTCAAGATAATTATGTCTTTTTCTCCTTCAGATGTTTAACCCTTTTCCACATGTTGAGGAATTTTGATGCATCTGAAGCAGAGAACATTTGAAATCATAGTTAACCCTTTCCCTCATACGACAATTCTGGAGCAGACGACTTTGAACGTATTTTGTCAAAAAATAGAAATCTCCATAATTGAATGGATAATCTATGACGAAAAGTGGAAAACATTGTGGCAAAAGGAGAAATTGCACGTTTTGTGATCACTCACCGTCCGTCGTCGTCGGCGTCTGTTAACAATTTCCTACAAATGCCTTCTCCTACTTAACCAATGAACAGATTTCAAAATAACTTCACAGGAATGGTCCTTAGGTAATCCTCTTTCAAAGTTGTTCAAAGAAATTAATTCCAAGTAGAACATTGGTTGCTGCGGCATCAGAAAAGGGGAAAATTGCCAAATCTTAAAAAATCTTCTTGTCCAAAAGTACTGGCCCGATTTAAAAATTATTTTGCACAAATGTTCCTTGCGGCACCCTTTACCAAGATTGTTCAAATATTTCCGATCCGTTGAAAAACATGGCGGCCAGGGGGCGGAGCTTGTTTTCCTTATATGTGCATTGTTAAAACTTTAAAAATCTTCTTGTCCAAAAGTACTGGCCCGATTTAAAAATTATTTTGCACAAATGTTCCTTGGGGCACCCTTTACCAAGATTGTTTAAATATTTTTGATCCGTTGAAAAACATGGCCACCAGGGAGCGGAGCTTGTTTTCCTTATATGTGCATTGTTAAAACTTTAAAAATCTTCTTGTCCAAAAGTATTGGCCTAAAAAGAGTAAAAACTTTGAAGTTCTATTAAATCAGGTGAGCGATATAGGGCCATCATGGCCCTCTTGTTTCTATATGTTTTCAAAGTTGTCTACTGCAGATTTACTGTATGTGGGAAAGGGTTAAAGAGAAATGTGTGGTTTTGTCAATGCTATATCCTCATCATAATTTCCTATCTTGCTTTCCCATGGTTGATGTAATCATTTTTGTGGTTTACTCATTCCCACATACAATACATCTTCAGCACATGAGTTTGAAAACATCTAGGCAACACTTAATTATATAGATAATCTGTAAAAGATAGAGAAAACATGTATAATGATTTAATATATAGATGAAGAAATCATTGTGATGAATAAAGAGAAATTGGTTATATTAGATGTTTTCGAAAGTTGTCTGCTGTAATAATTAATGTATCAATCAAAATGTGTCTGCATTATATGGGAAAGGTTTAAGAAAAACTTGGAATATGATAAGAAAGCTTTGATCATGAATTAAAGAGAAATGCATGATGTTTCATTTTTGTTTTCAACTGTATTTCAAAATAAAATGCATTCACAAAGATTTTCTCATAAAAATTTCAAACTTGTCTACTGTGGGAAATGGTTAACCCTTTCCCTCATACGACAATTCTGCAGCAGACGACATTGAACGTATTTTGTCAAAACAAAGAAAATCACTATAATTGAATGGATAACCTATGACTAAAAGTGGAAAACATTGTGGCAAAAGGAGAAATTGCACGTTTTGTTCAATTTCTTCTTTTGTCACTATGTTTTCAAATAGCCGTCTGCTGCAGAGGCGTCAGAAAGCGTCTATATGAGGGAAAGGGTTAAAACTTAAAAGTTGTTTTGCTGAAATATTTCTTTTAGGAATAACCCTGATGTTTTGTCACATCTGCAGTAGACAACTTCAGCCACCATGTTTTCAATTCTTTTCAATAATTTAAAATAATTTAATTGACAAAGGTTTTCCCTATTTTTGCCTTTCAAAGACATCTGATCTGCTAAATATTTGATGTATATGGTAAATGGTTAATAAGATACGGAATTAACGAGAAAATGCTTAGTTATAAAGCCTATGCAACAGATGATCAATTGCTTCCTTTGCCATATTGTTTTCAAATGTTCTTGATTTGTACAAAAAAATGTTTCAACTCTAGTCAATATATAATTACATATACATTTCTTTATAGAGATTTTCCGCAAGTCTAAGTGCAATGACTATGATGTTATACAAATATAAAATGGGTCTGAACATAAAAGATATTGATTTTGTATTAAATTATTTTTGGCAATTCACTGAGCTAGGTCAGTAGATTACTGGGTCATTATTATAATATTTTGATATGGTTGATATGTTCATTAACCCATTTCCCAAAAAAGACGCTTTCTGATGCCTCTGCAGAAAATGTTTTTTTGAAAACATAATTATATTGGTATTTAAGTGCCACATTGTTTTCCACTTTTTGTCATTATACTAAGGTTATAAATCCATTTAATTATAGAGATTTTCTATTTTTTGACAAAATATGTTCAAAGTCGTCTGCTGTAGAGTTGTTGTATGTGGGAAAGGGTTAAGGCATTGGGTTAAATCTTGACATGGAAATTTTGGCAGCCATTTTAAGCTCGGCAGCAGGGAACCAGAAACAGTTGGACTGACTGAGAGGCAATAAAATTAGAATACCTTTTCCACATACAGTAAATTTGCTGCAAATGACTTTGAAAACTGTGAACAAGGCAAAAACACAGAAAGTTACTTTATAAATGATGTACATGCCAAACCAGGGTAGCTCAGTCGTTAGCAACATGGGCTGTCAATCTATATATTTTCTGGGTTGTGAGTTCAAATCCCAGCTCGGCCAAGTCATTCTTTCCGACATTTGACAAAAATCACTGTGACAAGCGTCATTAGTGACTTTAATAGACTTTCAACAATGGGCTAACAGTCTATGTGGAAAAGTAGCCAGTTGCTGGGAAAGGATGCTGTGTGGAGTACCTGATGTGAGAAAACCATGAAACGCACATGTGTAGGTGAACTGGCCGCCGTGATATAACTGAAAAATTGTTGAAAACGGCGTTAAGCCCCAATCAATCAATCTTTATAAATGAAAGGAAAATTACAGAGAGGAGTTGAAAACATTGTGTCAAAAGTAGAAATTGGTCACATTATGATTTCAAAAGCTGTGTAGTGAAGAGGTGTCGAATTTGTGTGTGTATATATGAGGGAAAGGGTTAAGTGTCTCCCAGTCAATAAAAGGTAAAGTACAGGTTTTATACAGGAAAGGAGTTCTCTTGTGTATGCCCGTTATACACTGAGCATGTAAAAGAACCAAAGGATATTTCGGAAAGAGCAAGGATATCCAAAACAGACAACCTTGTATCTAATTAACTTTGTCTCTCTGCAACTGTCAGATGGTTGATGTAACATACATATAGAGTACAATTTGTCTAATTGGCCTTATAATACAAGCTAAATAACTTGATATTGCTCAATCAGAGCAATAAATTATTGATCTCGACACCTTCTTAAGCATAAATTGTTTTAACTCTTTCCAACATGCAGATGCAATTTGACACATCTGTAGCAGATAGCAGATGACTTGTGGAATCAATTTGCGGCTACCGGTGAAAGAACCCATTTTGCTATTCTCCTTTTTCCACATTTTTTTTCATTTCTATTCAATAATTTTACTTTCATCTATAGAGATTCATCAGTATTTGTCCTTGTTGAAGTCATCTGGTGCAGAATTGTTGTATGAGGGTTAACACAAAGTAAGATGATTCATGACAATAAGAGATAGATTGCTCAGAATAATAATTGCTATATATAATTGCATAAAGTATAAAAAAAGGAGTGTCAATATATATAGTCATCATTGAAATGTAATTTCTATTTTGTATTTGGATTAAAATATTGATTTGTTAGCCTTGACTGTAACAATATGCAAATCATATTATATTTTTGGGATAGGGATTTTTCGCCCCTATCCCATTCCTAGCCTGCTTTCAGAAAGTCTACTTACGGCTGCAACAAAGCTTCACAATTGAATTCCTCCGCGAAAATCGAGTTTTGTATTGGTTATAACCAGCTTTTAAACTGATTTCATTGGTTCGACCGAATCACAAACAACAATCCACTTGCATTAATTAATGAGACAAAATAGTTCCAACGAGTGAAACACACTCTGACCTATGATTGACCTCAATGTCAGTGTTGTTAGTTAATTTCAACATACACACGTCAACATGATTGTAATCTAGTCCTAGATGTCAAATAAATTAGAAATGTATCTAAATAGGTTTTTGTCAATTAACTTTGTACGGGCACTTTTCGGAGATTCATTTAAACTGCAAATACATTACAAATACCATAACACGTTGACCCTTTCCGAAACACAGACGTGATTTGACGCATCAAACCAGTCTTCTGTAATCAATACTTTATGTGTTGTCTCTGTCTGTAAAGCTTGGAGGCATTATCCGGCGTCTGGCCGGCTGTCTGCCTGAATGTGCATTCGTCCGTCCATCATGGTTTGCATTTATTGGTCAAAACTTTGTTTCTGTTTGGCAGATTAATTTCGAAGTGGTCACACTTATACCGTGTGATCAGGAGAACTGCAAAATACTAGGTAAACAACTCTGGTCTGCTTAGTTTAGTAATCTTCATGTTTCCTTATTTAGTTCAGCAATTTCTCAATTAATTTCCATTGTATCCATTTAAAACTTGATTTGTAGGTAACTTATAACCAACAGATGTGCAGTGCACCATTACCAAAACTTCAGCATGCTGTGTTTGGAATGTGTATATTTTTTCTTTCCATGTTCTCACTTATTATATGACTTTCGCATGCAACACATGCATTCTGTGAAATGCTCTTGTTTGTTAATGAGTGCTTCCCCAAGCTTTGTACTTTGTCCGGAGCGACTGACTGTCTGTTCATCCATCCGTCTGTCTGTCCGTAACGGTTTGCATTAATGAGTCAAAACTTTGTTTCTGTTCGGCAGATCCATTTCAAAGTCGTCACACTTATACATTGGGATCATCAGAGGAGACCGTTGCAATATTTCGAATGCAAATCTGATCTGTTATTTTAGGTCCATATATTTCTTCTGTCATTGTCTCAATAGATGTTCAATGAATCAATATAAGATTTCGTGTATAGGAAACTAATAAGCTACAGATGTGCAGTGCACAAGAGACATAACTCTAGCATGCTTTCGATTGTCTTTCATTTATGAGCATGATTCCAATATACATTGTGGATCGATCTTTAATGTTTTCTGAACTGGAAATATTTTAATTAAGGGTCGCTGCTCAGTTTTTTGTCAATCTTTTGTCCTTAGTGATTTATTTTGTTTATACAAGATAAGGGTCAAACTTTGATAAATGAGGACTGGTATGGTTATTGACAGGCAATCTTTGTTGTTTCAAAAATATTTGATTTGGTAAATGTTTAAAGGTCGATGATTTATTGTTTCAACAATGTTTGTCCATATTAACTATATATGCCATATATTTTCAACTTACATATGCCCGATACCATCAGCGCTTTGATTAATATGTTGAGGTTTAAATAATTCAAAATGATGCAATATTTCATCACTCTGCCTTACCTATGTTAAAGACTGAATATACTATCAATCTCTTCCGAAAAGTATCTCACTTTTTACAAAACCAAACCCTATTTCGATAAACTAATACGAATCACTTAAGTTATACTATAATTCCTTGATTCACTACCAACAATATAGTGTGTTTTTAAGGTCATGATATTATGTTTTAAACATGAAAGACAAAGTTTATCTAGAAAAGTGTTACTTTTCAATTGTGTTATTTGTTATTAATCAAAAATTTATGAAATCAACATAGAAAATGTATGCCTCTGAATTGTGGCAAAGGGAGGAATTGCTTATAATAAGCAATTTATCTTTGTGCCACAATGTTTTTAACCTTTATTCAGTAGTTGCAACATGTTCTTTCATTTATAGAGTTTCCAAATTTTTGACCAAATATTTTTAAAATCTTCCGCTGCATATTAATTTTGTTGTATGTGGGAATGGGTAACTAAATTTTATTTTTGCTTTAATGGTAAGTCATATAGAATCCTCTTTATGACCGCACTGAGCTAACATGTATACCTGTAGTATGCAATAACTTAAAAAATATGACGTAGTTTGTCGATTGTTTTTTTATAGTTAGCATAAAGGTCTTTGGCTCGTAAACAAGCATGTTGAAATGTCTTTGGCATTGTATCAAACTATTTTATAATCCATGATTATAAATAGTCCCCACAAATTGTGACTACATTCTACCCTTACCCACACTCAACAAATCTGCAACAGGTGTCTTTGAAAACATCTATGCTAATTGACATATGGAAAATCTTGATAAATGACAATTTAATTATTGGATAGAGTTGAAAACAATATTGTGGCATAAATATGCTCATTATGAGCAATTTCTCCTTTGTCACAATGTTTTTAAAAGTTGTCTGCTGCTAGGGCGTTAGAAAGCGTCCATATGAGGGAAAGGGTTAATTAAACAAGGGTGTATTCAGATTTAATTAACACACCATTATATAAAAAAGCATCATGCTTTAACTGAATAAACCAATCAAATTACAGTTTCAATTAGCACTCCAGGAGCACTTGGTGTGTTAGAATAATCCGAATACAGTCCCAGGATATTGAAATTGAACTGTTATTGTGACTGTGAATGTAGGTTGTTAAATATGGTACTAGAGTAGTCTGACATAGCAATCCAGTAAATAAAATAAACCAACAACATGTACATTAAAATGTCTGGAGTGTTTAACCCTTTCCCTCATACGACAATTCTGCAGCAGACGACTTTGAACATATTTTGTCAAAAGATGAAAATATCCATAATTGAATGGATAACCTATGTCAAAAAGTGGAAAACATTGTGGCAAAAGGAGAAATTGCACGTTTTGTCGCCTTCTAGTAGTATGTAATAACTACTGGTACATGCAGCAATTCGGATAAGAAGGGTTATATAGCTTTTATCTGCAGATACCTCAAACTGTCTGTATTTCGGAAAGGGTTATAAACTAATCTGCTTAAGTCATCTTAATCTATGATCCGTCAAAACAGAATACACTAATTGTTAACCCTTATCATCGTTTATATCTTAATGTTTTTTTGACTCCAAATACTATTTTGATACCAAAATGAACTGTCTGTCACTGAGATAATACAGATAATACTAGACAAATTAACCCTTTCCCACATACAACAAATCTGCAGCAGACGACTTTGAAAACATATCTGAAAAATAATTGGAAACTCCCTTTAAAAGAAAGTACAATAATTGAATAGAGTTGAAAACACTGGTGACAAAAGGAGAATCGTATGCCATGTTTTCAAAAAGGCTTCTGCTGCAGAGGTTTAATTACAATCTAAAACCCTGATCAACCAATTCTCTATGTGATTTAAGTGGTTGAGCTAGTCAATCTACGACCCAGCTAGATCAACCATATCTTTATGTGATTTAAGTGTTTGAGTTACAATCTACGACTCAGATCAACTAATTCTCTTATGAGTTTTGAATGGTTTAGTACATCTACGACCCATATCAACCATTTCTTTATGTGATTTAAGTACTTGAGCTAGCCAATCTACAACCCAGATCAACCATACTGCGTATGATTTAAGAAAAGTGTTGAGCTACAATCTACGACCCAGAATTCAACCAATTCTCTATAAGTTTTGAATGGTTGAGCTACGATCTATGACCAAGATCAACCAATTCTCTATGTGTTTTGAGTAGTTGAGCTACTATCTCTTCATGACTTATAATAAAATGTCATAAGCTCTGAAAGGCCAGGTAAAAAATTCTAGTTCTGTCAAAATAGCTGCTAGTGGGGTCCAACCTATGGCCTCACTGGTGATGTGGTAGAGTTGTGGGTTTGAAATCCGGCCAGGTCATACCAAGAGCTTTAAAATGAAAGTATTGGCTTTCCTGATCTTTGGCGATCAGGGTTGTGGGGTTAGCATAATTATAAATTGTCAGCTTCGTAATTCAATTTATTCTTTAGTGTTTATTATGAGAAAAAAAGCTGGTGATGAAACCATATCAAGAAAACAGTGCAGCAGCAGTTCTAATTGCTTGTATGAGTGACCAAAATTGCTGTTACACTGTTTTCATGAAGTTGAAACTATTATAATAATCAAATTTTTCCCACATGAATAGTGTGGCCCTAACATGAGACTTTACTTAACAGTATGCAACGGGACCCCCTATTTACCTAGATGCAACCACCTTGGTGGTGTTAATTTAGTGGTAAAGCGTCCACCTTGGATGTGAGAGGGTGTTGGTTTGATCCCTGGCCGGATCATACCAAATACTTTAAAACTGGTAGTTACTGCTTCCCTCCTTGGTACTCAGGGTTAGCAGTACATCTGACTGGCTGGTGTCATGATAAATGGACCAGTATAGTACTGGTAACTTACACAGGAATTGCCGTGATTGTGACTGAAAAATCGTTGAATGCAGCATAAAACACCAACAATTCAATCAATCATTTATCTAGATGCAACCCAACACAGTTAGATAAATAAACACTTAATAAAACTTTCTTCTGAGGGCAAAGGCTCCTGTTCTATAACATCTGTTGGAATTGACATTAGAATAAATGTAGGATTAACATGTTTTGATTTATTTGTAAAGCTAACCACCAACGCAAATTGATAATTATAATGTCAAACAGGCATATCATCCTCATGTTACATTATATAGATACTCCTGTATGGAGACAATCCAAAGAAATATTTGTAAATGGTATTCCCATTATGTCTTTTGACGTAAGAGCAAACATTCATCATGCATTTTTTGCTACCTGACTTTTCCCCAGAAATGTTATCAAAGAATTGCGTTCACGCCTTGCTCGTGCACAGCTGAGTGAAGGGGATTTTTTTTTAGGGACATGGGTTTCAAGTTTGAATCGCATTGAGGCGCATTGGACTCTTGACTCTTGACTCTCCAGCAGCAAAGGGCTAAATTGCTCAAAATTATTATTTTCTCCTTTTTCTCACAATGTTTTTAACTCTGATATCAGAGTGACTTATATACAGTTCTACAGTAAATCACGGCTTACATCACATAATTCGTTTTTGCAGAACTCTTTTTTTGTGACTCTTGTTGCACCTAATTTACCTATAGTACCTATATATATAACTTTGATATATTCTTTTACACTGACTACTAATGTACTAACAGCAACTCTGCAGCAACTGAATTTGAAAACGTTACTCAAAGTATGGAAATACATGTTTTTATCTATAAATGAAAGAACAAAATATTGAATAAAGTTGAAAACATTGTGGCATACGGAGAAATCGCTCATAATGATTAATTTAATTTCTCGTTTTCCATAACATTTTCAAAAGTTGTTTGCTGCAGAGGCTTAAGAAAAGCGTCTTTTTGTTAGAAAGGGTAAAAAAATGATTCCTAATTGAAAATGACAGCAGAAACAATATAATTAGATCTCCAAGCAGTATACATGTAACCATAGCAGAATGTTGATACAAAGTATATTCCTAGTGGAAAAGGCATAATTTAATACCCCTTTCCCACAAAACACCACTATCTTTCGCCTCTGCCGCAGACGACTCTTGAAGTTTAATTGTGTGACAATAAGGAGAAATTGCTCGGATATTGTCACATTGATTTAGACATTTATAAATAGAGATTTCCTTATTTTTGTCTAGATGTATTCAAAGTTGCCTGCTGTAGATTTGTTGTATTTGGGAAAGGGGCAAAGTGTATTCATGGTTAACTACTGCAGATTCGTTGTATGTGGGAAGGGGGTTAAGAATGCATAGATCTGTGTATATGGACAATGTCACTGAAAAACTGACCTCCAGGGAATCTTCAACCAACAAAGTTCACAATTAACCTGTACCTCTTTACTGTCTAATATACAGATTTTTTCCTTTTTAGCTCGCCTATTCGTGAAATACCCTGGGAGCTTATATAGTCACGTTGGCGTTGGTGTTTGCATTGGCGTACGCATTGCCAGCTTGGTCAAACCTTTGTGTACGAGGCTTTTTCTCAGACACTTTGAAACTTCACACACTTATTCAGGGTCATTAAGTGACCTTGTATGTCAAGTCCCATAACTCTGGAATGGATTTTTACTGAATTGTGCCTCTTTTTGGACTTAGAATTTTGGTCAAACCTTTGCGTGCAAGGCCTTTTCTCAGACACTGTGTACGCTGTCGCTTTGAAACTTCACACACTTATTCAAGGTCATTAGATGACCTTGTATGTTAAGTCCCATAACTCTGGAATGGCTTTTGACTAAATTGTGCCCCTTTTTGGACTTAGAATTTTGGTCAAACCTTTATGTGCACTTAGGCCTTTTCTCAGACCCTGTGTATGCTGTTGCTTTGAAATTTTGACTTAATTGTGCCCCTTTTTGGTCAAACCTTTGTGTGCAAGACCAGGAATTTTGGGTTATATAGTTAGGCATTTAAGGCCTTTTCTCAGAAACTATATAATTTATGCTGTTTTCTTTCTTTTGTAAATTCAATTTCAACTGAATTATTCTACTTTTGGATTTTGGACTTTGGACTTTTACCAATGCTATAACTGTTCCAAAGTAGGCCCTGATAGACGATGGCCCTGAAAGGCAATCTATATTGTCCTCCGACAACTCAGTTTCTATTCTTGATGTTCAAGTATGCTGATAGTGGAAGACAGTGATGCAGTGGTAGAGTACCAAAGGTCCCGGGTTCGAGTACCATGATTAGCAGGTTCTGCCTTTGGGATTTTTCCACAAAAATGGCAAAAGTACTGGTTATGGCTCCTGACAGGAAGCAGATAGCGGGCGTGATTATAAGTTGAAAAGTTGTTTCCCAATCAATGTAAAATAAATAAGTTCAAACTAAGTATGCAGAGGAGGTCTGTTATACATCTTTATGTACAATAACTTAGTAACACAATTAAAGTAAGCAATTTTTACTGTAAGTGTAAGTTGCATATATAAATGATGTAAGTTCCAAAATATCTTTAGGAACGTTTATTGTGTTACATGATGACCAATAAAGTTATCCCTTTCCCACGTGCAGACACATCTACAGCACTGACTACCGATACTATTTAAAATGATGTGACAAAAGGAGACATATTTACTAATCAAGAGCAATTGTCCATTTGTAACAACATTTTCAACATTTAATTTAATAATTATATATATTTAGTTATGGACAATGTTTAGAACTTTATCCAGATGTTTTCAAAGTCATCTGCTTCAGATTTGTTTTATGTTTGAATGCACTGTTTAACATCATGAGCATTAAATTTATTCTCTCACAGATCCATAGATTATGGTGAGACTTACAAGAAAGCAGGCCTGCCAGACAATCTCACCGTTAATCATATGCACTCATCTCCTGTATCCAGATTAAAGGTAAATATGTATTATAAGTAAACCCTTTCCCTCATTCGAAAATTCTGCAGCAGATGACTTTGAACATATTTTGTCCAAAGATAAAAATCTCTATAATTGAATGGATAACCCAGTATGACTAAAAGTGGAAAACGTTGTGGCAAAAACAGAAATTGCTTGTTTTGAGCAATTTCTGGTTTTGTCACAATGTTTTCAAAAAGCCATCTGCTGCAGAGGCGTCAGAAGGCATCTATATAGGGGAAAGGTTATGGATTTGTACCAGGATAGGACTGAGCACAGCATTCTACTGTAGAATGATATGATACTGCATAATGTTAAAGCATGACTATGAATCATATTTAACCCTTTCCCTCATATAGACGCTTTCTGACGCCTCTGCTTGTTTGAATGTTTTCAAAAAGCCATGTGCTGCAGAGGCGTCAGAAAGCGTCTAAATGGGGGAAAGGGTACGGATTTGTACCAGGATAGGACTGAGCACAACATTCTACTGTAGATTGATATGATACTGCGCATGATGTTAGGCATGACTATGAATCATATTTAACCCTTTCCTTCATATAGACGCTTTCTGATGCCTCTGCAGCATAATTGCTTTTTGAAAACATAGCGACAAAAGAAGAAATTGCTCAAAACGAGCAATTTCTCTTTTTGCCACAATGTTTTCCACTTTTAGTCATAGGTTATGCATTCAATTATAGAGATTTTTTATTTTTTGACAAAATATGTTCAAAGTCTGCTGCAGAATTCCCGTATGAGGAAAGGGTTAACCATTTCCCAGACAACTCAGAAAACATCTGGGCAATAATTTGGAAAATCTCCACATATATAAAAATTATTGATGAATATAGTTGGAAACAATTTAATATGGCAAAAGGAGAAATTGCGTAACATGATTTCATAATTATTTCAAAAGTTGTCTGCTGTAGACGCGTCAAGAGGTGTCCACTTTGATGTCTA
This sequence comes from Serripes groenlandicus, assembly GCA_031761405.1. Taxonomy (NCBI): domain Eukaryota; kingdom Metazoa; phylum Mollusca; class Bivalvia; order Cardiida; family Cardiidae; genus Serripes; species Serripes groenlandicus. The sequence goes on along the minus strand of JASEVX010000009.1, from coordinate 67,112,796 downwards.
CACAGGGAAAAGGATAACAACTAAATCCTTTCCAAAGTGATGATGCATTTTGGCACATCTGCAGCAGACAACTTTTGAAAACATTATGAATTTTATCGAGATATTCTACATTTGCTGCAATGTGTTCCAACTTTATTCAAAAGCTACAATTTCTTTCATTTTTTGAGATTTTCCAGAATTTGTGCCCACGTTTTATCAAAGTTGTCTGCTTTAGATGTGTTGTTTGTGGCAAAGGGTTTGATACACGTTATAGAACGTCTTATTTTTGCATCCATATGGGCGTTAGATAGGCGTAGTAACTCTTAAAACATGACGGAAATATATGTCAGCTTGTATTTTGCTTGGGTTATGAGTCAGTAATCCACATATCTAATTACTTAATTGCAACTGATCAGTTATAATAAGCAATTATAGTTTATTGTGATTGAACACAGCAATTTCTAATAAAAATATACATCTGTACTTGTTATATATGTTTAAACCATTTCCCACATACAATAAATCTGCAGCAGACGTCTTTGAAAACATATTAGCAAAAAATACGGAAAATCTCTATAAATAAAAGTCTTATTATTGAAGAGTTGAAAACATTGTGGTAAATGGAAAAATTGTTTATTATGAGCAATTTCTCTTTTTGCTACAATGTTTTCAAAACTCATCTGCAGCAGAGGTGTCAGAAAGTGTCTATACGTGGGCAAGAGTTAATTTAAGGCTTGCCCTTAGAACACATTTTAGCGTTACATTAAATTCCTGTTTATTCTGATTCAATTTAACCCTCTCCCTCATACGACAACTCTGCAGCTGATGACTTTGAACATATTTTGTCAAAAAGTGGAAAATCTCTATAATTGAATGGATAACCTATGACTAAAAGTGGAAAACATTGTGGCAAAAGGAGAAATTGCTCGTTTTGAGCAATTTCTTTTTTTGTCACTATGTTTTCAAAAAGCCGTCTGCTGCCCAAACCAAAATACTAGCTTGCAGCAAGCTCGTGACAAGTGCGCCATAAGCTTGCGCAAGCTCACTGTAATCTTATTAAGCTTGCAGCCCTAGAAATTTAAGTTTGCTGGCGCGCGCAAGGACATTAAGCTTGCGGATAGTTCTTGTTTCGCAAACTTCTCGTAAGCTTGCCGCAAACTTAGAATTAGTTATGTTTGCGACAAGCTTGCAAGTTTGCAACAACAACAACAGGAAGTTGATTTTCTAATTTTCAAAATGGAGGCTTACCATGTGGCAGTTAAAATTTAGGCAATGTTTTTCACAATATGCTACTTTATCATCAAATATAATTTTCAAAGGGACTTGTCAGTAACACTTCTTTACATGATAATGAAAATGCAGATAAAATAAACTTTAAATGAAGATTTAAAAGTACAGAATTTACTCAGAAATGGCAATGTCTGCAACTGGTAAAATGGAAACTCTTGACAGGTAAACTTCTTTAGTTAATGACTGTTTATTCAGTGATTTATAGTGAACATTTATTATGTTGGAAAGTGTTAAGACAGAAAATTTCAGTAATTAGTATATATATTTTCAATTTATGCATAAAATTATTAAAATTTCAATATGATTTTGGATGTTATTTGAAATCTTTGGTAAAGAAGAATTTGTTTATATTGAGCAATTTCTCCATTCGTCACAATGTTTTCAAAAACATTACTTTTGTTTAAATATATTTTCAATATATTTGTCCTGATTATTTCAATTGCCTACTGCAGATTTGTTGTGTATGAGAATGGGTGAAAGGTCTTAAACGACCATAAAACAGTTAAATGAAGCTCAAACGTATCTTAAGATTGCTATTGTTTTGGTTTGGGTATAAGTATATATAATTCTATTTTACATAGAAGCTTTCTATTTGACATATATAAGTTTTCTATTTCATATATCATTGTAGGAAAGTATCAGATATGATTCTAAAGACATTACTAACCCATTCTCTCATATAGATGCATCTTGATACACATGCAGCAAGCAGATAACTATTGAAAACAATGTGACAAAAGGTGAAATCGTTCATAACAAGCAATATTACTTTTGCCAAAATGTTTTCAACTCTATTCTTTAATTATTGTTTTATACAATTGTGGCTGTATGTTTTCAAAAATTGAAGCGTGCAACCCTGCAACCTTGGTATGATTGCGCAAGCTTGCAAGCGCGCAACTAATATTGTAAAGGTTCCTACCGCAAGCATGCGCAACCTTGCAAGCGTGCGATTATGCCTGCAACCCCGCAAGCTCTGTATGATCGCGCAAGCTTGCAAGCGCACAATTAAGCGTGCAACCCTGCAACCTAGGTATGATTGCGCAAGCTTGCAAGCGCACAATTAAGATCGTAAAGGTTCCTATCGCAAGCATGCGCAACCTTGCAAGTTTGCGCAACCTTAATAAGGTTGCGGGAAGTACGCAAAAAACTACCATTCTGCAAGCTTAATTAAATAATAAGCTTGTGCATGCTTACTATTAAGATCGCGAATGTTCCTATCGCAATCTAACCGCATGCTTAAATAAGATTACGGCACGCTTAGTTGCAATCTTGCCGCAACCTTGCTGCAAACTTAATTAAGCTCGCTGTTTTGGTTTGGGTGCGGAGCGTCAGAAAGTGTCTGTATGTGGGCAAGAGTTAATTTAAGCCCTTAGAACAAATTTTAGCGTTACATTTAATTCCTGTTTATTCTTATTCAATTTAACCCTTTCCCTCAGACGACAATTCTGCAGCAGACGACTTTGAACATATTTTGTCAAAAAATGGAAAATCTATAATTGAATGGATAACCTATGACTAAAAGTGGAAAACATTGTGGCAAAAGGAGAAATTGCTCGTTCTGAGCAGTTTCTTCTTTTGTCACTATATGTTTTTAAAAAGTTGTCTGCTAGAGGCGTCAGAAAGTGTCTATATGAGGGAAAGGGTTAAACAAGATGTAGGGACCTTTCTTGTACCCAGCAATCGCTCCTCATTTCAACCAAAATGTTATACTGTACTGGTAATTTACCCAGTTTACTCCTATTTGCTCATTAAGGCCGTTGTTTCCACTGAATAATTCGCTGATATTGTTTACAGATTGTGCTATCAGACCTGACAAACAAGCAATTGTACATCACCAATGATACTGGAGCCACATGGAGGACTGTGGGGCTAGACTTCCACCCTTACAGATTGATACTTCATCCAACAGACTCGAATCTCATCCTAGCATACAGCCTGCAAGAGATGAAGGTTTGTCAATCTAGTCTTATGTGTTACAAGGGCCATATTCATGCGGAATTACTTTCTCATTCTTATTGTAAATTTGAAAAGTAATTATACTTCTGATTGGGTATAAAGCGTCCACCTCGAAGGGTTTCAGACGTTTTATCAGAACTTAATATCAGCTCTCTGACAACCATTTTGTGCACTGTTCTGCACTCTTATATAAACACTAATTAATGAAAGTCAAACTTGTGTTAGTGTTCACCTCTGTTTAACCCTTTCCCTCATACGACAATTCTGCAGCAGACGACTTTGAACATATTTTGTCAAAAAATGGAAAATCTCTATAATTGAATGGATATTAACCTATGACAAAAAGTGGAAAATATTGTGGTAAAAGGAGACATTGCACGTTTTTTTTAAAAAACTGTCTACAGAGGCATCAGAAAGCGTCTATATAGGGAAAGGGTTAAGGAGCCAACTTGTATTAAGAAGCCACTTAAAGATAAACCAAAAGAACATTTTCTTCTCAATATGACTTGTATTATTAGCAGTCACATTTTGACATATTGAATAGAGTTGAAAACATCATGAGCGATTTCCCCTTTTGCCACAATGTTTTCAGAAATTGTTTGCTGCAGATACATTAAAATGCGTCTGCAAATGGGAAAAGGTTAATTGTATTTCAGTTATATTATGAGAACCAGTTCACCTATCTTGTTTTTCCTGGCTTTTTCACTGCTGTATTCCGCACAACATTCTTCCAAGGTAACCAGCTTCCTTCCCACATGGACTATTTAGTTCCTTGGCGCACAAAAAGTGTCGCTTGTCACAATTAGAGATCAATCAACATAAAGAATGAATGGCAGAATGAGCATTTTTAGCTCACCTTTTCAAAGAAATAGGGGAGCTTGACGTGTGTAATCACGTTGGCGTTTGCATTGCAAGCTTGGTCAAACCTTTGCGTGCAAGGCCTTTTCTCAGACACTGTGTATGCTGTTGCTTTGAAACTTCACACACATATTCAGGGTCATTAGATGACCTTGTATGTCAAGTCCCATAACTCTGGAATGGACTTTGACTGAATTGTGCCCCTTTTTGGACTTAGAATTTTGGTCAAACCTTTGCGTGCAAGGCCTTTTCTTAGACACTGTGTATGCTATTGCTTTGAAACTTCGCACACTTATTCAGGGTCATTAGATGACCTTGTATGTCAAGTCCAATAACTCTGGAATGGATTTTGACTGAATTGTGCCCCTTTTTGGACTTAGAATTTTGGTCAAACCTTTGCGTGCAAGGCCTTTTCTCAGACACTGTGTATGCTGTTGCTTATTGTATATAAACAAATTTACAGATTTAAAAGGCTCACAAGGGCCTGTATGGACTTGTTAACATTTGCATGCAAGTATTGAAAAGGTGTGTGACTTTACATAATGCTATAACTGTTCTGAAGTAGGCCCTGATAGACGGTGGCCCTGATAGGCGAGCTATATTGTCCTCCGACAACTCTTGTTACAGACTGAACTGAGCTATCAAGGCTGGGCAATTAATATATAATTTACTCAATAGTAAATAGTTTTTGCATGAGTTTATATTGCAAGTACTACCATTAATACTTTTTCATATGCAGCTACGTATGTCAGAAGATTTTGGAATAACATGGACAGTGTTGAAAGAGAGGGTCACAGAGAGATTCTTCTGGGGTATACCTGATGTTGACCCAGATCGCAAGACTGTGCACATGGAACTACAAGATCCAATCGGTCCCGTCAGCTATCACTGTTGCATTGGTAGGTATGGAAGGAATATTATATTCATGTCTCACTTTGTCTTTTTGTAAATCAGTTATTGGCAATAGATTATTTATTAACCCTTTTCCACTTGCAGACTCATTTGATGCATCTGCAGCAGACCATTTTCGAATTTATTGTGGCTAAAGAAGAAATTGCTCATGATAATTTCTCCTTTTGCCACAAAGTATTCAACTCTATTCAATAGTTACACTTTCATTTATAGAGATTTGGTCATATTTTTGCCCAGAATTTTGTTCAAAGCTGTCTTCTAGAGATGCTCATGTCTTAACCCTTTCCCACATAGACAATTCTGCAGCAGACGACTTTGAACGTATTTTGTCAAAACATAGAAAATCTCTATAATTAAATGGATAACCTATGACAAAAAGTGGAAAACATTGTGACAAAAGGAGAAATTGCACGTTCTGTGCAATTTCTTCTTTTGTCACTATGTTTTCAAAAGACGTCTGCTGCAAATGCGTCGGAATGCGTCTGCAAGTGGGAAAGGGTTAATAACCCCTTCCCACATACCTACCATTTCTGACACCTCTGCAGCAGATGACTTTATAATCTTTATAAACGAAGATATAATTATTGAATGCATGTACAGTTGAAAGCTGTGTGGCAAAATCAGAAATTATGTTCCAGTCTTTATCAGGGAAGGGATTAAGTGCTTAAGATAAGGACCCTATTTGAGGTGTGTTTGAGTGCACACAGTGAAAGGTTTAACTGCTTAACCCTTTCCCACATACAACAAATCTGCAGCAGATTTCTTTGAAAACATCTAGGTGAAAATATATTAAATGCCCATAAATTAAAGTATAATAGTTTAAACATTGTGGCAAAAGGAGAAATTGCTTGTTTTGCCACAATGTTTTCTGCATACAGTGAAGACTCACAGGCAAGCCTATGCATTCACAGAGTCTCACCAGAGCCTTTACTGTCCCTCTTCTATATTACTATAGTCCTAGATGCAACTTTTGAAGAAGAAAACACAAAGAAGTAAGAATTGTAGCCCCACTAGTATTACACCAATATACATTCATAATAATGATCCTGTTAGGGCGAGTCAATAAGACCCTAAATCGCTAGAAGCAGCACATAATCATACTGTCAAGCAGAGACATTTTACTACTGCTTCTAATTCATACCTCTTTGAAATTAATGTTTATATAGATCTAAATAAAAATGAGTTAGCGTCGGGTTCGATCCCCAGTCGCGGCACTACGGTCATGGTGGAGTGCCATTGGGCAAGGCACATTTTCTAGCCTAGTACTGGTTTGTTTACCCAGGGATCATGAATAAGTGAACTGTCGCCGTGATATAACTAAAATAATGTTGCAAGCGGCGTAAAACCCCAATAAATAAATAAATAAATAAATAAAGATGAATAATTTTTGAAAGATCAATACTTTTTTGAAAAATCTCTAGATTCGGGGCTTTTTTGCGTTTTCTAAAGTCATTATTTGACCATCTAACCCTATGTTGTAGGTACTCAAAAGGACCGTCTCAGTGAGATGATTCTTATGGGTACCCTCATAACAGGGTTTGTTGGACAATAAGAGAGATATTGTGGGGAAAAGAGCTGTATATCCCTACCTATCTAGACCTCTGATCCATTATGTATACATCATAATTATGCCATTTATTGCTTCATCCGAAATAACCTGATACAGTAGACTTTAATGGTCTCTTTTTAGTAGATGCAGATTAAAACACTGCCAGAAAAGGATTTGGTGCACAATACATTAAATTTCTCCTTTTTCAATATTTGTTTAAATTTACAACATGTTGCAATATTATCATATGATTTTTCCAAAACAGACAAATCTTTAGTTACTTTATTAGGTAAATGACTCTAGGATGAATATTTTTTTTATATTGTTGATGTTTCTGTTTTTCTTACAGCACCAAACTGTGATCCAGTCAGCTACGACAAATCAGTGGGGACGATAGACTTCTATTCCTTGGTTGTTGAGAATGATTACATATTTGTACAGAAGTCTGTAGATGATAACACGTCATTGTATGTTTCCTATAAGAGAGGTCCTTTCAAGAAGGCCCTGTTTCCATTAAAACTTCACCCTCTGGTAGGTACACATCAGAAGCCTCACTGTTATACCTTTCCCCACATATAAAAAATCTGCAGCAGGAGATCTAAAAACATCTAGGCAAAAATTACCCACATCTCATTTAACCCTTCCCCTCATACAACAATTCTGCAGCAGACGACTTTGATCATATGTTGTCAAAAAATAGAAAATCTCCATAATTGAATGGATAACCTATGACTTAAAGTGGTAAACATTGTGTCAAAAGGAGAAATTGCTCGTTTTGAGCAATCTCTTCTTTTGTTACTATGTTTTCAAAAAGCCGTCTGCTGCAGAGGCGTCAGAAAGCGTCTATATTAGGGAAAGGATTAAATAAAGTTGTAAACATTATGGCAAAATGTGAAATTGCTCATTATGAGCAATTTCTCCTTTTGCCACAATGTTTTCAAAAATTGTCTGCTTAAGGTACGTCAAAAAGTGTCTATAAGTGGGGTGGGAAAGGTTTAACTGACAGATCACTTAAGCCTTGCCCATATACAGCCACATTTTGACGCATCTGCATCTGAAGACATTTGAAAATTGCTTGAAATTTGGTAGGAGACGTAGATAACCTAAATCCTTTCTGATCTCCAAACCTTTTGTTGTGGGTACTCGAAAGAATCATCTTACAAAAGTAATTATTTTGAATACCCACAACAAAGTGTTAAGTTGGGTACTAAGGGACATATTGACAGACAATGATCTGTTAACCTTTCCTTGCTTAGACCTCTGTCTGTATCGGCATGCCCTAATTCCTGTGTTGCATTACAAACTGCAGATGGATTTTGACGCATCTGTTGCATACAACTCATGAAAACATTTGGCAAAAGTAAGAATTGCTCATCATGAGCAATTTCTCCATTTTCTACAATGTTTTCAACTCTTTTAAATAATTGTTTTCATTATAAGAGATTTTTCGTACCTGTTCCTAGATGCTTTCTTAGTTCTCTGATGTTGATGTGTTGTGAAATGGTTTAATAGGTATAAAGACAAGATTTACTTGCAATACACTTGCAAAGGATACCTTTTTAGCTCACCTATGCACGAAGTGCAAGGTGAGCTATTGTGATCACATTTTGTCCGGCGTCCGTCCGTCGTGCGTCGTCCGTCGTGCGTCGTCAACATTTCAGCTTGTTAACACTCTACAGGCTACATTTTGCATCCAATCTTCATGAAAGTGTATCAGAACATTCATCTCCATCAAATCTTGGACAAGTTCGAAACTGGGCCTTATGAGGTCAAAAACGAGGTCACTAGGTCAAATTGAAGCGAAATCTTGTTAACACTCTGGAGGCCACATTTTCAACTTGAGCATGTTGAAACTTTATCAGAATGTTTGTCTTGATGATATGTAGGTCAAGTTCGAACATGGGTCATGTCGGATCAAAAAATAGGTCACTAGGTCAAATTGAAGGAAAATCTTGTTAACACTCTAGAGGCCGCAATTTTTGCTTCAGCAGTTTGAAATTTTGTCAGAATGTTTGTCTTAAAAATATCTAGGTCAAGTTCAAATATGGGTCATATCGGGTCAGAAACTAGGTCACTAGGCCAAATTGAAAGGTAATCTTGTTAACACTGTAGAGGCCACATTTTCAACTTAAGCATGTTGAAATATTGTCAGAATGTTTGTTTTAAAGATATCTAGGTCAAGTTTAAATATGGGTCATATTGGGTCAGAAACTAGGTCACTAGGCCAAATTGAAGGAAAATCTTGTTAACTCTGTAGAAGCCGCATGTTTTGTTTCAGCAGCTTGAAATTTGGTCAGAATGTTGAGCTAAATGATATCTAGGTCAAGTTTGAATATGGGTCATGCAGGGTCAAAAACTAGGTCACTAGGCCAAATTGAAGGAAAACCTTGTTAACACTTTGGATGCCGCATTTTTTGCTTAAGCAGCTTGAAATTTGGTCAGACTGTTTGTCTAAATGATATCTAGGCCAAGTTCGAATATGCTGGGTTAAAAACTAGGTCACTAGGCCAAATTGAAGGGTAATCTTGTTAACACTCTGGATACTGCATTTTTAACTTTAGCATGATGAAACTTTATCAGAATGTTTTTCTTGATGATATGTAAGTCAAGTTCGATCAAGGGTCATGTTGGGTCAAAAAATAGGTCACTAGGTCAAATTGAAGGAAAATCTTGTTAACACTAGAGGCCGCAATTTTTGCTTCAGCAGTTTGAAATTTTGTCAGAATGTTTGTCTTAAAGATATCTAGGTAAAGTTCGAATATGGGTCATATGGGGTCAGAAACTAGGTCACTAGGCTAAATTGAAGGAACATCTTGTTAACTCTGTAGAAGACGCATTTTTTGCTACAGCAGCTTGTCATTTTATGAGAATGTTTATCTAAATGATATCTAAGCCAAGATCGAATATGGATCATGTAGGGTCAGAAACAAGGTCAATAAAGGAAAATATTGTTCAAACTCCGGAGGCCGCATTTTTACTTTGAGCAAGTTGAAAATTTGTCAGAATGTTGTCTTGATAATATCTAGTCCATGTTGGAATATGGGTCATATCAGGTAAAACAATATAGATCACTAGGCCAAATGAAGGAAAATCTTGTTAACACTGTGGAGGTTGATTCAGAATAATTGTCCTGATGTATTTTGCATTGTAGTACATTGTATAATTAAGGTGAGCGATCCAGGGCCATCATGGCCCTCTTGTTAACAAAACTCTCTCTAGTTGGGTACATTGTGTACTCAAAAGAATCTTTGCAGTGAGGCGATTCTTTTACGTACATGTACCCCACTCCATAGTCTAAATTCTTTTTCACATACAACACATCTGCAGCAGATGATTTTAGAAATTTCTAGGCAGAAATATGGGAAATCTCTATTAACCCTTTCCCTCATATAGACGCTTTCAGACGCCTCGGCAGCAGACGGCTATTTGAAAACATAGTGACAGAAGAAGAAATTGCACAAAACGTGCAATTTCTCCTTTTGCCACAATGTTTTCCACTTTTAGTCATAGGTTATCCATTCAATTACAGAGATTTTCTATTTTTTGACAAAATATGTTCAAAGTCGTCTGCTGCAGAATTGTCGTATGAGGGAAAGTGTTAATGAAATTATGATTACTAAATTAAGTTGAGTTGTACTCATTGTGGCAAACAGAGAAATTGTGGGCCATTTTCCATTTTCCATTTTCCGCAATAATTTCAAAAATCAACGGCTTCATATGCATCAGAATGCATCTGCAAGTGGGAAAGGGTTAAAATAGCCAAATAAAGATTTTCGGGCATGAATAACACATCGTATTTACAACTCTGCACATGTTCATTTATTCCAGGATTTCAATATTGTGGATTCCAGTCAGAACCAGGTTCTTATAGCAGTGGATCACGAGGAAGACATAGCTTGCCTGTTTGCGTCCGACATTACTGGACAGTTCTTTATTACATCTGTAGAAAATATCGTCGGTATGAGATATCCTGGCAAGTTTGATGTCGATCTCGTGAAGGTAAGTGATTACTATTAACCCTTTTCCACATACAGATACTTTCTGACGCCTCTGCAGCAAATGACTTTTGAAAACATTGTGACAATAGAAGAATGCTCATGATGAGATCATGAGCAATTTCTCCTTTTGCCACAATGCTTTCAACTTTATTCAATAAATAAACTTTCATTAATTGAGATTTTCTATATTTAAGCGTGGGGAAGCCAATAATACCATATTCAAAGTCTTTTGTATGACCGAACCGGAGATCAAACTCTGATCACCTGCTCCCAATTCAGATGCTCTAACAAATACACAACATAGACTGGAGATTATGTTGGAATCTTCATGTAGGAAAATTGACCTTAAGACATGTTTGATCAGTATAGGTCCAGATCAGTCTGTTCATTTACTGTGTAGTCTGAATCTGCACTGATAAGGAATATTCTAGTAAAAGGTTGACACGCTGACATGGTAATATGCACTTATACTACACACGGTTCAAATATATCTTAATCCTTTCCCACAAACGACAATTCTGCAGCAGACAACTTTGAAAACATATTGGCACAAATGTGAAATATCTCCATTAATAAGACTTAAATTATTTAATAGAGTTGAAAAAATTGAGGCAAAGGGTGAAATTGCCAATGAGCAATTTCTCCTTTTGTCACAATGTTTTCAAAAGTCGTCTGTTGCAGATGCGTCTGAATGTGTCTGCAAGTGGGAAAGGGTTAAGGGACTTTGGGAAGGTTTTTACCAGGTGTTCTGTAGGAGATAGAAAAACTCTTTGAGGTCAAAGTAGAAGTATCTCATTATTGTATACCATTTGACATGGGTTTTTTATTTATTTTCCAGGTTAATGGTTTGAAAGGAGTTTATATCATCAACAAATTTCCAAATTCACGTAACAATGCAGCAGCCTTTAAACAGACAACGATGATCACATTTAACAATGGAGGGACCTGGAAACCTTTACAAGCCCCAAATGAGACCAAGCATCTGTGTGAAAATAAAGATGTAAGTCAATTAGCTTTTGGTGCCGCCTACCTACTCTTTGGGATCACTTCTTCGTTTTTCCTTCACCATTCAACTAAAGAGACTATCTGGGAAGGCAGCCAATTGCCTGTTAACCCTTTCTCTCATACAACAATTCTGCAGCAGACGACTTTGAACATATTTTGTCAAAAAACGGAAAATCTCTATAATTGAATGGATAACCTATGACTAAAAGTAGAAAAACATTGTGGCAAAAGGAGAAATTGCTCGTTTTGAGCAATTTCTTCTTTTGTCACTATATTTTTAAAAAGCTGTCTGCTGCAGAGGCTTCAGAAAGTGTCTATATGAGGAAAAAAGGGTTAACCCTTTCTGGCTTGCAGTCATATTTTGCATTTCATCTTTTTCCACAATATTTTCAAGCATCCTCTGCTGCGTATGTAAAGTTAGACAACAGCTTACAGTGTATGGTCAGATTTGCCTGTTTTCTTTTAAAAATGAACTGAGGGTCAGAATTACAGAATATATTTTATGAAGAATTATTTCTGTATTAATGGGAAAAATGTTTCTCTCAGATTTGAAATAATGTTTTGTTCATATTAGTTGGTCTACATATAAGTATGGTCAAAATTGCTTGTTTCTTCTAACAATGTACTGAGGGTCAGAATTACAGAATATATTTTATGAAGAATTATTTCTGTATTAACGGGAATAATGTTTCTCTTTCAGGACTGCAATTTACATTTACACATTGGAAACACAAACCAGTTCTTCAGAATTCCTCTTGCGGTCACGAGCCAGTATGCCCCGGGTTTGATCCTTGCCCATGGCAGTGTTGGACAGCACCTAGACCTGGATATACATGTGTTTATCAGCAGGAATGCTGGGTTAACATGGTCCGCTGTAAGTTACGGTAGCCTAGTGAACAAGATTTAACCCTTTCCCTCATATAGATGCTTTCTGACGCCTCTGCAGTAGATAGCTTTTTCGAAAACATAGTAACAAAAGAAGAAATTGCACAAAACGTGCAATTTCTCCTTTTGTCACAATGTTTTCCACTTTTAGTCATAGGTTATCCATTCAATTATAGAGATTTTCCATTATTTGACAAAATATGTTCAAAGTCGTCTGCTGCAGAATTGTCGTATGAGAGAAAAGGATATACAGTAAACCTTCACCTGATGTAGACTGATAAATGGTTACAGCTATGCATCATAATGTTTCACCCTTTATCTAAGACATGTTTAGATGACTTTTGAAACATATTATAGGAAAAGGAGAACTTGCTCATTATCAAATTTGTTTATTGATCTGTTCATTTGAAAAAATATTAAAGGCATGGGAAGAAAGAACCTTTTATTTCCCTTAATGCCGAGTTATCTCTTCTTTTTATGTAAAACATGTCTTACGGATAGTATTACATTCATTTTGGAATGGTAACATTTCACGAATGCAGAGATAACTTTCATCTTACAGCTTTTGTTTTTTAATCCTTTCCCATATACAACAAATCTTTTTAAACATAAAAGCATGAATATTGAAAACCTCTATTAATTAATGTTTAATTATTTGATAGAGTTGAAAAGAGTTTGTAGCAAAAGGAGAAATTTCTCGATATGCGCAATTTGTCTTTTTGCCTCAATGTTTTCAAAGGTCATCTGCTGCAGAGGCGTCTGAAAGGTTTGACTAACTGATACACAGGAATAAGACTGAACTAACCAGTATGCCTCATGTGAAATACATTTTATTTTACAAATTACAAAGTTTTACAGTTTTGCATCTGATTTTCATCTTGTATTCATTTTTAATTCTTCACACTTACAACAAATCTGCATGAGACAGCAAACATGAAATGGAAAATCTAAAAATAAAGATAAATTATTTTAATGGAGTTGAAAACATTGTTACAACAGTAGAAATTGCTCATTTTACCACAATGTTTTCAAAAGTAATCTGCTACTGATATGTTAAACCGTTTTCGACATACAGGCACTTTCTGACACCTGCAGCAAATGGCTTTTGAACACATTGTGGCCAAAGCAGAAATTGCTAGGAATGAGTAATGTCTTCAACTCTATAGCATAATGAAACTCTCATTAACCCTTTCCCTCTGGAGCAGACAGCTTTTTGAAAACATAGTGACAAAAGAAGAAATTGCACAAAACGTGCAATTTCTCCTTTTGCCACAATGTTTTACCACTTTTAGACATAGGTTATCCATTCAATTATAGAGATTTACTATTTTTTGACAAAATACAGTCAAACTTGTGTGAGCGGTCACATGCGATCAGCGGTCACCGGCGTTAAACGGTCACTTTAAATCCCTCCCAACAAATTATACTCTATAAACTGCCTTGATCAGCGGTCCCCTTTGAAACGCGGCCAGCGGCCACACTAATTGGTCGAGATTAACTGTAATCTTATTGTGTTCAACGGTCAATCAACACACGACTTGGATTCGCAAGGTGTTAAATTATCGGTGTTTAATACATACAGGTAATAATGCATACTGTGACAATCACATTATCGGGTTTTTTCATACGCGTAGTCTGTTTACATGTTAGATCTAGGGTACCGAAAACAGCCGACATGTACCGAATGATAGTTGCATGATTCATCAACCAGAAGTTGTGATTTTGGTTTCTTTTGTTTACGATGTCGGGCAAAATTGATGAATTGAAAAATATATTTATGAGCGTTTTAGACCGAAAGACAGTACATTTATGTGTTAAAATGAAAGTTAATGTCCACTTCGAAGCCCCAAGTCAATTTATATTCCCATTTCCATTTTAAATCTAAAGATTATCGAGTAAAATTGTGTGCAAGCAGAGGTAGATTCGAATGCTATTTTTTCCGGATACGTTATTCGGCGATTTTCAAAGTAAAAAAATATTTGATAGTCAAGTTAGTTGTAAAAGTCGGTTTAAACTAAAGAATAGATAGCACAATGAAATATTTGATAGAAAAAAGCTACAAATCTTCATAACAATGTTTAAATACAAGTTTATAAAGACAAATTACTATTTGTAATGTAATGACTATTCCTAACAGTTACATGTTATATTATGTGAACTGACAAAACTTGAACAAATCCGACCAAGTCATGAAATTTGTGATCAGCAGCCACCTGTCTTAAGCAGCCAGTTTTATCATGTCCCTTGGGTGGCTGCTGATCGCAAGTTTGACTGTATGTTTAAAGTCGTCTGCTGCAGAATTGTCGTATGAAGGAAAGGGTTAATGGCAATTATTCGTGTTTTTGACAATATGTTTTCAAAGTTGGCTGCCACAGAACTGTTGTATGTGGGAAAAGGTTGAAATGTAATTTGCATGTTGGTTAATTGTAAAGCTTATTTTGTTATTGTCCCACAGGCACCATTCTTTGGTAATCACTTCCTGAACATAATGGACCAAGGCAGCGTGATATCAGCAGTATCCGCAGAAGGACCCCCTACAAATCAAGTACAGTAAGAATGTTTTCATCAGTTTTATGCTTAATAACCAATAACCCTTTCCTACATATAAATTATCTTGCAATTCAAAACTGGCCAAGTCACGCCTCTCTGACAGGCATATTTTCTGACAGTTTGGCATCCCTGTTTGTTGATTGCGAAAGATGTTTTCACAACTTATATTAATCCCTTGCAATGTCTGCTAGATTGAATTTTCAGCTAGTAATCACATAGATACATGTAGGAATATCCAATATACACACAGCTCAAATGGGATTGAAACACGGTACCTTCAGACTAAGAGTTTTTCACACCTACTCTGAGCTACTATTTTCATCCTAGCCTTCTTGTAAGCTTCAGGCAACATGGTATAACATGTAGTTCAGTTAACCCTATCCCTCATATAGACGCTTTTGACGCCTCTGCAGCAGACGGCTTTTTGAAAACATAGTGACAAAAGAAGAAATTGCACAAAACGTGCAATTTCTCCTTTTGCCACAATGTTTCCACTTTTAGTCATAGGTTATCCATTCAATTACAGAGATTTTCTATTTTTTGACAAAATATGTTCATTGTCGTATGAGGGAAAGGGTTAAAACTTGATTTATTTTTCATTGATTGCAAAACAAGATTTCAGCTGATATAAATCATGCTTGATGTCTGCTTCCTGGAGACATATAACCAGTACTCAAAGGCAAAACCCGCTCATCATGGTATTATTAAAACCCTTATGTATGAAAATAATGTTTTGTCTCTGCAAACAAAACCCCTTATAAACTACCATTGCTCAGAGTTAGTGTTTTTTGTTTCAGTTTTTCTACATCAGAAGGACAGGACTGGTCAAGCCACAATATCTCAGATGCTCTCATGACTGTAGATGGGGTGGTAAATGAACCCGGGAAAAGAACGTTGATAACAAGGTAGGTCATTAATTCATAATAAGCAATTTCTCTTTTTAAGTGATAACTCGAAAATTATAATAGCTATGTTCATGAGACTCAATGTGTACTTAGAGTAGAATCAGGAAAGAATGCATGTCATTTGTCTGTATAAGAAGGTCATATTTCAAGATCACATGCAAAGATACACGATCAAATCATGAAACAAAGCTACTGTTATCATAATATAATGTCAGTAACGGACATCAATTTTGATCTATTCTGTATAAAAATAATGTAACATTTAAAAACAACATTGGATGTTAAATAAGAAAATTCTAATCCCTCTTGATTTTCCCTCTAATAAGACTTTCTTGTTTGTTACATCACCTTAATATCACTTGTATCAAACATTCAATGGTACTGTAAATATAAATACCTGATTATGCGCATAATTTCATTGTTCTGTTGATATGAAGGTCACATTTACACTTCTACATTTACCCACAAACTAGTAAAGGACCCCTAAATTGCCTTGAATACTTTATGTAATTTGTTTGGTTTCAGTTTGTTTGGCCATAAAAACAATACAGATGGCTGGGTGATGGTAAAGATGGATTTCAAATCAGTATTTGATAGGAAATGTGGAACAGTGGATACAGAAATGTGGAACCCCGCTTCAGATTTAAATGTAGGAAATATTATGGTTTTTTAACCTATTGAACACTTGAGGGCAAATTTAAATAAACTTTCTTGAATTTACCCTTTCCTACATGCAACAAATCTGCAGCAGACGCCTTTTAACTGAAAATAAAAAAACTGTTAATCGTCACCTTAGTGCAAAAACTCAATAAGTCCATATTTTCACAAAATCACTTTTTTGCATAAAATGATTTAAAATATAAAGATACATGTCCTCAAAAAGTATTAAAACCAAATTCAACCCCAAAATATGCTTTTATAAGAAAGAGGCATAAAGTGATAAGTACACTGATATTATTTTGTTGTGCAAAAAAACAATATGTGCACATAGTGATGTATTGCACCACATCATTTTAATATTTCAAACAACTATTTGGTGCAAGAAAGATATACAGTCAAACTTGTGTGAGCGGTCACATGCGATCAGCGGTCACCGGCGTTAAACGGTCACTTTAAATCCCTCCCAACAAATTATACTCTATAAACTGCCTTGATCAGCGGTCCCCTTTGAAACGCGGCCAGCGGCCACACTAATTGGTCGAGATTAACTGTAATCTTATTGTGTTCAACGGTCAATCAACACACGACTTGGATTCGCAAGGTGTTAAATTATCGGTGTTTAATACATACAGGTAATAATGCATACTGTGACAATCACATTATCGGGTTTTTTCAAATGCGTAGTCTGTTTACATGTTAGATCTAGGGTACCGAAAACAGCCGACATGTACCGAATGATAGTTGCATGATTCATCAACCAGAAGTTGCGATTTTGGTTTCTTTTGTTTACGATGTCGGGCAAAATTGATGAATTGAAAAATATATTTATGAGCGTTTTAGACCGAAAGACAGTACATTTATGTGTTAAAATGAAAGTTAATGTCCACTTTGAAGCCCCAAGTCAATTTATATTCCCATTTCCATTTTAAATCTAAAGATTATCGAGTAAAATTGTGTGCAAGCAGAGGTAGATTCGAATGCTATTTTTTCCGGATACGTTATTCGGCGATTTTCAAAGTAAAAAAATATTTGATAGTCAAGTTAGTTGTAAAAGTCGGTTTAAACTAAAGAATAGATAGCACAATGAAATATTTGATAGAAAAAAGCTACAAATCTTCATAACAATGTTTAAATACAAGTTTATAAAGACAAATTACTATTTGTAATGTAATGACTATTCCTAACAGTTACATGTTATATTATGTGAACTGACAAAACTTGAACAAATCCGACCAAGTCATGAAATTTGTGATCAGCAGCCACCTGTCTTAAGCAGCCAGTTTTATCATGTCCCTTGGGTGGCTGCTGATCGCAAGTTTGACTGTATGCCCATATTTGTATACAAAATAGCTGCATAAATTACACTAATTGCTGTTTCTTCGTTCTTTCCATAATATATACAACTTTTGACACCTCTGTAGCAAACAACTTTCAGAAACATTGCAAAAAAGGGAAATAATGCTCATGTCGAAAAATATTTTTTTCAATTTTTATCAGATTTGTTCAAAAGTTTCATTTTGTCAGACTTCACATTTTCTTCTAAGATCTCTCCATTTTTAAGAGAATTATACATAATAGGATTTAAATATGGCCTTGACAAAATAAAACTGGATGGTCGGTCAAATGATGAGAAAACCTAGTCTCCCTGGCTACCTGATTGGGAACATATTACTTATTAGTCCCTAGCCGGTCGGAGATTTGTTTGGGGACTATAGGTTTGCTCCTGTCCATCACCCAGATCTGGCGCCAGCATACACTTTGTATTCCTAAACCAAGAATAGAATTTTACAGAAAATCTTTGACATACTCTGGACCAAAAATATGGAATCCACTGCATATCAGGAACTGCGAAAAATTAAAGAAATTTGAATCAACATATCTTTCATGGTACCACGCTGGTGGTCATCTGTTAATTACATAAATTATTTCCATAACGGCGCTTGTATCTTGAATATATAATAAAGTCTATTATTATTGTTATTGTTAAACTGAGGCAACTCTTTAATTTATTCTAAATCTAAATTTACCATATATAAGCTTATTGTTTTAATTTGGTTGCATTTTAGTCTTGCTTCAGTTGTATTTCAGATTTATCAAAGCATTTCCTAGGTTACCATAGAACAGAGTAAATATTAACCCTTTACCTCATATAAACGCTTTCGGACGCCTCTGCAGCAGACGGCTTTTTGAAAACATAGTAACAAAAGAAGAAATTGCACAAAACGTGCAATTTCTCATTTTGCCACAATGTTTTCCACTTTTAGTCATTCTATGTTTATCCATTCAATTATGAAGATTTTCTATGTTTTGACAAAATACGTTCAAAGTCTTCTGCTGCAGAATTGTCGTATGAGGGAAAGGGTTAATATCAATCTTGGAGTAATAATAAATCAATATTTGTCTATCTGTTTACATCTAGTAAATGATAAATGGCACTTATGTAGTTTTTGCTCCAAAATATCAAGTGCAATAAAGTGATAGGTGCACTTATAATTTTATTGTACCAAACAAGTTCAGTGAAATATAAACATATAAGTGCATTTTTTCCAAATATCTCTTTTATTACAAATCTTTTGCAGAAAATATTATTTGGACTACCGGTATTTCGTTTCTTTGTTTTTAAATAAAGAAAATCAGTTTAAATGCTCTCCTGAAAAATTACAAAAACGTACTTATTGAGTTTTTACACTAAGGTGACGTAATGATTGTAACAGTTGAAATATTGTGGTAGAAGAAGAAAAATGTCTTCTTTTGCCCAAATGTTTTGAAAAGTCATATGCGACAAAATGTGTATGCATTAAACTGTTAAAAAAAAACACTGAACACCGATTCTTTGAAATGCCTTGTACCTCAAAATGCAGAGGTAAAACATCGGCCTCTCGTACCAAAGGTCCCAGGTTCGAGTCCCGATATGAGCAGGTTCTGACTTTGGGTTTTTCCACACAAACGGAGCAAGTACTGGTGAAGTCTCCAGGAAGCAGATATTGAGCATGTTTAATATAAACTGAAAGCTCGTTTCGCAATCGATGTAAAATAAATATGTTTAAACTTAATCTATAGATATAAGTCAACATGAATATAATGTCTCAAAATGGTCTTACTCCATAATGAGCAATTTCTCCTTTGACCACAATGTTTTCATTTTATTTAACAATTAAGCTAAAATGAGCTAAAAAGGTAGCCAGTTTTCTGGAGGAAATGTTATGTTGGGAACAAGTGGGAGAAAGATAGATAGCAAATGGGTTATTTGGTTATGCTGAAATACTACTGAAAAATGGTGTTAAACTCCTATCAATGAAAAGAAACCTCTTTTTGTTTAAGTTGTGCTAAAGGGGAAGTTTCAAAACAGGACTCCAGAAATATGATGGCTTGAAAAATGTTTAACCCTTTCCCAAAATGCAGATTTATTTTTAGCAGATGACTTTTGTAGCCACTGCCATTTGGAGAAAAGGGGAAATTGCTCATAATGAGCAATTACTTTTTATTCACAAAAATATCCTTTATAAAGAGTCATCTGTTGCAGATTTATTTAATATCGGAAAGTTAATACTTACTTTTGCCTGGCTGCGTTCTAATATACTATATTTGTTGTAGGACAGTGGTAACAAATGCATTATGGGAGAAAGTTTTGCTCTGGAGAGAAAGAAACAGTTCTCACATTGTTACTATGGAGAAGAACATGTTAAGAAGCACGAAATACAACCCTGTAACTGTGGAAGAGAAGATTTTGAGTGGTAAGGATTTAGACACAGTCTCATTCAAAGTTTTTACCATGATTGTTTACTTCTTAACCCTTTCCCTCATATGACGATTCTGCAGAGGACAACTTTGAACATATTTTGTCAAAACATAGAAAATCTGTATAATTGAATGGATAACCTATGACTAAAGCTGGAAAACATTGTGTCAAAAGGAGAAATTGCTCGTATTGAGCAATTTCTTCTTTTGTCACTATGTTTTCAAAAAGCCATCTGCTGCAGAGGCGTCAGAAAGCGTCTATATGAGGGAAAGGGTTAATTGAAGACTTAATGTTTTTGAAATATGGAAAAACTATGGTAAGGTCGTGTCTCTGGGTCATTTATGGTTTCTGTAACTTGGTACACATTTTCTTATGAACAATGTATACGCATGTCTATACCAAGTCAAACAACTTTGGCTTTTATATTTATTTAGTAATGCCCCTTTTTAGTCCCCTACCGGCGTGCCGAAGGGGACTATTAGGTTTGCACTCCGTCCATCTGTCAGTCAGTCTGTCAGTCAGTCCATCTGTCAGTCAGTCCGACAAATCAGTTTTCCGCACTTTTTTTCTACATGCATTGAGATATTGAGCTGAAATTTTGTATATGGCTTTGTAATCATGTGTCACAGATCAAGTTTGCGTTTCATGGGATTTCGTCAATTTTTTTATGAGTTATGCCCCTTTTTGGACTTAGAATATTAATAAGTCAAAACGTGCAAACCGGTAGGGGATTATGGTATTGCTTGCAATCCTACAGTTACTTGTTCAACTTAGAAAGAACAGGCGAGCACTGGCGTTTGCTCCGCGGCACTCTTGTTTATGTTCTAAACTACTTATATGAGCTTCAAACTGAAAGTTTAGGATGTTCAAAATCATCATCTCACTGGATAATTTTCCCTCATACGACAATTCTGCAGCAGACGACTTTGAACATATTTTGTCAAAAAATAGAAAATCTCTATAATTGTATGGATAACCTATTACTAAAAGTGGAAAACATTGTGGCAAAAGGAGAAATTGCTCGTTTTGAGCAATTTCTTCTTTTGTCACCATGTTTCCAAAAAAGCCGTCTGCTGCAGAGGCGTCAGAAAGCGTCTATATGAGGGAAAGGGTTAAGAAACAGATTTAGAGAAGATTTTGAATGGTAAGGTGTTTGACTGCATATATAAAACTGCTACACAATTTCAAAGCTCTGCATATTGTGCATATTTCATGTCCTAAAATACTAATTAGTTAAGTTTAAACATATTTTATTTTCCATAAGTATGTATACACACTATAAATGACATAAGCAAACGAATATTTAAATATTTGGATTGAATTGTAAGCTTAAAGCTAATATTGTAATACTCTCAACAAATAATAATCCTTTCTAAAGTGCCAATTTGAGCGGCTGGCCTCAAATCCAGACAGAATTGAGACATTATTTTACTTGTTTGAGCAGCATTTCCTTTTCCAGATAAATGATTATAAAGATGTTCCTTAAATCTGTGATTTCAGTGATTTTGGTTATGAAGTCTCATCTAACAGCGGACAGTGTGTAAAGTCGAAGTGGTTCAACTCAAACTTGTTACCTGCACTGGAGTGTTTCAATGGAAAATACAACAGATCGTCGGGGTATGTCCGTTCATGTAGTAAAATCAATTTAATTAACCCTTTACCACAATGTTACAACCCTATTCAATAATGAAATGATCATTCATAGTGACTTTCCATATTTTTGCCAAAATGTTTTCTGAGCCGTCTGCTGTAGATTTTTTGTATATGGGAAAGGTTTAACTGTTTTACTTTTTATGATTATTTTTCTGCTTTGAAAATACCAGGTGATAAAATTGTACAACATGAAAAATTGGAATTACGATTTTAAAAAAGATTCCAAAACATGGACAGAAAATGACTAATTGCTCATTCTGGTTCTACTTATATCAGGTATCGTAAGGTAGCAGCCAGTGGTTGTAAAGGAGGAGAAGAAGCCAAGTACAAGCCAGTGGAAGCAGATTGTCCACTGATAGCTCCAGGCGGTCTCCACATAGTTAGTGAAAAGTCCTTCATTACCAGGGGAGATAATGTGACATTTATACTGTCACAGGATTCTGTGAGTTATCTTTCTTGTCTGATGATCGTTCAAGAACTGTATTATAATCTTATTCAACCCTTTCCAACTTGTCGACACATTTTGACAAAACTGCAGCAGCTGACTTTTGAAAACATTGTGGAAAAAGGCGAAATTGTTCATAAGAGCAATTTCTTCTTTTGCCACAGTGTTTTCTACTTTGTTCTTATACATTTACAAACTCGTCTGCAACAGATTTGTTGAATGTGGGAAAGGTTTAATGATTTAAAATAGTATGCTTCAATGGTCTAGTATAATGTGTTTAAATACTGTTTTTAGCCATTTATCTGATATGATATTTCATAGACATTTCTTTTTTAACAATCAGCGAAACTCCAAATAGAATCTGAAATATTGGAAATATATAGAGATGCAATTCAAAAATTATTTGTGATACAATGTTGAAATTGAGGTGAATAATATAGCAGAAATTGCTCATGGTGAGCAACTCTATTCATGACTCAGACATTTAAAACTATTGCTGCAGGTTTGTTTTTTAAAAATAGTGGTAAATTGTTATACCTTTTCCCTCATACAGATGCTTTCTGCAGCAAACAACTTTTGAAAACATTGTGGCCAATTTCCTTTTTCCCTAATGTTTTCAACTCTAATAGAAACATGGCTTACAGAGATTTTCTATATTTGTACAACGGTTTTTATCAAAGTTTGTCTGCTGCAAAATTGTTGTATGTCTAAAAGGGTTCAATAATTATTCACCAAAGACTTATCCCTTTCCCTCATATAGACGCTTTCTAACACCTCTGCAGCAGACGGTTTTTTGAAAACATAGTGACAAGAAAAGAAATTGCACAAAACGTGCAATTTATCCTTTTGCCACAATGTTTTCCACTTTTTGTCATAGGTTATCCATTCAATTATGGAGATTTTCTATGTTTTGACAATATACGTTCAAAGTCGTCTGCTGCAGAATTGTAGTATGAGGGAAAGGGTTAAACAATCAAAGTATTAACTTACCCTCCTTGGCGCTCAGGGTTGTGGGGTAAGCACTACGACTGACTTGCGGGTGTCGTGATAAATGGACCAATATAACTGGTAACTTACCCAGGAAATGATATAACCAAATATTTTGAAAGCAGTGTAAAGCACCATACAAACTAACAAACTATAATTAATTCTTCTTTGTTGACAGGGCTCTGAGGAGCAAACTACATACACCTGGTCATTTGGCGATGGCGCACACCCCATCACTATTCAGGGCTTACAAAAGGCATCCACTATAACCCGGTCCTTTACATCCGTGGGTACCTACAATATTACAGTTGCTGCTGTCAACAACAACGGAAAATCGTCTACATTATTACAAATTCATGTTGAAGGTAACTTTTTCTGTGCTTAACCCTTTTTGTCACACACAGCAAATCTGCAGCAAACGACTTTAAATTGGTGAAGACAAAACTATGGAATATTTCTATAATTAACCCTTTCCCTCATATAGACGCTTTCTGACGCCTCTGCAGCAGACAGCTTTTTGAAAACATAGTGACAAAAGAAGAAATTGCACAAAACGTGCAATTTCTCCTTTTGCCACAATGTTTTCCACTTTTTGTCATACGTTATCCATTCAATTATGGAGATTTTCCATGTTCTGATAAAATACGTTCAAAGTCGTCTGCTGCAGAATTGTTGTATGAGGGAAAGGGTTAAGACTCTTTTAAGAGTATAATTATTGATTAGAGTTTAAAACATTGTGGCAAATGGAGAAATTGCTCACACAAGCAATGTCTCCTTTTGTCCCAATATTTCAAAGGTT
The DNA here is from genome assembly GCA_031761405.1 of Serripes groenlandicus. Taxonomy (NCBI): domain Eukaryota; kingdom Metazoa; phylum Mollusca; class Bivalvia; order Cardiida; family Cardiidae; genus Serripes; species Serripes groenlandicus. Next base: position 67,088,626 of record JASEVX010000009.1, on the reverse strand, counting down.
GTTTGCTGTGGAAAGGTTAAAAAGCTTTGTAGCTGATGATTTTTTTAAAAAAATATGATAGGACTTAAAGAGAAATCACTCATAATGAGCAATTTCTCCTTTTCCTAAAATGTTTACTTTTCTTTTAAAATGATTAAAATTATGCACTCCATTTTCGATGGGTAACATTTTTTGTGAATGCTGCGATTAATTTTATAAGGAGAAACTGCACATGATTATTAGTCCCCTACCGGCGTGCCGAAGGGGACTATTAGGTTTGCACTCCGTCCGTCAGTCCGTCAGTCCGTCAGTCCATCTGTCAGTCAGTCAGTCAGTCAGTCCGGCAAAGTTTTGTCCGGAGCATATCTCCAAAACTGTACTAGCTATGGCTATGAAATTCCATATGTGGATACATCTCATCAATGCGGAGTGCAGTGCATATGAACCATAACTCTTGCTTCCCTAATTTTTGAGTTATTTCCCTTTCTTTATTTTCATACTTGATTTTTGTCCGGAGCATATCTCCAAAACTGTACTAGCTATGGTTATGAAATTTCACACATGGATGCATCTCATCAAGGGGGAGTGCAGTGGACATGAACCATAACTCTTGCTTGCCTAATTTTTGAGTTATTTCCCTTTCTTTATTTTCATACTTGATTTTTGTCCGGAGCATATCTCCATAACTATACTAGCTATGGCTATGAAATTTCACACATGAATACATCGTATCAAGGGGGAGTGCAGTGGACATGAACCATAACTCTTGCTTGCCTAATTTTTGAGTTATTTCCCTTTCTTTATTTTCATACTTGATTTTTGTCCGGAGCATATCTCCAAAACTATACTAGCTATGGTTATGAAATTTCACACATGGATGCATCTCATCAAGGGGGAGTGCAGTTGACATGAACCATAACTCTTGCTTGCCTAATTTTTGAGTTATTTCCCTTTCTTTATTTTCATACTTGATTTTTGTCCGGAGCATATCTCCATAACTATACTAGCTATGGCTATGAAATTTCACACATGAATACATCGTATCAAGGGGGAGTGCAGTGGACATGAACCATAACTCTTGCTTGCCTAATTTTTGAGTTATTTCCCTTTCTTTATTTTCATACTTGATTTTTGTCCGGAGCATATCTCCATAACTATACTAGCTATGGCTATGAAATTTCACACATGAATACATCGTATCAAGGGGGAGTGCAGTGCACATGAACCATAACTCTTGCTTCCCTAATTTTTGAGTTATTTCCCTTTCTTTATTTTCATACTTTATTGTCTTGATATACCTAAACATTGGGTTGCTATGACAACAGAAACAGACTCAAAAGTGCAAACCGGTAGGGGACTATGGTATTGCTTGCAATCCTCCAGTTACTTGTTAGTCCCCTACCGGCGTGCCGAAGGGGACTATTAGGTTTGCACTCCGTCCGTCAGTCCGTCAGTCCATCTGTCAGTCAGTCAGTCCATCTGTCAGTCAGTCAGTCAGTCAGTCAGTCAGTCCGGCAAATTTTTGTCCGGAGCATATCTCCAAAACTGTACTAGCTATGGCTATGAAATTCCATATGTGGATACATCTCATCAATGCGGAGTGCAGTGCATATGAACCATAACTCTTGCTTCCCTAATTTTTGAGTTATTTCCCTTTCTTTATTTTCATACTTGATTTTTGTCCGGAGCATATCTCCAAAACTGTACTAGCTATGGTTATGAAATTTCACACATGGATGCATCTCATCAAGGGGGAGTGCAGTGGACATGAACCATAACTCTTGCTTGCCTAATTTTTGAGTTATTTCCCTTTCTTTATTTTCATACTTGATTTTTGTCCGGAGCATATCTCCATAACTATACTAGCTATGGCTATGAAATTTCACACATGAATACATCGTATCAAGGGGGAGTGCAGTGGACATGAACCATAACTCTTGCTTGCCTAATTTTTGAGTTATTTCCCTTTCTTTATTTTCATACTTGATTTTTGTCCGGAGCATATCTCCAAAACTGTACTAGCTATGGTTATGAAATTTCACACATGGATGCATCTCATCAAGGGGGAGTGCAGTGGACATGAACCATAACTCTTGCTTGCCTAATTTTTGAGTTATTTCCCTTTCTTTATTTTCATACTTGATTTTTGTCCGGAGCATATCTCCATAACTATACTAGCTATGGCTATGAAATTTCACACATGAATACATCGTATCAAGGGGGAGTGCAGTGGACATGAACCATAACTCTTGCTTGCCTAATTTTTGAGTTATTTCCCTTTCTTTATTTTCATACTTGATTTTTGTCCGGAGCATATCTCCATAACTATACTAGCTATGGCTATGAAATTTCACACATGAATACATCGTATCAAGGGGGAGTGCAGTGCACATGAACCATAACTCTTGCTTCCCTAATTTTTGAGTTATTTCCCTTTCTTTATTTTCATACTTTATTGTCTTGATATACCTAAACATTGGGTTGCTATGACAACAGAAACAGACTCAAAAGTGCAAACCGGTAGGGGACTATGGTATTGCTTGCAATCCTCCAGTTACTTGTTTTTTTAAAAAATGCATATATCAGGATAACTGATGAATGTTGCAACTGTTTCATGAAACAAAGTTATTGTTAAACAAGGCCCTTTTCAAGGCTCTATTAAACCTCCTTCCCCATATACAACAAATCTGCAGCAGACAATTTTGGAAAAATCTAAGGAAAAACATGGAAAATGTCTATAAATGAAGGTATATTTACTGAAAAAGGTTGAAAACATAATGGCAAAAGGAGAAATTGCTTGTTTTGAGCAATTTCTTCTTTTGACACAATGTTTTCAAAAGTTGTCTGCTGCCGAGGCGTCATAAAGCGTCTATATGTTTTGGGAAAGGGGTTAAGGACTATTTTTCTTTGATAATGCACATGTAATAATTGGACAGATAGATGTCGAAAAATTGTTCATAAAATAAAAGCAACAAACCTTTTTGTTTTATTTACAGATGAGCTGAAAGGTGTACTGGTTGAAATCCCCTGGGGAGCCAGGACAGGCAGTCCCAGTTATTTTAATGTTACCGTACTGGGGTCTGACAACTTTACCAAATATGGAGAGAAAAGTAAATTGTTCTTCGCATGGCATTTCGAAAACAAGGTAAGTTGGCTTCAATACATTTAAACGTTCACCTGATGTTATTTTAGAATGAATATTTTTTGTCTACCTTGGGTAATCCTTTCCTACTTTGGATGCATTGTGACGCATCTGCAGTAGTTGACTTCTGAAAACATTGTGGAGAAAGAAGAAATTGCTCATATTTTAGCCTTTACATGGGAAAGATTGGTTTTTGTGCAACATGTAGATTCAGATCAGCATTTGGGTCTGCACAGTCTGATAAAGATATTCGCTGTTCACATATATAACTTGTTAGAAGCTTCTGTCAAATTGTGTGGATTCTTATAAGGCTGAGCAGGCATACAGGCTGATCTAAACCTACACTTTTCAAAAATGCCAGCACATACTTTTTTCCCATGCAGAGGCTTATAATACATATATATTTTTCAAGATAAATGGATTTAATATTATAGTATTTTGATGCTAATACAAGCATACATATACATTTTGCATAAACACGAGATCAGCTCATCAGCATAGCAGTTTCTTTTTTACTGCCTTGGTAGTGTTGTGCTACAGCTTCCACCTTGGGAGCGGTTTGTTCCTGACCAGGTCATACCAAAGACTTTAACCCTTTCCCTCATATAGACGCTTTCGGACGCCTCTGCAGCAGACTACTTTTTGAAAACATAGTGACAAAAGAAGAAATTGCTCAAAACAAGCAATTTCTCCTTCTGACATAAAGTTTTCCATTTTATGTCATAGGTTATCCATTCAATTATAGAGATTTTCTTTTTTTTGACAAAATATGTTCAAAGTCGTCTGCTGCAGAATTGTTTTATGAGGGAACGGGTTAAATCTGGCATTACGACTGTCTCACTGGTGTCATAATCAATCGACCAATTACACTGGTAACTTACCTAGGAAACGCTGTGTTATAAATGAATAAATGTTGAAAGCTGCACAAAACAATGTACAAAAACAAAAAAAGTTTGGATAAAAAAAAGACTTTTATGCAAATAAAGTTGACTTATATATTAGTAAATTATATTTCTCCATCAGGTAACTGGGTCCATACGACAATTGACATGGCTAAATGTGATTAAACAAGAATTCCAAGAACCTGGAGAATATATACTGAAGTTAGAAGTGTTCAATTCAGTCAGCTCCATCTTTTATACCCAACAAGTAGACGTCTATGGTGAGTTTTGTCATTTCAATTGTGATTTTCCACAATATTTTATTGTTCCCTAATCTGCTATTTCCGAGTCTTCTGCTTCTGAAAACAAAGATATTAACAAAGGTATATAGTAAAATTTTGAATTTTTTAATAATCATTTTGTGGAATAGAAGAATATGTCCATTTTGTCCACTTTCTCCTTTTCCCAAAATGTTTTCATAAAGTTTTCCACTGTAGAGGCATTAACCCTTCCCTCATATAGACGCATTCTGACACCTCTGCAGCAGACGGCTTTTTGAAAACATAGTGACAAAAGAAGAAATTGCTCCAAACAAGCAATTTCTCCTTTTGCCACAATGTTTTCCACTTTTAGTCATAGGTTATCCATTCAATTATAGGGATTTTCCATATTTTTACAAAATATGTTCAAAGTCATCGGCTGCAGAATTGTCGTATGAGGGAAAGGGTTAAACGTTGTCTACATGATGGAAAGAACCTAAAGTCATGTGTATTTATTTCGAGGATAGAAATGTTTACAGTGTATATTAGATAATGGAAACAGTTTTGTTTGTTTGCGAGTTATTCTGTACAAGGCCATTTCCAAAACACCTCCTTCAATGTTAGTGGGTCTGCAGAGTAGGCTTGTCACTAAAACTATTATAAAACATGAAATATCTAGGTTTAGGTTTGCTCTTACGATTTTCTGGTGGTAGTTACATGAATAGCTTTAGCATATGAGGAATCAATCTGCTGAACAAGATTAAAAAAAATGTAAAATGAAAAAATGGACAATAAGGTGAATTTGCTCATGTTGAGGAAAATAAACTTTTGCCACAACGTTTTTCAACTCTTTTCAACAATTATACTCTCATTGATAGAGATTTTACTTATTTTAGCCTTGGTATTTTGAAACGCATCCGTTGTATAATTGAGATTTAACCTTTTCCCACATACAACAAATCTCCAACAGACAACTTTAAAAATATGTTAATTCTAACAAATGAAAGTCTAGTTATGCAAAAGACTTCTCCTTTTACCACAATGTTTTCAAAAGTCATCTGCTGCAGATAAGCCAAAATGTGTCTGCAAGTGGGAAAGGGTTTATCAGTGAAGATCAAATATCTTTAATTCATTCAGAGAACTTTGTTACCCATGCTGAAAAAATAAAAATAAACTGAAAAATTATTTTTGTATCTGTTTCAGATGATATAACAACAGTCAGACTACATTTTTCCAGCCATATAGACACATATAATAGCAGTAGTTTGAATGTTAGACAAGCACTTGCAGAAATATTATGCCATAATCTTGCTCAAGTAAGTGGGTGGTTGACTTTATTTTATCTAATTTTGTTTCATTATTCCAAACATGTTTAGCTTGTCTGATTATTTTGGGGGAAATAGACAAGCTATTGTCGTCACTTGAACGTCGTCTTCTTCGTCGTCGACGGCGTTGGTTAAGTTTTGTGTTAAGGTCATTTACATGGAAACTATCAAACCTAATACTTTGAAACTTGGATTTTTTTTTCATCTAATACCCTTCTTCACATTGTATGCAAAAGATGCCGAGTGTGGTTTTTTGGGGTAAAAAAACATCAATTTTGATGTATTTTGGTTGATTTTGAGAAATGGCGGTGTGAGTTAAGGTCACTTACATGGAAACTATCAAACCTATTACTTTGAAATTTATAAAACTTATTCATCTCATACCCTTCTTCCCATTGTATGATAAAGATGCTGAGTGGGCCTTTTTTGGGGGAAAACAGTAATATATTCAATATCTTTAGTTACAGTTGACTTAATGTAACCATCTTTTGTTTGTAGTAAGTATTTATTTAAGATCATTAATGGTATTGTGATATATGTAAATATTCATTCAGAATTTAAAGATTTTTTATATCAAATAAATAAACCGTAAAAGGATAATATCAGGCGAGCATCAGGCACCCGCAGGCGGTGCTCTTGTTTAATATTTGGTATCACAATCCTCCTCCATCTCTTCTTAATCCATTTACCACAAATTTGCAGCAAACGACTTTTAAAATATATATCGAGGGCTTGGCGTGAAACAGTTGTATCTAAAATTGGTATTTTTTTACCAAGGTTAATCACCTCGCCATAAAGTCTTTATAAGAGTTAAATCACTTTTCTTGGTAAACAATGTAAATTTAGGTGCCATTGCTCGTTCTGAGCAATGGCACCTAAATTTGCATTGTTTACAAAAGGGTCAAAATTGCCCCTAAACCAGGGTTTTCAAAATAGGTTTTAAGTTACAACCGTTTCACGCCAAGCCCTCGATATGCACTAATGTAGAATATCTCTATAAAAGAAAGTGTAATTAATGTTTAGTGAGCAATTTTTCTTTTTGTCACAATGTTTTCAATAATCTTCAGCTGTAAATACATCAAAAAGAATCTATATGAGGGAAAGGGTTAAAGGTTGATGTTTTCTCACATTGAGACCAGGCCCAATTTTGATGCATCTGTAGCAGACGACTTTTGGAAAAAAATTGACATAATGAGCAGTATCTCCTTTTGCTGCAATGTTTTCAACATTGATTTATTTAAACTTTCATTTATAAAGGTTGTTCTATGTTTTTGCGGAGCTGTTTTCAGAATCAGCTGCTGATTCATTGTATATGGGAAAGATGAGACTTTCTTTGTTAGGGTCAACCATTGATAATTCTACTTCAGATGAAATTTTAAACATTTTGAGACCAACGGTTACTGAACTTACCAAATGACATTTTCAAGCCTTCATGTTTTTCATCTTTCCAGATTTTAGAAGTTCGAAGGACAAGGATCATTATGACCGTACAGCCGTCATTTCCTATTGTAGCCGATTTAACAGTTCTACCTGCTAAACTTGAAAGCAATGAAAGTGAAACATTCAAGGTAGAGTTATGTTGTTTTTATTTTCACAATTTGCCAGGTTTGAGGAAATTGGTTTGTACAATTCAAAATCATCAATTCATAATTCAAAAAAATAAAATAAATGTTCTTTATATAAAAAGATGTAATTTATACATTTTGGTTGGCTCAAGAAAAAGATTATCTGTGATGTCATGATGCAGTTTGATGTTGCCCTGCATGCGATACAATAACATTGCAAAGTTCTAAGTACTTTGCCCATATATATGTATATGCATGATATGGATGACTTTTGTGAAAAACACTTGTATGTACTTCATAATAATATTAACACTTTCCAACATGCAACAAATTGGCAGCAGACAACTTCGATAACATCTGAGCACAAATGTGGACAAATCCTTTAACCCTTTCCCTCCTGCAGACGCATTTTGACACAAAACCAGCAGACGACTTTTGAAAACATTGTGGCCAAAGGTGAAATTGCTCATGATGAGCAATTTCTCCTTTTGCCACAATGTTTACAACTTTATTTAACAATTAAGCTATCTTTTATGGAGATTGTCCAGGTTTTTGTGTCTATGTTTTTAAAGTCGTCTGCTGCAGATTTGTTGTATGTGGGAAAGTGTTAAATGAAAGAATAATTATTAAATAGAGTTGAAAACATTGTGACAACATTGCTTGTCTTATGCAATTTCTCATTTTGTCAAATTGTTTTAAATAGTCGTCTGCTGCAGAGGCGTCAGAAAGCGTTTATATGTGGGAAAGGGTTAAATTTAAATATCATTTGAAATTTAGAGATACACCATCTTTCCTTGTAATTATTGAACACTAGTCTTATATTTTGATCTTATGTGTTAAAAATGCAATTTATAATCCTCTTTTTGTTTTAAAATTACATTATATATTAACTTGTCTACCTGATTTGATATTATTAATTGTTTACCACATGTGACAACTCTGCTGCAGACAACAGAAGACATTAACCCTTTCCCAAATACAGACGCTTTCTGATGCCTCTGCAGCAAACGAATTTGAAAACTTAGTTGCAAATGGAGAAATTGTTCATGATGAACAATTTCTCCATTTGCAACAATGTTTTCAACTCTATTCAATAATTATACCCCCTTCGAAGAAGAGGGGGTATATAGGAGTCACTGTGTTGTGCTGGCTGTCTGTCTGTCTGTCGGTTGGTCGGCCGATAGCCATATTTCGTCCGGCCTATTTCTTACAAACCACTGGGTGGAATTCAATACAATTTTACATGAAGCTTCTATGCCAAGAGGAGATGTGCATATTGTAAAGGGGTTACAATTGCATGTTATTTTACAGAGTTATGGCCCTTTTACTTATCAAGTTATGGTGTAGGTCAAGGTGCTGTTTAGGGGGGTATTTATCATCTTCAGTGATAGTTCTAATTATGATTCCCTTTATAGAGATTTTCCATATTTGGTGGATTTGTTTTCAAAGTTGTCTGTTGCTGATTTGTTGTATGTGGGAAAGGGTAAGGGTAAAAGTACTGATAAACTTTATAAATGAAAGAACTGCTATTGAATATGGTTGAGAACATTGTCACAGAGTGGCAACAAAGAAAGAATACCTCATGAGAAATTTCTCCTTTTATAGCCAAAATGTTCATAAAATTGTCTACTGCAGATTTATCAAATTACATGGAGATATTGGAGAGGGTTAATCAAGTTTTATTTAATTACAGGTTGTCCAAATGCTGATTGAAGAAGCCAAACATCAGTACCTGGCGTTCCCTCTATTTACAAATGATGACATTGTTATCATTACTGATGCTGGTATTTTAAACTGTAAGTAATTATTTTATCTCATTCCCAGTATTTCACACATACTAAAACATCTGCAGCAGAAGACTTTGAAAGCATCTCTTCAGAAAATTATTTTAGTCCTTTCCCACAATGATACAGGCGTATTTTGACACTTCCGCAGCATAGGGCTTTTATGTGAGAAAGGGTTTTAAACATGATTTGACCCATAGCACCCTAAAATCGAATAACAGGAATTTGCCCTTATCTCTTTCCCTCGTTAGACGCTTTCTGACACCTCTGCAGCAGACGGCTTTTTGAAAGCATAGTGACAAAAGAAGAAATTGCTCAAAACAAGCAATTTCTCCTTTTGCAACAATGGTTTCCACTTTTAGACACAGGCTATCCATTCAATTTTAGAGATTTTCTAATTTTTGACAAAATATGTTCAAAGTCATCTCCTGCAGATTTGTTATACGTGGGAAAGGGGGCTTCAAGGCAGTCTGGTCCGGTTTTACCATTCAGCCATGTAGATTAAGAGGATGCCTAGAAGTCTATAGAGGTGGGTTTTAACCAAAGCCCGACTGTACATAAATGGATTTGATTATAAAATAGTTCACCAATAATCCTATCCCAAATACAACAAATCAGCAGTAGATGCTTTTTATACCACCGATAAACGAAGTTTAGAGGGGGTATATTGGAGTCACCCTGTGGTTGGTCGGTCGGTCGGTCAGTCGGTCGGTCGGTCGGTTGGTCCGTTGCGATTTTGCTTGTCCAGAGCATAACTTTAAAACTAATTGTTGGAATTTAATAAACCATCATAGGATGATACAACACATTGAGAGGAAGTGCGGTGTACAGGAACCATAACTCTATTTTTCCTAAATACAGAGTTATTGCCCTTTGTTACTTTTTCTTGTCCGGAGAATTACTTAATAACTAACAGATGGAATCTAATAAAACTACATACAATGGTAGAGCATAATCAGAGGAAGTGCAGTGTACAAGAACTATAACTCTACTTTACATAATTACAGAGTTATTGCCCTTTGTTACTTTTTCTTATTCATAGAGTCTTGTCCGGAGCATAACTTTAAAACTAATTCTTGGAATTTAATAAAACTTCATAGGATGATATAACACATTGAGAGGAAGTGTGATGTACAGGAACCATAACTCTATTTTATCTAAATACAGAGTTATTGCCCTTTGTTACTTTTTCTTGTCTGGATAATTACTTGATAACTAACAGATGGAATCTAATAAAACTGCATACAATGGTAGAGCATAATCAGAGGAAGTGCAGTGTACAAGAACCATAACTCTAATTTACATAATTACAGAGTTATTGCCCTTTGTTACTTTTTCTTGTTCGTAGAGTCTTGTCCGGAGCATAACTTTAAAACTAATTGTTGGAATTTAATAAAACATCATAGGATGATACAACACATTGAGAGAAAGTGCGGTGTACAGGAACCATAACTCTATTTTACCTAAATACAGAGTTATTGCCCTTTGTTACTTTTTCTTGTCCGGAGAATTACTTAATAATTAACAGATGGAATCTAATAAAACTGCATACAATGGTGGAGCATAATGAGAGGAAGTGCAGTGTACAAGAACCATAACTCTTATTTACATAGTTACAGAGTTATTGCCTTTGTTACTTTTTCTTGTCCGGAGAATTACTTAATAACTAACAGATGGAATCTAATAAAACTACATACAACGGTAGAGCATAATCAGAGGAAGTGCAGTGTACAAGAACCATAACTCTAATTTACATAATTACAGAGTTATTGCCATTTGTTATCCAAAAATGAACAAAACAAGAATAACCCGATCCATAACATTGTCCTTTTAAGGTGGGGTTTCTAAATATTTCACAACCTTTCCTATCAGGGCGGCGTTCGAGGGTATTAATCACATTCAGTGATAGTTCTAGTTAATATATGGAAAATCTCTCTAACTGAAGAGATTTGAAACCATCGTGGCTTATTGAGAAATTGCTCATTGTGTGCAATTTTTACTTGAGCCATAATATTTTCAAAAGTCGTTTGCTGCATATGCCTCAAAATATGTCTGTAAGTGGCAGGGGTTAACCCTTTCCCTCATACGACAATTCTGCAGCAGACGACATTAAACATATTTTGTCAAAAAATGGAAAATCTCTTACTGAATGGATAACCTATGACTAAAAGTAGTAAACATTGTGGTAAAAGGAGAAATTGCTCGTTCTGAGCAATTTCTTCTTTTGTCACTATGTTTTTAAAAAGCTGTCTGCTGCAGAGGCGTCAGAAAGCGTCTTTATGAGGGAAAGGGTTAATACTAAACTACCTGAACCTTTCTTTTTGTGTGACTTGACCCATATAATTTCTTCTCATTACAGTGGATTCAGGGGAGGAGTCTCCGACAGTCCCGCCTCCTGTCATCCCTGTTACCGTGACAGTGACAGTACCAGTCAATGTTACCATGGTGCAGGAAAAACACAGTTTGTTAGCAGTCTATATAGCAGTTCCAGTTATACTTGCTGTTATCATTATAGCTGGGGTTATAATTGTATACTATAGAAAGTAAGTTGTATTTCCTTGTAACTGCTACTTTTCTGAAACAGTTTTGAATGATTAAATTAACCCTTTGCCATTTACAACAAATTCACAAAAAATTAAAAATATGTATGCAAATTCTCTTTTATAATTGAAAAGAGTTGATTGATTGATTGGAGTTTAACGCCATTTTTAACAATTTCTCAGTTATATCACGGCGGCCAGTTCACCTACTCATGCATTTCCTGGTTTTCCCACACCAGTACTCCACACAACAATCTTCCCAAGCAACTGGCTGCTTTTCCACATAGACTTAGCCCATTGGTGGAAGACGAATGACGCATGTCACATTGACTGTTGTCAATCGTCGGAAATAAAGTTGGCCGAGCCAGGATTCGAACTCACAACCCCTTGATTGACAGCCCACGTTGCTACCGACTGAGATACCGGGGCTCTGCTGAAAAGAGTTGAAAACATTGTGGCAATAGGTGAAATTGGTCAACATGAACAATTTTGCCCTTTGCAATAATGTTTCCAAGAGTTGTCTGCTGCAGATGATTCAAAATGTGCCTGCATGTGGAAAAGAGTCTATAAGAACTGTCATGTATTTAACCCTTTCCCACATACAGCAAATCTCCAGCAGGCGACTTAAAAAAATTAAGGCAAAAATGTGAATTATCTCTATTTAAGAAATATTGATTATTGAAAAGAGTTGAAAATATTGTGGCAAAAGGAGAAATTGCTTTTTTGCTACAATTTTTTCAAAATTCGTCTGTATGAGGGAAATGGTTAAGTCATATTGAGTGAGTTATTGTGAAAGCCTTTTGTTCAGCATCCATCATCTGTAACAAGTGGATCAATATGGATGAAACTTTTCAGAAAGCATCTTCTCAATGTCTTCACCATAATTCCTTAAATTCTGGTTTCCATGGCAACAGAAAAAAAACACATTAAAGAAAATTCTCCTACCAAACCAATTCAACAATTTTCAAATAATTTGTATGAATGTTCCTTGGGTGACCCTTTATCAGATTCCTACAAGCCATTTTGATTGTTTGAAAAACATGGCCACCCCCCTGGGGCTATTTTGCCTTAATATATGGTAAATTATAAGGCTGATTTCCAAATAATTGTATATAAATGTTCCTTTGGATTCCTACAAGCCATGTTGATGGTTGTTTTGCCTTATATTGCTATAGTGAAAACTTTAAAAATCTTCTTCTCCAAAAGTATCTTGGGGATTTCGAAATTATTTTGTAGTAATGTTTTTTTAGCCATGTTGATTGATCGAAAAACCAGGGACCGGGCTGTTTTGTTTTCTCCAGAGAAAACTTAAAAATCTTCTTTTCTGAAAGTATCTAGCCAATTTCCAAATAATTGTGTAGAAATGTTCCTTAGGTGACCTTCTAACTGATTCCTTCATGCCATGTTGATTGGTCGAAAAACATGGTGGCAAGGGTCAGGGCTGTTTTTCCTTTTATGGCCATGATGATAGGTAAAAATAAAGAATTATTGATGTTGGATTGACATATCACATTGCATTATTCAGGTGAGCGATACAGGGCCATCATTGCCCTCTTGTTCATTGATATTAAAAAATATATTAATTGTGGTCTTGTATTTCTTGTAGAAAATTGAGGAAAAATAACAAATATTACCCAATAGTAAAACATCGACACCGAGTTCATCATGATTCTACCTGTTCCTGTGGGGATGGAGAGGATGAGTTTACCCTCGGACTGGAGGACCCGGAATTTACAATCATACCAGACAGTGAATTTACAGGTAATTGATCCCTTTCCCTCATATAGACGCTTTCTGACGCCTCTGCAGCAGACGGCTTTTTGAAAACATAGTGACAAAAGAAGAAATTGCACAAAACGTGCAATTTCTACTTTTTACCACAATGTTTTCCACTATTTGTCATAGGTTATTCATTCAATTATGGAGATTTTCTATGTTTTGACAAAATACTTTCAAAGTCGTCTGCTGCAGAATTGTCGTATGAGGGAAAGGGTTAACACCCCCTCCCAACATACTACACAATCTGCTTTGAAAACATCGATCTTTACTGAAATATACAAGTCTCTATATAATGAAATGTGTTATTTTTGTAAATTGCTCATCGAGATAAGTTTCTCCTTTTGCCACAATATTTTCAAACCTCCTCTGCTGCAGTTGCTTCAGATAGGAAATCAATTAACCCTTTCCCTCATATGAAAATTCTGCAGCAGACGTCTTTTAAACATATTTTGTCAAAAAATAGAAAATCTATATAATTGAATGGATAACCTATGACTAGAGTAGAAAACATTGTGGCACAAGGAGAAATTACTCGTTTTGAGCAATTTCTTCTTTTGTCACTTATGTTTTCAAAAAGTCGTCTGCTGCAGAGGCATCAGAAAAGGTCTAGGTTCAATATAACTCATCTTTGATGCCTTAGAACTTGTAAACAATGTTGAAAAAGACAGAAAGGTTAAACCTGAAGAAGCATTTTGACACCTGCAGCAGACAAAATATATAGACATTGTGGTAAAAGGAGAAAATGCTCATGATTCTTCATTCATTTATAGAGATTTTGCTTTTTGTTTCTATCGATGATTTTCAAAGTGATCTGCTGCAGATATATGGGAAAGTGTTAAATACTTATCTATATTGACAACAAACTCATGTGAGTCTTCATTCACCTCTTATCACTTTACCATATACAACAATTCTGCAGCAGACAACTTAGAAAACATATCTCCAAAAATATTTTAAATCCTCTTGTATTGAAATTATAGTTATTGGATAGATTAGAAAACATTGTGGCAAATGAAGAAATTACCTTTTCCTCATATAGACGCTTTCTTATCTTATGCCTCTGCAGCAGGCAGCGTTTTGAATACATGGCAAGAAAAGCAGAAATTGCTCAAAACGAGCAATTTCTCCTTTTGTCACCATGTTTTTCAAAAAGCTGTATGCGCAGAGGCGTCAAAACATGTCTATATGAGGGAAAGGGTTAAGACGCTAATTTTCCCATACCTTTTCATTATTGTCACTGTCTTTTTTGCTATAAGCATAAGTTGTTTGTTTAATCCTTTCCCTCATATAGACGCTTTCTGGCTCCTCTGCATCAGACGGCTTTTTGAAAACATAGTGACAAAAGAAGAAATTGCTCAATACGAGCAATTTCTTCTTTTGCCACAATGTTTTCCACTTTTAGTCATAGGTTACCCATTCAATTATAGAGATTTTCTATTTTTTGACAGAATATGTTTAAAGTCGTCTGCTGCAGAAATGTGGTATGAGGGAAAGGGTTAATGCAACAAAATATTTGTGACAAGTTTTGTACATGTATATCTGGTAAAAAAATAAAAACTTGTTTTTATCCTTACAGATGCCACATCCACATTGATGATTTTAAATGAGCCAAGAACAGACAGGGACAGAGTGACAGATATATGTTGATGATATGAATGGTTTAATGCAAGACAGTTGTAACTACACCTTGAAACAAACTGTAACTGCAACTGTTTTGCTTTAAGCTTATCAGTATGTGATATTTATATAGTTATTATGAGCGGAGAACTAAGATCTTATCACACAAAGTGTGGATTACTCAAAATAGATTAACCC
This sequence comes from Serripes groenlandicus, assembly GCA_031761405.1. Taxonomy (NCBI): domain Eukaryota; kingdom Metazoa; phylum Mollusca; class Bivalvia; order Cardiida; family Cardiidae; genus Serripes; species Serripes groenlandicus. The sequence goes on along the minus strand of JASEVX010000009.1, from coordinate 67,073,556 downwards.
TTTCCCAAATACAACAAATCTGCAGCAGATATTTTGAAAACGTCTACAAAAAATATAGAACTCTCCATAAACAAATGTATAGCTATTGAATATAGTTGAAAACATCGTGGAAAAATGAGATATTGCTCGTTCTTTTGCCACAATGTTTTAAAAATTTGTCTGCTGCAATATGCGTTTGCTGGTGGGAAAGAGTTAATATTAAACCATGGGCATTTTGACCCCTATCCTGCTTTAAGCCACCTTGACCCTTTCCCACATGCATACACTTTTTGATGCATAAGATGATTATGTAGCAGACAAGTTTTTGCAACATTTTAAATTATAACACTTTCATATGTAGAGATTGTCCATACTTTTTTGCCTATGTTTTCAAAGTCGTCTTGTACAGATCTTTTGTACATAGGAAAGAGTTAAAAAATTAGTTAACCCTTTCCCTCATATAGTCGCTTTCTGACGCCTTTGCAGGAGACGGCTTTTTGAAAACATAGTGACAAAAGAAGAAATAGCTCAAAACGAGGGATTTCTCCTTTTGCCACAATATTTTTTAGGTTTTGACAAAATATGTTCAAAGTTGTCTGCTGCAGAATTGTTGTATGAGTGAAAGGGTTAATCCTTTGCAAGCACTATTGGGATAAGGGTTAAAGCAGAGAGGGATCGAGGAGGAGATATTTCCTAGAATTTCCACAACAGTTTGCATACATACATACATACATACATATATATATGAGCTGTCCCACGAGAAAACCAACATTATGGACTATGCGTAATGTATCACCCAGATCCCACATATCCACATATTCACATATCCGGGCCGACAAATATCCCTCAAGGGGATAGAGGTATAGAGTAATGATTCCTGACACAGAAAATCCACAGGAGGCGAAAAGTGTCTATCCGGGTAAGCCTGCGCAGCATGGTTAGGTTGATCAGGGTCGATACTTTACACAGAATCAACAATGTTGGTTTTCTCGCGGGACAGCTCATATGACATAATCTTCATCTCAGTGTAAATATCTGGACCATTCCATACTGTAATTAAATTCAGATTTAGAAACTCTTAGAAAGAGGTAGATTTACAAAACTTTTCCCACAATATGTCTCTTTATACCCAACCAAACACTTGTATGTGGAATTCAAAAGAATTGTCTCATTAAGATGATTTTTTCGAGTACTTACAATGTAGGGTTTGGGGAGCAAATAAGGACTTTCCAACCTGCAGTCGCATTTTGACGCATAATATAATAAAATACTTTGGAAAACACTGTTGCAAAAGAAGAAATTGCTCACAATGAGCAATTTTTCCTTTTGCTACAATATTTTCAAGACTATTTAACAGTTAAACTTTCATAAATAAAGTTTTCCATATTTTTGGTTGTATGTTCTCTGCTGCAGATTTGTTGTATGGTAGGAAAGGGTAATGACGAACAACAGCACACATTATCCAGAATGATTGTAGGTTATTGTGGTATTTTCTGTTTCATTTCCTGCTTTTATGGGGGATTAACCCTTTCCCATATGCAGACATATTTTGACACATCTGCAGCAATCGACATTCTGGCAAAAGTAGAAATTTTTCATCATGAGCAATTTCTCCTTCTATCACAACGTTTTAATTGCTATTCAGTAATGATCCTTTCATTAATTAACCCTTTCCCTCATATAGACGCTTTCTGACGCCTCTGCAGCAGACAGCTTTTTGAAAACATAGTGACAAAAGAAGAAATTGCACAAAACATGCAATTTCTCCTTTTGCCACAATGTTTTCCACTTTTTGTCATAGGTTATCCATTCAATTATGGAGATTTTCTATGTTTTGACAAAATACGTTCAAAGTCGTCTGCTGCAGAATTGTTGTATGAGGGAAAGGGTTAATAGAGATTTTCCATATTATGCAATGCATCAGTCCTAACCCTTTCCCACATACAACAAATCTTCAGCAGACGACATTAAAAACATCTTCTCCAGATATGGTAAAGATGTTGAAATGAAGGTATATTTATAATTACTGAAAAAAAGTTGAAACCATTGTGTCAAAAGGAGAAATTGCTCGTTTTGAGCAATTTCTCCTTTTGTCACAATGTTTTCAAAAGTTGTCTGCTGCAGATGAGTCAAAATGTGTCTATAGGTGGGAAAGGGTTAAATTAAGGAAGGAAATACTTAGTGAGATGAACAATAAGTAGCCCTTCTTATTCAAAATCTGAAGAATTATTTAAATTTGTTGTTGTTATTTCAATTTATGATCGACTAAACCCTTTCCAACATACAACAAATCTGCAGCAGATAACTTTGAAAACATATTGACGAAATTATGGAAAATATCAATGAATGAAATTATTTGACTTCATTTAATATTGATTTGAACACATTGTGGCAAATTTAAGGAGAAATTGCTAAAGATTTATATGAGCAATAATTTCTCCCATTGCCATAATAAGTCTATTGTAGACATGTAAAAATGTGTTTGCATATGAGTAAGGGTTATCGTTAATCAATTAACCCTTTCCCACATACAATAAATCTGCAGCAGAGGACTTTGAAATGATCAAGTACAAAATATAGAAAATCTCTATAAATGATAGAATGATTATTGAATCAAGTTGAAATAATTGTGACAAATGACGAAATTGCACATTATGAGCAATTTCTCCATTTGCTGCTATGATTTCAAAAGTTGTCTTCATGAGGGACAGGGTTAACCAAAATTCCATTCTTAGAATCAAACTGAAAGCGGCCATTATGAGAAAATAGTTAGTATGATGACCCAATGTCTCATTATACATTAACCCTTTCCCTCATATAGACGCTTTCTGACGCCTCTGCAGCAGACAGCCTTTTGAAAACATAGTGACAAAAGAAAAAATTGCTCAAAACAAACAATTTCTCCTTTTGCCACAATGATTTCCACTTTTAGTCATAGGTTATCCATTCAATTATAGAGATTTTCCATTTTTTGACAAAATATGTTCAGAATTGTCTGCTGCAGATTTGTCTCATGAGGGAAAGGATTAATATGTATTTTACTGTTTCATTATTGATGTATTGTATCAGTTTTATTAGCTTATTGTTATGCTATTTTACCCTTTCCCACATACAGAAAATCTGTAGCAGACACATTTGATTACGTCTAGACAAATATATTAAAAACCTATAAATTCAGAATAGAATTATAGAATAGAATTATCAGAAATATCTTGCAACAATGTTTTCAAAAGATGTCTACATGTGGGAAAGGGTTAGAAATATATAGGTTAGTTCATTGTCCCAACCAGTATTGCTATACTATATGTTATTGTTTAAGTCTAGTTTAACCCTTTCTCACATACAAAAAATCTGCAGCAGAACACTTTGAAAATAAATCCACTAAAATATAGAAAATCTTTTAAAATGAAAGTAATTATTGAATACAATTGAAAACATTGTGTAAAATGTAGAGATTGCTCATTATTAGCAATTCCTCAACTTGCCATACTGTTTTTAAAAGTCTTCTGCAGGAGAGGCATCAGATAGCGTCTGTATTTGGGAAAGGGTAAACTTTTCCACATTAAGATGCGTTGTTAAAGTGCTAACAGCATACAACATTTGAAAATATGATTTTAGAAAAGGGGATTTTTTAAATTTATTCAATAATTACCGGTATACTTTCATTTGAAGACATTTTCTATAGTTTGGCCAAGATGTTTTAAATATCGTCTGCTCCAGATTTGTTGTACGGATTAAGGGTTCACCTTTTACATGCTATAGACCACATTACACATCCTCTGCAGCAGACTATTCTGAAAAAGGAAAAGGAGAAATTGCTAAAAATGTTTTAAAGTTTTCAATGTGTCATCTGAACTGGAGCGTCATCTTCTTTGAGTCATTCAAGTAAAAAAGATCTTCTGAGAAAATTGAATTCTGATACAGAGAAGAAAATGATGTTAGAAAAGCAGATTTTGTTTTTGTTTTGTGCAATCAGTTTCTCCTTTTCAATCAATGTCAAAGTTTTTTCAAAGTCATCTGCTGCATTTGGCATCAGAATTGATCTATCAGGAAAGTGAAAACAGTAGATGACCTCTTATTTCAATAAGTTTATATCAGTTCATTGTTAGACAATTTAACCCTTTCCCACATATAACAAACAGACAAATTACTGAAAAAAGTTGAAAACTTTATGGCAAAAAGAGAAATTGCTCCTTTTACCATAACATTTTCAAAAGTCGTCAGTTGCAGTTGCGTCAATATGTTACTACAGGTGGGAAAGGGTTAATATAGATATAACCCCTTAAATGTTTCTTTTTGTTTGTTAAATTATCGTTTTTGCTGATATTTTGCCCTATAATATTAACACTTTCCCTTTGCAGACTCATTCTGATGCATCTACAGCAGACAACTTTTTATAACATTGTGCCAAAGTGAGAAACTGCCTATAATGAATAAATTCTCCATTTACCAGAATGTTTTCAATCAATTATTAAACTTTCATTTATACAGATTTTACAGAATTTTTCCAAGATATTTTCAAAGTTGTATGCTGTAAATTTGTTGAATGTTTGAAAGGGGGGAGGGGGATACTGAATTGCAAACGCATGAATCTTTCATCTTATTGTGGAACAAATTACTGAAAGGGAGCTCTGTTATGTTTAATTTGGGGATCATTTCCATTTGTTATATTTTCTTGTGGGTCTTATTCTCCAAAGTATCATCTTCTATCTGGTCTTCCTGTTATCACATTTCCTTTCCTGGTTAATTTGTATCCACTGTCTGGGTATACTTAGCTATAGGACATAAATTACTTAACCCTTTCCCTCATATAGACACTTTCTGAAGCTTCTGGAGCAGACAGCTTTTTGAAAACATAGTGACAAAAGAAGAAATTGCAAGAAAAAGAAGAAGAAACAAGCAATTTCTCCTTTTGCCACAATGTTTTCCACTATTAGTCATAGGTTGTTATCAATTAAATTATAGAGATTTTCTATTTTTTGACAAAATATGTTTAAAGTCATCACTGCAGAATTGTGGTATGAGGGAAAGGGTTAAGGCAACTCTTGATCCCTTGCTGGGAAATATGAGCCGTTCCACAAGATTACCAACATTATGGACTCTGCGTGTAAAGTATTGATCTGGATCAGCCTTACGCTGCATGCTAACCCAGACAGACACTTTTCGTCACCTGTGGATTTTCTGTTTCAGGAATCATTACTCTATACCTCTATTCCCCTGAGATGGAATGTGTCAGCCAAGATAAGCCTGCGCCGACTGTGCATGCTGATCTGGATCGATACATTATGCAGAGTCCATAATGTTGGTTTTCTCGTGGAAAGGCTCACATGTCTGATCATAAATCTATATTTAAGCATTTTAAGTATTTGTACACAAATCGTATTCATCAAACCTTTAATCAAATAAAGGCTTATCTCTTTCTCTGAAACAGGCAAGTTTTTAACACTGAATGCAAAATAGAGAAGTAGACACATTTTGACGGATCTAAAGCAGACATGTTTTGAAAACACTTGAGGTAAAAAGAGAAATTGCTCATAATTTACAATTTATCCTTTGGCCACAATGTTTTCAACTCTTTTCAGTAATTAAACTTAAGTTTATATACTTTTCCATTCTTTTGCCTTGGTATTTTTGAAGTCAAATGTTGCAGATGTTTTTATGCATGTGGGAAAGGGTTAAATGAAAAGCATTCTGTCCTTTCTCTACAAAGTATGCAAAAAACTTCAATTTAAACAACCAGGTCTTTGTGTGTGTTTATTTTAGCCCTTGCCCTCTTACGGCAATTATGCAGCAGCCGACTTTGAACGTATTTTGTCAAAACATAGAAAAAAATCTCTTTAATTAAATGGATAACCTATGACAAAAAAGTGGGAAACATTGTGGCAAAAGGAGAAAGTGCATGTTTTGTGCAATTTCTTCTTTTGTCACTATGTTTTCAAAAAGCCGTCTGCTGCAGAGGCGTCCGAAAGCGTTTATATGAGCGAAAGGGTTTACAGCAGCCGGCACCAATTTTAAAGGGTTAAATAGATAGTGCTGTCTTAGAAGTATATGTGTTAGTGTGTTGTTATTAAATGTTTACCATTGTTACATTTGTACATAGTGCTCAAGCAATAAAAATGCAAATAATTGAAAATAGTGATGTTGTTTTTTGGAATAGCCGCATTCCGCCTCAATACCTGCATTTCGACCAGACAATCAGTTGGACCGCAACCTGGCTTAACGTTTGAATTAATGAGCGATGTCGAGTGTTTGATTGGTTACCATTGCTGGGAGACAGTTACTTCATACCCTAGTTATTTTGTACCCTGTCGTTTTCGGTTGTTTCATACCCTAGTTATTGTGTACCCTGTCGATTTCGGTTGTTTCGTACCCTAGTGTCACCATCTGATTGAATCCATACCTCAATGTCAGTCTTGTTTGTGAATAATCGGCAATGCTGTGTCCCCGTGAAAATGCAACAAGTCAGATTCGAACGGAATTGTAATCAGTGATCAGGGACGTAGATAAGATATATGTCCCTGCAGTGATGTACAATATCGGTTCTTAATAACAACACAAATGGGTCAATGCGTAATCGTTTGTTTAAACGGCATCTCCTCTGTAACGACCGGGTCTATTTTGAGGATGAAATTTCATAATATCACTATCCTCTCCTAAGTTCTCTCATTTTTCTTGGAACCATACTAAACTCTGCTTGTCATGGCAATCGAAATAATTTTATAGAATCATCTCGAAAACTCGTTTATCGATTTTCAAATTATTTTGTAGAAATGCGTATTGGGTGACCCTCTGTGAGATTACTTAAAGCCATATTTTCGGTTTGAAAAACATGGTCTCCAGTGGACGGGTCTGCTTTGCTTTACATGGCTATAGTGGTTTATTTGTTGGTGATACTGGACGGGTCTGCTTTGCTTTACATGGCTATACTGTTTTATTTATCAAGTTGTATAGTTGTTCCTCTTCCGTTGACGTGTGTACTTAAGTTTACGATGTAAGTAGTTGCATAGCGGTATGACTTAACACTGGCATGGACTCCGATTTTCAATGAAGCTGTCAAAACATATTTTGCCGTAAAATACCATGGTCTGTAGGCGAACGGCAATTGTACTGTATTATCTCATACTAAAATGAATTCGAGTCAGCTTTTCGATTGGGCAATACACCCTATTTCTTCATACAACACTTTTGAAAACACAGTGGGAAAACAAATCATTGTTCTAACATAAGCAATTTATGTTTTTCAAAACCCGTTTCAAGATACTACCTTGTTATTTCTTTAAGTAGCTAAAACAGAGCAGATTGAAAAATGTATGTGCCAACCGGCAGTCATAAACATCCAAGTGTCATCAATCGTCATCAAACACTGTGTACTTAACCCTCTCCCTCATATAGACGCTTTTTGACGCCTCTGCAGCAGACGGCTTTTAAAAAACATAGTGACTAAAGAAGAAATTGCTCAAAACGAGCAATTTCTCCTTCTGCCACTACGTTTTATACTTTTAGTCATAGGTTATCCATTCAATTATAGAGATTTTCTAATTTTTGACAAAATATGTTCAAAGTCTTCTGCTGCAGAATTGTCGTATGAGGGAAAGGATTAAACATTCACACTGTCCCGAATACTACTTCGTACTAACGCATCTGCAGCAGACGATCTTCGAAAACATTGTGGCATAAGAAGAATAATGAACAATTTCTCATTTTGCCACAATATTTTCATCATGTGTTTAGTTATGTTTTCAGTTATAAATATTTTCCTTATTTTGCCTAAAAGTTTTCCATCTTTAGCAAACTGCTTTATATAGTGTCGTATGTGGGGAAGTAATTCGAACATTGAAATATTACAATATTAGCTATTTCTTATCTGTATATTTACCCTACATTAATATCTGGCTTGTAGCCATTTAAAGAAAACCTGCTGTTTTTATAAATAACATGTTTTCGTTTCGATATATAACCGGAGACCTTACATTAATATACTGTCTCTGTATCTAATATGTCATTAAAGAAACCGGTTGATTTTGTTTTTTAGGTTTTTTTGTCTTTTTTCCCCATGAAGAGCTGTATCTGTCACACGAGTGATAGAGGAGCAAAGGAAAAAAAAAAAAAAAAAAAAAAAAAAAAAATGCGTCTCGCCTTGAAAGCCCCATGTCAGACATACTCAACCCTTTCCGCAATAAAAGAAATCTGCAGCAGACGTCATTTAAAACGGAATACTGATATAACGAATTAATTTTGTTTGACCGTAAGACTTCAAGTTATCGAGAGTGGACTGTATTTCTACATTTAATAGTAATTCCATTGCAAGATGATTGCACAAAAGAGAACCGTTTGCTTGATTTTAGCTTAGTTTGTAACTTTAGTTTCCTGTGGTGGGGACCTTGTATATTTTGTATTTAAGTAAACCGTAACCGGGCCTTCATGAATGAGTTGTTGCTTCTTCACATTTAACCCTTTCCCTCATATAGACGCATTCGGACGCCTCTGCAGCAGACGGCATTTTGAAAACATAGTGACAAAAGAAGAAATTGCACAAAACGTGCAATTTCTCCTTTTGCCACAATGTTTTCCACTTTTTGTCATAGGTTATCCATTCAATTATGGAGATTTTCTATGTTTTGACAAAATACGTTCAATGTCGTCTGCTGCAGAATTGTCGTATGAGGGAAAGGGTTAAGCACGAATAATGAACGATGCAGACCAAGAAAAGACTACGTGAATGTGCATGCTGATCTGAGTCTACACTGTTAGCGAATGCAGTTTATAGTCACGCATTACCACACACGTCGTGTGCAGCAAGGTAAGGATACATAGAATCGCTAAAGCAAACACGGATCTCCTGATTTATTGAACTCAAAGGGTCTTGTTTATTAACAACTATAAATAATCTTGAAAAGGGTTACAGATTAATCACGTGAGTCGATTCATGCCAAAAGGGGGTTTCTACTTTAAACCCTTTCCCTCATACGACAATTCTGCAGCAGACGGCTTTAAACATATTTTGTCAAAAAGTAGAAAATCTCTTTAATTGAATGGATAACCTATGACTAAAAGTGGAAAACATTGTGGCATAAGGAGAAATTGCTCGTTTTGAGCAATTTCTTCTTTTGTCACTATGTTTTCAAAAAGCAGACTGCTTTAGAGGCGTCAGAAAGCGTCTGTATGAGGGAAAGGGTTAAACTAGTCAATGCTTCACATTCTGTAGATCCTAATCATGCATATTTGAAATATTCCCCTTAACCTTGTTCAACATCCTTTGAGTATTGATGAATGCTCATCGTGTACTTTAACAGTTCTAATTAATACTGAATTCTAATTCTTAACATTCTTAACATTACCATGTTTTGTCCTAGGTCTTTTGGCCAACCATTCACTCGATGTAAAATCAATCCATGCCTAGTAGAAAGATTATTTGTACCGATTAGTGTTCCCGAATGTCCTTGTTATGTAGTGTTATCTAATTGATATATTTGCTACGTGCATCATCTGCATACACTGTATGGTTGTCATGAATGTGTACGCCGTCGCAAGGGAAACCCTTATATAATAGTGCATGTATCATGTTATTGTTATATATAAATACTCATATGTATATACAATTTATGTTTTCAGAGAAAAGAGCTGTATTTAATTTAATTGCATATTAGCACAGGCACTATTTTATTAATTAGCTGAGGTATTTTTATCATAAAAAAAATGACCAGTCCATTCTTTCGTGTTCTCAATTTTCTGTTATCGTAAAGTAATACTTAAGTACGACAGGATCAATAGAAAAGATTAATTACACCCATGCATCTACATGCCTAAATATTGTAGAGCAAATGGTATTTTTCACATACTATCTCCTTTATTACACACATAAAACATGTGTTGTGGGTACTCAAAATAACTGTCTCAGTATGACGATTCGTTTGAGTACCCACACCATAAGGTTTAACCCCTTTCCCCCATAAAACAAATCTGCACCCGACGACTTTGAACACATCTTGGTAAAAACATAAAACATCTCCATAAATGAAAATGTATTTATTAAATAGAGTTGAAAACATTGTGGCAAATTGAGAAATTGCTCATGATGAGCAATTTCTCCATTTGCCACAATGTTTTCAAAAGTCGTCTGCTGCAGAGGCGTCAGAAAGCGTTTGTATGTGGGTAAGGGTTAAGTGTCAAAAGAGGATTTGAGAACTTCTTTTTATTTGAGTTTTACGTCGTTTGCAAAAATATTATTTGTGTTACTTGTATATCATGGCGACAGACCCCGTAATCATGATCTATGGGTACAGTTAGGACATCTCCTTTGTCCATGGACGTGGTAACATGACCGCCACTTGTGGAGATCGAACACGGGACGCCTGGTTTCAAATTTCCATTGAATTATCCAAGAATTCCGCATCTTACTAACGATTCTGCTCATGCACAGAAATCACTCGATTTGGACGGCAGGTCAAACACTTACTCGTTGATAAGTCCAAACTTCCTGTAGTAATTTATTTCATGTTGTTTACATACCAGTATATATATTTAATAATCAAAACGAAATGTCAAAATAATGATCAACCAGTCTATCCAGATCCGGGTTTGTTTTTTGTGGCTAAAAAGCAAAAGGGTTTGTACATGTAGGAAAGATAATTTCAATATGTATTCGGCGATAAGCTCAAAATCTATACCTTACATTTCATTTGTATTTAAAGTAATATTTACAGATGACATTGTTATTGAATAGTACAAGGGAACCGTCATTTGAGTTAAAAATTAGTCATTTGATAATCTACATTCTCTTAACCCTTCCAAAATGCATGTATATGCAATTTTTAGCGCATCTGAAAAAGACTGTTTTAGATATCATTGCGTCAAAAGGAGAAATAGCTCATAGTGTTTAATTTCTCCTTCTATAACAATGATTTAAACTCTATTGAATAATTATTCATGTGCACGCATTCTCATTTATAGAAAAGTTCTATATTTTGACAAAATGTTCTCGGAGTCGAGTGCTGCCTATTCGTTGTTTTTGTTTATTCCTATACCACATACAACACTTTTGCATAAGACGACTTTGAAAACATATAAGCAAACATGTGAACAATCTTCCTAAATGAGGGTTTAATTATGAAAAAGATATTGAGGGAAAATTACATCATGAGCAATTTCCCATTTTGCCGGAATGTTTTCAAAAGTCGTCTGCTGCAAACATGTCGTCGTCATAAAGCGTCTGAATGTTTGAAGAGTAAGAAGGGTTGGCAAGAAAGATAGATTATACCCATGTATAGAAAACCCTCTATTTGGACGGCAGGTCAATCACTTATTCAGTGATAAGCCCGAACTTCCTGTATTCAAGTGAAGTGTGCAGATGGTAGTGCTTAACACGTTTGTTGTGTGCCATGGACATGATATTATCATTGGTGGATATGTTAATGTTGCGTGCAAGTTCATTCAATAAACGTCGTATCGGATTGTATTGAAAGTGTGTATCGATATATTTGACGACAGTTGACAACATCTAAAATCTATTGTGACAAGTAATGAAATTTCTCATTTCGTTGTGAGAGTAATTTCTTCTTTTCTATCAATGTTTTCTTCTCGATCTCAAAGTCATATTTATATTTTTTTCCTGACTTGCAATCATCTTTTCTTCACATTATTTTAAAGCCGGCAGTTTGAAGCATTGCACATCTTGAAGTAAACTGTTACATTGTACATAGTTAAACCTGCACTCCGTTTTTCGAATATGGCTTTGTTAGTTGTGTCTTCTTTGAACACATCTGACGACACAGTATACATGTGCATGCAATACCAAGAAATTCGCAAGTATATATATCTTTCAGAGTTGACATCGTTATTGGAAAAATAACTGGAATTTTGCTTTTCCAACAATGCTTTCAAATGTCGTGACTGCAGAGGCGTCAACAATGGATTATCAGTAAAATGGAATATCAGCAACCTACATTGGTCTACGTCACGTCTATTTGAGCACGTCCGTGAGAAAATGTATGAAAGTAGTCTTTTGAGAAAAACAATAGATTATGATCCGCCTGTGCATCAACAGTCTGATCACGATCTACACAGTTCACATAATTATTACTAACATACAATTATATAAGCTTCTGTTTACGTGTTCATATTCTAATTAGACGGAATACATGCACCGGCTGATCTGAACATAGATTGTTCATCAGTACCAACTTGTTCCTTTTCTTATTGGAGCATCTACAAAGGTTGCATGTCCAATATAGACGTCCGATTGTCCGGACTTGCGGGCAGGCTTTCGTGTCAAGTTCCAATAGGTCTGTCTACAATTCACGTCTAGGTTATCTGGTCATTGCAAATACGAAATACCATTCCATATATTCTTTTCATCTGTTTTCTATATAATTTTGTGAAACAACTTTGTGCAATTGTATATAATTGTTTGCATACTAGATACACGCATGTAACAAGTGCTCGCAACAAATGTGCGGGGAGTAATCTAAAAGATAAATCATGGTCAACCAGGATATTCGAACACAGGATAAACAGACCAGCGTATATCCTCTTAGCCACCGCTTCCAACAATCTAATTCAAATCTGTTTGAAAATGCTTTTTTCCGATTGCTTTGGATCAACAAATTCAACCTGTTAGCAAAAAATATTGAATGTAAATAGTGTTATCTTGAACGTTCGCTGTGTGCGGTTTATCCTATACCCGTGATGCACCGGTTCTGCTTTTGGGAGTTTCCATTCAATGGCGCGAGTACGGGGAGCAGACATGCTGAAAGCTTTTACTGTGTAATCAGTACACAATAAATAGGTTTAATTATACCATGTACATTTTTCATAAAACGTTTTTCTTCATAGAAAATAAAATTGCTTTGCACTAAAATTAGGATCAGGTTAATATAATTGCCGATGGTTAAAAGAGAATTGTAATGGCCCTGTCACACCAGCACGTTGGAATTTCGGCAACACGCTTGCAAACGCTGATCAATGCTTGGCCAGCGTAAGCAACACGCTGAACGCGTTACTCTCACGCTGGCACAAAAATACATTTTTCAACATACCTAATGACAGGGCCATTACTCATAAACCAAGTCGGTTTCATTAAAAGCCCGATAAGTATGTGTGATATGCACACATGCCTTGTATATACTACTGTTTGTTCTGTTGTTCTCGAATAAATGTTTAAGAATTAAATTCTTTGGAAATAAATTCATCTGATAATTATGAGTGCTGTTTTAACTTGACTTTTCCGAACTTGGAACTACTTTTAAGAAAAAACTATTAAAATATCAAGAAAGAAAAAATTGAAGTAGATGACTTCTAATTAGAATACATTGCATAGGAGAAGGAATGCAGATTCGAAATTGATTCTTATCAGAAATATGCAGAACCTTCATATTGATAATTAGATGACTGGAAAGAACATCTAAATATAGACATATACGTACAAACACTATTAATTTACGCTCACACATCACAATATGTAGGTCACTTTCCCTGGTCAAACGTTTGTTATTGCTGTGCCATCCGAATGCATTCGGTGGAATTTTACGATATGTTATAATACATCCTGTGCATTGAAAGTAACTGAATGACTTCCAAGAAGCAATCGGTTCTGAATTGAGATGATTTTAATATTGATGACGTCATAATGGTAGATCATAAGTATGATATATTCAGGTACATACGTGTGTAGCGCAAGTAAGCCATTGGTCTTTGTGGCTCACTGATTTACATCTTACACAAACAGGCATTCGAAATATTTGAAGACATTATTTGCTCATTAACCCTTTCACACATACAAAAAGTCTGCAGCAGACGACTTTGAAAACCTATATACAATCAAAGCGCCAATGGCACTGTAGTGGCGATCGTATGGAAAATCCTGCAAAGTAACAAGCAGTATATCGGTGTAGTGCTTGCGATGACTCTGGTGCGGGTAAATTTGAGAATGTATCAACCCTGCATCTTTTGACAGTAGAATAATGTTAGTTTGCCAGAATGTTGTCTTGGTGATTTTTTAGTTACGTTCTGAAATTGGTCATGATGTGTTTAAAATTAGGCCATTCCAAAGTTATGAAAAATCTAGTTGGTATTCGATAGACTACCGTTTTAGCTCATTAGAATGGCTATTTGTAATCTAAATTGTTCGGGTAATCACATGTTCATCACCAGTTTGCTAGGCCATATTAAGATAAAATATTTTTTACACTTTAGAAATGACTAAATTATCAAGAAAGGAGAGAAAACAGTATTCATTATTTTGGTCTTTGTTTCAATGATGTCCGATATTAAACAGGTCTGTTCAATTTAGTCCCTTCACATTGCATGATTGAGGGTTGTCAGAGACATATAAACACAGCGTATGTATATGTCTCTGATGTTGTTAAACTGCTTCGAATAATGTGAGTGCAATGTGAGTGCAAAAACAAACACAAAACATGCTCAAAAAGCACAATTTCACTATTTGCCAAACTGTTCAATTTATAAAAATATAGGCGCATATATTATAATGCTCGATCTCCAAACTAAATTAGGCTACACTTTCAGCATTGATTGCTAATTGACTCTAGAACGTGCAGACGTGTATACATAACGTGTGTACTCACACTGACATCGTGTGTCCTTTAAACCTTTGTAAACCAGTCTTATCATCTAGACGCTTTCATATATTTAAACAACTACACAATAAAGCGTTTATAATATTGAGAGTTATTTGCAAGGCAGATAGAACGCGCAATGATATTTATTATCTGCCCAATCATGACGAAGATAATATTTACATATATTAACTCTATGTAGATAATGTCTCGATAAAACTCAAATATTAGTAACAATCCGGTACCAAAGTAGCACTGACATAATTATTATTAATCACGTCTCTGCATCAATGATGGAACTATAACGGATGTGAGTAAATAAGTTTGCAGTAAGGAAAAAAAAATACAAACCAATCGCCACAAAAACGTGAACAATCTGAGACAAGTGAGAGTTAAATTAATAAAAAGAGTTGAAAAGATTGTAGCAAAAGGAGAAATTGCTCGTTTTGAGCAATTTCTTCTTTTGCCACAATGTTTTCTAAAGTCGGCTGCTGCAGATGCGTCAAAATGCGTCTACACGTGGGAAGGGGTTAACAATTAAATTAGTGTTGCAAACACGGTGTTGTACACTCTGTATGGATAACCAGTGAATCCGAGAAAATAAAGTTACAGTTAAACAGTAATTCTTTAATGTACGACCGAGGTAACACACACTAAACAAATTCATTATTTTAGCACTTTTCTGTTAAAATGTCCTGGATTATTTATACTTGTTTCACAAAGGAATTTGTAAAATGCAATACAATTAAACAACATATAAACACATTTGTTATCACTAAACAATTCAGATACAGCAGTATAATTGTAATTCCTCTTAACATATTTCCGATTTTGTTTATATAACTACATGTACATGCAGAGATAACAATGTTCATAGTTTACCTGTCCCTTTCAATCCATTCTTATTTTAAAATTGAAGAAATATTATCAATTTCAAATACACACATTTTCCGTAATGGTTTAAGATCAGAATTTTCATATGTATATTGGAAAAGGTTAAGCAGCCAAATGAAAGTCGTCAAAACCGTCTCATTTCCAATCGGACCAAACTCGACTTCCCCATCATTCCAACATAAACATGCAGTAACTCGACTGCCCCGACATTCCAACATAAACATGCAGTCAGTCGACTACCCCGTCATTCCAACATAAACATGCAGTAACTCCACTGCCCCAACATTCCAACATAAATATACTGTCAGTCGACTACCCCGATTTACAACAGAAACATGCAGTCAGTCGACTACCCCGTCATTCCAACATAAACATGCAGTTAGTCTAAGAAAGTCGAGGATACGAGTTAAGCCGAAAAGGTCCGATATATTCAGAATGATCAAAGAGCCGAAAAGCTCATTGTGACATGAATTAAGAGATGTGTTAAGACACATTTCAGGACCGGTCAATAGGATTATGAGACGTATTTCCTGCAACTGTAGGCTGCACATAAATAACATACGGGCGCGATACATATAATTCTAGTTTTTACTTCTGGGGTTCCATCCATGGTACTTCTAATTGTGGGCGGACAGGACAGTATGCAGAGGTTATACGAATGTGTTACTGTTTGAAGATGCAACAAGGCCGCTTTTTAATAGACGTGACTCATTTGTATTGTTTTATTGTGTTGAAATCTTGGTTCCAGATCGGCGTAAATGGATCTCTTTACAAAATGCATGTACGCCTTTCTAGAATGTAGAATTTAACCGTATGCTTGTAAAAATAGGGAAGTGGGAGGGGGAGGGAGACATAGACAACTGAAAAAATAGAAGTAAACTGTTGATACAGAGTTGAAAACATTGCATAAAAGGAGAAATTTATCAATATCTAACATTTCCTCATTTTTAAAAAAATCAAATCTGCTGCATAAGTTGTCTTCAGTGAAAAGGCTGAGTAAATGTGTGTCCGCACAAAACGTGTTATCAATTCGATTGTTTATCTGTGTTGTCATTATAGAGAGATTGTGTTCAGGCGGTCATACTTCAATTTACTGATAATAATGTGAACATACAGGATTTAAAATTGGATTTAAAATTTCAAAACGTAAATTGTGGTTATATTGATATACATGTAGACTGTGACAGTATACAAATATATATAAACACAAACAAGATCGAAATCAACAAAGTACTACCACAACAACACTTGATATTCAACGTCAAGACATGACATAGACCTTCAACATAATTACTACAACTACTACTTCTACCACTTATTTGTTAGTTACCAACTTAAAGGATGTTATTTAATTGACATTTATAAGAGGTCGTGTATTGGAATAAACAACATTTAAAGTGTTCAATATTGAGTGGAACATTCTATAAAAAGGAGCATGTCATCGAGGGCTAATTCGGCAGTGAGTCTGTGGGTGAAGTACGTTCTATTCGGCTGGAACTTCCTCTTATGGGTAAGTATTAAACCCATTACTTCACACAGACGACATTTGACGCCTACTGTTGCAGACGACGTTTTGAAAACATTGCAATAAAAGGTGAAATTGCTCAAAATGAGCAATTTCTCCTTTTATTGCAATATTTTCAACTCTTTATCAATATAAATCTTTCAGGTTTTTTTAGATTGGTGAAATTGTTTGTCTGATGATTGTGAAGCAGACGACCTATGAAAAGCCATGTGAAGTAATGGGTTAAACATATTCTACAATGCACAAAGAATCCTTTCCAACATATAACACATATGCAACAGACGACTACGAAACATGTAGACCAACACAAAAGTATACGCATAAAACAGTTTAGTTTTCGAAATGAGTTGAAAACAGTGTGGCAAAAGGAGAATTGCTAATTATAAGCAATTTTTTGTTTTGACGCTCTGTTTTAAGATATCATCTGCTGCATGTGCGTCCGAATGCGTCTTTCTGTTGGAAAGGGTTCAATGATAAGCGAATTTGGAAGAACATGGTGACACTTCAAGTGTTTCATGATTTTCTTTGTCTAAAAACGTTTAACTTTTGTTTCAAATCGGATATAAGCAGAAAGAAAGAAGATTTACCCCTTTAACCCTTTCCCTCATACGACAATTCTACAGCAGATGACTTTGAACATATTTTGTAAAAAATGAGAAAATCTCTATAATTGAATGGATAACCTATGACTAAAAGTGGAAAACATTGTGGCAAAAGGAGAAATTGCTCGCTTTGAGCAATTTCTTCTTTTGTCACTATGTTTTCAAACAGCCGTCTGCTGTTTAGGCGTCAAAAAGCGTCTATATGAGGGAAAGGGTTAGAAGACCATACCCGTCTGCTGGTGACTCATCTGCAGCAGTAAAATTAGACGAATCATTAAGGAATAATAGGAAATGGTTAATCTTTCATTTTTAGGAATTGCTTCCTTTTCCGCAATTTATGTTCACCAGTTCATCAGTTCTCTCCTACATAAGGAGTAACATGTAAATGTTGAAACAGAGGATCGGGCGTCTGAACAATGTCCGAAAAAACACCCGCGACATTCCATCCTAGACGTGCAGTCACACTCACACACACACACACACACACACACACACTCGCACACGATATGCATGCATAACAACCGTCGAACGATGACGACCTCATACGGAAATCACCGAGTTCATTAGGGCGTTCCATCTTAAGAAAAAACATCTACAAGATCCAGAAAACCGGAAGTGAATACGGATTTTGAGTTAAAAGCATTGTTGGGTGGAAAGGAGTAGTTCCTAATTCGCAACATATTTTCCTTTCACAACAATGTTACTATAATGTCCACAATGATTACAAAGTGAGTTCTGTCGCAAATATGTCAAATGTTGTCGGAATCTGGTTAAGTAGTTAACCCTTTCCCACATATAGACGCATTATGACTCTGCAGCAGAGGACTTTTGAAAATAGTTTGGCAAATAAGAAAGTGTTCAAGATCAGCAGTTTCTCCTTTTACCTCACGTTCTTTGAATGGATTTCCCCTGTTTTCCTACATGTTTTCAAAGTCGTCTGCTTCTGATGTGTTGTATGTGGGGAAGATTCCTTCATTTCTTTGCATCTTTCGACTGCTGGAAGAAGTCATAAATATTTATATAATTATTTTGAATTTCACAAGCAGTTTTCTCCGGTTTTAATTTACGATGTTAGATTGATTTTGAAACACTAAAAGCTCAAAGTTAATGATAATTTATTAAATTAACCATTTCCCTCATACAGACGCTTTCTGACGCCTCTGCAGCAGACGGCTTTTTGAAAACACAGTGACAAAAGAAGAAATTGCTCAAAACGAGCAATTTCTCCTTTTGTCACAATGTTTTCCACTTTTAGTCATATGTTATATATCCAGTCAATTATAGATATTATTTATTTTTTGACAAAATATGTTCAAAGTCGTCTGCTGCAGAATTGTCGTAGGAGGGAAAGGGTTAAAATATGAATATGAATAGGAATTTGATGTTGCAAATAATTATCAAATATTAATGTTTTGAAGCAATTGTTTTATAAAAAAGGATGTAACATAGTTGATATTTCAAGGGGTGAATAAGCGATTATTATACACAAGTCAAAGTCCTAATTAACCAGCCATTCATCGTATTATCAATTTTAAATATATTCGAAATGTCTAAATACATTGTTTATTTACTTTCCCACAAACAACAAATCTAAAGAAGACGATTTTGAAAATATGTTAGCCAAAATGTGAAAAAGTCTCTAGTTATTGAAAAAATGAAATCATTGTGGGAATTTCTCCTTTAGCCTAAATGTTTTCAATAGTCGTCTGCCATAATTGTCATAAAGCGTATGCATGTGTGAAAGGGGCGTTTGCCACTGTAAAGCTTTGTAAGAACACAGAAGTTAATTATAAAAGGGACACGTCACACACAAAAACCAACCTTGGTGACTTCTTCCCAGTACGCAAGAGTCGCTTGTCCTCTGAAAAACAGCAACAATCGACTGACAAGTATTCAATTTGATCTTACTTGTCATTAACGTCAAACACTTCGCCGAGCCCCGGTAGCTTAGTCGTTAGCGACGTGGGCTGTCAATCAAGGGGTTGTGAGCTCGAATCCCAGCTCGGCCAACATTCTTTCCGACGTTTGACAAAAGTCACTGTGACCTGCGTCATTCGTCTTTCACCAATGGGCTGTTTAACAGTCTATGTGGAATAGTAGCCAGTTGCTTGGGAAGTATGTTGTGTGGAGTACTGGTGTGAGAAAACCAGGAAACACATGAGTAGGTGAACTGGTCGCCGTGATATGACTGATTTTTTTTTTAAACGGCGTTTAACCCCAATCAATCAATTCAAACACTTCGAAGGTCGGTTTTCGTATGACGTTGCTCATATTGGTTTACATGTATGATATGTACTTATAGTCTATTAAACATGTATATATATATATGGTGTGTATACTATCCATGCCCAGTCACGATAAAATGAGTCTTATATTAACTTCCCATTTCATTCTCATATATAATATATGTCATTTTGTTTCCCCTTTATAATGCTAATTTCTATATATCTCATGTGTTTGATCTTTGTACAAACTGGAAGTAATACAGAAATTGAAAAAAATGAATCTAATTGCATGCACGTCAATTCACATGTAGCATTTAAAGTCCCAGAGCCCTACGAAAGGAGGATTCAACGAGTCTCTACCATTTTAATTCTCACTAATAAATTAAACCCAATTTACTTTGTGTACAACACTGTAGATACAGTTTGAATGTCAAATAAGGATTTCAGAACCTCTATAGCTCTACTTAAACAATTTCCCTCATATAGACGCTTTCTGACGCCTCTGCACCAGACGGCTTTTTGAAAACATAGTGACAAAAGAAGAAATTGCACAAAACGTGCAATTTCTCCTTTTGATACAATGTTTTCCACTTTTTGTCATAGGTTATCCATTCAATTATGGAGATTGTCTATGTTTCGACAGAATACGTTCAAAGTCGTCTGCTGCAGAATTGTCGTATGAGGGAAAGGGTTAAACTACATATATAACTCAATATTACATGAGCGCATGTCACTGATAAGATAAAAATCGGGATTTTGCGACCAATTAACGCACGGATGAGCCTAGGTTTCCCCGCAGTCCGATGTGGGTACATAACGTATATATTGTACGCTGATTAGTCATTACTTATCGACGCACAGTGCAGAACCGGCTTAAACTGCGTGAATTGGTTGATCTGGTTCTACACTGGTCGAAAATGACGTATGTTCGGTTTTCACAATACATGACTCGCATACAGGCTCATCCGAATCTTCTCTGTTTTGGCGAAGCACCCTTCTCTCTTTGACTCGGTCAATGTTTACATTGTAAAGTAGAGGATTGACGCAAAATAGAACGACGGTATATCCGTCCTATCTCGTAATGATGACAACATGAAAGCACTTGAGACTTTACTACCCCTTTGTTTCATCGCTTATTAAAATGATAACCCTTTCCCAGAGACGCATTTTGACGCATCTTCAGCAGACGACTTTTGAAAACATCGTGACAAAAGGAGAAATTGCTCAAAACTAGCAATTTCTTTGCCACAATGTTTTCAACTTTTTTCAGTAAATATACCTACAATTATCAGAATTTTCCATGTTTATAAGTAGACATTTTCAAAGTTATCTGCTACATATTTGCTTTATGTGGGAAAGGATTAAGTTCCTCACTCTAAAACTAAAGCAGTTATCGATTAGATTTTAAGATATAAAATTCATAAATTTTGAATTCCCTTTAGTGAACACTAATGAACAATCTTGTTTGCTGGTATGGTGTTTGACGCCGTTTTCAACAGTATATCTGTCACTGTATACGTCTTTAACTAGTACTTCCGGTATTATTCATCCTGACACCAGCGCATCAGTCGTCAGGCTTCATGCATCCCTTCATGTATATATATGTGTGTATATATGTATATGTGTACGTTGTGTATATGTTTATATATGTTTATATATGTATATATGTGTACTACGTGTATATATATAATGTGTATATGTATATATGTATATGTGTACTATGTGTGTATTATATATATATATATGTGTGTACATATATGTACTATGTGTTTATGTGTGTAGTTGTCATCATATGTGTATATATGTGTACGTATATGTATATGTATACATATGTGTATATGTGTACATATGTGTGTACATGTATATTCATATATGTGTATGTGTCTATGTAAAAAAGATATTTCCATTCATTCTAACTGACCTGGATTTGTTTGCATTTGCTTGAAGCATGCATTGTATTGACAAGAAGCTTTTTTTTTTAAATGTCTTGAACATATTATAATTGCGTTTGTCTAAAAACACCAAATCAATGACACATATAAAATGAAATAAATATACCGATGTTTTTCTTTATTTTTATTTATTTACGAAGACAAAACAGTGCCTATTAGACTTGCAGCAGATTGTTATGTGTCAATATCGAGATAAAAATCTCGTCGAATTCTCCTTTTGATAGCAATTTTAACTTACTGAATGTTATTTTCATGTTCAAAGAGATGTCTTGATGTTGAAGAATGCATTTAATAATGTTTATCCATGTATATCTAAATTATGAACTGTTTCTTAGCTAAAACTGTTGACCGACGGCGTAGATAAATCTCCTTTGCGCAGAGCCGTTCTTTACACTCACTTACACATAGTTAATTATAGGTGATTTAAAATGATTAGTTGGCTCGAAACACATGAAGAAAAGTACAAACTGAGATAAAACTGGTTTTATTAGAAAATTTAGTTTAAATGAACACACTCTGCCTATAAAGACAGTGTACAGAACGACAACTCTGCGGAGAAAAATGTTCACGAATCGGGTCATTCGTACAAGATTAGTTCGTCCTTGACAATTTTGAATGTGTCATTAGATTCCCTACAGGTATTTTGCTTGCGATCTGCATATTGTTATGCATCATTGACACAAGGGCACTCATCATAATATAATTTTAAAACATGAGTAGATTGTTATTTTCATTATAAAAAAGGAAGGAAAAAATTACAATAAATTAACATGTTGTAGGGTTCAGTTTATATTCGAAATTAAGTTTAAAACTATACAACAATTTCAATGACATTTAACTGTTTAGCTGATATTATATTTCGAGGGTGGTCTAACTTATAAATATTGGACTACATTTTACTATTTGTATAATTTGGATGCCAAGCTAATATCATTTTGAGAAAACGAGAAAACTTATGTCTTCAGCGATTTAACCCTTTTCTCTTTGTTTTAAAAGTAGATTGCTGCAAAGGTGTCCAATGATTGACTTTAATAGGGGAAGGGAAAGATGATGACGTGCCATTGCATGCAAATCCTAAGTTGTCTGTTATATGGTTTTATTGATAAATAATAAAATTCAAACATTCTGACAAACATCTTGAAAAGTGTACGTGGAATTCACAAATCTTATAATTATTTCTTAATGAAAGCACTGTATACATACTAATGATTTAAGACTAATGATTGGCAAGATTACCCATTTCCATGACTGTTTATGATCAATAATTAGTATGGTCAACCTACCTTAGAATGAAGATTGATCATAAACAATGAAAGGCTTCAATTATATTTCAATGAAGGGCATTCACTTCGTTGACAAAAAAAATGCAAGTTATGATACATTTTCACTTGACCCCACCACTGGTGTTCCAATATGCCCCTCAGTTGATAACTGTTTTTCCAACTACTATGATGTAAGTGTTATGCATAACTGCAGTATGGATTTCCGGCGACATTGATGCATTGCATCAACTTTCTCTTGTTATCAGTTTTAAAATGTTTGGTAGTGTTTTTGCAGACACCCAGTTTGAATTTGTTCGTCTTGTTTCAGATAATTGGTTTATTGTTCACGGGTTTAGGGACCTATATTCTCGTTCTAAAAGACAAGACTGTGAAAGATCCAATAGATTTCTTTTTCGACCCATCTACTCTGATGTGTACATCTGGATCCATCATCGTTTTTATTGCATTTATTGGCTGGTTAGGAGCGTTACGAGAATATACGTCTTTTCTACGGGCGGTAAGTGTAAACAGGTAGCTTGTTATTATCTCCCTTGTGATATCTGACACAATTCAATGGATAAAACAAAATGATACTGCTACTTCTTCGGAAACTTATCATGCGCGAAAGAGACGTTATTTGCGTTCCTTGATACAAATGACATTCGAGCGACTGTGGCAGCATGCGACTTTTGGAAACATTGTTGGGAAAACGTAATAATGAGCATGTTCCAATGTTTCCGCATTGTTTCAGCAGAATAATCTTAACATATCATATTAGATAAACAGTTATTGACTGTAATTGGCTGGTAAAAGTAGAGACACAATTAGAGATGTTCTGCGATAACCGACCTTAGCGTATTTAATATACGTATGGAAAAAAGACTAGCCTGCTTTTCCGTGCTAAATGATCCAAATGGATTCTGGTTTACGGAGAAGTTTCAAGACGCACAGTACAATGCCTGATCAGGCTGCATAGAAACGATGGCTGATCTAGATATTCACTGTACGTTAATGTCTAACAGTTGATTTTCGTAGAGCGTAACTCAAATATTAACGGAGGTAAAAGGAACGTCTGGTCGGGAGAGAAATGCACCTATCCAATTGGTTATTGTAAATTATAAATGTTGGCATTTTGTCCATTTTATGATGCGACCTGATGTGTTTCAACCAACCAATATGGGTTGAATAGGTTTGTTTTTTTAACAATTTCTTACTTTTCCACAATGTTTTCAAACGCTGTCTGCTTAGAGACATATAAATACATATTTGTATGTCTGTGGTCTGCTGCAGATTCGTCAAAATGCGTCAGCAGTTGTGAAAGAGCTAGTTAACCATTTCCCTCATTTAGACGCTTTCTGACGCCTCTGCAGCAGACGGATTTTTTGAAAAGACAGTGACAAGGGAAGACAATGCTCAAAACGAGCAATTTCTCCTTTTGCCGCAATGTTTTCCACGTTTAGTCATAGGTTATCCATTCAATTAACGAGATTTTCCATTTTTTGACAAAATATGTCTAAAGTCGTCTGCTGCAGAATTGTCGTATGAGGGAAGAGGTTAAAAACTTGATACTGACATATCAGAGGACTAGAAAAATATGACCTTTGATATGCTAGGGTCAGACAACTTACATCTTTACAGTCTTACACATCTATTTTCAGTACAACTGGATAGTGACTATATTATTGCTAGGAGAGCTTGTCTTGGTTGTGTTCGTATTTATCTTCTATTTTGTCCCTGACGCCAAGGAGAAACTCGGGTTGTTCCCGGAAAAGACGTTCCAAGACGCCATCGTCAAGTACGGAACGGTGGATGACGTCGACATGCAGAACTTCATTGACAACATGCAGGAGTCCGTACGTATTAACTTTACCCTTTCCCACATACAACAAGTATGCAGCAGACAACGTTTAAACAAATCATGCAAAAAGTTGGAAAATCTCTATAAATTAAGGTATGATTATAAGAACAACATTGAAGCCATTGGGGCAAAATTTGAAATTGCTCATTTTGACTGCAGATTCGTCAGATTGCGTCTACAAGTCTTACAAAAAATCTACTTTACAAATAAGAATTTGACCAATATTGCCATTCATTTATAGGTCAAAGAACACCAAATAAATGCCTTCTATATTTCGACCCTAAATAGTCAAATTTCTTACAGGTAGGACGTCCTCTCAGCTTTAAATTAATATAAAACAAAATTAGCCAGGATCTAAATACCAAAAAATGGTCAAATCAAACAGTTGCAGTGTATAAAATACATAATACAAATAATTTAAACTCATAGTCACATATTCAACGTAGTTTGGTGAAGGTATACACTCATTTCTACGAATAAAATGGACTATTTGTAGATCAGCATGTCTGCGGATGCGTTTGGTATAATTTGACCTTAAAGAAACCGAAGTTTAGTTTGCGTGAGTCGCGTCATATTTCGTTCTGAATATCAAAGGGACCGTCTAGCGATTTTTGGTCGCAAAGCTTATGAACGTAACGTACTTACGTAATTGTAAATTAAGCTCTTGATAAGGACAAATGTAATGCTCCTATCTGACCTCTAAAACCTATGTTGTGGGTACTCAAAAGAATTGTCTCACCGAGACGATTCTTTTGCGTACCTACAACACAGGTTTAAATTGAGTATCTTAAACATAAATTGTGGGACAAAGGCCTATTGACTTTGATTCATACTTGCATTTCAGCTTGAATGTTGCGGATTTAGTAATGAGGATGATGGCTTTTTAGACTGGAAGAAGAACGAGTATTTTAACTGTACAGAATCAAAAAAGAATTCAGAAAGGTGCTCCGTTCCACCATCTTGTTGTATACTCCAGCCGGTAAGTTTAACCCTTTCCCCCCATGTAACACATCTACAGCAGGCGACTTTGAGAACATCCAGGTAAAAACATGGAGATGATCAATTTCAGATTTTGCCAGGAGGCTTTTAAACATCCTCATCTACATGTGTGAAAACGTTATTTTCAATATAAATTTTCAGTAATTTCTTAATTCGGGGAATATTTCTCCTTTCCGGCAATTGCTTGTCAGCTGCAGACGCGTTTAAAATTGTCTTTATATGGTTTTGGACAGAGTTCCATTAACTCTTTCATAAACAAAACAAATCTGCAGCAGACGACTTTAAACTTATCTATTCAGAGATAAGGTAAATAACTATAACTGTATGTATAATTGTTTGGATAGAGCTGAAAACAGTGTGGCAAAAGGAGAAATGGCTCATTATGAGCAATTCCTCCTTTTGTCACATTTTTTTTTCGCAGACGCGTCAAAATCCATCTGCACGTGGGAAAATGGTTGATTAATGATGTTATACTGATCATCCGAATGTCACTTTTTGAATACAGTAAATAAAAACAATATTTTTAAATATTTTCAGGGTGATATAAAGAATATACTTTGCGGTAGAGGAGTCATGCAATATAACAATAATACAGTACGTATTCCATTGAGCAGCTACCCAACTATAAGTATTATGATTACGATATCATATCCTTATTGTACACTCACTGGCAATAGAATCGAAGACTTGAGATTTTCGTTGTTTCATTACATTTCATTACATTTCATTACAATGAAATTTTCCTGAGATATAAAGTGTAAATTAATACACCAGAAATTGCTTGCAACCTTGTCTCTATTTACTATTTGAAGTCGTAATACCGCTGCAAATACGTATGTACATAATGTATTTATCGACGATATGTATACACATATGTAAAATGGGGAATTACCATAATTTTATAAGGAGTATTTTGTTTAGTCTATTGTAGTGTATGTTGGCGGGAAAATTAAGCTCGTGCGTAGCAGGTTTTGTGTACTGTACACGCGGCTGATTGTCATTCGAGGACTAAGCGTCCAACTGAACAGACCGTTATCAAATTTCCAAGTTTTGATTTCTAAGAGATTTCAATGCAGAATTTCGAATTACGAGTTCTGACATTATTCGTTTAGTGCAATTCGCTCATAGGAAAGCAATGCTAGGGGTCGAGTTATGATCCAAATTCAATGACTATTTATCAATTCAGGGTTATTTAATATATAAATTTCGATAGTGAATAGTACTTAGCTAATCATCACTCAAAGCGAATTACGTTCATTTAATTAGTTACTTCTGAAAATACAACTTGTTTTAATTACATTATAATGTGTTTTAAGATTTTGTTTATTTGGAGTTTAACGCCGCTTTCAACAGCTTTGGTCATATCACGGCGGTCAGTGCACCTACCCATGTTTTCCTGGCTTTCCCACACCAGTACTTGCACAACATTCTTTCGAAGCCACTGACTACTTTCTCACATAAATCAGAGGTGAGAGGCAATGGGAAAAACCGCCCGAAAGAATGTTCGCCTCAACCGGGTATCGAACCCGTGACCTACAGATCACAAGTCAGATACGATACCAACTGAGCTACCCGGCCGGGTGTTTTAAGAGAAACGATTTGAACAATGTCGGAGGGCGGAGGAGACGCCCAAAGCTGAACAGCGCATGGATCAGCTTTCAGGGTTTTCCTCTCCCCCCTCCAGTTCAATAAGAAACACGACAGGTTAGGGTTGGGTGGCCCCTTGCAGTTCCCGATTTCACGTTTCTGAGAGTTATTTGTATGTACGGAAAGAGTTATGTTTTTTTGTCGATTAAACATGTACATTGCAGAACAGCACAAATAAACGGTTAGACTTAGTTCCTCTCGCCTTAAATGTGTATGGTGTTGTAATATAATTATATGTGTTTAACGTAAGTATATAAATGATTTATGTTCATTTTGAAAGCATTGAATTTGAACATAACCATGATATACTGGCCCCGAAACTATTCAACTTTTAAACGTTCTCAATTCCCAACGTGAGCACCGAGTACGAACAGTCGGAAGTATACAACTGTTGGGAGTACGTTTCAGTTCGTTTAGATTTGGAGAATGTTCCGCTGAGAAAATGTTGAACCAAGTTCATCGAAACGATCTCGGTACTCATTGAGAACGAACTAATTAAAACGATTATTGTGTGAGAATGAATTCTGATTAGAGATAATGTTTTTAGATTTAAAGTTTCGGGGCCGGGGCCTTAGTTTCACTTAATTCTTGATATCTAGGATATCGTGTTAATAATGTTTTAGTGACACTCTACGAAAACTGTTCAATCCATATTGCTATCAGAGATTTCCCATATATTACATTCCAGAAAAAAGTAAGCGAGTCGGACAAGCATAAACCTATATATAAACAAGGGTGCCTTAAAGCTGTAGGGACCTTTATAAATGAACATGCCATGGCCATTGGTGGAGCGATTCTGGGAATTCTGATACCGCAGGTATTGTATATGATTTATTTGTTTGTTTATTTTGGGTGTGGTGATTTACGCGACGTTCAACTACAACTATATCACAGTGTCTCCCGGGTACTACTGGTCCATTTATCCTGACATCAATGAGTCAGTCGTTATGCTAACCCTACAATCCTGTGCGCCCAAGGAAGGAAGCCATTTGCTGCAATTTTTAATAGTATTTTGCATGACCAGACCCGGTCCGGGATCGAACCCGCCACCTCTCACTGACGATCTAACACTACACCACCAAGGCGGTAGGGAGATACGAGTTATATTCTAGGAGAACCGATTGATTTGGGTTTAACGCCGTTTTTAACAATTTCTCAGTTATATCACGGCGGCCAGTTCACCTACTCATGCATTTTTCCTGGTTTTCTCACACCAGTACTCCACACAACAATCTTCCCAAGCAACTGGCTGCTTTTCCACATAGACTTAGCCCATTGGTGGAAAACGAATGACGCATGTCGCATCGATTTTGTCAATCGTCGGAAAGAAAGTTGGCCGAGCCGGGATTCGAACTCACAACCCCTGAATTGACAGCCCGCGCCGCTACCGACTGAGATACCAGGGCTCGGCTTAGGAGAACCGAACTTTCATATCAGAGTTAAACCGTAAGCCCTTTCCCACTAACAAAATATCACAGGAGATGTGTTTGAAACCATCCAGGTAAGAATATGAAGAATATCTATCAATGGAGTACAATAATTGAATAGGGAGCCGCTTTCCCTACAATTCTGCAGCAGACGACTATAAACATATGTTGTCAAAACATAGAAAATCTATTTAATTGAATGGATAACCCGTGACTAGAAGTGGAAAACATTGTGGCAAAAAGGAGAAATTTCTCGTTTTGAGCAATTTCTTCTTTTGTCACTATGTTTTCAAAAGGCCGTCTGCTGCAGAGGCGTCAGAAAGCGTCTATATGAGGGAAATGGTTAATTCAATAAAAACCTAACAAGTTTGTGACAAAAGGATCCATTGATTAAAAGGTGTATCATCTCCTAATGTCACATTGTTTTGAACAACTTGACTGTTGTAAACACATATACAGTAGAACCTGTGTATAAAGACCACCCATAGGAACACAACACTATTGTCGTTGTTCACAGGTTGTCTTTAATTATATGGCCAAAATGTTTTATTAAAAAAAAAAAAAAAAAAGTTCTTTTTATGAATGTATACTATAATGAAGCCTGTATATTTTCCAGATGTATTTTATGTATCAAGCAAGGACGTTAAGGTTCCAGATACTGGTGCAGAAGGCTAAATGGGCGAAGTGATACACGGACAAAGAGAATGCATTCAATTCCAGGGACCATTCAAATTCATCTCATGAATTAATTTTGTAAACTCTCGGAAATCTTAAATCATACATTAAAAAGTAATGTTTTAACAAATAGAAATATAAGTTTTGCACGTCCGGTTTTGTTTGGGGGAAAGGTATTATTTCTAACAAGTATTATAGGAAATTGCCAGACTCACCAAAATGTAATTTATCGTTGTCATTATAAATCATAATTTCTAATTAGGAAAAGGATTACGTTATTTTGAATGCTGAAACAATCATATTATTGAGTGCATAGAATTATTGTAGATGTTCCGTGCAAATAATCTAGACCGTAGTCCGACTGAATAACAAACCCTACGCATACACTTATAGTAAAATGTTCAAACAGGGTTCTTAAGTGTTAAACATTTATAGCCGACGAACCAAGTTTTTCCAGGCACTGCATGTAGCAACATTGATAAGTGTTGGCAATATATATCCTTTTTCACAGGTCCATAACGATAAAGAGTACAGGAAGATCGATCGTCGTAGGTTTTGATATTAACCCTTCCCCAAACTGCAAACGCATTTTAACGTAATAGCAGCAGACAACTTTTGAAATCATTGTGGTCAAAGATGAAATTGCTCATGATGAGCAATTTCTCCTTTGGCCACACTGTTTGCAACTTTATTTAACAATATCTTTTATTTTGCAGGTTTTTGTCCCTATATTTTCAGTCGTCTGTTGCAGATTTGTTGTATGTGGGAAAGGGTTAATCGTTTGGTCATTGATCTACACACCAGAGGCTTCAAAGAAAACTGGTGCGACAAGCGTCATTCTTCTTCCACCTATGAGCAAAAAATATCTGAAAAGGTAGCCAGTTGCTTGGAAAGACTTTCGCGTGTTGTACTGGTGTGAAAAAGCCAGGAAACACATGGTTATGTGAACTGGCCGTCGTGAAATGACTGAAAAGTTGTTGAAAACGACATTAAACCCAAATCAATCAATCAAAGACGACTGGTGTAGCAACATGGCGAACAGGTGCCCATGCTGATTTGGATCTTCGATGGGCACAATGTCCCGAAGGTTCCGTTTTTGTATGACATGGCTCATACATATACATATATATTGGTCTTAAATGTAAGAAGGTCCATTTGGCTGCGATAAGACTCATTTAGATTATACATGTACATAGTGTTCAACAGAATTGTATTCGCTTCGCTTTGGCCTTTTCGTATTTGTTTTTGAGTTATCTCAGGGGTTTGGCAGAACGTTATTATGTTACCTCTTTCAGCGTCAATTGCAGTAATTAATTAATTTAACTCTTTCCCACCTGCAGACGCATTTTGACGCAATAGCAGCAGACGACTTTTGAAAACAGTGTGGCCAAAGGTGAAATTGCCCGTGATGAGCAATTTCTCCTTTGACCACAATGTTTCAACTTTATTTAACAATTCAGCTACCTTTTATGGAGATTTTCAGATTTTTCCCACTATGTTTTCAAAATCGTCTGCTGCAGATTTGTTGTATGTGGGAAAGTGTAAAGTTTTTTCAAACAATACGGATTCGTAGGCCTATATATTATTTGGAGAGCATGTGTAAACCTGTATTCTGCCAAAACCATCCATGAAATCCAACATTGGTGTTATTATAACATACATTTATGGAATAATACCTTCCTGAAGATCTAAGCTTAAGGATCGTATTATATACTGATTTACAGAAGTGTTTTTAACCCCTCTATGATACAAGGAACACAATTAGTTTTGACTTTTATTTATAAGTTTATTTTTATTTTATTATTAATCATTATAAACCATGTCATTGTTCTATTGTTGATTTTAAAGATAAAAACAAATGATCAAAAATACATTTGATGTTATATTATTTATAAACAAGAGGGACATGGTGGTCCTGTAACGCTAACCTGAGAAGTTGAGTCGGTATGATTATGTTTTAATAAATAGTACTGAAAAATGTAATTGGGTAAATAAGTCAAATATGCCTCTAGAGTGGCAACAAATTTGATGAAGATTGGATGAAAACAGTCGTCTCCTCTAAACTGATAACATGCCAATTATTGACAACTGACAGACAACGGACAAAAGGGGATCACACTATGAGCTCAGGTGAGCTAAAAATGGAATGGATAATTCTACATGGCATCCTTCTCACTCTTTCGTTCATTCATTCTCTTTATTTATCATTCATTAATCATTATTCAGTATTTTCTTATCTTTCATTTGTTCAATCGTTCATCTTTATATTAATTTTATGAATTGTAGGCTTTATGCAAAACGGGTGAAACCACATCCTGTTGCAACATGTAGTTATATCCGTTAAACATTAACCCCCCTTTCCAAAATACAGGTACTTTCTGACACCTATGCAGCAGACGACTTTCGAAAACATTCTGGATAAAGGAGAAATTTCTCCATATGCCATAATGTTAACAACTCTATTCAATGAATAATCCTTCATTTTTTTGAGAGGTTTACTGTTTTTTTTATCAGATAATTTCAAAGTTGTCTGCTGCAGAATTGTTGTATGTGGAAAAGGGTTAAGACACACACACACACACATATATAAATATATAGTACATTCAATTTTGACAGATATTTCATAGAATATGTCAGGCAAATATTGTATCATAGACCAAAAACAAGGACTCATATACATGTATGTACATGCTAGAATAGTTAGCCTGCAGTATTTGAGAAAAGGGTGTTGGCCCCCACTTGCTTCAGCATCGCCGGCGATGTCGGGTGATATTTCCCTTGGGGCTCTTTTCCAGTACCAGCAATCACGATAAAATTGCTTACTTGTAAAGTAGTTATTGGTCATAGCCGTTCTCATCGAGTTATTAATAATAGGTTGTGAAGAGGGCAGATCCTGATCATACAGCATGGATGCATAGACTGATTGTTTTATGTGATAGAGACACACATTTAAGTCTGAATTAAATATGATGTTAAAGTTCTCTTTTCTTTACTTTCAAAGGTCATCCGATTATTCTGTTGAGATGACTCCAACACATCAATAACTCGGGGTAATAAATGTTTTAATGAGATCACAGTATATAATTTGTTTTAAATGACTGACAGAAGAATAATAGTTTTCCGCAGAAATACATGACAATATGTCTACTGCCGAATAACAAAGTACATGCACTTTAACTCTTTCCTACATACAGATGCATTTTGATGCCATTTCAGCAGACCACTTTTGAAATTATGGTGGCAAATGAAGAAAAAGCTTTCTTCTTCTGCCACAGTTTTCATATTTTTTTCAATAATCATACTTTGATGTTTTCAAAATAGCTGTATGTGGCAAATAATAAACAAACACAGGGGCTATGATGGCCCTGGATTGCTCACCTGATTAATGAATGCTATGTGCTTCATCATGCCAATCACAAAAGCTATTTTTTTATAACTAATCAACATGGCTTGATGTAATCTCGTAGATGGTCACCCAAGGAACATTTCTACAAAATTACTTGGAAATTGGCCAGATACTTTCGGGGAAGAAGATTTTTAAAGTTTTCACTATAGCCATATAAGACAAAGTAGCCACATCCCTGGCGACCACTTCAGAGAAGAAGATTTTTTTTAAAGTTTTCACTAAAGACTATATATTTATAAAGGCCAAACAGACCTGCTTAGCCCCGCCCCTGGTGGCTACGTTTTTCGACCATTTAACATGGCTTGAAGGAATCTCGTAGATGGTCACCCAAGGAACATTTCTACAAAATTACTTGGAAATTGGCCAGATACTTTCGGGGAAGAAGATTTTTAAAGTTTTCACTATAGCCATATAAGACAAAGTAGCCACATCCCTGGCTACCACTTCAGAGAAGAAGATTTTTTTTAAAGTTTTCACTAAAGACTATATTTATAAAGGCCAAACAGACCTGCTTAGCCCCGCCCCTGGTGGCTACGTTTTTCGACCATTTAACATGGCTTGAAGGAATCAGATAGAGGGTCACCCAAGAAACAATTCTACAAAATTATTTAAAAATACATATATGTCAACCGGTCTAGGAAAAGGTCAACCATTTAGGGAGGAGAATCTTGTTTTTTAACCTTTCGATTGCCATGGAAACAAAAATCCTGCATGGATCAACAAAGTTTGAAGGTATTGTGGTACATGTAAGGACAGTAAGAGGATGCTTTTTGTGAAGTTTTATCCCAATTTACCTACTGGTTACAGAGGAGAAGAGGGCAACAGACAGAGGGAGATCACAATAACTCCGGCATAGCAGGCAGATGAATGAAGAAGAATTGATCACTAAGTATCTTACTGCCTAGGAAAAACACAACTGTGATTCCTTGAATATTTAACAAACAAAATCAATTATATCAGGACGGATTTACTGTTAAACACATGTAAATAGAATGGCAGCTTTAATTTGTTTGTTTGAATGGTGTTTTCCGCCCGTTTCGCCAGTTATATCACAGCATTTCATTGGTAATTAAACAGTACAGCAGTATAATCTTTCTCCTTTTGCCACAATGTTTTCCACTTTTAGTCATAGGTTGTCCATTCAATTATGGAGATTTTCTATGTTTTGACAAAATACGTTCAAAGTCGTCTGCTGCAGAATTGTCGTATGAGGGAAAGGGTTAACAGGGAAATTATGAAATCATAATGAACAATTCTCCTTTTGCCACAGTTGTCTGCTGCAGATGCGTCAAAATAAATCTGCATGATGGAAAGGGTCAACCTCCTCTCTCACTCATAGTCATAGCTCTTTCTTAATTCTCAACGATAACATCAGTTCCTCAACTAAAGCTAACATGTGGGTAAAATACTCATCTTCTTCGGTACTTTTCTCCTCTACAGATAACTGTTTATATTCTTTTTGTAAATCACGAAGTGTCGTTCTTGAACTCACAAACATGTCTGTGCAATTTTCACCGAGAGTTTTCATTACTTGCAACACTTGTTCTCTACTGTCGTGATCGGTGACCTTCAATAAGTGAGGTATGAGCTCACACCATCCCTGTTCTAACATGGATTCTTTTAAATTCACCCTGCATCGGAAGAAATATCAATGATTAAACCACATAACTACATGTGGGAAAGGCTTAACCCTTTCCCTCATACAACAATTCTGCAGCAGACGACTTTGAACGTATTTTGTCAAAACATAGAAAATCTCCATAATAGAACGGATAACCTATGACAACAAGAGCTGTCGGAGGACAGCGCGCTCGACTACATGCCGCTTATTCACATAAAGCACTATTTCATTATATTGCACTTAAGTACAATTAAATCATATTATATACTCTATATGTAAAAGCAACTGAATAGATATACATACATTTAAATATAATTTAAAAATAAAATTTCCTAAGTCAATCAAGGGCCATTACTCTATATTTAGGATACAATGGAGTTATCTAACCTAATTGTATGATGGTCCTTAACAAATATGTGAAGTATGAAGTGATTTGAATGATATAACTTTAACGTTGAGCTAAACGCAAATGTTAAAACTGACCGAGTCCAAAATTAGCAAAACCTTAAAAAATGGTTTTCCTAATGTTTGACACCATGCAAAACCCGTTGGATATGTTGAAGAATTATATTTGATAAATAAATGATCACAATTAGAAAGAAATGTAACCAAAAATTAAGAATTTATCTAAAATTCTCAAAATCAAACAAAAATCATGTTTTTTACCCCCTAAAAGTCACACTCAGCATCTTCAACATACAATGTGAAGAAAGGTATTACATGTAATTATATTCCAAATATGGAAGCCCTAACACAAGTACTTATTTAGAAAAATTTGAAAATTAAATGAAAAAGCCAACTTGCCCTAAAACTTTAACCACCCAAAAGCAT
This sequence comes from Serripes groenlandicus, assembly GCA_031761405.1. Classification (NCBI taxonomy): domain Eukaryota; kingdom Metazoa; phylum Mollusca; class Bivalvia; order Cardiida; family Cardiidae; genus Serripes; species Serripes groenlandicus. Next base: position 67,038,080 of record JASEVX010000009.1, on the reverse strand, counting down.
GTGTTTTACCACAAACAGAAGGTCACACTCAGCATCTTCAGCATATAATATGAAGAAATGTATTAAATGTAATTATTTTCCAAATATGAAAGCCCTAGCACAAGTACTTATTCAGAAAAAGTTAAAAAAATAAAATAAAATCCTACTTGCCCCAAAACTTTAACCACCGAAAATCATGTTTTTTACCCCAAAAAGAAGGTCACACTCAGCATCTTCAGCATTCAATGTGAAGAAAGGTATAAGATGTAACTATATTCTAAATATTAAAGCCCTAGCACAAATTCTTATAGAGAAAAATTAAAAAATTAAATGAAAATGCAAACTTGCCCTAAAACTTTAATCACCCAAAATCATGTCTTTTACCTCAAAAAGAAGGTAAAACTCAGAATCTTCAGCATACAATATAGAGAAAGGTATTAGATGTAATTATATTCCAAATATGAAAGCCCTAGCACAAGTACTTATTGAGAAAAAAAAAAAAAAAAAAATCCAACTTGCCCTAAAACTTTAACCCCCGAAAATCATGTTTTTTTTCCCAAAAGGAAGGTCACACTCAGCATCTTTAGCGTTCAATGTGAAGAAAGGTATAAGATGTAACTATATTCGAAATATGAAAGCCCTAGCACAAATACTTATGAATGAAAATCCCAACTTGCCCTAAAACTTTAACCGGACGCCGACGCCGGGGCGAGTAGTAAAGCTCTCATATTCTTCGAATAGTCGAGCTAAAAAGTGGAAAACATTGTGGCAAAAGGAGAAATTGCACGTTTTGTGCAATTTCTTCTTTTGTCACAATGTTTTCAAAAAGCCGTCTGCTGCAGAGGCATCAGAAAGAGTCTATATGAGGTAAAGGGTTAACATTATAATCGTTACAAGTAATCGTTATTTATACTGTAAAACTTCACTGAAGATCACCGAAAATATGTCCAGTTGTGAGACAAAAAGTGAATTTGTGACTTTTTTTATTTCATGTTAATTCAAACCCTTTCCCACTTGCAGACGCATTTTGACGCATCTGCAGCAGACAACGTTGTGGCAAAAGGAGATGTTCATAGAGACTTTCCGTAGCTTTACCTAAATGATTTCAAAGTTGTCGTCTGCTGCAGAGTTTTAATATGTAGGAAAGTGTTAAAACATATAAATAATCCTAAAACGATTGCATGAGGTAAGTCAAGCTTCTTGGCAACTGAATCATGTCTGGCAGAAAGTATATAGATAGTCACAGGGTTAACCTTTTCCCTCATACGACAATTCTGCAGCATACGACTTTGAACGTATTTTGTCAAAAAATAGAAAATCTCTATAAACAAATGGATAACTTATGACTAAAAGTGGAAAACCGTGTGGCAAAAGGAGAAATTGCTTGTTTTGAGTTATGAGCAATTTCTTCTTTTGTCACTATGTTTTCAATAAGCCGTCTGCTGCAGAGGCGTCATAAAGCATCTATATGAGATTGTGGTAAAAGAAGAAATTCTTAAACATGTTCCTCAATTTAACATAAATTATTTCAAAGTCGTCGTCTGCTGCAGAGTTTTCAAATGTGGGAAAGTGTTAAAACATAGGAATAATCCTACAACAATTGCATGAGGTAAGTCAAGCTTCTTGGCTAGTCAATCATGCCAGGCAGGCTGTGTCTAGATAGTCGTTCAGATATGATAATGAGGTAATGATTTTGAATATTGACGAAATAGGATTAGTTAACATTAATCCTTTCCCACATACAACAAATCTACAGCAGACGACTTTAAAAACGTTTCCTCAAAAATATGGAAAATTTCAATAATTGAAGGTATAATTTCTGAAAAAAGTTGAAAACTTTGTCTGACACAATGTTTTAAAAAGTTGTTTGCTGCAGATGCGTCAAAATGTGTCTGCAGGTAGGAAAGGATTAAATGATCTTTGCTCCAGGAAAACCAAACACAATCCTGTTCAACACATAGATGCTTTTTAACATCTCTACAGCAGATGACTTTTGAAAACATGTTGGCAATTATGAGCAATTTCCCCTTTTGCCACCATGTTTTCAACTTTATTAAATAAGAATATTTCTATTTAACTAACCTTTTCCAACTTGTAGACACCTTTTGACGTCTCTGTAGCAAATGACTTTTTACTCTTAATGATTTACTCTTTTGCCACAGTGCTTTCAACTCTTTTCAATAATTACATTTTCCTTTTCAGAGTAGTTTCAGATTTTTAACCAGATGCTTTCAAAGTCGTCTGCTGCAGATTTGTTGTATGTGTGAAAGAGCTTTAATCCTTTCCCTCATATAGACGCTTTCTGACGCCTCTGCAGCAGACAGCTTTTTAAAATCATAGTGACAAAAGGAGAAATTGCTCAAAACGAGCAATTTCTCCTTTTGCCACAATGTTTTCCACTTTTAGTCATAGGTTATCCATTCAATTAAAGAGATTGTCTATTTTTTGACAAAATATATTCAAAGTCGTCTGCTGCAGAATTGTCGTATGAGGGAAAGGGTTAAGTAATTATTCCACATGTGGGAAAAAACACCTGCCATTGCATCACTGCTAAGGATTCAAATGAATACCACTTTACAGAAGACTAACTAGCAAACAATGTAAAGCTGGATCTGACTGCTTCAGTGAGTGCATCTATTCAGAGGCGATCTGGATCTTCACTGGTCGCAAATACCTATTGGTTGGTTCTCACAGAGCCCCACACTCATTTAGGATTTGAGAACATGAAACATATCGACAGATCTGGTAACAGCCTTTAACCCTTTCCCACATACAACCAATCTGCAGCAGACGACTTTGAACATATTTTGTCATCAATTAGAAAATTATTGAAAACAGTGTGGCAAAATGAGAAATTGCACGTTTTGATCAATTTCTTCTTTTGTCACTATGTTTTCAAAAATCCATCTGCTGCAGAGGTGTCAGAAAGCGTCTATATGGGGGAAAGGGTTAAGCATAAGGTACATGTACATGTATACATATCAACCTCATGGGATTAGATTTCTTACATTCAATGAGTACATGCTTACAATCCCATATAACATAATGTCCTGACTAGGACTGTAATGATACATTCGAATATTCGATATAATCGAATACAGGCCTTTCCGAATAGTATTCGTTTTTACCTTCACCCTTATTCGAATATTCACGAATATAATCCAAACCTGTATACTCTAAACTAAAATCAATTTAATTTAATTAAACTACAAACATAACAAACCTTTTGTCAGACTTGCAAACCTATTCAGTTTCATATTCATTCGGCGCTATATTTATATAGTACCCCAGACACAACAGCTGACCACTGATTTTATGACATATTTTGTATTCTTTTTTTTTATCAAAATATATTTGATGATGTGTTCGCTACGATGTATTTGACATACGTTTTAGTGTGTTTATAATCGGTTTTTAATTAAATCTGAATTATAATATTCGATTTAAAAGGCCGGAGAATTCCCAACTAATTAAAACCAGAACGCGTCAACAAAAAATGGCGAACCACGAGGAACTCGAGATTACTATTGAACCTCCGGCCAAATTAAGTACCCCACCCACAACAGCTGACCACTAATTTTGCGACATATATTTTATTCATTTTCTCATAATATATTTGATGTTGTGTTCGCTACTATGTATTTTGAAATACGTTTGTGTGTGTTTAAAATATGTTTTTAATTAATTGTGAATTATTGAACCTCCGGCCAAATATATCAGCTGTTTTGGAAAGTTTCGGATTTCCGAAAGGACTCGAGGGAGACTTTCCATTGCTCACTATCAAAATTGGTAGACATGAAATCGGGTAACAATTAGTTAAACGCTACATTAAATTCAAAACAAGAAACCGCTGAAGACGGTAAGGCCGGATTGTCGGCAATTTGACCTTGAAAATCGACAAACTAAGGTCAAGGTCAAAGTAACAATAGAAATCAATAGAACTTGTTACTGGTTACCTTCAGGCAAAGTTTCAAGTTTGCAACCCTTTCTTGTGCTGAGATTTTGCTTAACCAGAAACTTTAACCATTTTGCCTAACCTAAAACTTTAACCAAAATGTTGACGGACAGACAGACAGACAGACAGACAGACAGACGGACAGACGGACATCGCCAATCTATAGACCGGAATTGCTTAAGCAATCCGGCCAATGACCTCTCTTGTAAAATCAAAGAATTTGAAGTAAATAAGTTTATATTCTTTTGGGGACAAAAAGTCAAATACGTTATTAAATTTTATACTGTTCTAGTTGGATTTTATTTGTCAGAAGAGTAACAAGACTTACTAGTCAATCATTATACTTTCTTAAATCTGAATTATGATTTCTTTTGTGTTTACATGTTTTTAAATACATGACAGTATTCATGAATAAACATTCGTATTCGTTACCCTGTATTCGTGATACGTATCGTATTCGCCACCAAGTGTATTCGTTACAGCCCTAGTCCTGACATTAGAAATAAAACTGCCATACTTACTGATCGTACTGCTGCATTTTTGCAACTTCTGAAGATTCATCTGGATTGCTTAATTTTAACACATCTTCCTGAAATTTAAAAACAATATCTTTCCCTGAGTCTTGCCTCTAGCTACATTGCTACATATAGCTCTATCTCTTTAGAGATAAGCTCAGGATAAAATAGAAGAGCAGGCTATTTTTGTCTCCTTCATTTTAAAATAGATTCATTGATTGGAGATTAAAGGGACTGAACACCATAATGGTCAAAAATCGTTATATTTTATACTTATTCTAATTAATCCAAAATACGTTGATATATATGTAACGGAATGTTGTAGAAGGTTGTACAAGTCTTGTTTTTCATTATTTCATAGGAAATAAGCAGTTAAAAAGACGTCTGCTCCTTGTTTTCCCGTTTAAAAATACCGTGGAATTTTCTCTTGCTCATTTGAATTTGTGGATTCAATTCGACATTCTCTAACACTATCGACTCATTACATTCATGTATGCGTGAGTGTAAGGAACAACAACTCTGGGAAGGAGATTGTCAATTCGGTTGTAGTGATCACGTGATAAATATACAGCAATATTTTTAGATTTACTGGGTTACTAACCCAGTAGATTTTACAATGCAAAATAACGAAAAATCTCCGCAATATTAATAGTGTGCATATATTGTAGTACATCAGTCAGCAAATCTCAATGCCTTACATGCAAAAACATCAAGGTAATAGCAATTTTTAACAATTTTCTTTTTTTTCCGCTTTTTTTCTCATATGGGATTCAGTCCGTTTAACACCAGTTTCAACTGTATATCATATATTTTATGATCGCCAGTTCACTTAACTCTTTCCCTCATATAGACACTTTCTGACACCTCTGTAGCAGACAGCTCTTTGAAAACATGGCGACAAAAGAAGAAAAATGAGCAATTTCTTCTTTTGTCACCAGGTTTTCAACTCTATTCAATTATTGCACTTTCATTTTCAGAGATTTTCAATATTCTTTTCTAGATGTTTTCAAAGTCGTCTGCTGCAGAATTGTTGTATGTGGGAAAGGGTTAATGTATGTTTTCAGGTTTTCTTGAAACTGTTTTCCAAACAACATTCTTCCCAGACACTGGGCTTATTTTCAACATTGACTTTTGACCCATTTAGGGACAAAGACGAATGACACTAGTCAAAATTACTTTCGTCAATCATAGGCTGAGAAAGACAATGAAGTGGTGATCCCAAATTTGAGAGTCACATTTACACTTCTCATATAATTGTTAGTGGAATCAACATAAGGAGATAATTGAAAACTCTATATTTTGTTTTGCAAGTTATAAATTGCAGGCCAAGAGTACTTCCCTAAACATTTCTACAATTTTCTCTTTAACAAACACAAGACACTTTCTGATGCAACTGCAGCAGACGACTTTTGAAAACATTGCGGCTAAAGGACAAAAAAATTCTTTGGTCAGAATGATTTCAATAATATTCAATAATCATAATATGATTTGTTGCATGTGGGAAAGGGTTACATCATTCAATTACGCAACTGTTTTAATCTGTAGCTTCTCTGCATCTGCATTGGATCCTTTAAAGACTTAGCTAGGACATCTGCATTTTGATTTCGATGTCACAAATAACATTACAAGAGAACTTCACTTACCTTTTCTACCATTAAATCATTCAATAAAGAAACCACTTTAATCTGTAGTTTCTCTGCATCGGATTCTTTAAAAACTTGGCCAAGAACACTCAATCCTCCAAGCTGTAGAAATCTGCTCTGAGCATGTGGAAAGTTACGACAGATGGTTGATATGGCATACAGGGCTTTACGTCGCACATTATTTGATGTATCTAATGACATGATTTTCAACATAACATGCAAAGCTCCTGCCTCCAAAGCACTTATCTGTACTTGAGGGTTACTGAAACAAATAAATTCAAGGACTTTTAATCTTAAATGGATATTAGTGCTTTTGACACCTTTATACTCTTAGCAGATGACCTTTGAAAATCTAAAAACTAATATTTTTCACCATTTTCCATTCTTTTCAATTTGGGAGAGTACAGTATTTGCATATAAAAGGTAGACTTAAACTGAGCAGTATCCCCTTTTCTTACAATGTTTTTACTTTGCCTCGCAATTAACCTTTTGTAAGTTATTTAAAACTAGAAATATCACTGAAGGTGATGAATAACCCCAGCTGGTGCCTGACATTATACATATGAAAGAGAAATTCAAGGGGCCATAACTCATTTAAAAATAATAACAAAATGAACCAGTTTGGGTTAAAGTAGTAAGTCAAACAATTCATAACTGTGCAGAAGACTTTAACCCTTGTCCAGATAAAGCCGCTTTCTGATGCCTTTGCAGCATACTACTTTTGAACACATTGTGACAAATAGAAAAATTGCTCATTATGAGCAATTTCTCCTTTTGCTCTATTCAATAAGTATTCTTTCAGTTATAGATACTGTCCATGTTTATACGTAGATGTTTTCAAAGTCGTCTGCTGCAAACTTGTTGTATGTGGGAAAGGGTTTAAAGGCGAGTAAACTTGTTTTATTTCCCTAATATACCAAATCAAACCCTATTTTGTGGTATTCAAAAGAATAGCCATAACTCAACTCAACTTTATTAGCAATCAGCATAAAAACATGAATTTGGCCATTATAAAACAACATCGGAAGTCAAATACAAATTTTGGAACCTCGCAATAAGTCCTTATCTAGAGCTATGCTCCATCTTTTTTATCACACTTAACCCTTTCCCTCATATAGACGCTTTCTGACGCCTCTACAGCAGACAGCTTTTTGAAAACATAGTGACAAAAGAAGAAATTGCTCAAGACGAGAAATTTCTCCTTTTGCCACAATGTTTTCCACTTTTAGTCATAGGTTATCCATTCAATTATAGAGATTTTCCATGTTTTGACAAAATATGTTCAAAGTCATCTGCTGCAGAATTGTCGTATGAGGGAAAGGGTTAAAACTTAGTCAAACAAAACCAGAGCTACTTACAGGGTCAATCCCCGGTCTAATTATTCAAAAGACTTATATGATAGAAATGGCTTCCCTCCTTGGTGCTCAGGGTTGACGGGATAGCATTAGGACTGATGCATCTGTCCGGTGTCAGGATAAATAATATCAGTAGAACCGATAATATACCCAGGAAGGACCTTGATGATAACCCTTTCCCACATACAACAAATCTGCAGCAGACGACTTTGAAATCATCTTGGCAAAAATGTGAAAAAATTCTATAAATGAAGGTATTATTATTGAATTGAGTTGTAATCATTGTGGCAAAAGGAGAAAGTGCTCATGATGAGCAATTTCTCCACCCGCCACAATTATTTTTAAAGTCTTCTGCTGCAGAGGCGTCAGAAAGGATCTATTTTGTTTGTTTTATTAGGGTTTTACGCCGCTTTCAACATTATTTCAATATAGCACGGTTACAGTTCACTTATTCATGATCCCTGGGTAAACTGTATGTGGGAAAGGGATAACTAAAATACTTTTGGAATTAACCCTTTCCCTCATATAGACGCTTTCTGACGCCTCTGCAGCAGACGGCTTTTTGAAAACATAGTGACAAAAGAAGAAATTGCACAAAACGTGCAATTTCTCCTTTTGCCACAATGTTTTCCATTTTTTGTCATAGGTTATCCATTCAATTATGGAGATTTTCTATGTTTTGACAAAATACGTTCAAAGTCGTCTGCTGCAGAATTGTTGTATGAGGGAAAGGGTTAAAGTAAAACTACATTATAAACCAGACGTACCTGGAGGATGCAGCACCCAGAACTATGGCCATTTACATTGTGCCTTGCCCAACAGCACTCAACCATGACAAAGGGTCTGTATGTGGAAAAGGGATAACTGAAACACTTTTGGAATCAAAGTAAAACTACATTATAAACCAGACCTACCTGGAGGTTGCAGCACCCAGAACCATGGCCAGTTCCATTATGACTTCCTTATCGCTTGTTGTGTTAAGCAGCTTAACAATCACCCCTATTCCCCCATAATCCTTGAAGACCAATGCATTGTCAAACTGAAAGCAAAATAAATGGTTTATAGGATGTGATATCTAATCCTCATATGATTTGGAAACATTTGAGAAAAACACTACGTTATATAATTCCAATCTGAAAATTTATATTTGAAATTTAAAAATATTGTTGGTAAATGAGGTATTCCTGGATTTCAAAGGTGTGAGTTGTTAAGCAATGTTGCCCTTTACCCTTTCTCACATACATCACAACTGCAGCAGACGACTTTGAAATTATTTAGTAAATTCTCTGTATGTGAAATTACGGGTACGTAAGCCAAATGCATCTGCTACCATGCTGATCTACAGCCAAATAGTCCCTAAAAAACCTTTGTTTACATAGAAATTAGTATATACCTTCACCAGAATGAATTGAATATATGACATGGAGTTCAAATTCATTGCAAATATGTATAGGATACACTGGAAATGACTGATTTGTTATTTTAATATTTTGACCTTGTTTTGAAAGTGAAAGTAGAGTATGAGTACAACCAGTTTCGTCCAAAATGATGGTAACCCTTTACGCTGGGTGAATTCTTATTTGCATAAGGCAAGACCTGCCCACTCTTTTCAACAATATGGGTTTTCTACCTGTGAAACACTTTGAAAAAGTGACAATTGAGGGTTGAAACTGGTTGATTTACATGGAAACAAACAAGGAATTTATTTTGTGTAAATGCAAGAACAATAATTAAATTGCTCATTAAGTTTGCAAAAGTCATCTGCTGTAGAAACGTGAGAGAGGGGTAAGTATTAAACTAATTAATGCTGCACCAAAGCCAGCGACAACACAGGGGTAAGAAGATTGAATGATTGAGTGGGGTTTAACGCCGTTTTAAAAAGAAATATCTTTGCTTCATGGCTTTCTCACACCAGTCCTCAACACAATTGGCTTCTTTGCTACATAGACTGTTAGCCCATTGATGGAAGACAAATGATGCTTGTTTCAAGTTTCAAGTTTTATTTAATGTGATATTTTAGGCCACCGGCCCATACATATGATACAGCATTCAAACTCAAACCCCTGGAAAAGGTAAAATGGTGTAGAAAGAAGAGAAAGATGTTTAAGTTAAGTAATTGTTCCTTGTCTCACTCGGGTTTCATTCCAACTTTTGCATCAAACATTTTATTAAAGAAGAGTCTAAAACAGCTCACCTGGTATTCTGGCATGACATAACCCATTCACAAAAATCTGCAATGTAGTTAATGGCGAAAACTACTTTCTTCACAACGTTTTCAGAAGTCTTCCGCTCCAGATGTGTCAACATGTGGGTAAGGGCTCTTAACCTTTTCCCTCATATAGACACTTTCTGACGCCTCTGCAGCAGATGGCTTTTTGAAAACATAGTGACAAAAGAAGAAATTGCTCAAAACGAGCAATCTCTCCTTTTGTCACAATGTTTTCCACTTTCAGTCATGGGTTATCCATTCAATTGTAGAGATTTTCTATGTTTTGACAAAATATGTTCAAAGTCTTCTGCTGCAGAATTGTTGTATGAGAGAAAGGGTTAAGAGATTACAATTAATATGTTTAAACCTTCACCACATTTTGATGCCTCAGCAGCAGACGATCTTTAAAAATATTGTGACAAATTAGAAATTGCACAAAATAAGCAATATCTCCCTTTGACCACTATGTTTTCAGTACATTTCAATAATTATACTTTAATATTTGTTCATAGTTTTGCCTAGGTATGATCAAAGAAGTCTGCAAGCAGACAGGGTTGTCAAAATGTTTTCTTCTAACACATCAAATGAGAAAAGTAACTGACCATGTCAGGCCAAGGTAGGGGACCCAGGGGAGCGAAACTAACAGATCAAAGAGAGATCTTAACCCTTTCCCTCATATAGACGCTTTCTGACGCCTTTCAAAACAAGCAATCTCTCCTTTTGCCACAATGTTTTCCACTTTTAGTAATGGGTTATCCATTCAATTAAAGAGATTTTCTATATTTTTGACAAAAAATGTTCAAAGTCGTCTGCTGCTGAATTGTCATATGAGGGAAAGGGTTAACTGATAAATTTGATCGGCAATCAGTTAATTTTGACAAACCTGGCAGCAGATTTGTCATATGTTGGAAAGAGTTCAAGTATTTTCGCATGAGTTAGCCCATTGTCTTACCTGATGTAAATAATACTCCAGATCTTGTAGATGTACAATCAGCCGGTCATTCTTAATGTCTTTATTTTTAAGCTTGGTCACAAGTTCCTCTACAATTTGTCCGTCTGTCTTGATACTGACGTCCATCCCACCTAACTCTTCCTTTAGTTCTTCATAACTACGGAACTTCGACTTTACAACATCCTCTCTCTTAACATTGGGATAAAAAAAAAATGTACTATTTTTTTTTGGCGAGATATTAAAAAAATAAATAAAAGTTCTTTCATTTATAAAAGATTTCCATCTTTTGACTTAATGTTTTCCAAGTCATCTGCTGCAGCTTTGTGGCATACTTAATAACCCTGTGTGACACGCGACGAACCTGCAACAGACAACTTTGAAAACATTTAGTCAAAAGATGGAAACCTTTTATGAATGAAAGAACAACTATTGAATTAAGTTGAAATCATTGTGGCAAAAGGAGAAATTGCTTTGTTATATTGGGTTTTACGCAGCTTTCAACATTATTTCAGTTCACTCATTCATAATCCCTTGGTAAACAAACCAGTACTAGGCTAGAAAATGTGCCTTGTCTAAGGGCACTCCACCATGACCGCCGTGCTGCGACGGGGGAAATGAACCCGGGACACCCGGTTTCAAATCCCCAACACTAACCACTCGACCACGGTAGATTCCTAGGGAAAATGGCTCAATTCAATAATTCTACTTCTATTTATAAATACATTTAAAACATGCTAGATGTTTTCTAATTTGTCTGCTGTAGAATTATTGTACATGGTTAAAATTGCACATTTGTTACAGAGAACATGCTGTATCAAGAAAATATATAAGACGAATGACGTACAAAGTTAATAGAAGCATGGAATATATCTTACCTCGAGATCTGTTTTATCTAGTTTTGTTGTTTTAAAGTCTTTCAGTGCCCTTTTCAATTCATCTGCTTTAAAACGTTTGTTTTTGTGTATCATGTCTGAAATTACAGGTTACAGCGAGTTGAAAACTAGAACTGTCACTAAAAGGTCACTTAATACATCCGCTCGTCCAAATTTTTTTAACCAAATTATCAAAGTCAAACAAGGGCCAGAATTTGTACTGAATGCATACAAGAGTTATCTAACTTGACTGTCTGACACCCCTGAAGCCATGAATGAAGTTTCAAGTAAATATCATTAGTGGTTACTGAGTATCTAGCATGTAAAACTTTAACCAAATTTTCTAAGTCCAAAAAGGGCCATAATTGTAGCAAAATCTGATGTAGTGTTTTGGGACTTGTCCTGCAAGGACAGTTGATGGTGTCCAATAAGTGTGTGCAAAACTTTAACCAAATTTTCAAAGTCAAACAAGGGCCATAATTTGTTCTAAATTCATTCAAGAGTTATTTAACTTGACTTTTTGACACCCCTGAAGACATGAATGAAGTTTCAAGTAAATATCATAAGTGGTTACTTAGATATGTCCATGACAGTATCTTGCATGTAAAACTTTAACCAAATTTTCTAAGTCCAAAAAAGGGCTTAATTGTGTCAAAATCTGATATAGAATTTTGGGAATTTGAAAATGTCCAAAAAGTTTGTTTAGTTTCAAATCAATAGCATCTGTTGTTTGTGAGAAAAAGCCTTGCATGCAAAACTTTAACCAAAAATTCTAAGTCCAAAAAGGGGCATATTGTGTCAAAATCTGATATCAAGTTTGGGGACTTGTCCTGCAAGGCCATTGATGATGTCCAATAAGTGTGTGAAGTTTCAAAGCAATAGCATCTGTGGTTTGTGAAAAAGCCTTGCATGCAAAATCTGATGTAGAGCTTTGGGACTTGTCCAGCAAGGTCATTTGATGATGTTCAATAAGTGTGTGAAGTTTCAAAGCATTAGCATCCGTGGTTTGTGAGAAAAAGCCTTGCATGCAAAACTTTAACCAAAGTTGCAACGATGACGCCAATGCCGACGCCGATGCACAAGTGACTGTAATACATGTAGCTCTCATATTCTTTGAAATTCGAGCTAAACAGAGTTGGAAAATATTGTGTCAAAATGAGAAATTGCTCATTATGAGCAATTTGACTTTTTACCAAAATGTTTCAGAAGCTGTCTGCTTCAGATGTGTCAAAATGCATCTACGTGTGGGAAAGGGTTAAGGAAAATTCCTGTGTGTCCATTCAGTTAGAAGTAGAAGATGTTCGTAGGAAAAAGAGCCCTGATGACAACGAGACATTGAAAAGAGGGTAACCACAAAAGATCACACTGCACTTCTTACTTCTAAGGTGGGCTCAAAAGAGTGGCAAATGAAGAAGAATGCTCATGATGAGCAATTTCTCCTTTTGCCACTATATTCTCAACTTTTTTCAAATATTAAACTTTAAATCGAAATTTTCCATATTTTATCTGTATGTTTTCAAAATCATCTGCTGCAGATTCGTCAAATTTGGCAAAGGGCTATAAGTAATGAAAAGTGTGATACTTATTTCATCAACCTAGGGAAATGAACAAATTATAGTCTAGAAAATGTCTAGGGGGGAGGGACTGCAAGCTATTTTATTTGGTGGAAGGGGGCTTATTTTTTAATTAAAATTAAAATAAGTGCCCCCCCCCCCCAACAAAAATTGATAGGTGGTACCCTAAAGATTTGTGGATGTTCCTCCCCTCTAGACATTTTTTCCTGGAACAGCCCTCAGTGGAGCTGATCTACATTTTTACCTATTTTCCAGTGCAGAATTCAAAGGTGTCTATGGTGTTGTGTGGTTAATTATTCATAACATTATCAGAAAGGGTTAACCCTTTCCCACAATATCTACAACAGAGTACTTTGAAAACACCAAAGGAAAATTCTCTATAAATGAAAATACAGTATAATCCCATAACTATTAAATGGAGTTTAAAATATTGTGGAACAAGAGCGCCAAATGTCAAAAAATACGCCTGTCCTATTTTTTTTGAGACCAAGTATACTGATAATTGGTTGTACGTCTGACAAATTTAGAGAGCGGACACTGTTGATATAGTTTTGGCTATATAGGGATATAAGTGTGGAGTGACTAAGATAACTCGGTTAGTTATCGAACCTGATCAAGATATTCTGCCCATCAACATATTGTCTAAATTGGTGATGATCTATTACAATGACTCAAATGATATGGCTGATTATAGCACTTGTCCGAGATATTATGCCCATACACATTCTGACTAAATTTGGTGATGATTGGATAAAAGCTTCAAAAGTTATTGATCGGACAATACCTATTTGAGGTAATTTCTATAATTAAAGGGCAATAACTCTCGATTGACCACAGCAATATGACTGGTTATAGAACTTGTCCGAGATATTATGCCAAAAAACATTTTGACTAAATTTAGTGGTGATTGGACCAAGGGTTTCTAAAGTTATTGAGCAGACAAGATTAATTTAAGATAATTTCTATAATTAAAGGGCAACAACTCTAGAAGGAAAATAGAGATATGGCTAGTTATCAAACTGGTCCGAGATATTATGGCAATTCACATTTTAACAAAATATTGTGATGATTGGACAAACGCTTCTTAAGATATAGGGCTGACAAGACCAATTTTAGGTAACTTTCATAATTAAAGGGCAATAACCTTGATTGTCTAGAGCGATATGGCTAGTTATCAAACTTGTCCAAGATATTATGCCAATACACATTCCGAAAAAAAATTGGTGATGATTGGACAAAGGCTTCTAAAGTGATTTAGCTGACAAGATCAATTTTAGGTAAATTCTATAATTAAAGGGCGATAACTCTTGATTGACTATAGCGATATAGCTAGTTATCAAACTTGTCAAAGATATCATGCCAATACACATCCTAACTAAATTTGGTGATGATGGGACAAAGGCTTCTCAAGTTATTTAGTTGACAACATACTGGACACCGCCCGCCTGCCGCAGGTAAAACTATAATACGATCCTATTTTCAAAACGGGCGTAAAAATGGGAAATTGCTCATGAGCACACTACTCCTTTTGCTAAAATCTTGTCAAAAGTTATCTGCCGCAGATGCATAGATCTGCATGTAGAAAAGGGTTAACATGAACATGTCTTACCGTCCTTTGTCCCAGTCTTCAAGTATTTAAGGCCCATATCACCTTCCATAAGCTTAGCCTCTCTTGAACCAGTCTCCAAATTCAATCGCACATGTAAACCTGCCGGAATGGCTTGACCTTAAATTACAATGTTTATAATTAGAATAGATGTTTGATTTCAATTTCTGAAGATCTGCAAATATGAAGATAAAATTCAGATATGTCATGATTTTGTACTTTTTTTTACAATGTTATTCCATTAAAATTGTTGCTCTTCCATTTCCATTTTTTTTTTTATTTAAGTTTCGTCTTTCCAGTTTTACTTTCTTTTCTTCAAGTGCTTTAAGATGCTTCCTAAATAGATCTGATTATATAACAAAAGGGGAAAAATGCTTGTTTATGTAAGTCTATAATGAGAATAAAGAAAATTGCTCAAAATAAAGATTATAATGTTTTAGTGATTCCTGCTTTGAAAAGAATCTGTAGAAAAGCTGAAACAACTTGATAATTGAAAGTATATTTTTGACATTTAGTTAAAAACTTTGTTGGAAAGAAAAAATTGTTGGTTATGAGCAATTGCGTCTTCCCACAATGTTTTTAAAAGTTGTTTGCTGCAGAAATCTCAAATGTAAACCCTATCAGAGAAAGGAATAGCACATTCCCATGTTCAGACACTTTCTGACGCCTCTACAGAAGAGGTCCTTTCAAAACATTGTGGCAAAATGAGACATTGCTAATATCATAATAATGAGCAATTTCTCCTTTTATCTCAATGATTTAAATTTTTTCAAGAACTGTTCTTTCATTTTAGAGTGTTCTCATACTTTATACTAAATGTTTTTCAACTGCTGCAGATTTGCTGTAAGTGAGAAAGGGTTAAAAAAAAAAAAAAAAGATAAGGCAGCTGTTGTAGTTTCAATAATACGTACCTTCCTGTACATTTTGCCACTGGTCTGTTGGATGAAACTGTGGTTTGGATTTATCAATCCAGTCGGATGCCTGAATGTCATCTTCCCCTTCTACTGTAGCATCCTCTTAAAAAGAAATCATGCAGGCCCTTTTCTAGGCATTTTGGGAACAAGAATTTGGCCGTTTATTAGGGAAAATTAATCGCTATTATTTTTTATTTGGGAATAAAAAAACAGTATAAACATGACAACATTATTTTGATAGACTTTGCCTAGAGTAAGGCCAGACATGTTTGACCAAGATCTTTTGACAAT
Organism: Serripes groenlandicus; assembly: GCA_031761405.1. NCBI lineage: Eukaryota > Metazoa > Mollusca > Bivalvia > Cardiida > Cardiidae > Serripes > Serripes groenlandicus. The sequence goes on along the minus strand of JASEVX010000009.1, from coordinate 67,022,215 downwards.
GTTAATATTTTATGTTTTAATATCCTTATTCGATCCTATAAGTATAATTCTATGACATGAGGATTATATCAAAAACAAAACAATTCATCATTTTTTCATATAGCTATGTATTTATACTCAATGATTCGCTCTAACCTTTTGATCATTCCATATTTGTTCTTCTTATATAGTTTTGTGAGATTTTGCAATTGCGAATGACTGGGCACTACTTAAGCTCTGTGAGAGAAAATACACGCTTCTTGTAATGAGCATCAACCTGACAAAAATGAAAAATCTGTTTTAACTGCATTTTATCAACCATCAAATCACATCTGTAATCTGTTTTTAACATGAAGTCTGTTAAATCATTACTGGTATTTTGTTTTAAAAGTTTTCTGCATTTTGTTGTTTTTAACTTTTTTTACGTACATGTATAAACAATCAAATGTCCTGCATTGCCAAAACTTCATGTTGTGTCATGTTGCATGGTATGATGACAGTCACAGAAAGTAGAAGTATATTAACCCTTTCCCTCATATAGACGCTTTCTGATGCCTCTGCAGAAGACAGCTTTTTGAAAACATAGTGACAAAAGAAGAAATTGCTCAAAATGAGCAATTCCTCCTTTTGCCACAATATTTTCCACTTTTAGTCATAGGTTATCCATTCAATTATAGAGATTTTCTATTTTTTGACAAAATATGTTCAAAGTCGTCTGCTGCAGAATGAGGGAAAGGGTTAAGAAGGGAGAGATTTAAAATAAGCTGTAGCCTTCATTTCGTTCCTAGAAAATATATTTATAAATTGAATTGTATTTCTCATTATTGAATAAAATTAGAAACTATTGTAGATCACAAGTTAAATGGTTGGCATTCAAGTTACACACAGATATTTCTTTACGAAATATTTGTTCTAAATTTGTTCTCTGGTACTTTATTTGTCTATTTTCAAAAAATGATTTAATTTTTTTATTGGAAGCAAAATGCTTAGAGGGGCGATTCATGATCACGTCAACTACATATCAATCATGAAATATACAAATTATCTTACCATTATGGTCTTCTGTTGGAACAATCGCCAATTCCCCTGTTCTGTCATTAGCAGAAGCTAGTAACAGGTTATGAAAACAGCATAGTGTCAATAAAATCCACTTTATACAGCTGATGTTCATCATGTACAGATCTTGATTCAAACTGTCAAATGTACTGATATATCTGTAAACGAAACCAAATCAGAGGACCAGATAAGAGGGAGTGAACTGGTCTTTTCCCCACCATATTTCGCTTATTTCTCAACCAAATCCTATGTTGCTGGTACTCAAAAGAATTGTCTCAATGAGACGATTCTTTTGAGTACCAACAACATAGGGTTTGAATGTCAAATAAGGATTTTAGAACATAAAACATACCCCTTTTCTAGAGATCTGCAAAATATAATTATTTAGTAAAAACGAATGATTTAAAAATGTATTATCCTTTCCTTCATATAGACTCTTTCTGACGCCTCTGCAGCAGACAGCTTTTTGAAAACAGAGTGACAAAAGAAGAAATTGCTCAAAACAAGCAATTTCTCCTTTTGCCACAATGTTTTCCCCTTTCCGTCATAGATTATCAATTCAATTATGGAGATTTTTCATCTTTTGGCAAAATATTTTCAAAGTCGTCTGCTGTAGAATTGTCATATGGGGGAAAGGGTTAAAAAGTTAAGTCAACGTAGATCACCCATCCAGGCACTGCAATGTATGTCGCTTATTCATTTTGTGTCAAGATTGAAAGTTTGCTGGGGTCAGGGGGTCTTCCCCCAGTAGGGGTAAAGGAAATTCTGTTTAAAGTGATGGTTAAAGGGGCTTTATTAGTTGGGTAATTTAACCGGCTACCGAGTCATTTTAATTTAAACATTATTTATTTTACATCGATTGTGATTGTGAAGCAAGCTTTCAGCTTATATCAATCACGCTCGATGTCTGTTCCTGTAGATTTAACCAGTACTTGTGTGGAATAATCCCACAGTCAGGACCCGCTCATCAAGGGACTCCAACGAGGGACCATTGATCATACGACAAGCAGACACTCTACCTCTGCACCACTATCTTCCACCGGGTCATTTTGAAACCCCTGCTACCAATATCATTATAGTAAGTTTTCACAGCAAATATGTAGAAGTGGAATTGTACCCCATTACCGTTACAACCATGACTCCCATAATTTAAAACATAATTAGATTGGGGGATCAAATTGGGTCTTTGATAAAGAAGTCACCCGGATACTAGGACAATCCGAAATGCGTTAACAATGTAGTCACAAACCAATTATTGTACCAATAAATTTACTTTCAGTATGAATTGGAATGATGTTCAGAATATGTAAGTCAGATAAAAACAAATCTAATTATTTGGAAATTTTAAAAACTTATATTTTAGTTAAAATATATTCAGAAAAAAACAAATGTTGACAACTTCAATAACCGAATTACCTACCTTTGTCTGTCGATAAGTAACTATTTCCTCTCAACTCTGGCGTTTTGTTAGAAATTGACAGCAATTGGGAGATCTACTATAGATGGTTCTGAATTAATACAATACATTTTGCCTCTTTATGCATGGACATTGCATCACGTTTTTGTATCAACGCTTTGTAATAAACAGTTAGTGATGTGTTCAAATTTTGTTTCTACACGTCAGCCTTTTCAGAAAGTAAACAATCTTAATAATTGCTTCTTTCTGATTGGTTTAAAAAGGTGAGTTATAATATTATTTATAAAGTGGTTATAACACTTTGGTTTGCTTATAAATTTCATTTAATTTTAATTAAAAGAAGAATTTCGAGAGCTAATCCATAGATTGACTTATTCTTTCGGTTGAAGTTTGAAAAAGATTATTATGCGAAATCACCGGATCCACATGTGTTGATAATGCCGGGTGGTTTCGCCCTGTTTTGTTTCGTTCCTTGATGATTCATAGTGATCGCCCTATGTCCGGCGTCCGTCGTCCGTCGTCCGTCAACACATGTTTTTATTGTGGAATTTTACGTAGGACAAGTCCATCTAACACTATATTCCCAAAACATTCATATTCTACATATTAGTTAAAAGTAAAACATGCGACAATAGTCATAATAAGGCTGGTCCCTTAAGGTCTTTTCATATACCGTCGTCTAGCCCAAATACCTAATAATACATGTATTATTAGGTCTTTGTCTAGACCCAATTACAGCAAGGGGTCCTTCTTTCCTTGAACAATTCGTGATTGGAACAACCTGAAAAAATATATTCTGCAAGCTGGGTCCATTAAGTCTTTTCAGACACAAGTGACCACACACTTGATGTAGCCTAACTTAAGATCTCGTTTTTAAACTACCACTATACATACTCCCACATTTAAATTCAGTTCTCTCTTTATTCTCGATGCATTTTGCGAACCTCCATTGACACTACCTTTAAATTGTTGAAACTGGCAAGTAAACTGGAAGATTTTTTTGGGGGGGTGGGGGGGGGGGGGGGGGGGGGGGACGGAAGTTGGGGTTAAGCCGTTTTATAAGTTCAGTTATATCACGGAGACTACTCACTTATTCATGATCCCTTGGTAATCAAAACAGTATACTAGGATAGGAAATTTGCCTTGTCCAAGTGCACTCCACCATAACTGTTGCTCTGTGACTGAGGTTCGAACCCGGGACGCCCGGTTGCAAATCACCGACGCTAACAACTCGGTCGCAATGGATCTCGGATGTGGAAGAAGAATATGGACATTCCTGGCCATTTTGTACCACACGTAGGCTACATCACTCGATCGGCGCATTTTCGTATATTATGGTGAACTACACCAGGGGCGTAGCTTTGCAATAATCAATGTGTTGGCCGTCTCGTGAGAAAATTAACATTGTGGACTCTGGGTAAAGTATCTACCCGGATCAGCCTAAGCATGCCACACAGGCCTACCCGGATAGACACTTTTCGCCTCCTGTGGATTTTCTGTTTCAGGAATCACTACTCTACACATATATCCCCCTAAGACGGAATATGTCGGCCGGATCAGTGTGCGTGGAAAGCGCAGGCTGATCTGGTCGATACATTACGCAGATGTCCATCGCCGCAGCTGTATTTTGGGGGCATTTTG
>JASEVX010000009.1:66464429-67017922 GCA_031761405.1 Serripes groenlandicus | reverse complement strand
AAAGGGAGCTACGCCCCTGTACACTAGGACATGTATAGTGAAGTGCATTTAAACTTACTTAGTTTTAAATATGATTGATTGATTGATTTGGGGTTTAACGCCGTTTTCAACATTTTCAGTCATTTCACGCAGCTAATTGACCTACTCATGTCTTTCCTGGCTTTCCAAAACCAGTACTCCGCATAACAGACATTTAAAGCAAGTGGCTGCTTTTCCACAAAAACTGTTAGCCCATTGTTGGAAGACGAAGACGCTTTTCACAGTGACTTTTGTCAAAAGTCGGAAAGAATGTTTGCCGAGCTGGGGTTGGAACTCACAACCCCTGGACTAGCAGCCCGCGTCGCTACCGCCTGGGCTACCGGGGCTCGGATTATACTGACTTATTGGGATACTTAGAAAACAGTAAGACCCTCCCTGAATGATTATAGGGTGATGGCCATGGCAAGGGTATTGTTTGCTTGTTTTAAATGTTGTTTAAGACCGCTTTCAACAGTTTTTCAGTAGAATCACGGCCTTAATTGTTAAATTACCACTTCTTATGTCCTTTTATCGTGCCACGAGCGAGTCGGTCGCAATGTTTACCGTCATCCCTGAGCGCCAAGGAGGTGTTTAAGCCATTACTACCATTTTAAAAAGTATTTGGTATGATCTGGCCGGTGATCGAACCAGCGATCGCCCGCGCCCGAGACGGACCCTCTACCACTACACCACGGACGCAGTCCCCATGCAAGATGAGCCTGCATATGGTTCCATAGGCGGACACCCCCATAGACACACATCCATACAGACTCACACGTAATCCTTTTCCACAGTCCTACAGACGCTTTCTGGTGCCCCTGCAACATAATACTTTGAAAACATTGTGTAAAAAGGAGAAATTGCTCATAATTCCTCCTTTCGTCCCAATATCTTCAACTTATTTTAATAATTGTTCTTTCATTTATAGAGATTTACCATATTGTTTTTACTAAATTTCTTCAAAGTCGTCTTCTGCAGATTTGTTGTGTGGAGGCAGGTACTTTCTATACTATATCGACATTTTCAACTCAATCCACATAGTTTGATATTTTTTGCCTTCACATTAATGGTCTAAGGGATATAACTCGTATATTAATGTTAATGTTTGATTGAGTTACTTCCCTTATACCTTCCATTTTCTGTTCGGTCTCTGCGAGTTCCATTCGGCTATTTCCGGAAAGTTGAACACATTTCACGAGTTTAACCCTTTCCCATTTTAGACGCATTTTGATCGTGAAGCTGGCAACGTTTGAAAACAAATGGCAAAAGGAGAAATTGCTAATTATCAGCAATGTTTTCAATTTAAATGAATAATTAATTTTGATTTTAGTTCATCGAGTTTTTCCCATGTATTAGCTGAGATGTTTTCAATGTCTTATGATGCGAATTAATTGTATAGGGGTAAATGGTAAATCCGAGGGTTCCGATTGCCGTTTCCCGGTTAAATTATCGCGCCTAACTGCTGCACGTGCAAGGCATGCCCACTCCAGTATATAACCAGTTGGGACCGCATGCATCGTCCATTTGCTCTCCTACAGTCGACGTGTCAGGGTATTTTACAGGACTCACTTACAGCAATGGCCATGACGGATTCACAGGAACATTTTCATGGTTAGTAATTGTCTTTCATTTCATTTATCCTGGTTCGTTCGCAGACAGAAGACTTTTACAATTTAGTCAATGTTAAATGGGATTTACTTTTGAAGCCCTTTTTGTTTTTATTTCTCTTCATTTAAACGAAGTTCAACAAAAAACGTGCAATGCACATTTTTTTTTTTAAAACCCGTCTTTCAAATGAGTATCTCGATTCTTATATCTGTTTTCGTATTGCTTATTCTTTTAATGTTAGATAAGTCGGACAATTGTAATTGTAAACGTGTAGGAAATTGTACTAAATTTGTCCGTTTTCACTGGGAAAAGGAGAAATTTCTTGGTTTATTCATTCCAAGCATGCAGATACGTTTCGATGAATCTGTAGCAGAATACTTTTGAAAACATTTGGAGAAGGTAAAACTTGCTAATGAAGATTTTGACCGGTTTACAACTGAAACTTGTGAGCACTTTCTCCTTTGCCTACACTGTTTGTAAGCCATCTTCAGGCATGTATCTGGGGAGCAGAGTGTCTGCACGAGTTCAACGACGACTCTTATATTGTAGATGTTTAGCCCTTTTCCGCATGACAAATCTGCAGTGAACAACTTTGAAAGCCATATTTCTATGAATAATAGTTAATTTATTGAGGCAAAATGTGAAATTGCTCATCGAAAGTAGTCTGCTGCAAAAGTGTCAGAAGCGTCCATATGTGTGAAAGGGTTTGAATATGGATTAACCCTTTCCCAATTGTAGACGCATCTACAGCAGACGACTTTTGAAAACAGTGTGGCAAAAGAAGAAATTGCTCAAAATGAGCAATTTCTCCTTTTGCCACACTGTTTTCAGCTCTATTAAATAGTAACTCCCATTTATTGATGTTTTTCATGTTTCTGTCAATAATTGTTGTATTTGGGAAAGGGTTAAACTGGAATTTGTGCTGCTATGTCGGTCTTTCTCCTAAATTGAACCTCCTTGTGGGTACTGGAAAGAAGTCTTTTTATCCCCCTCTTTTTCGAAGAAAAAAGGGAGGTTATTAATTTGGGGTTGTCCGTCTGTCTGTCACACTTCGTTTCCGTGCAATAACTGCCACAAATGTTAACCGTTTTTTTTCAAACTTGGTAACAAGGTTGAATGCCTTAAGGGCTAGGCCAAGTTCGATCCTCACTTTCGGCGGACTTTATTCGGTGGAGTTATGGCCCCTTAATTAACAAAAAATGTCGTTTGTTGCTGTTTCCGAGCAATAACTGCCACAAATGTGAACCTTTTTTTTTCAAATTTGGTAACAACCTAAGCCAAGTTCGATCCTCACGTTCGGCGGACTTTATTCGGTGGAGTTATGGCCCTTAATTAACAAAAAATGTCGTTTGTTGCCGTTTCCGTGCAATAACTGCCACGCATGTGAACCGTTTTTTTTCAAACTTAGTAACATTAAATGCCTTAAGGGCTAGGCCAAGTTCGATCGTCCTTTTCGGCGGACTTTATTCAGTGGAGTTATGGCCCATTGATTAACAAATGTCGTTTGTTGCTGTTTCTGTGCAATTACTGCCACAAATGTGAACCGTTTTTTTTTCAAACTTGGTAACAAGGTTAAATGCCTTAACAGCTAGGCCAAGTTCAATCGTCACTTTCGGCGGACTTTATTCCTACAATATTTCCTGCAAGCGGGAGATATAAATTTCATGAATTTGCTTGTTTGAGTACATCTACAGAGTAACACATTGGGAGTCACCCATTCCCACATACAGGCGCTTTCTGATGCCTCGGCAGTAGACTACATTTGGAAACATTGTTGCAAATAGAGAAATTGCTCATGACCAATTCCTTCATTTGCCACATTTTTGATTTATTAAATAATTGTTCTTTCATTTATAAAAAATATTCTAAACGTTTGCCAAGATATTTTTAAATAGTCTTGTGCAGATTTGTTGTGTGTTGAAATTATGGAATTAATGCTACACATAATGTACGTTTGTTTGGACCTAGATAAATGAAATGGTGATTAATAATGGGTTATCTAACCTTGTACAACTTCTAAAAATACCCAGTTGCAAATATATATATATATATAGCTTTTGAACATTAATGCAAATGCAACTGCTCAAAATTAACTGTTTCTCCTTTTACTACAATGCAAGCGCATGCAGCCGCATCTACACAATGACTTTTGCCAGGGGTTTAGCTTCATTTAGTAATTGTACTCTTAAGATATAGAGTTTTCACTACTTTGGCAAAATGTTTTATTTATTTATTGTAGGAGCTTTAAATAGTCGGCGTTTTGCATTTTATAAAATCCTTCTGACCTTAACACCCTATGTTGTGAGTACTCAAAAGAATGGTCTCAATACAAATATTCTTACCCACATAGCGTTTGCTTAAATTATAAGACAATGAGATGAAAAGAGCTGTATAGCCCCTCCTTATCTGGACCTGTGTAACGTATGTGGAAAACGATTAGAAACACTATCCTATAATTTCAGGATTTGAACTGAATAAGGAAAATCCCAGCTACACTTGGACATTTAACGATGAAGAGGACGATGAGGACTTCATGATGCACACACTGTTTTTGAAGAACGCCGTACTCGGAGCATCGGCTGTGAAAGGGGAGAGAAATCTTATACATATAGAGACAAAGAACTTTGAGAAGAATGAAGTTAAACAGCCGCTTCTTTCCTTAACCCTAGGCCAATCAGATATGGTAAGTGTTTGTTTCTGTGTATTTATTACTGGACAAAATGGACCCGACGCTGATCTGTGTTTTTAGCTCTCCAGAGCACGTAGTGCTCAAGGTGAGTTATTGTGATCGCCTTTTGTCCGTCGTTCGTCGTCCGTCGTCAACATTTGCTTGTTAACACTTTAGAGGCAAAATCTTGCATCCAATCTTTATGAAAGTTTATCAGAACATATCTCCATCAACTCTCGGCCAAGTTCGAAACTGGGTCATGTGGGGTTAAAAACTAGGTCACTAGGTTAAATTTAAGGAAAATCTTGTTAACACTTTGGTAGCCATATTTTTGGCTTGAGCATGTTGAAACTTTGTCAGAATGTTTGTCTTAGTGATATCTAGGCCAAGTTCGAAACTGGGTCATGTCCGGTCAAAAACTCTAGGTCACTAGGTCACATTTAAGGAAAATATTGTTAACACTCTGGAAGCTACATTCGAAACTGGGTCATGGCCGTTCAAAAACTAGGCCACTAGGTCAAATTTATGAAAAATCTTGAAAACTCTGGAAGCCACATTTTTGGCTTGAGCATGTTGAAACTTTGTCAGAATGTTTGTCTTTGTGATTTCTAGGCCAAGATCGAATATAGGTCATGTTTGGTCAAAAACTAGGTTAGCATTATTTAAGGAAAATCTTGTTAACTCTAAAAGCCGCATTTTAAACTTGAGCGTGTTGAAACTTTGTTAGAAAGTTTGTCTTGATGATATCTAGGCCAAGTTCAATTATGGGTCATTTTGAAACTTTGTCAGAATATTTGCCTTGAAGATATCTAGGCCATATGTCAGAAAGTTTGTCTTGATGATATTGCCATTGGCGCTGAAAGAGTTGTCTGAAAAAGCCCTTTCTCAAGTGAGCGATCCAGGGCCTCATGGCCCTCTTGCTTAATCAAATATGTGGTAGGTCTTATAAACACATTAGGTACACTGCGTAATGTATAGATTCTGATCAGCTTGTGCAATCTGCACAGGCTAATCTGGGCCGACACATTCCGTCTCTGGGTTGGGGAAAGAGGTATAGATTAATGATTCCTGAAACAGAAAATCTACTGTCCGGGTTTGCCTGTACGGCATGAAGAAGAATGACACAATTATATTTGAATATAAACGTCTGGATTAGCTGTATACACTCGCTGACGCCTCTGCAGCAGATAACTTTTACAAACATTGTACCAAAAGGGGAAATTGCTCATGATGAGCAATTACTTTTTCACCTTTTCGTCATTAAACTTTCGTTTTTACACGCTCCACATGTTTATCGATACTTGGTCAAAAATTGTCTAGTGCAGATGTCTTATGTGGTAGAAGGTTAATTTTTTCCAGTAATAATTGTATGCCTTATTACAGAAGTCGTTAGTAAAAGTAATGTTTGATATAGTGTCACGGCTATTTCTGACTTGTGAGTGTCATACTTCAGACAACGTTTTAAAACATTATGGAAAATGTTGATGAATATAAGTAAAATTATTGTAGAGTTGAAAACATTGTGGTAGAATTGTGGCATTATGAGCAATATCTCCTTTTTTCCAAAAGTTGCATGCTGCAAAGGTGTCTGAAAGCGTCTGTATGTGGGAAAGGGTGAAACCGTTATGCTGGAATTTGAATATCGGTGTTTGACTAGCTGAAAGCTCACAAAGCCCTGGTAGTTCAGTGGGTAGCGACATAGGATGTCAATGGTAGTGACGTAGCCTGTCAATCCAGAGATTTCGTGTCTGAACCAAAGATCCCCAACATTGTTTCCAACGTTCGACATGGTTCAAAATCGCCATTAGACACCAAATGACTCGACAAGGCTTATATTATTTTCGTTGTAGTGCAATTTAGATGTGAGTTTTGGCAATGAAATCCCTGTCACGTTTCGACTAGTGGAAGGAACTGGGCCAATATCTTTCGGAGGACAACACCTTGTTGGTATGTATGATTTCAAAACTACAACACATCTGTAGCAGATTTCTTTGAAGACAATTCATTTACTCGTTGCATTTGTTTATTTTAAATGCATTGTTGGTGAAGTGATGACCTTGTTTAAAATAAGCAATTTCTTCCTTTGTACAAAGAAAGCTTACCTTGTCCAAGATGTCACGTATTATTTTCTATCAATATTATCAAACTTTCTACATACAATAGATTGTTTAACCCTTTCCCATACAGGACGCTTTCTGACGTCAAATGACTTTTGAAAATGTAATGAATAATAATACTGTTAACAAAGGGTTGCTGGATTAAATACATGTACTGTCATACAACACATCTCGCCATATGAGTCACGTCCATCTGTAAGGGAATAGTCTAGGTAAATTGGGGTCAAGGTAAATTGGGATCAATGTTAATTGAGTCCAGGGTTAATCGAGTCGAAGGTACATTGAGTCTAGGGTAAATTAGGGTCAAGGTTAGTTGGGTCAAGGTAGTTGAGGTAGAGGTTAATTGGGGTCAAGGTTAATTGGGATCAAACTAGCTGGGCTAAACTTTTAATTTAGTCAAAAAGATGCATCTATGGCTAAATGTCTTGTAGATGCTCGGTGAATACTCTGGCTTAAATTAGAACTGACTGCATAGTCTTACTTAAGTCTGTAGATTCACCTAAGACTCGAAATTGCTCGACTTGGTTTGTATATATTCAGAGCTAGATCAGGAGCGCATTCTTATTTCACCTTCAAACTGTATGGCGTGGGTTCGGGAAGGAATCGGTCTTGGTTAAAATGATCTTCAGTGCCATCAACAATTGAGCCGTCCCGCGAGAAAACAAACATTATGGACTCTGCGTAATGTATCTACCCAGATCCGCCTGCGCAGTCTCAGGTGGATAGAGGTATAGAGTAATGATTCCTGAAACAGAAACCACAGGAGGCGAACAGTGCCTGTCCGAAATTAGCCTGCGTGACATGCTTTTGCTGATCCGGATCGATGCTTTCCGCAGTCCACAATGCTGGATTTCTCGCAGAACTGCCCAAATAGTTTTATTATTTGAGAAGCAGGAGATATTACCGAATGTTTTTATTATTACTCCTTGTCTAACCCTTTTTATTCTTCCTCAATCAAATTGGAAACTAAATTTATATCATTACACCTTTGCCACATACATCAAATCTGCAGCAGATGTATTTGAAAATATGTAGGAAAGGATATGAATATCTCTGCAAATAAAAGAATGATTGAATGAGTTGAAAACATTGTGACAAAGGTAAAAAATGCTCATAATAGAAATTGTTCGTATGATAAATTTCCTTCTTCTTTTGCCCAAATGTTTTGCCGTCCGCCGATTAGGCCTCAGAAAGTGTCTGTCTTTGGGAAAGGAATTAAAGTATAATTGAAAAAAAAAGATTTTGTTCATTATGATCAATTCATCCTTTCGCCACTTTGCTATATAGTTTTATGCATTCAGATGCGTCAAAATGCCTCTGCCTTTGGGGAATTGTTAATTGTCTTCATGATTGGATTGTTAATTGTCTTCATGATTGGATTGTTAATGGTCTTCATGATTATCTTTGCAGAGTTCCCACCAGAAGAAGAATTAAGCCAGGATGAATCTGCTCTGGGTGAGGAGTCGGAGGATGACGTGGAAGAAGAAGAGGATGCGGAAGAAGAAAGTCCTAAAAAACCAGTAGCATCAAAGAAACGAAAAGCTCCAGTACAAGGGAAAGATAAGGCCAAGGTAAAGTGAAGTGTCCCTTTCCCACATACTTATCCCTTTTCCCACATACAACAACCTGCAGCAGACAACTTCTATGATATTTGAAAGTTATAATTAGTGCATAGTTGAAAATATTTTTGCAAACGGAAAAATTCGCTTATGAAATGTTTAGATAATTTGTGTTAAGATGTGCATGCATGTGAAGAAATGTTATCATTGTATAGTACCACAAAGCACTGGGTGGTCTAATAAAGCATAACGGTACACTGCATATCCCTGCAGATACTTTGACCTCGGGTTTTGAAAGCAGACAACTTTTGAAAACAATGCAACGAAAGAAGAAAATTGCTCATAATTAGCAACTTCTCCTTTTGCTACTATGTTTTCATTTCGTAAATTTTAGTATATAATCGTCTGGATTCTTAAAGTTATCATTTGTCTGCATTTAAATAATTTTTAACAATTCTGAATTATTGGATGCATAATTTGGATGCAATGTTGCACATATTAGAGGGATAAAACATTGCTTCTTTTTACACAATACTTTCAAAAAGGTAGTCTGATGTGTTAGTGCAAGATGTCTTAATATGTTTGTATTGTAACAGTTGGAACATTTCATTACTCATATTTGCAAGCTGTACATTTTGTACTTTGAATTGCAGAAAGGAAAATTGGATGAATCCAGTGCTGGTGACAGTGTAGAAGATGAGGTAATGAATTTATATAAACCATTCCATGGATATTCCGTTGTTCAATTATATAAAATATCGGCTTGCAAAGAAAATACAGACATTGATCTTGAAACAATCTAGATGGAAAGCATTGTTTGGAATTTAAAAGGTTTAGCTCACCTGAGAAATAGGCTCATGGTGAGCTATTCGTGACCGGTCTTTGTCCGTCAACATATTACTTCAAACGACCATCTCCTCCTAGACTGATTGTCCAATTTTGATAACACTTTTACAATGATGTTCCTCGAGTGGTTCGCTTTCAATGTTGTTCAAATAATTGAATTCCATGTAAAACTTTGGTTATAATGTGTATAGTTTAAAACTTTAAAAATCTTGTCCGAACTGGCCTGATTTGAAAATAATTTGGCACAACTGTACCTTTGGGGGTCCTATACAAATGTTGTTCAAATTATTCAGATTCGTTAGCAATATGTCGCACTATTTTCAAAAGTAGTTTGCTTCAGAGTGATCAGAAGGCATCTGTTTGTTGGAAATGGTTAACTTGAGTCAACTGAACTCAACTGTTAGTTATTGAGGCTGCATGTGTTCCTTTGAAAGCCATTATCTTCCATTTTGACCAATATATGAACAATTGTACATTAACTCTTTCAGGATGAGGATGAGGAGGATGAGGATGAAGAGGATATGGATGCAGATGAAGAATCGAGTCCAGAGTAAGTTAAACTGGATTTGCTGTATGTGTCGAATAGTTCAACTTTTTCAGACTCTTTTCAGCGCCACATTGTTTAAAGTATAGACTATTCCTTGTTTAAAATAGGGCGGTTCTTTTTCTCATGTTATAACACTTTTGGGATATTGGGACTATTTTGATAACTAAAAGGCAAACAATGCTGATTTCATGCGAGACAGCTCGTTACAAGCCGACTCATCTGCATTGTTTGCAAAAAGCCTATTGCCTTTGGCACTTTAAGACTTAAAACGTTAACAATACTTGGAAAGTACCCCATAGAAAATCCCTATTAAATGAAGTTTAACCTATTTACAATTCTGCAACTCGCCCTTTCCCACGCATTTTGTTGCATTTGCAGTAGACGACTTTTGAAAATAACATGATAAATGTAGAAATTGCTCATTTTGAGCAATTTCTCATTTTGTGGCAATGTTTTCATTTGTTTTCATTAATTATACCTAGAGTTCAGTGATTTTCCATATGTTTTAGTAGACACTTTCAAAAGTCATCTTCTGTAGATTTGTGTCTGGTAAAGGTACAAAGGTCTATTGTGAGATGACAGTTCATGGAGCATGAAAAGGTGTCCGTATTGGCACATTTCAGTCGCCCTGAGACCGTCTCTGTTGTGGAGTGGTTACAGGTCTCACCAGGGAACAGGAGACCAGGGTTCGATCCTTAATCGGATCAACCAAAAACATTAACAATTGGATGTGGAAGACAGTGGTGCGGAGGTAGAGCGTCGCCCTCATACTAAAGGTCCATGGTTCAAATCCCGTAATAACGGAATCTGTCGTTTTTCCTCACAAACGTTGCGAGTACTGGTCAAGTCTCCAGGAACCATGCATCGAAAATGGTTAATTAAAGCTCGAAGCTTGCTGTAAAATAAATAAGTTTGAACTAAACTAAACAATTGGTGGTAATGGCTTCTCCTTTGGCGTTCATAATTGAGGGAATAGCATTACGATCGATGCATTAAGTGTCTGGATAAATCACTTGGTAAATACATGTACTGTTGGAAGTGTCATAAAACACGGATTGTAACAAATCGGTCACTTCATTGGATAATGGCAAATACACTTTCCAAGTTCAGGTATAAGAAGTGTTCTTTTTTTTGTTAGCAAATTTTATCTTTTGGTGTGTATTCAATTTCAGTGCCAAGACGAAAAAGAAGGGAGGAAAAGTAAGTTGTTCATTAAGTATTTTTCTTGAATTTTGATTCACATCTTAATGCTGCCTCATTTTCAAAATAAAACTCATTAAATATTTTTGACACCTGTAGAAAACGACCTTTAAAACCATAGTGAAAACAGAAATTGCTCTAAACCAGCACTTTTGCCATTTCTCACAATGTTTTGTAAATCCATATTCTATTTAATGTTTCCAGAGGTTTTCTTGTTTCTTAAACTCCATTTGTATTTGTCTGATTTTCAATGGTTTTCTACAAAATGAGATTGAAGCAGACAGCTTGCAAATATTGTAAACTGAAAGACCACTGTATTTTGAAAATCATCTTTTGGAAATTTTGGACTAGCGTTATCACTGCAAATTTTAATTGAAAGCGTCGGGAAATTAGAATAAGACCCAAATAAGATTGTCAGTCGTCTGGTCTTTGTTCTACACTATGTTATTGATTAAACCCATGATTATTCATAGGAATTCTCAGATGGTATATTTCAACAGGCTTATTTCACTCATGTAGACGCTTTCTGACGCCTCTGCATACGTCTTTTTGAAAACACAGTGACAAAAGAAGAAATTGCACAAAACGTGCAATTTCTCCTTTTGCCACAATGTTTTCCACTTTTTGTCATAGGTTATCCATTCAATTACGGAGATTTTCTATTCTTTAACAAAATACGTTCAAAGTCGTCTGCTGCAGAATAGTTGTATGAGGGAAAGGGTTAAACAGTTGCCTGCTGTGTAAAGACATTTTTACGTTCCATTGGTTGGTTGCGATATTAAATAAGGGACACAACTCTTGACAACATAAATTGTTGATAGATATATACAAGTTAGTTTCCTTATACCAGAACAGTATTGGACTTTTTAACTTTTTCTTATCAATTTAACCCTTTACCATAAACAACAAAACTGCAGTGCAAGCTCTGCTGCATGCACACCATAAATACATTCTGGAATTTATACATTTTGGAAAAAGCATCAATTGCTCTTAATGGATAATTTCTCCTTTTGCTACAATGATTTCAAATCATTTTTTGCTGTACTTTTGTCTTTATGTAAATGAAGGGCCTCTGTTGCAGATTTGGTTGTTAGGGGGAAAGAGTTAAACCCGTGGTTCAGTTCATGAAATGGCTTTGACTGTCATGTCATTATGTTCCCTTGCAGGGCTCGATGTGCAAGGTGGAACTTCTGACAGTTACAGTCATGCCTGGAAGCAAGAAAAGGATTGTTGAGGCAAATGAAATATCTTTTTAACTCTTTCCCAATAAGGGCAAGTCTACAGCAGTCCAGTTCTATAAATCTGATAAAAAAGTAGAAAATCTTTATAACTTAAGGTTTTATTATTTAGAGTTAATTACAATTTTTCAAGTCCTATGCTGTCAAAATGGGATTGAATTTCGGATAGGGATATATCGAAATCGGTTCAGGCTTTGCCAAATTTAAACTTTTAAATTGAGTTTGTAATCAATAGCCACCTTTAGTGAACTAGGGTCTAAACCCGTTTCCCACATTCAGACACTAATGGATGCCTCTGCAGCAAACAACCTTAGAAAACATTGTAGTAAAAGGAGAAATACGCAGGAAGAGCAATTTCTCCAATGACCACTGTTTTCAATTCGATTAAATAATTATACTGACATTAACAGTTGTTTTTCAAAGCAGGCTGCTGCAGATTTGTTTTATGTGGGACAGTGTTAATAATACAGCCTTCAGTGTAGACAGGGTTAATGTTACAGCCTACAGTGTAGACGGTGTTAATGATACAGTGTAGACAGTGTTTATGATACAGCCTACAGTGTAGATGGTGTTAATGATACAGTGTAGAAAGTGTTTATGATACAGCCTACAGTGTAGACAGTGTTTATGATACAGCCTACAGTGTAGACAGTGTTAATGATACAGCCTACAGTGTATATGGTGTTAGTGATACAGCCTACAGTGTAGACAGTGTTAATGATACAGCCTACAGTGTAGATGGTGTTAGTGATACAGCCTACAGTGTAGACATTGTTTATGATACAGCCTACAGTGTAGACGGTGTTAATGATACAGCCTACAGTGTAGACGGTGTTAATGATACAGTGTAGACAGTGTTTATGATACAGCCTACAGTGTAGACAGTGTTAATGATACAGCCTACAGTGTAGACGGTGTTAATGATACAGCCTACAGTGTAGACGGTGTTAATGATACAGCCTACAGTGTAGACGGTGTTAATGATACAGCCTACAGTGTAGACGGAGTTAATGATACAGCCTACAGTGTAGACGGTGTTAATGATACAGCCTACAGTGTAGACGGTGTTAATGATACAGCCTACAGTGTAGATGGTGTTAGTGATACAGCCTACAGTGTAGACAGTGTTAATGATACAGCCTACAGTGTAGACAGTGTTAATGATACAGCCTACAGTGTAGACGGTGTTAATGATACAGCCTACATTGTAGACGGTGTTAATGATACGGTGTTTATGATACAGCCTACATTGTAGACGGTGTTAATGATACGGTGTTTATGATACAGCCGACAGTGTTAATGATGCAGCCTACAGTGTAGACGGTGTTAATGATACAGTGTAGGCGGTGTTAATTATACATTGTAGACGGTGTTGATGATACAGCCTACAGTGTAGACAGTGTTAATGATGCAGCCTACAGTGTAGACAGTGTTTATGATACAGCCTACAGTGTAGACGGTGTTAATGATACAGCCTACAGTGTAGTGTTAATGATACAGCATACAGTGTAGATGATACAGCCTACAATGTAGACAGGGTTAATGAGCCTACAGTGTAGACGGGGTTAATGAGCCTACAGTGTAGACGGGGTTAATGTTACAGCCTAGTCTAGACAGGGTTAATGTTACAGCCTACAGTGTAGACAGGGTTAATGTTACAGCCTACAGTGTAGACAGGGTTAATGCTACCGCCTACAGTTTATAAAGGGTTAATGCTAGACTAGTGTAGACGGTGTTAATGATACAGTGTATACAGTGTTTATGATACAGCCTACAATGTAGACAGTGTTTATGATACAGTGTAGACGGTGTTTATGATACAGCCTACAGTGTATACGGTGTTAATGATACAGTGTAGACAGTGTTTATTATGCAGCCTACAATGTAGACGGTGTTAATGATCCAGCCTACAGTGTAGACGGTGTTAATGATACAGCCTACAGTGTTACCGATACAGCCTACAGTGTAGACGGTGTTAATGATACAGCCTACAGTGTAGACGGTGTTAATGATACAGCCTACAGTGTAGACGGTGTTAATGATACAGCCTACAGTGTAGACGGTGTTAATGATACAGCCTACAGTGTAGACGGTGTTAATGATAGTGTAGACGGTGTTTATGATACAGCCTACAGTGTAGATGGTGTTAATGATACAGCATACAGTGTATACAGTGTTAATGATACAGCATACAGTGTAGACGGTGTTAATGATACCGCCTACAGTGTATACGGTGTTAATGATACCGCCTACAGTGTAGACGGTGTTAATGATACAGCATATAGTGTAGAGCGTGTTAGTGATACAGCCTACAGTGTAGACGGTGTTAATGATACAGCCTACAGTGTAGAAGGTGTTAATGATACAGCCTACAGTGTAGACTTGGCAAGCATGTGCATCCCGGTCTCTACTACCAGTATCAATATTGGACAGGTTTCTTAAAGCCTATGGACTGTCTTGTTTACTACTCATCACATTAATCTAGGAGAAGTTGACTATGTGGACCCGATTTGCAATGCACACAGATGCAGGCTTTTCTTGTCTACACTGTTCGCAATTGTAGATAACTGTTTCAGCGCCGAATTGGTTAAAGTAAGACTCTCCCATGTTAAAAATCGGCCGATTCTATCTTTCATTTAATAAGAGTTTTGAAATATTTTTATAATTATAAAGGCAAACAATGCGGGTTTCACTTGACTCGGTATTGTTGGGGAAAACTCACTATTGCCTTTGGCGCTGAATAGTAAAAAGTTGGTTATAACGTCAGCATATTTTGTTTAAGTTGCTTACAGTTGGATAACGGTTAATAACCTTTTCCCACATACAACACATCCACTGAGGATTACTGTAACATCTAGGCAGTAATATGGCAACATATTTGAATGCAAGTTTAATTAGATATTCAGATTTAACATTGTGGCAAAAGGAGACATTGCTCATTATATGCAATATCTTTTATCACTTGTTTTATAGTCGCTTGCTGAATATGCATCAAAGTGTCTGCATGTGGGAAAGGGTTACCAGTCTAGGGGAGGGAGGCATTAATAAAAACCATGTGGGATTTCTGTACATCTCTAATTAAGTTCTAAATTTAACCCTAAACGTATTTCATCATTCCAGGAGGGATGGTGTTAACCCTTTTCCACACACAACACATCTGCACTAGATGAATTTGGAAACTCCCAGAAAAAAGATGCATCAAAATGTATTTGCAGGCGGCAAAGGGTTAATTGCCTAAAAGTTGAATGATTTACTTTTTCCCAAAATGTTTTAAAGACTTGGGCTGAATTTGACTTCAAATTATGAAGCCTTGCCCACATAAAACGGATAAGACGACTTTGAAAACAGCTTGGCAAATCTCTATAAATAAATGCCACTCTTACCACTTTTTTCAGAAAGCGTATGCATGAGGGAAAGGTTCAACTTTGGTTTCACTGATGCTCTGTTAAATGCAAACGCCTTCTATCATAGCAAAAGTAAACGATCAATTACTTCCAAATGAAATTGGATCAATGGATCCAGCAGAATTCAATCGGAATTAAAATATACATACTGTTAAACAAAAATCATATAGATCTATATAACAAATTCATCAATTAAGTGTTAATTGCAGATAAATTTTGCTGTGAATTTTTAGAAATATTCTATTTTCATGTTTTGCATGTAGGGTTTCAACAGGCAATAATAAATGATAAGAATTGACCCAATGCGATTTTTGGATTGACTACTGGGGACTTGATACAGTATTTTATTAACCTCCCCCTGGCATTGTAATATTCTTATTATGGCCTGTTGTGTATGACCTTCTCCCACATGCAGAGGCATATTGACACATTTGTAGCAAATAACTTTACAGAAAACACTGACAAAATGAGAAGCTGGGTCATTTTGAGCAATATCTGCTTTTGCTATAATGTTTGCAACTATGAATCCTTGTACTTTCAATTCCTGAGATTTTTTGTACATGTTTGTCTAAAGTTTTACATGTTTACTAATATGTGCGTTCTGGATTTATTGCATGTAATAAATTGGATAAAGCCTTTATAATAAACTATTATAAAGATCCTAATCATAAAGAACAAAAAATGGGAAACTAAATTGCACGTTAATATAATTTCTCCTTTGCTCCAAATTGTTTAAGCCTTTCCCTCATACATTAAACAAATGAGACCTTTTCAACAGGATTTTCTGAAAACATTGTGACAAAATGAGAAATGGCTCATAAGGAGCAAGATTTCTTTGTGCCACAATGTGTTCAACTATATCCAATAATTTAACGCTCTCCCATGCAATCTGCAGCAGATGACTTTGAAAACAATTTATTAACATTTGGCAAATATTTATTAAAGTAAGATTATTGAACAATTCAATAGATTTTGCCACAATGTTTTAAGAAATTCATCTGCAGCAGATGTGTCTAAATGCATCTCCATGTTGGAAAAATTGTCTGTATTTGGGAAGGGGTTTAACTTGAGTGTCCATATTTGATCTTGAATGCTATCAAGTCGTCCGCTGCAGATTTGCTATGTGGGAAATAGTTGAGTAAAATTGTCAATGTTGTCTACTAAGAGTTCAAGTTTTCTGGCCCCTTTAAAGGTTAACCGGACTAATAGAATGTCTCCTTTTGCCCAAAATGTTGTCTACTGCTGATTGCCTTATTCTTTTTTTATCAAAAAGGGTTATGATCTTCAAATTGGTCTTTAAATTGGTTATCTTGAAAGTTTAGTGCATTGTACGACCAGATAACGATAAAGCATGTCACTTCACTTCTGTTTACTTTGTCTCCTCGAATCAATTCCTGCTACCCCTGCATGGTAAACCCAAACCACCAACCTTTCATCCCTTTCAACCCTTTCCCACATACATTCAGTCTGCAGGAGATGCCCTTAAAGCAAACATGCGAACAATCTTAAAAATTGAGTTTTGGTATTAAATGTGGTGGAAACATTGCAACAAAAGGTGAAATTACTCTAGCAATTTCTCCCTTTTCCACAATGTTTTCAAAACTCGTGTGATGTTTTAAAGCTTTTGTTTTCACCACTTTGCGTACAGATACCGATAGTTGCCTTCTATTGACTTATCAATTCAAAATAGCTGGTTTTATTTCAATCAACACCCAAGGTTTACCAGATGCTCACAAGCTGTTTGAAAATATGATTGAAATTCGAAGCAACCGACTTGGAGGAAACATCATGAAATATACTAAAATGTTAAGGCGAATTTAACCAAGAACCGTCTTTATTTCACCACTTCTGCAACTGACATATTTTGAAACTGCCTTAGACGCATTTTGACCCTTCTGCAGACTTTAAAAAAAAAAAAAATTGTAGCAATTTCTCCTTTTGCCGTTATGTTTTTGACTCAATTTAGATTATTTCATTTTCTGATGTTAAGTGTGGTCGGCTGTAGATTTATTGCATGTAAAACAGGATCTTACCGACTCTCACTAAGTTGTATAACTTCGCATTGTGTTATTGTAGGAGTGCAATTTGAGCCGTTCCATGAGAAAACTAACATTGTGGACTCTACGTAAAATATCGACCCGGATCAGCCTAAGCATGCCGCGCAGGCTAACCCGGGCGGACACTTTTCGACTCCTGTGGATTTTATGTTTTAGAAATCATTACTCTATACCTCTATCCCCCTGAGACGGAATATGTCTGCCCGGATTAGCCTGTGCGGATTGTGCAAGCTGATCAGGGTCGAAACATTACGCAGTGAAGATACTGTTGGTTTTCTCGTTGAACGGCTCATTTGTGCTTGTATACTGTACGAAAATAAGTCATTCAAGGCAAAGAATCGGTCGTAATTTAATTATGTGCGACCATTCCGGACTTTCAGACGCTTTTAACCCTTTCACTCATATGACAATTCTGCAGAAAGACGAAAAATCTCTATAATTGAATGAATGGATAACCTATGACTAAAAGTGGAAAACATTGTGACAAAAGGAGAAATTGCACGTTCTGTGCAATTTCTTCTTTTGTTACTATGTTTTCAAAAGGCCGTCTGCTGCAGAGGCATCATTCAAGGCAAAGAGTTGGTCGTAATTTAATTATGTGCGACCATTCCGGACTTTCAGACGCTTTTAACCCTTTCACTCATATGACAATTCTGCAGCAGACGAAAAATCTCTATAATTGAATGAATGGATAACCTATGACTAAAAGTGGAAAACATTGTGACAAAAGGAGAAATTGCACGTTCTGTGCAATTTCTTCTTTTGTTACAATGTTTTCAAAAGGCGGTCTGCTGCAGAGGCATCATTCAAGGCAAAGAGTTGGTCGTAATTTAATTATGTGCGACCATTCCGGACTTTCAGACGCTTTTAACCCTTTCACTCATATGACAATTCTGCAGCAGACGAAAAATCTCTATAATTGAATGAATGGATAACCTATGACTAAAAGTGGAAAACATTGTGACAAAAGGAGAAATTGCACGTTCTGTGCAATTTCTTCTTTTGTTACTATGTTTTCAAAAGGCCGTCTGCTGCAGAGGCATCATTCAAGACAAAGAGTCGGTCGTAATTTAATCATGTGCAACCATTCCGGACTTTCAGACGCTTTAAATGCATTTTGTATCAAACCCCTTTCCCACGTGTTGAACTCTTCAAAAAGTAAACTCTTATTTATAGCCTGGGATATTTCAAAAAGTAAACTCTTATTTATAGCCTGGGATATTTCAAAAAGTAAACTCTTATTTATAGCCTGGGATATTTCAAAAAGTAAACTCTTATTTATAGCCTGGGATATTTCAAAAAGTAAACTCTTATTTATAGCCTGGGATATTTCAAAAAGTAAACTCTTATTTATAGCCTCGGATATTTCATATTCTTTTTCTAAATTGTGTGTAGTATGTGGGGATGAGATAAGAGTAAAGGGAGTGAACAATGGTTACAATTCCAAATATCATAAAGTTGATTCTCTTTCACATGCAGATGCGCTATCAATGCCCAATACAGCAGATGACGTTTGAAAACATCTCCATCAATAGGGATTTCTCTTGATGAGCAATTTCTTTTGTAACAGTTTGTTTGTAGTAGTTTGTCGTATTTCTGCCTATGCATTTTTTTTAATGTGGGAAAGGGTTTTATCTTTTGATAAAATATTTTTATATATCTTTATCTTTAAATATAAAAATGGAAAGTAAAATGATGAAACATTTCCCACATACAAATCTCTAGCAGACGCCTCTGAAAATAAGTTGGCAAACAAAAGTTTAATATCTTAAGATGAAAATTATTAATTGATATACTTAAAAAACATTGTGACAAAGGTAAAAATGCTCAATAGTAATTTCTCCTTTTGCCACTGCTTTTACAATGTTTTTAATGTTAGCAGATGCCTCACACTGGTTCTCCAGGTGGGAAAGGGTTAGACAATCCAAGTAATTTTAATGTGGAAGAGATTAAAGGGTTCTTAATAAGGCAAGCGATAAAATTGGAGTAGAAGTTGATGTAACTTATATATTAATTACAAAGTCAATTGAGCTGAAGACCTTCTTTCTTTGTCTAAGATATAGACATTACAGTGATTTGTTTCCATGGGTTGGTTACTGTAACCAATGTTGGATCATGGCTTTTGTCATATGTGTATGTCCGTCTGTCTGTAGGTCATTTCTTTTAAAGGGATATTGTGTTACAAGTTGAACATGAAAAAACCAAGGCAAGACATGTGAATACTCTCAGTATAAGTGTGATCTATTATTGAAAAGAGTGAACACATTGCGACAATAAGAAAACATACTAATCATGAGCATTTTCTCATTTTTGCACAATGTTTTCAAAAGTTGTCTGCTGCCGAGATTTCAGGAAGTGTACGTTAAGTGGGAAAGGGTTTAACTCTTAAATCCAGTAATCCAGTTTTAGCTCCAGAACCCACTGATTATCTTGTGCCCAACATATCCTATAATGTCTACTGTGAAAACGGCGCATTCGTTTTAAACTTAATTGAAACATTTTGAGAAAAGGAGAATGCTCAAATGAGTCCACTGTGAATGCATGTATAGTCTGTATCTGTATCAGAACTTTAAATCATCTGGATTTAAATGTGAAAAACCTGTAAACGATTGTATAATTTCAGAATTCAGTTTGAACGTTGTGGCAATATGTGTAATTGCTCATTATGAGCAGTTTATCATGTTATCACTGTTTGTAAACGTCGTCTGCTGCAGAGATATCACTGTGTAAACGTCGTCTGCTGCAGATATATCACTGTTTGTAATACTGGGGGATCATGACGTCTACTGCAGATGATATCACTGTTTGTAAACGTCGTCTGCTGCAGAGGTTGTCAAACATGCATCTGCGGGAAAGGGTTAAGGTTTGAGAAAAAGACAGAAAATGTAAAAAATATGATTTTAATGTTGGAGATTAAAGGGTTCTTAATAATGCAAGCGATACAATGATAATAGAAATAGGAGAATAACTCCAGGTAACTGATATGAGCCGTTCCACGAGAAAACCAACAATGGACTCTGCGTAAAGTATCGACCTGATCAGCCTAAGCATGCCACGCAGGCTAACCCGGACAGACACTTTAAGCATACTGTGGATTTCCTGTTTCAGGAATCATAACTCAATACCTCTATCCCGGATTAGACTGCGCAGGATGATTAGGATCGATACAAAACGCAGAGTTGAAAATGTTGATTTTCTCGTGGAACGTCTCTTATAAATTACGAAGTAAATTGAGCTGAAGACATAGTTGTAAAAAAGAGCAGTCAATGTTCTCTGGCTTTGAAATTGCCACGTTGACATTTTCCTAGCGTCGTTTTCCATTGCTTTGTTACTGTAATTCATACTGGGGGATCATGACTCTACCATCTGTATGTCTGTCTGTCTGTCCGTCACTTTACATTCAATGGGTTATTGCCAGGTTCCAAATTTTTCTTTCTCGTTTAACTATAAAGTCCAAAAGAATGCTCATTTAATTTCTAAAGGCCAGAATTAATCTAGTGCCTAATATATTTCATATTCTGCTTTGAAAACAAGCGAGTTATTGTGATCTTGAAAATGGAAATATAGAATGTTTTGTTTTTAGCTCAACTATGCACGAAGTGCAAGGTGAGCTATTTGTGATCACATTTTGTCCGGCGTCCGTCCTACGTGCGTCGTCAACATTTGAGCTTGTTAACACTCTACGGGCTACATTTTGCATCCAATGTTCATGAACGTTCATCAGAACGTTCATCTCTATAAAATCTTGGACAAGTTCGAAACTGGGCCATATGAGGTCAAAAACTAGGTCACTAGGTCGAATGAAGGAAAATCTTGTTAACACTCTGGAGGCCACATTTTCAACTTAAACATGTTGAAACTTTATCAGAATGTTTGTCTTCATGATATGTAGGTCAAGTTCGAACGTGAGTCACGTCGGGTCAAAAAATAGGTCACTAGGTCAAATTGAAGGAAAATATTGTTAACACTCCAGAGGCCGCAAATTTTGTCAGAATGTTTGTCTTAAAAATATCTAGGTCAAGTTCGAATATGGGTCATATTGGGTCAGAAACTAGGTCAATAGGCCAAATTGAAGGGAAATCTTGTTAACACTGTAGAAGCCACATTGTTTGCTTAAACAGCTTGAAATTTGGACAGAATGTTGAACTGTGATATCTAGGCCAAGTTCGAATATTGGTTATGCAGGGTCAAAAACAAAATCTTGTTAACACTTTGGATGCCATATTTTTTTGCTTCAGCAGCTTGAAATTTGGTCAGAATGTTTGTCTTAAACTCTGTAGAAGCCGCATGTTTTGCTTCAGCGGCTTGAAATTTGTTCAGAATGTTGAGCTGAATCAGAAACTAGGTCAATAAAGGAAAATATTGTTCAAACTCCGGAGGCCACATTTTTACTTTGAGCATGTTGAAACTTTGCATTGATATCTAGTCCCTTTGAATATGGGTCATATCAGGTAAAAAAAATATAGATCACTAGACCAAATGAAGGAAAATATTGTTAACACTGGAGGTTGCATTCAGAATAATTGTCTTGATGTGTTTTGCATTGCAGTACATTGTATAATTAAGGTGAGCGATCCAGGGCCACCATGGCCCTCTTGTTTTATAAATGTCATTTGAAACATTTTGGGAAAAAGGAAATGACAAATGTGATTTAGTTTCAAGTTAAATCATATGGCGGTAAATTATCGCGGTAATTATAATTTAAGTTAAATATTTAAAAGTTCAACATGTAATCCTACTTTAAATCTTGAACAAAATGACATAACTCGTAACCCTTTCCCACATACAACAAATCTGCTTCAGACAACTTTGAAAAGGTTTTGACATATCGAACGTCTCTGTAGTAAATGAGTGTAAATTGTGAAACTGAGATTACTCATTTTACCACTGTTTTCAAGTCATCCATTGTAGATTGGTTAAAATGGGTCTACATGTGGAAAAGGGTGACCGTTAAATGATTTTTTTTGTATTTCAGGCACAGGCAAAGAAAGGTCTCAAGACTACAAAGGTAAACTGTTTATTTTATATATTATCTGTTTTACCCCAAAAAATATTAAGGTTCTGCTTGAAATAGCTGTTAAATTGCATATTTGAGTTGAAATCCTTTTTTCCTTCAATGTTTACAATATTTCTGCTGCATCAAGCAACTAATATCGTCTGTATCGGGACAATAGGGGTTCATCGGGACAATAGGGGTTCATCGGGACAATAGGGGTTCATCGGGCATCACTGAAGCCTTTCTGGATATGTAATGTTATACTGACCATGGGCACATGTATTGTAATGTTATACTGACCATGGGCACATGTATTGTAATGTTATACTGACCTACAGTACATGTATATATCGCCTCCTGTGGATTTTCTGTTTTAAAAATCATTACTCTATACCTCTATCCCCCAGAGACGTTATGTGTTGAACCGGATTATCCTGCGCAAACTGCGCAGGCTGATCTCGGTCGATACATTACGCAGAGTCCATCATCTTGGTGTTCTCGTGGAACGGCTCAATCATGATTTGAACTGTATCCTAAGATAATATTTTTGGAAATTTATATTGTGTGATTTTTTTTCCATTTTCTCCATAATGTTTGCAACTCTGTATCACTAGAATTCATCCATTTTACCAAATATTTAACTCTTCCATCATTCATATTCTTCAAGGAGATGACGCACTTGGAACAGTAACAGCTCTATCTAAAAAGCTGAAATCTTGTTTTTTTTACTCAACTTTTACAGACGTCTAATGAACACATTGCAATAAAAGGAAATATTGCTTTTAAAAAGGGAATTTTATCATGTTGGCTAATGTTTTGAACTGGATCCACATAGTATACTCTCATAGATAGCTTATTTGTTTTCGCCAAGGTAATTTCAAATCTGCTTGCTGATTGTTTTAGTGGGAAAAAGGTAACAATGTTTAATTAGAAAATTAAACCCAAGTGGAAAGGGTCGTTGTATAAATATCAAAGGGGGGCCTCTGATGTTTTCTAATAGTGTCACTATCAAGTGTGTTTGAATTTGATAATATTAATTTCATTCATGAATTTAACTTTTCTTTTTTCTTTTTTTTTTTCAATGGAAAATGAGAGGTGACATTTTCAAAATGTTTTAATTTCATTTTTTTATACCACACAAGGCGATAGGCAAAAACACGTCGTACTTGAGTGTCGACATGCCCTCGTCTGGTAACCAAGTAGCTTGTTCGACTGTACGAGTGTGTAAACCAAGTTGACAGGTTCTAGATCACCCGCTCCATAAACGGCTCTCCCGCATACGACAGATCTGCAACAGACGACTTTGAGATCATATAGGCAGAAGCAAACGCCCTTTGATTCATACGCAGCAGACGACTTTGAAATCATATAGGCAAAAGCAAACGCCCTTTGATTCATACACAGCAGACGACTTTGAAATCAAATAGGCAAAAGCAAACGCCCTTTGATTCATACACAGCAGACGACTGAGATCATATAGGCAAAAGCAAACGCCCTTTGATTCATACGCAGCAGACGACTTTGAGATCATAAAGGCAAAAGCAAACGCCCTTTGATTCATACGCAGCAGACGACTTTGAGATCATATAAGCAAAAGCAAACGCCCTTGATTCATACGCAGCAGATGACTTTGAAATCATATAGGCAGAAGCAAACGCCATTTGATTCATACGCAGCGGACGACTTTGAAATCATATAGGCAAAAACAAACGCCCTTTGATTCATACGCAGCAGACGACTTTGAAATCATATAGGCAAAAGCAAACGCCCTTTGATTCATACGCAGCAGACGACTTTGAAATCATATAGGCAAACGCCCTTCGGCACATATGCAACGGAAGACTTTCAAATCATATAGGCAAAAGCAAACGCCCTTCGGCACATATGCAACGGACGACTTTAAAATCATATAGACAAAAGCAAACGCCCTTTGATTCATACGCAGCAGACGATTTTGAAATCAAATAGGCAAATGCAAACGCCCTTTGGCACATATGCAACGGACGACTTTGAAATCATATAGGCAAAAACAAACGCCCTTCGGCACATATGCAACGGACGACTTTGAAATCATATAGGCAGAAGCAAACGCCCTTTGATTCATACGCAGCAGACGATTTTGAAATCAAATGGGCAAAAAAGCAAACGCCCTTTTGCACATATGCAACGGACGACTTTGAAATCATATAGGCAAAAGCGAACGCCCTTTGACGCATATGCAGCAGACTACATTTGACAGCAGTGATAAAAGGATAAATTACTCTTTTAAGTAATTCCTACTTTTGCCACAATGTTTTCAACTCTATAAACTAAAAATACTCTCCTTTATAGGAGATTTTTATTTTTTCATTTTGTCCCCTCGATGTTTTCAATGTCGACTGCTTCAGATTTGTTCTAAGTGGGAAAGGTTGAACATAAGCAAGACCTATGCTAATCTATAATTGTTTGAGTATACAGGTATTTTCATCAAATCTACGATATAATTCATGGGGGTACATATTTTCCCGCATACAAAACTGAAGTTATACTATGTGACAATATTTAAGTATTTCTGGCAATATTTAAGTAAAACTACTGCAGTAATAAAATATCCTATTACCTAAATGTTTTCGCACAACTATCACTGAACAAATACAAAGAAGTTACGAGTTAAAAACAGTTGGGTAATGGAGTAACTGCCCATTATGACATTGGTTACATATGCATCAAAATACTTAGAGAAATGTATGGGAAAAAAGTTAAAATCGGATACCTATTTTTTATAAAAAGCATTGACCTGTACAAGGGTCAGGATCAGGTTACTTTTGCCAAGTTATCGCCCACGGGTCTTTAAATAGGGTGTTGATCATTGTTAATCGTTGTGCAAGATACGCATTCGTACCTTGCTTTACGAATGTTGGTTTGCCGTTTTTAAAATAAATTCAGTTAAAACATGTCGGCGTTCCCTGGGTAAGTTTCTAAGAGTACTATTGGTCCATTTAACCCGTCACCTGCGAGTCTGTCGTAATGCTAACCCCACATTCCTGAGTATCAAAGAGAAAGTCATTACTACCATTTTGAAAGTCTTTGTATGACTCGACCGGGAATCGAACCCCAGGCGGACGCTCTACCACAAAAAAGACTAACATTAGCTTGTTAACAATTTATACATCCATACTGTGTTATATAAATGTACACTGCATGTCATGGGCATGACGAATGCTTCTTCCTTTTATTAACGGACAGTGCAAGTCCAGATTTGACTATGCAGAGGCACACTGGATCTTAACTACTCGCTGGTGCCCTATGGTTGATTTCATGTTCTTTTTATATTATAGTTTTGATTCATTTATTTCGTTAAGAGCACCTGTTCACAGAAGACGGGATTGGGTTATTTGTCATTTAATAAAGTAGAAGTTAAGTTGGAAGACCCGGACTCTGATTATACCAGACGTATAGAAAAACTTTTCCCTCAAATCCAGACGTTTTTTGACGCCTATTCAGAAAAACTTTTGATAAAATCGTGGCAAATTGAGAAATTACTAATGAGCAATTTTTCCGTTTGAAATAATGTTTTCAACTCTATTCAACTACATCATACTTGTATTAATTGACTGTTCCTTACTTTTGCCAAGATGTTTTTAGTGTTCTGCAGCAGGTTTGTATATAGGAAATGGTTGACCCGCTCGTGGCTGCGGGTGTTTTAGACGTAGTTCACCGATAAACGCGAGTTTGTCATAGAGGTTAGCTAGGAACACTATTCTAAAGTAGGATGATAATGGAATAACTTTTGTTCTGCATTTCAGATTTCACCCAAAAAGGCAGCGACTAAAAAGGGCGGAAAAAAGAAAGACGCCAAGAAGTAAACGGACATGACTTTTTCATTCTTCCATTGACGTAGTTCACCACCATACATTCCGTTGAATAAAACCTGTTATGTGCTATTTAAAGAACGTAATTGATATTAAACCCGTAAAACAAAACATTAGTTATAATACCTCCGCCAAAACCTGACAGAGGCATAAACTGCAGTGTCCACCTCCACTGTCTGTCATTTCGTGATAATTGTGAAGTCCACTTAATTTGTCAAGACGCGCATACGAATCACATCCCCGATGTCCGTCAATACCGTCAATATGTCCGTCACGATAGTGTCTGGCATATCGTCAAGTGTGTCCGTTATAAACCGTTATTTAAGACGCCAACATAATTGTCAGTGTCGCATAGTGCTGCCCTCTCCTGCTATTCGGTATTGTAGGTTCCCGTCAATTTCTTCAAAATTAATGTTGATACACGAATTGACCCATTGGAAAAGTTACGTTGGCATTTCTGAATCGTGTAGGTTTATATTCGCCTGTACATCTGCCAAGTCTACATCAAATTCTTAGCTAGTTGACAGAAGCTTCTAACAAGCTTGTTTATGAACAATGTTTTACCATTGTTGATCTTGATCACTCTTCGGATGCACATGCATATATGGCTCTTCAAAGTTCAATAAATTAATATTGTACCTTTTTATAATGGACCCTCAATATTTCAATGAGGAATTTGAGAAAGTTGTTCAAGTTCTGAAATGCAATTTTAGCTTAAACCTACGGAGCATGTACGAGTATTTTATTGGCCTTGGGCAAGTAGTTGCATTGTCACAAGACGAGATACAAATATCTGTGCAGATGAAGTTGTACTTTGATGGCTACGTTTAGCCAAGCCTCCGATATTGGTCAGTAGGATTAATATCGTGCATGCTGCCATTTGCACCAATTCCGAACATTTTTGAAAAGGTGTTCATGGTTTTAAAAGTTAAAAAGATTATGAGAAACAAATATCCCAGGGGCAAACCCTGAAACATCCTGCTGATATATGTAGACCACTTAAAGTGTAGGAAGCAAACAAAACATTGATAAGTGGACCTTGGTCTTGAGCAGTTTTGCGTCTCAGTCTGGAGTAATCTACCATTAAAGTGTCGGGGCATTCGCCAATAATGCGGAAATGGTGTAGCAATCAAAAGGCTTTAAATTAGTAAATATTAGCTTGATTTTATTCAACTCGACAGTAGTTCCAATACAACTTTCTGTTCGGAATCAATACATGAATAATGCAGCACACTTCTTTCGGAGTTTGAAAGGATAACCCGGTGTGATCCACATAAAGGCGGACTCTATAACTCGGCTGCTCGCTCCACAATGGCCCAATACGCCGCCGTTTCTCGTGAATGTTCACCCGATTATTGGCGAGTTCGATCACAAACCATAGCTACTATAGTTTGATAAAGACTTTGGTCGAACTTACTCTGGTGAAAGGAAATAGCGTCACTTAAGCGACTACGGTCAAACACACGAGTTAGATGTAGTTGCTGAAAATCTACTTTTAGGCGATTTTAAAACAACTCGGCCATGTAATTTATCACTTCAGGCGTGTATTGTCTGCTATTAAACGGCATGTTTACAATTTCTTGCTGCTGTCACTCAAATCCTATTAACATTTGTTCGACTAATGCCCGTTTGATTAGGAACATGCGCAGTGCGGCTTCCGGTACTTTACTATTGTTGATCATCGAACCCGCCCAAAGAAATTATAGGGGCAGGTAACTCCAGACACAACACTGGTTTGATTCACTCAACTCAATTATAGGCTAGAAAAGGGTCAACTTTGCAAAACAACCGCTCTTGAATGTCATTCAAAAACATTGAACAAACATTTGACGAAATTAATCCCATTACACTATTTGATTTTTAAAAAATGGACCACGTCTCGCAGAAACAGATCTTCGGGGTCGCTAAATCTAGTATGGTGAACATTTATTGACACTTCAATACATCATTCGATTCACTTTATTCGAACAAAACGGTAGACGTTGTACCTGCGAAACTTGTTCTTTCGAACATGTACGAAGGTGCCTTGTCGGTCCATTGTCGAAGGCATTGGTCGAGGCATGTATTCAGTAGTCCGTTGACAATTACTTTCGGAAACCGCCTTGGTCGAGTGGTTAGCATCGGATTTCGAACCGGTTGTCTCGGGTTCGATCCAGTCTCGGCGCTGCGATCATGGTGGAGTGTCCTTGGGTAAGGTAATACACATTTCCAAGCCTATATAACTGGCTTGTTTATCCAGGGATCATGGATACGTGTACTGTCACCGTGATATAACTGAACTAATGATGAAAACTGCGTAAACAAACCCTTAAAACAAAATCAATTAATATCGTATTACAGGTATTGAATTTGATTATTGTATGAGCCGTTCCGTGAGAAAACCAACATTGTGGACTTTGCGTAAACTATCGACCCGGATCAGCCTAAGCATGCCGCGCAGGCATACCCGTATAGACACTTTTCGCCTCCTGTGGATTTTCTGTTTCAGGAGGCATTACTCTATACCTCTATCCTCCCGAGACGGAATGTGTCGACCCGGATTAGTCTGCGCGGACGACGCATGCTGACCTGGGTCGATATATTACGCAGAGGCCATAATGTTGGCGTTTTCGCGGGATGGCTCAATTATTATGTTATTTTCATTTCCAACCATTGGAATGCTTGTTTTCGTGTGACCTGGCCCCAATTCTAGTACATAAAGAGATTAATGCCGTCAAATATTGTGTGAATTCCTTTCAATGGTATTTGAGATGAAATAGGGGGCGTGAACCTTCTGGGCGCATTTACTGTTCTTTTCATATTCGATGAAGCTTCTACTCTTTCAATATATCGTCGTGACCCTCTCCATGTCGCATTTCAGCTACTTATAGTCCTCAAAAAGCATGTGCTCTTGTTTACCTTGACGTAATTACGCCAGGAATCAAACCTATTCGGTGAACAAAGCATGTCTTTTAAACGCAAAACGGTTACTGGTGTCCGATGAAAAGGGGTAAATTATGTTATCCATCACTAGTGTCATCCTTACATCCAATGTGAACGTTTCGATAATTTACTTTCGACGCATGTTTAATGAAACATAAGATCGTGTCTAATTGTGTTCATATTTGTTGATAATTGACTAATACTTCTGATCACTGTTATCACTCGTCTTATATTAGACCTAACTAAGCTACCTTTATTAACAAATGAGCAATCGGTGTATTTACTCTCCTTAACTCTTTCAGCGCCGATTCCAATAAAGTGAACAACTCTATGTTTAAAATTGGGCTTTTACACTTGTTTTTACTATGAGGTTTGGAATGTTATCCGAACATACAAGTTTAAGTCACGTAGACAAACTAATCAATTGGCATCTCTGTTTCAATTTAAAGAAAACCATAACGGTAATCGCGTGTAAAAATAACTGTGGCTGCCTGTTTTGCACAATTAGGGCCAACTTGCACATGAACCGTACCACGAGTAAACCAACATTATGGACTCTGCGTAATGTATCGACCCAGATCAGCCTGCGCAGTCCGCGCAGACTGATTCGGGTCGACACATTCCGTCTCAGGGGGATAAAGGTATAGAGTAATGATTCCTGAAACATAAAATCCACAGGAGTCGAAAAGTGTCTGTCCGGCTTAGGCTGATCTGGGTCGATACTTTACGCAGAGTCCGTAATGTTGGTTTTCTCGCGGGACGGCTCATAGTCAATGTTTGTTTCAGACTGTGTCCATGCAATAAACCTTTGTTGCTGGTACATGCAGATATACCAACATATATTACATTATATTTAAAACTTTGTTCTCGCCGGTCGCGAAATATTCACAGACGCTTAGTCAGACTTTTTACTTTGAATAAGAATACACGAAATCAGTGGTCTGATCTTTAATTACCCTGGTCATACAATGAGGGTTTTTTACCGTCCCACTGTTCATTAGTACACGTGTAAACGCACCGTTGTGAGAGATGCCAGTGCTAGTCCCGAGTTTTATTAATATGGCTATTCTTGCGAAGTCATCGACCGAGCTTCAGGAAAACCTAGCTTTAGGAAAACCGAGTTTCAGGAAAACCGAGCTTCAGGAAAACCGAGCTTCAGGAAAACCGAGCTTTAGGAAACCGAGTTTTAGGAAAACCGAGCTTTAGGACATCGAGCTTCAGGAAAACCGAGCTTTAGGAAAACCGAGTTTCAGGAAACCGAGCTTCAGGAAACCGAGCTTTAGGAAAACCGAGTTTCAGGAAAACCGAGCTTCAGGAAAACGAGTTTCAGGAAAATCGAGCTTCAGGAAAATCGAGCTTCAGGAAACCGAGTTTCAGGAAAACCGAGCTTCAGGAAAATCTCAAGATACATGTATACGATTATTGTACCAAGTGGGAATTAGTAGTTCATGGTTTTAAAACTAAAGTCATGGCTGCCTTTATTTGAAATTAATATCAAGGTCTGGGTGTATATTTATGATGCTGTTTATGTAAAAGATGATTTCAATTACCTGGGAAGTGTTTTCCACTTTACCTTATTTATTTTGATAAAAACATCTATTTGTGCAACAAAAAAAACCTGTACGTTTGTCAATGACATTGTATACGTCCCAATAAACGTTATGCTATGTTCTCTTCCTATATGTCTATTACTTGAAATTAAATTATGCCGTTCTTTTGTATTTGACGCGATTTTCATATCGCTCTGTTTGATTAACTGATCGTCTTTGTTTACTTATTAATAGACGAAGGAGATTCCTGCGTGTTGAA
Source organism: Serripes groenlandicus (assembly GCA_031761405.1). Lineage (NCBI taxonomy): Eukaryota > Metazoa > Mollusca > Bivalvia > Cardiida > Cardiidae > Serripes > Serripes groenlandicus. The sequence continues at coordinate 66,987,082 of JASEVX010000009.1, read as the reverse complement.
TTGTTACTGAAATAGAGCGGCGCTACGTGAAAACAACATTAACGTAATTACTACATCTGTGGAAATAGACGTGCCTGCACATTTATACTAAATGAGACACACAATGATCCTTCTTTACAGAATCCCTTGAAGCCTTCGTTGATTAATTGTCGATCAGTGCAGAGCCAGATAAGACTACGGATATGTGCAGGTTGATCTGGCTCTACACTAACCTTTACTATTCCCCACATACAAACGCCACTGCAATATACGACTTTTTGAAAATAGTTGGGCAAAATAAGAAATTGCATAATATGAAATTGCTCATAGTGGTCAATATCCCATTTTTCCACAATGTTTTCAATTGTATTCAATAATAAAACTATTAGTTATAGAGATTTTCACTTTGTCCAGATAAATTAAAAGTCGTCTGCTGTGGATTTGTTGTATGTAAAAGGGTTTAACCCTTTCCCTCATACGACAATTTTGCAGCAGACGACTTTGAACATATTTTGTCAAATAATGGAAAATCTCTATAATTGAATGGTTAACCTATGACTAAAAGTGGAAAACATTGTGACAAAAGGAGAAGTTGCACGTTTTGTGCAATTTCTTCATTTGTTACTATGCTTTCAAAAAGCCGTCTGCTGTCAGAAAGCGTCTATATGGGGGGAAAGAGTTTAAGGTGCATTTTTGTCGCTGAACATGGCTCAAGTGTTTTTCACAATGCGTTAACTTGTACTATAATCCGATTCATTCTGTTATTCATGCTAACTTGAGATATATTGAAGCATGTAATTATAACTTCTCTTATTCCATTAACTCTTTCGCTGCCAAAGGCATATAAAAGCTTTTAAAAAACAATGCAAATCCAGGTGAGACGGCTTGTAACGAGCTGTCTCTCCTGAACTATTCTTCGTTTGCCACTTAGAGATTAAATTTTGCCAAATTTCCCTTTGGACGAAAAATGAAGTGGTCCAATGTTCAACAATGAAGACTCGACTTTGTGAGATTCGGCAGTGCAAGAGTTAAAGCGAAAGTGATTTGGCCTTACTTTTTTTAATTAGAAATTAAATGTCTCTTTACACATCTTAAACGCCGAAGATACATACTGGCTGTAGTGTATTGCCATTTGAGTAATTCAATTGTTATAGTTATATGCCGTTTACAACAGTACATGACACGTAGCTATGATCCATTTGAGCTGTTCCACCAACATTATGGACTCTGCGTTATGTATCGATCCTGATCAGCCTACGAAATCCGCGTAGGCTAATCCGGGCCGACACATTCCGTCTCAAGGGGATAGAGGTATAGACTGTTCGCCTCCTGTAGATTTTCTGTTTCGGGAATCATTTAAGTCTGTCAGAGTTAGCCTGCACGGCATGCTTATGCTGATCCGGATCAATACTTTACGAAGAGTCCGCAATGTTGGCTTTCTCGTAGAACGGCTCATTTTCTACTTACCTGAACTAGGCTAGGCAATGCCCCTTGTCCATGGGCTCTACGCTATGACGAACGCGAGTAGGAACTAGGCTAGGCCCCTTGTCCATGGGCTCTACGCTATGACGAATGCGAGTAGGGACTAGGCTAGGCAATGCCCCTTGTCCATGGGCTCTACGCTATGACGAACGCGAGTAGGAACTAGGCTAGGCCCCTTGTCCATGGGCTCTACGCTATGACGAATGCGAGTAGGCACTAGGCTAGGCCCCTTGTCCATGGGCTCTACGCTATGACGAATGCGAGTAGGGACTAGGCTAGGCAATGCCCCTTGTCCATGGGCTCTACGCTATGACGAATGCGAGTAGGGACTAGGCTAGGCAATGCCCCTTGTCCATGGGCTCTACGCTATGACGAATGCGAGTAGGCACTAGGCTAGGCCCCTTGTCCATGGGCTCTACGCTATGACGAATGCGAGTAGGGACTAGGCTAGGCAATGCCCCTTGTCCATGGGCTCTACGCTATGACGAATGCGAGTAGGCACTAGGCTAGGCCCCTTGTCCATGGGCTCTACGCTATGACGAACGCGAGTAGGGACTAAGCTAGGCCCCTTGTCCATGGGCTCTACGCTATGACGAATGCGAGTAGGGACTAGGCTAGGCAATGCCCCTTGTCCATGGGCTCTACGCTATGACGAATGCGAGTAGGCACTAGGCTAGGCCCCTTGTCCATGGGCTCTACGCTATGACGAACGCGAGTAGGGACTAAGCTAGGCCCCTTGTCCATGGGCTCTACGCTATGACGAATGCGAGTAGGGACTAGGCTAGGCAATGCCCCTTGTCCATGGGCTCTACGCTATGACGAATGCGAGTAGGCACTAGGCTAGGCCCCTTGTCCATGGGCTCTACGCTATGACGAACGCGAGTAGGGACTAAGCTAGGCCCCTTGTCCATGGGCTCTACGCTATGACGAACGCGAGTAGGAACTAGGCTAGGCCCCTTGTCCATGGGATCTACGCTATGACGAACGCGAGTAGGAACTAGGCTAGGCCCTTTGTCCATGGGCTCTACGCTATGACGAACGCGAGTAGGAACTAGGCTAGGCCCCTTGTCCATGGGCTCTACGCTATGACGAACGCGAGTAGGAACTAGGCTAGGCCCCTTGTCCATGTGATCTACGCTATGACGAATGCGAGTAGGGACTAGGCTAGGCCCCTTGTCCATGGGATCTACGCTATGACGAACGCGAGTAGGAACAAGGCTAGGCCCCTTGTCCATGGGCTCTACGCTATAACGAACGCGAGTAGGAACTAGGCTAGGCCCCTTGTCCATGGGCTCTACGCTATGACGAACGCGAGTAGGAACTAGGCTAGGCCCCTTGTCCATGGGCTCTACGCTATGACGAATGCGAGTAGGGACTAGGCTAGGCCCCTTGTCCATGGGCTCTACGCTATGACGAACGCGAGTAGGAACTAGGCTAGGCCCCTTGTCCATGGGATCTACGCTATGACGAACGCGAGTAGGAACTAGGCTAGGCCCCTTGTCCATGGGCTCTACGCTATGACGAATGCGAGTAGGGACTAGGCTAGGCAATGCCCCTTGTCCATGGGCTCTACGCTATGACGAATGCGAGTAGGCACTAGGCTAGGCCCCTTGTCCATGGGCTCTACGCTATGACGAACGCGAGTAGGGACTAAGCTAGGCCCCTTGTCCATGGGCTCTACGCTATGACGAACGCGAGTAGGAACTAGGCTAGGCCCCTTGTCCATGGGATCTACGCTATGACGAACGCGAGTAGGAACTAGGCTAGGCCCCTTGTCCCTGGGCTCTACGCTATGACGAACGCGAGTAGGAACTAGGCTAGGCCCCTTGTCCATGGGCTCTACGCTATGACGAACGCGAGTAGGAACTAGGCTAGGCCCCTTGTCCATGGGATCTACGCTATGACGAATGCGAGTAGGCACTAGGCTAGGCCCCTTGTCCATGGGCTCTACGCTATGACGAACGCGAGTAGGAACTAGGCTAGGCCCCTTGTCCATGGGCTCTACGCTATGACGAACGCGAGTAGGAACTAGGCTAGGCCCCTTGTCCATGGGCTCTACGCTATGACGAACGCGAGTAGGAACTAGGCTAGGCAATGCCCCTTGTCCATGGGCTCTACGCTATGACGAATGCGAGTAGGGACTAGGCTAGGCCCCTTGTCCATGGGCTCTACGCTATGACGAACGCGAGTAGGGACAAGGCTTGGCAATGCCCCTTGTCCATGGGCTCTACGCTATGACGAACGCGAGAAGAGACTAGGCTAGGCAATGCCCTTTGTCCATGGGCTCTACGCTATGACGAACGCGAGTAGGGACTGGGGTCCAATTCCACCAACACTTCTTAAGCGCTAAGTAATACTTAAATACTTAAAAGCATATTTCATCATTTTGTTTCTCTGATATTTTGTAAAAACCACAAGTTCTTCAAATGTCCTGTGATACAGAGGCGCCCGAAAGCGTCTGTATGTTGGAAATGGTGAAAATACACTCTTACATATCTACGGAGAAGTCTCGAGAAAGTAACAAGTAATCTAAGTTAATTGGTGGATTGATTGATTGGAGTCACTGCCGATTTAACCCTTTCCCTCATATATACGCTTTCTGACGCCTCTGCGGCAGACGGTTTTTTCAAAACATTGTGACAAAAGAAGAAATTGCTCAAAACGAGCAATTTCTCCTTTTGCCATAATGTTTCCCACTTTTAGTCATAGGTTATCCATTCAATTATAGAGAGTTTCTATATTTTGACAAAATATGTTCAAAGTCGTCTGCTGCAGAATTGTCGTATGAGGGAAAGGGTTAAGTACTTAAAAGCATATTTCATCCTTTTGTTTCTCTGATATTTTGTAAAAACATGAATAGAAGTAAATATATAATCCAAAACTGGAAAAAAAACCTCTTTAAATGAAAACATAATTATTACAAAAAGTTGAAAACATTGTTGTGATGAGCAATTTCGCCTTTTACCACAAGTTCTTCAAATGTCGTCTGCTACAGAGGCGTCCGAAAGCGTCTGTATGTTGGGAAATGGTGAAAATACACTCTTGCATATCTACGGAGAAATCTCGAGAAAGTAACAAGTACTCTAAGTTATTTGGTTGATTGATTGATTGGAGTCACTGCCGTTTTAACCATTTCCCTCATATAGACGCTTTCTGACGCCTCTGCAGCAGACGGCTTTTTGAAAACATAGTGACAAAGAAGAAATTGCACAAAACGTGCAATTTCTCCTTTTGCCACAATGTTTTCCACTTTTAGTCATCCATTCAATTATAGAGATTTTCTATTTTTTGAGAAAATAAGTTCAAAGTCGTCTGCTGCAGAATTGTCGTATAAGGGAAAGGGTTAAAAACTGGTCATTTACATCACAGCAGGTTCCCCTAACACTGGCAAAGATTAACATACATGAATGTGTACGCTGGTCCAGGGCTTTATCATTACCTTTTGTTTGGGAAGATTGTTGTGTAGAGTACTGGTGTGAGAAAACCAGGAAATGCATGAGTAGGTGCACTGGCCGCCGTGATATAACTGAGAAATTGTTAAAAACGGCGTTAAACCCCAATCAATCAATTAATCAATTATCATTACCTTGTGTAGAAACAGTAGCGTCTTCCATTACGGTGAACGGAAATGTATGTTATAGCGCCATAGTAGTTTAGCGATGCGTTCAACAGTTTTACCTTTACATCACATCTGACCGTTAACCGTATCACGCCAAGATTATAATACTTGAATATGCACGCTGATCTTGATCTTCACCACTCGCTATATGTATACCTTTTAATCTTCAATTACGGCGAACGTATACGTTTTTCTAAAGCCATGGTCACACTTACGTTCATGCACGTAGTTGACCGTAGTTCATTTGAAACGTAGTCTGCCGTAGTGTTACTACGGTCAACTAGGTTGAAGTACGTTCGAACATAATGGCTAGGGTTAACTAGGGTATCACTACGTGTAGCTACGGACAACTACGTTGAACTACGTGTGAACTACGGTGAAGTAGGGTCAAATACGGCCAACTAGGTAGAAGTACGGTGAAGTAAATTCGAGCATAATGGCTAGGGTTAACTAGGGTATCACTACGTGTAGCTACGGACAACTACGTTTAACTACGTGTGAACTACGTTCAAGTAGGGTCAATTACGGTTAACTAAGGTCAACTACGTTCAAACTACGCTCACAGTAGGGTCACACCAACGTACTTAAAGCCGTGGTCACACCATACGTAGTTGACCGTAGTGGGAAATGAACGTAGTCGGCCGTAGTTGAACGTATGAAACGTAGTCTGCCGTAGTGTTACTACGGTCAACTAGGTTGAAGTACGTTCGAACATAATGGCTAGGGTTAACTAGGGTATCACTACGTGTAGCTACGGACAACTACGTTGAACTACGTGTGAACTACGGTGAGGTAGGTTCAAATACGGCCAACTAGGTAGAAGTACGGTGAAGTAAATTCGAGCATAATGGCTAGGGTTAACTAGGGTATCACTACGTGTAGCTACGGACAACTACGTTTAACTACGTGTGAACTACGTTCAAGTAGGATCAATTGCGGTTAACTAAGGTCAACTACGTTCAAACTACGCTCACAGTAGGGTCACACCAACGTACTTAACCGTAACCAATTTTTGAACATGTTGAAAAATTATGTGCTTACTACGGGCAAATCATAAGTTCAAACTACGTTCAATACTACGTTGAACTACGGTTATCTACGTGTAACCACGTTCAACTACGTTTCATACGTTCAACTACGGCCGACTACGTTCATTTCCCACTACGGTCAACTACGTATGGTGTGACCACGGCTTAACCGTAACCAATTTTTGAACATGTTGAAAAATTATGTGCTTACTACGGGCAAATCATAAGTTCAAACTACGTTCAATACTACGTTGAACTACGGTTATCTACGTGTAACCACGTTCAACTACGTTTCATACGTTCAACTACGGCCGACTACGGTCATTCCCCACTACGGTCAACTACGTATGGTTGAATTCGAATATATCGTTCGACTCGAACATTTCATGGAACGGATACGAGACGTTCCACGAGAAAACCAACATTATGGACTCTGCGTAATATATCGACCCACATCCGGGCCGACACATTCCGTCTCACGGGGATAGAGGTATAGAGTAATGATTCCTGAAACAGCAAATCTACAGGAGGCGAAAAGTGTCTGTCAGGATTAGCCTACGCGACATGCTTGGGCTGATCCGGGTCGATACTTAAAGCAGAGTCCACGCACAGTGTTGGTTTCTCGCGGAACGGCTCATATGTTATTTTGCATGAACATACTAATTAAGAAAACTTCCTCCGATTTTCCGAAACTTTCTGTAAGTTGAATAAGTCCATAATATTGGTTTCTAGTGGGACGGCTTATATGTATTAAAAAGAATACGAGCATTCCAACCTGCTTCTGCAATGTTTTCTTGGTGTGATTTCATCACAGGCCATGCTTTTCATAATGCAGTATTATACCGCGTCGGTGATAGAGCATCCGCATTGAGTGAGGGTGGTCGTGGGTTCGATCACCGGCCGGGTCATACCAACTTCTTTAAAAATGGCTGTAATGGGTACCCTCTTTGACGCTCAGGGCTGACGGGTTAAACATTACGACTGACTGGCTGGTGTCAGGATAAATGGACCAGCATAACTTGCCAAGGACACGTTATGGTATAACTGACACATTGTTGAAAGCGGGGTAAAACACCAATCAATCAATCAATCAACCAATTCATTATGAATATTTATAAATGAATTACGAAGAAAATACATGTATTTAACATAAATTCAGCGAGTTAATTTATGAATCGTCTTTAAGTTCGAGTTGTCTCGAGTCCACTGCACTGGGATAAGCGTTTCGAAGAATGAATCAATGCCAAGTGGTATATTTCTCAAAACAGAGAACTTTGGCTATTCAACCCCCTTCCTTATACAGACGCATTTATGGTGCCTCTGCAGCAGACGACTATTGACAACATTGTGGGAAAAGGGGAAATTGCTCATATTGAACATGTTCAGTTATTGCTACAAGGTTTTCAACTTTATTAAATAATTCGTCTTTCATTTCTAGTGACTATCCACATTGTTAACTAAATGTTTTCAAAGACCTCTTCTTCAGACTTGCTGTTTGAGGTCAAAGTGTCATTTGTAGTGAGATCAGCGTCAGGAAATTTAACCCTTTCCCGCTTGTATCTACGCATTTTGACGCATCTGCAGCAGACGACTCTTGAACACATTGTGACAAAGGGAAAAAATTGCTAATAATGTTACAACGTTTTAAACACTATTCAATAATAAATTGAGATGGTTCACACTTTTGCCTCGATAAATATTTTTTAAAAATCGTCTGCTGCAGATTTGATGGTTCAATGTAAAGGAAGCCCCGTGTAGTGGAATACTCCAACCAACCAGATGAGTTCAACGAATAAACCCTTTCCCTCATACGACAATTCTGCAGCAGACGACTTTGAAAATATTTTGTCAACTAATGGAAAATCTCTATAATTGAATGGATAACCTATGACTAAAAGTGGAAAACATTGTGGCAAAAGGAGAAATTGCACGTTTTGTGCAATTTCTTCTTTTGTAACTATGTTTTCAGAAAGCCGTCTGCTGCAGAGGCGTCAGAAAGCGTCTAGATGAGTTCAACGATTTACCGCCTTTGTCAGTTTCAATAGGTAGGATACGTTCCAGCAGATTTCATCTTTTTACCTACAAATGTGACACTTTAATAGAAGGATTAAAATAACTACGAGAGTCATGTCGCGTGAGAACTGGGACCGGAGCTTTGCGATCAGCCTCCGTGAAGTCCGATCAGGGGATTCACTGTTTGATACGTAGTCATGCAAGTATCCCGGAAACCTAAAGGTAAACGGGTTTGACAGAATATACAACAACAGTTACTGTTCAAGTAGATTAACGCATTGTTATTGTAATTGTCATTTAATGAATAGTTTTAAAAAAATCAAACAGTGTTCATGTGACGCAGCTCATTTATGAATCGCGCCAGGTAAAAAAAGTGCTCATTATCAATGCGATGAATGAACCTTTAACGCTTTCCCACATACAATAATACAAACATTCTGCAGCAGACGACTTTGAAAATACGGAAGCTCTCTTTACATGAAAGATCGATTAAATTTGAAAACGTTGTGACAAGGGGAAACATTTGTCCATTTGACACGATGTTTTCAAAATTCGTCTGCTGCAGGGGCACCATAAATCGTCTATCTGAGAGGAGAGAAAGGGTTAACAGAGTCAATGTACACTCCCATCAGAGTTCTCACTGTAGACCCATAGACACCCGGCATTCCTCGCTAATATTATCATCTCAATGTGTGTTATAGTATACAAATGTAGCTCTGCCGAAAAGGTTCTCCACTCGAGTACTAACAGAAAACAGTTTGACATTAACTCTTTTCCACATACACGCTGACATATTTATTATGCAGCAGACGACTTTTAACATGTTTTGTCAAAACATAGAAAATCTCCATAATTGAATGGATAACCTATGACAAAAAGTGGAAAACATTGTGGCAAAAGGAGAAATTGCACGTTTTGTGCAATTTCTTCTTTTGTCACTATGTTTTCAAAAAGCCGTCTGCTGCAGAGGCGTCAGAAAGCGTCTATATGACTTTGAAACCTTACAGAAATACATATGGAAACTAACCGTAACCGACTAATGATACAATATATGAAAACATATGGAAACTTCCAGTAACCAATTAATGAAAGCTTATACATGTAAATTATACATAGGTATAACACATTATGACAAAATGAAAACTTGTTGATTATGAATATGTATCAATATGCGTCTGCATGTGGGAAAGGTTTACAAGACGTTTACGTATGACTTGGTCGATGTGCTAGATAATGTGGCCCAATTACCTCGAGGGCATAGCTGCATTTGTCAAAGGCATTAGCTTTTCAATGGCCGCCCTGCGTCAACTTTTGTAATCGCCGCGGGGTAAAGTCTAAAAGCCCGACCATACATCACGGATCGGACCAGTCAGATCGGAATCCCTACAGTGGTGGTTTATTTAGCCCTTACCTTTTAACTCAACATAAATAATTAAGAAAATTAGATTATTCGAAATAGAAAATGAATTAAATAGTGATTATTCGTTAAAAAAATGAAATTTTTGACTGCAAAAATGTATGTATACAGTACACCACTTTCTGCAACAAACAACAATGCGTCTATTATATTTTGAATTTATTTTGATATTTCCCAATAAACGCATATATACACATAATGGAGACGGAAGGGTGAACCCACCTGTTGGAATTTATTTCAAATTATATAGTCGAATATTCCTTCAATGGACGAGATAGGACGAGCTTTAGCAGCTGTGTAACCATAAATTTGTGGGTTCATTCAAGTTGACGAAGGAAACATTCCTATCTTTAACCGAAAAGGCGTGACAGTCAACTGGCATTTACTACCTTACTTTCATTCAAATTACTGTCGCTGAATAGTAAGAATGTAGGTGAAGGGCTTTTCGAGAACATTAAAAGACTCGTGGTTTACGAAAAAACAACAACAACCACCTGTAATCTTTCCAACATACAGACAGACGCTTTCTGACGAATCTGAAGCAGACGACTGTTGAAACTATTGAGTCAGAAGGAGAAATAGCTGACAATGAACAAGTTCTCCTTTTGTCACAATGTTATGAACTATATTCAATAAGTACACTTTAATTAGAAGACATTTTCTAAAGTTTTGTTTGCAAAGATGTTTCCAAAGTCGTCTGCTGCCGATTTGTTGTATGTGGGAAAGGGTTAAAACATTTTAACGAGTGTCTGAGACGCTACATTCGTACATCTATACTTTGAAATCTACAGGCTTATTGAAGGCTTCGTCGACTTATTTACGCACAATGAAGGTCCAGACCGGACTAGACGGATATGCATGGTACACTGAATATATACTGTTAATTAACCCTTTCCCTCATGTAGACGCTTTCTGACGCCTCTGCAGCAGACGGCTATTTGAAAACATAGTGACAAAAAAAGAAATTGCACAAAACGTGCAATTTCTCCTTTTGCCACAATGTTTTCCACTTTTAGTCATAGGTCATCCATTTCATTATAGAGATTTTCCATTTTTTGACAAAATATGTTCAAAGTCGTCTGCTGCAGAATTGTCGTATGAGGGAAAGGGTTAACAAGAGTTTTGGGTTTGGTTTTCCTGAAGCGACGCTGAAATGGTGATTTTGTAAATGTATACTATTACGAACATTGTTACCATCTTACCCTTATTCATATGTGGACGCATGATTGACGGCTCTGCAATCGACGACTTATGAAAACAGTGTTGCTACACGAAAACATGAACACATGGTCATCATGAGCAATTACTCCTCGTGTCACAATGTTTTTTTCAGCTCTATACAATAAATAATTCCTATGTTGTGGAGATGTGTGATATATTTGTTTAGAGGATTTCAGTCGTCGTCTACTGCAGATAATTGTTCAAATAAGTCTTGTCGATACTATATATTAATTAGCCTGTCCATTGGCAAGGTACAACTTTCCATTTGTGTAAAGTGAAGGTCCGTATCGACATTACCTATTCCCCGCACAGTCAAAGGATAAGATATACACTGTTCACATTTCACTTAACACAAGCGTGTTAGAAGTTTCTCAATTTGTGTAGATTATGATTAGACGCAGTAGATGTACAGACTGATCTGAAACTGCACTGTTTAGAAATGCCAACCGGTGTACCTTGTCGTATTAAGTAATGTTTGGCAAGCATTACGCCCCTGAGCGTCACATTGTCAGGAAGCACGTGGACAATTTAATTAAATATGATTGACCCGAAATAGGAACTAACAAGCTTTTTGTGTCCAGTGTCACTTTGAAGTTGACCTCTGAACTGATGGCCTTAAAACCAAAAGGTTTATCTACAACTTATCATGTCCAATCTCTGTGACAAGCTTCTAGCAATCTAGGTTTAAACATTATCCAGTTATGAATCGGACAATGGCGTGTCGAACTGGAAAAAGGTTTAGACTTTTTATCGTCGCCTTAACCCCTTCCGACATACAACACATCTGCATCAGCACAAATCGAGGGCTTGGTGTGAAACGGTTGTAACTAAAATCCTATTTTGAAAACCCTGGTTTAGGGGCAATTTTGACCCCTTTGTAAACAATGCAAATTTAGGTGCCATTGCTCAGAACGAGCAATGGCATCTAAATTTCCATTGTTTACCAAGACAAATGATATTACGCTTATAAAGACTTTATGGCGAGGTGATTAACCTTGTTAAAAAAATACCAATTTGAGTTACAACTGTTTCACGCCACGCCCTCGAAATAGGGAAACTCTCTATAAATGAAAGTATAATAATTAAATAGATTTGAACACATTGTGGCAAAAGAAGAAATTGCTCATCATGAGCAATTTCTCCTTTTTCCAAAATGTTTTTAAATGTTATCTGCTACAGAGGCGACAATAAGTACCTGTACTAAAGATTAAGCATCATTGGAAGACCCTCGTCTTATTTCAAAGCGTAGGTTAACTGTTTATATTTCCTCTAAGAGAAAAAAATAGATACTTTTTTTTACAAATAGTATTGTTGATTTAGATATATCATTTCTATTCTAAAATAGAAATAATTTTAATTTGATATTCACAAGGCAAGGAAGTGTTGTGTTTTATTATTACTCCTATTATAAAAATGATATTATGGATATGTTTTATGACTAATTATCGTTTATTTTTGAAAGAAGTACAATTACCACAGTAGTTTTTTCGCTTTTTGCGGCGAAATTACAAATAAAATATAAATATAAAAACATATGTGCTGTTTAAGGCTGTACAGGTAGGAGTTTAATTTGTCTACTAACTTGATCTGCGCTAGATTTGGACGAAGGGAGTTCCTGTCTCTGATAGCTGTGCCTATACTGCCCGTAGTTCGCAGGAAGTAAGACGAAGGCACACCCGTGTCATCTAGTATCATGGCAAATGTGCGACCGTAAACAAGTCTGGAATTTCGATTGAATAGTACTTATATACCGCTTTGTTGAACTTTTTTTAATCTCTTATCCTTTCGTCTGTGTTTGCTTGCTCGTATACATATCTGATGACTGCCTCGTACAGGTCGACTCAGATTGACATTTGCGTCAGCCAATGGAAGTACAGCTTCCAAAATCGTTTTGTGTAAAACAGGTATTCCGACTATATTGCGCAGGCATTGGTTATATTTTCCGCTTGCATTGGACATAAAAAACAGATCAATTCGAGACGACAAGTTATGCGTTGTAATCAGATCCATTATACGTACATATACAGCAAAGTATTCTGGTCTGATTTTAATGAGATTGCCACAGATGATGGTACATTGGTTCAAAGAACATCTATTTAGACTATTTTTGTATTTTTGTATTTGATCTTCAACGGATAGTGTTTCTTTTTAGATCAGATATATACAAATTAATTACCAGTGCTACCGCAAGTATTTATTCTGACATATACTAATCAGTCGTAATGTTACCCCGCAACCCTGAGCGCCAATGAGGAAAGTCATTACAACCATGTTCACAGTCAATGGTATGCCCCGACCGGGATTCAAACCATGGCCTCCCGATCCCGAGGCGATCCCTCAGAGCACTAAACCACAGAGACAGTCACAAACTATTGCTGTATCTTCGTGACTGCTATTGTTGATTTTTTATATGGTCTGTAAATATCGGATATGTTGCTTGGAAGTCTAGTGCCTCTCTTCATATATAGATTATTTCTGAACTTTCAGATACATAGTGTTCGGTTATAAGATATTATTTTTTAAATGCGTTTTACGTTGCCTTCAACTAATTTTAGTTATATCTCGACGTTTCATGCGTATACAAGTGCATCCACTACCGATGTGTTAACCCTTACCTCGCATCCCCTTGCGCCAAGGAAAGAGGCCATAACTGATTTGTCATTCATTGGTTTAATGTGATTTGGGATAAAAACCTGGTCAGTCTTCCACTTCCAGGATGGGTTTGTTAAGCACTGCACCACGGATTCAGCTAAAACAGCAGTTAGTGAAGCAAACGTAGAGCTACAAGAAGAATATCCGGTTTGTCCAGCTGATTTAAGTTAGAACATAAGAATAATGATACATAGAATAATGATTTATCAAATTATGTCGTGGCGTAGAGGTTAACATATCGGTCTTGGCCGAGTCGTAAGTATGCGGTCTTGGCCGAGTGGTAAGTATGCGGTCTTGGCCGAGTGGTAAGTATGCGGTCTTGGCCGAGTGGTAAGTATGCTGTCTTGGCCGAGTGGTAAGCATGCGGTCTGGGCCGAATAGTAAGCATTTCGGTCTTGGCCGAGTGGTAAGGATGAGGTCTTTGGCGTAGTGGTAAGCATGTCGGTCTTGGCATAGTGGTAAGCATGTCGGTATTAGCCGAGTGGTAAACATGCGGTCTTGGCCGAGTGGTAAGCAAGCGGTCTTAGCCGAGTGGTAAACATGCGGTCATGGCCGAGTGGTAAGCATGTCGGTCTTGGCCGAGTGGTAAGCAAGCGGTCTTGGCCGATTGGTAAGTATGTCGGTCTTGGCCGAGTGGTAAGCATGTCGGTCTTGACCGAGTGGTAAGCATGCAGTCTTGGCCGAGTGGTAAGCATGTCGGTCTTGGCCGAGTTTGTAAGCATGTCGGTCTTGGCCGAGTGGTAAGCATGCGGTCTTGGCCGAGTGGTAAGCAAGTCGGTCTCGGCCAAGTGGTAAGCATGTCAGTCTTTGCCGAGTTGGTAAATATGTCGGTCTTGGCCGAGTGGTAAGCATGTCGGTCTTGGCCGAGTGGTAAATATGTCGTTCTTGGCCGAGTGGTAAGCATGTCGGTCTTGGCCGAGTGGGATATTTAAGACCGAGCGTTTCTAATGGCGGTCATAGTGAAGTACTCTCGTCTTAACCCTTTCCCTCATATAGACGCTTTCTGACGCCTCTGCAGCAGACGGCTTTTTGAAAACATAGTAACAAAAGAAGAAATTGCACAAAACGTGCAATTTCTCCTTTTGTCACAATGTTTTCCACTTTTAGTCATGGGTTATCCATTCAATTATAGAGATTTTCCATTATTTGACAAAATATCTGCAAAGTCGTCTGCTGCAGAATTGTCGTATTAGGGAAAGGGTTAATAAGCCTTGCGATGGGCATCATTGACTGTTTCAAACGATACATGTCAAGAAAACAGCGCAACAGCATTTCTGAATGCTCGTTTAAGACTAAATGAATTACAAAGCTTAACACTTTCTGACGGCACTGCAGCAGACGGCTTTTTGAAAACATGTCAACAAAAGAAGAAATTGCTAAAAAAAAACCAATTTCTCCTTTTGTCACCATGTTTTCAATGTTTTCAACTGTATTCAATTAGTGCACCTTCATTTAAAGGGAATTTCCAAATTGTTCAGGTATGTTTTCAAATCGTCGGCTGCAGATTTGTTGTATGTGTGAATTCAGCATAAATCGAGGGATCCCTCAGAAACGTAATCACTTCGACGTTATTCATGTCTTCCTTTCGACTTCCCAGGTTCGATCCCCAGTCGCGGCACTACGGTCATGGTGGAGTGCCCTTGGGCAAGGCACATTTTCTAGCCTAGTACTGGTTTGTTTACCCAGGGATCATGAATAATCAAATTTAATTGCGCGCTAAATGACATTAGCTGTCGAAGCGCCATAAAACAATATACATTCATTCATTCATTCATTCGACTTCCCAGTTATCACGAGTCCAGTGTGTATGTAACCAGAAAAAGTTGGCGTTTTAGTTTGTATTGAAAAGTTGTAAAAAGTGAAGCATGTTTTTGGAACTAATTCTCATTCGGACATATGTATTTAATTAGACTTTCATCTATCATGGTTTGTACAATGAACTAACTGTTGCGCTGTTTATCGAAGTCTGTATGATAATTGAAAGTTATTAGTTCGGGTGCAAATATGACTCATTCAAATGATACCTGCGAAATATAACATATCTTTGTCACAGTTTATCAACTCTATTCAATAATTATTCTTTTATAAATAGCGTTTTTCCATATTTTTACTGAGATGTTTTAAAAGTCGTCTAATACAGATATGTTGTATGTGGGAAAGGGTTAGTATGTTGTGAACTCTAAGCAGAATAAAGGCAAATGGCAATACATATCAAATTCCATACTAGTATAATCGATAATTGTCCATACCCAAATTTCAAAAGATTCAAAGATGTTTGACAACTAGAATGAAAAGGGAATACTCTGATTTGACTGCTTGGAGATGCAATCTTGTCTGCATTTTAGCTGGTCGAGAAGTCTCGAGAGTTGATGTTCTTGAAAGTACAGGCAAGTCATTTCAATGATCAAAGAAACAAACCGATGTCTTCTATATCCAAATGTAATTGTAACACGTGTTTCTCTTTCATTATTCTCTCTTGAGTGACATTCATAGTCTAATCTTTTCAAAATTTCGTTTTAATTAAAAGGTTTTATTTGCCTATATTCTCGCATTGCTTGAACTCTTTACAAATTAAACTTGTCATTTCCGACATTTTATGTAATATTTGAGGAGTTAAACATTAAAGGTTAATAAGATGGCATGCATAATCGCATAATGTAATGGTGCATGCCCGAAACAACGTAAACATAAAGTATGTGAAGATAACTAAGCATCATACTTTAGCTTTAGACATTCAAAAGTTCAACTTTCTTTCCGATGATTGACAAAAGTCAATGCGACATGCGTCATTCTTCTTCCACCAATGGGATAAGTCTATGTGAAAAAAGCAGCCAGTTGCTTGGGAAGATTGTTGTGTGGAGTACTGGTGTGAGAAAACCAGGAAATGCATGAGTAGGTGAACTGGCCGCCGTGATATTACTGAGAAATTGTTAAAAACGGCGTTAAACCCCAATCAATCAATCAATCAAAAGTTCATATGTCTAACTGCCAATTCAGGCATAAGACACTCGATTAGACATTCGCAAAGTCAAAAGCCAAAATTAGATTTTAGACATTAGACATTAAAAAATCCGAATGCCTAAATGCAAATTTAGACATTGCACATTTGTTTAGATATTCGCCAATTCGTATGGTCTGAAGCCTAAAATAAGACATTAGACATTCGCCAATAAAACATACTAATGTTTAAATGCAATTTAAACATTAGACATTCAAGTAGACATTCAATTTTTCATATCAGACAAAATCCCAACATTTCTCTAAATAACTGTAAGCTGAATATTGAAAAATTAAAATGATTTTTGCTTTCATTTGATAAATTATTCTTACGTGTTCCGTATCTGGCTAGGATCCGCGTTTGGCGGCTGAACTGTACATTCTTTGATAAAGAAAGATGTCTCCCTAATATCGAGATATATCGTGATTTGGAGAAGATAATGGTAAGCTATTACTGATTAGTATCAGAGATATTTTCAAAAAGATTAAGTAATTTTTCTTAAAGATATCTTGAAAGTATGCAAATCATTTCATTAACCCTTTCCCTGATATAGACGCTTTATGAGGCCTCTGCAGCAGACGGCTTTTTGAAAACATAGTGGCAAAAGAAGAAATTGCTATCTTTTTGCCACAATGTATTCCACTTTTAGTCATAGGTTATCCATTCAATTATAGAGATTTTTCCATTTTTTGAGAAAATATGTTCAAAGTCGTCTGCTGCAGAATTGTCGTATGAGGAAAAGGGTTAAGTGAGATCGATATTTCTCGCCTTTAAGTCAATAAGGAGGCATGCATACAAGCATATTGTGTTGACGCATGACGAACTCGAAATAACTCCATCGCGTGCACAAGCTACGAGTATAATCGAGACTGAAATCAATGGATGTGTGAGTTAGTTAACCCTTTTTTTCCTGTAGATTTAGTAAAATACTTGATTTGTGTTACGTTGACGACTACACTCTTTGAACCTGTCTCGACATACAACTTACACATTTACGAAAGACAGGGACGTAGCTTTGCAATAATCAATGTGTAGGCCGTCTCGTGAGAAAATCAACATTGTCGACTCTGCGTAAAGTATCGAACCGGATCAGCCTAATCATGCCACACAGGCCTACCCGGATAGACACTTTTTGCCTCCTGTGGTTTTTCGTTTCAGGAATAACTACTCCATACATCTATCCCCCTGAGACGGAATGTGTCGGCCGGTTCAGTCTGCGCGGACAGCGCAGGCTGATCTAGTCGATACATTACGCAGATGACTATCGCCGCAGCCGCATTTTGGGGGCATTTTGAGAAAAAATGTGTAGGCACAAAATGTGTTAGCATGTGTCAACATTTTTTTTTTTTTGGAGCGTGTACCTGATGTAATAATTTTGGGTCATCTGCTGTAAAAATATTGTAGGAAAGATATTTATCATTTTCAAAATATTAAGTAAAATTTCAATACAGGTTTGAAAACATTGTGTGCAAAGGTGAAATTTGGAGTCAAAAAGATCTCGATTGATTGATTGATTGATTGGGGTTTAACGCAGTTTTTAACAATTTCTCAGTTATATCACGGCGGCCAGTTCACCTACTCATGCATTTCCTGGTTTTCTCACACCAGTACTCCACACAACACCCTTCCCAAGCAACACAAATATCTCGAATTCCGTCTATAACTGGTAAACGGTTACGATATGCACACAGATTTTTGAAATGTAAATAATTGCAACTAATCGGGTTACGATCCTGTTTTTTTTATAAAAGAGATCGAATCGATTTCCTTACCGGTCTGTTTACACTGTGTCAGTCGGGTATATCACCTCTACTGAAACCCATCGCTTACCCTTATTCGGTTTGGTCTAACAATTTGTTTTTTAAATTAGTTTCTTTTTTTTCACCAGAAGATCATATATATATGCTTCAATATAATGTTAATTATGAACATACAAAACAGTACAACATGAATACAAAACAAAACATATAAACATTTCTATATATTCGTGTTACTAATTCCTTTTCATGGAAGCTTATTAATTTGGACTTAAACCCATACACCTATCAATGCATATGTCCATTTGTATAATGTACATTTAATATGTGCTGGAGAAATCAAGAAATCAAGAAATCAAGCACAATGCAATTTGTAAAAACCCGCGCCGTCTGATCTGGATCTACACTGTTATAAAGCGTAAGACTACCGGTAGAATATATTCTGACACATACATATCATTCGTAATGCTACCCCACAACCCTGAGCGCCAATGCGGGAAGTCAACTACAACTATGTTCAAAGTCTATGGTACGACCCGACCGGGGTTCGAACCCTTGTCTCCTAAACCAGAGGCGAACCCTCCAACCACAAAACCACAGAGACGGTCACAAATTAGTTCTGTATCATCGTGACAACTATTGCCAGACTTCGTCCCATATTACCTGTGGTTTGCTTTTCTAAAAATGTGGCATACCAAGAGACACTTCATCACGACCGTTGCGAGCAGGCACTGGGCCCTAAGTGTCCAACAAGCCCGAGAAGCCCAAGATAACCGAGATTCTCGAGATATCCCGTGTGACATCCTTATGATCACCACTCGGCAATGGCGATTATTACGAACTATTCCCTTACAAATTATTATAAAAGAGAGTTAAACCGCATATCCGAACCTGAACTATACGATTTCCAATAATCTTCCGCCAGTTAGCGGTCGAGCAATATTGTGGACGAAATGGAATTTTAACTATGCGCACGCGTTGATAAATATCACTTGGCGGTTTATACCACGTGATGTTTAAATGTCATTTAGAAATCTACTTGACGTTCCCAACTGTCTGTCGACCGAGGAATATGTCTTCTATCATGTGATTAGCCTTGGATTAGAGCTCTCGATGCGCCACATAAAAACATACCTTATCACAGGGTAAGCGTAGAGAAGACAGTGGCGTGCATGCACATCTTGCACAGTCTCGTCCATGCCTCTGAACTGGTTCCATTTTGGAAAAAGTGTGTGTACGAATGCACTGTTGGACATAGTTAGAGGCCAAGCCCTACAGGTACCTAATCACAACATAATTGCGTTTTTATAGCACTTTCTTTAAGTTGTCGCGGTGCGAGCGCAAAGGAGCCGTTCCGTGAGAAAACCATCATTATGGACTCTGCGTAAATTATCGACCCAGATCGGACTGCTCAGGGGGGATAGAGGTATATAATCATTATTCCTGAAACAGAAAATCCACAAGAGGCGAAAAGTGTATGTCCGGGTAAGCCTGTGAAGCATGCTTATGCTGATCAGGTTCGATACTTTACGCAGAATCCACAATGTTGGTTTTCTCGCGGAACGGCTCAAATGAACTACGCACCGAGTTACCTGTCACTATGTTAATTTATTAAACTTTTCGGGTTCAACTGAATCTTTCCTATTCTCTGTTTTTGACCCTTTCCCACATACAACAAATATGCAGAAGACGGATTTGAAGATATTGAGCCCCCACAATATACGGCAAATCTTTACTAATTAAAAATATAAATAATGAATAGAGTTGAAATCATGATGAGCAATTTTCTCTCTCTTTGCTATACACATTGTCAGAAGCACCCCTGCATATGTGAAAGGGTTAATGACATATTTGACAACGGTTTTTACTTTTAGCTCGTCTTAGTTTCACTTAATGAGTACAATTAAATGTCATATTTACTATCCAAATAGAACATTATATACAGCGTTATTCTCAGAACGACACCTCTGTGGAGCGACAACCTCTACACAAAAACATGTTAACATTTCCCAATCGACATAACGAATACAAAATTGAAACATTGGGTTGAAAAAGGATAAATTTTGAAGGAGTTGGTATTTTTATAGTCTTGAACAAACAAATTGAAACTATACAATCTTGCGAAATATATCAAGGAAGCTATGTCAAGTAGAAAGAAATACCCTAGGTGATATTGCTGTATTTTAAATGTCTATCATCGTTGAACTGTTTTATGTTTGTATTCATGTCCTACGTCTGTCTTTGCCGTATAATTATTTTGTAAATGGACAAAGGCAAATATATTGCTTATTGCTAATACATTTAAAAGTTTAATGAAGAACTAAAGCGTCCTTATCATACGATGTTTTCCATTGTTGTCTGTTTGTGATATTTTATGGTGTTTCTATCTGGGCATTTATTAGTCTCTACAGAGCAAGGCCTCTCTGGAGAACGGCTATCTTCCTTTGCATTAGCCAGGTGATCTTCTACGGAGGTAAGTTTAAACTTATTTATTTTACATCGATGTCGACACAAACTATACATTAACCACGCTCACTGTCTGCTTCCTAGATCCATAAACAGTACTCGCACCGTTTTTCCATTGTTGTCTGTTTGTGATATTTTATGGTGTTTCTATCTGGGCATTTATTAGTCTCTACAGAGCAAGGCCTCTCTGGAGAACGGCTATCTTCCTTTGCATTAGCCAGGTGATCTTCTACGGAGGTAAGTTTAAACTTATTTATTTTACATCGATGTCGACACAAACTATACATTAACCACGCTCACTGTCTGCTTCCTAGATCCATAAACAGTACTCGCACCGTTTGTGTGGACCCCCTCCCCCCCCCCCCCCCCCCCCCCAAAGGTAGACCCGTCACATCACGGGTTCGAACCCGGGACCTTTGGTACGAGACGCTAGGGGGGTTGCACTGTTGTTTAAATACATTTACAATTGAAAGTGTTACTAATATCTTGTGAGATAAAATATAAACCGCAACGACTGCTCTAATCAACTTGTAATATGGCGTTTAGATTTGTTTAAAAAAGGAAACTAACATTTGCCTATGCACTGTATATATGAACCATAAACGATAACGCAGTTACGTCATGTTAACACTTTTCCACTTGCACAGTTTTGCAGGTCTACGCCGGACACAAGGACATAATGAAATCCCGAGTCGATGCTCATTTTAAATATATAAACATGTGTCTTGCGTTGAATTGACTCTGGAACAGAATCAATTCTTGCTTAGCACCTGCAGGTTTCACGTAATACATGTAGCTGACTTCGTTTCACCTGAGCGAAAAGAGTTTTCATTTTCAATAGCACAATGTTAACCCCTTCCCTCATACGGCAATTCTGCAGCAGACGACTTTGAACGTAATTTGTCAAAAAATAGAAAATCTCTATAATTGAATGGATAACCTATGACAAAAACTGGAAAACATTGTGGCAAAAGGAGAAATTGCACGTTTTGTGCAATTTCTTCTTTTGTCACTATGTTTTCAAAAAGCCGTCTGCTGCAGAGGCGTCAGAAAGCGTCTATATGAGGGAAAGGGTTAAAGCGACAAATGAAACAAAGGCTGTTTCATTGTGAATTATGTTGTGCCATTTTGTTATTTCAATTAGCTATACATATTTATCCGTGAATGGTTTAGGACTCTATTGAATAATTATCAAAAATAAATCGAGTACATGCATATTATATCAACACAAGTATACAAAAAAGCTGATACAGGTTAAATGACTGGTGTTCCAAAATAAATGAACCTTATAGTAATTATTTATTTTGTGAAAAAATGATTGCCTTCGCTTCAATTCTTAAGGGTCCAAATGGATACTGTAACCGTTTGTCAAGTGCAGTTTGTGTGGTAATGAACTGTCTTGAACTGGTGGAACCAGTAACATGTGCAACCATATTCGACTAAAACATCCGTCAGAAGACCAGACCATGAATCTATACGGTTAACCGGGTAACCGGTTACAAAATTGTACGAAAACCGGTTAGTAATACGAAAAAAAAACATAAATGTTTTTTTTCGCTTATAGGTAACAGGTGTGAGATTTTTTTTTTTTTTTCAATAACCCATGAAGCTTTCTGAAATGAAACATCCATGGGGGCCGCCATTTTTGATAAGTATAAAAAGCAGACGTAAAACACAGATTGAAAATTATTGTCGGCTTTTTAATCTTTTTTTTTAAAATCGGTATTTTGGGTATGTATAAAATGAGCAGAAAAACATGATTGAAAATAATTGTCGTCTTTTTAATCATTTTTTTTTAAAATCGATATTTAAGATCATTTAAGTGCTGTGTTATGTGGGAATTAACATTTGTACGAAAAGTTAAAAATAAATGGAAATCTGTAAGAAATATGTTTTCCCGTTCGTCAACTGTATCGTAGCCAAAGAAGGACGTGACGTCATTTCCGTTACACTTCATCTTGGCGTAACGTCGATGGAGCGACGTCGTTTCCCGCAAAAAAGTGGTATCAACATGAAAGACCCCAAATTCCTATACATGAGTTATTGACTCACTCATTCAAAGTATAATTATTTATCAAACATTGTGGCAAAAGGATAACTTTCTCATAAGAAGCAATTGTTCTTGTGGCGACAATCTTATCCCAAATCGTTTGTTGCAAAGGCCTCAGAAACCGTCTCTAATAGGGAAAGGGTTTAGCAGAAATGTGACCCCTTACATAATTTGTTCCAGTCATATTGACTGGTTGAAAAAGGCAGTCGCCAGGTGGCATCAGAAAATGGCTGATCTATTTGCTTCTTTGCCATAATGCAGGTGATCGATTAAGGATCATCTTGGCCCTCATGTTTTAACCTCGTTCATTATAAATGTATTCCTTGATTTTCTGAAAGTCTTTACTTTATTAATTTCTGTTCAAATAATAGACAACAGCAATACGAATTTCAAAAATGTTTTGATAATGCAAGAAACATGACATTAACATTATTATTGTCTAGACAATTACTTATAAATCCTTTTTTTATGGCCAAAGTATGCTCTTTAATTTTTGTTTATAATAATCTTGCGTTTTCTTTCGTAAATAGGTAGCACCTATATATATATTATCGGTAACCGTTGCCATCCCTAATACTGTTCAACAATATTTTTCTTGAAACCTTCTATGACTAAATGGTGAACAATGCAGAGACAGATCAGATCAGATTACGTAGATGCGCTCTCTGATCTGGATATATACTAGTTACAAATGGCTAATGGTTTGTTGTCGCAGATTAATCAAATTGTTCGAAATCACGTATACGACCTATCAGTTTATTCATATTAAAAAAACCCGCTGAGGCAGCTGCTTAGCTATGAGCCGCGTCTGGCAACTATTGGTCGTTTTGAATATTCAGAGTTGCACCACTTTAAGTTAAATTGGCGTACAACTTCACTAGAACCGCAAACATATGTTGTTCGTGGTTTTATTGCATTGAAATATGCCTAAAAATTAAAAATCCAATGTTTTAGATTTTGCGTGTTTTACCTATTTCTGTATTAACTCTTTCAGCGCCAAAGGCAATATTGAGGTTTTTGCAAACAATACTGATTCAGGCAAGTCAGCTCGTAACGAGCTGTCTCACCTGACATCAGCATTGTTTGCCTGTTAGTTAACAAAATAGTCCAATTTTGTATTACATGAGACATGGAGCCGCCTGATTCTGAACATGGAAGAGTCTACTTTAAACAATTCGGCGCTGAAAGAGTTAAAGAGACTTCATTGAACGAATATGCAGTAAGACCCGAACTAGCATGACGTGGCACGTTCCTATTTGTGGAGGTAATGTTCTCCCAAAGAGCATCCCGTTGTCAAAGCCTCTTTCAAATGTCCATAGACATTTCCGGAGTTGCAGATCGGAGTTTGTATTTTTAGAAATACTATGACAAACACTTACAATAAATTAAGCCAACTCAGCGAACGGTCATTGTCCCTCTCTCGTAAGTAGGTCATGCGTTAATACCAATGACTGACACTTCGGGAAAAGCTCAATAGATGTTTCGACGTTGTTGCCTGAAAGCTCCATTCAGGTCATAGCAAGCGAATACTATACCCTTCATCTGAGAATTGCAGATAAATCTATAAAAAACGTTTGTATAATGACCCTAAAGGAGGCATTGGATCAGAGGTAAAGCGATAGTCTCCTGTGCCAAACGTCGTGGGTTCCAATATCGTAATATGCGGGGTCATCTGTAGGAGCATCCTATGGATTCCCTCGCTGTAAGGTCCGGTAGAGTCTCTAGGAAGAAGGCATAGAAGGCGAGTATTTTAAGTTGAATTAAATATTACAAATCTGACAAGGCAGATTGGAAGATAAATGCATTTGTTTAAACCCGGAAGTCCTGAGACGCCAGAACTGTTTAAACTCAGAGAACCGTTATTATATGGAATTATTTTCAGTTACAGA
The DNA here is from genome assembly GCA_031761405.1 of Serripes groenlandicus. Taxonomy (NCBI): domain Eukaryota; kingdom Metazoa; phylum Mollusca; class Bivalvia; order Cardiida; family Cardiidae; genus Serripes; species Serripes groenlandicus. Next base: position 66,962,511 of record JASEVX010000009.1, on the reverse strand, counting down.
GGCTTGGGATAAACCATGTACATGCATGTCCACGAGTTAGAGGTCGGCTATGCAGTCGCCGCATATACAATACAATACAAAACAATATATTTTACTGCATACAAACTACAAGTTCTATAGAAAATCAAACAAACGAAAATCATAACATAGACAACGGTTTTTCTGAAGAGCCCCACGTATAACCGTACATAACCCAACGTTATTACAATGGGGTAGGTCTCGCATGTTCATTTGCAAGTATTTACTAAATGTTGATAGATGAGAAGCGATCAATTTGTACACTGACAATACTGCACGACAATGCAGGTTACATGGGTCTACATTGGTCGCAAAGGAAGTCGAACATCGTGCGTTACCTACTATGTAAATTCTGTTTAATCTGCGTACAGAGTGCTCAGGGCTAACTCTTTCGCTGCCAAAGGCATGTAAAGACTTTTGCAAACAATGTAGATTCAGCAACGAGCTGTCTCTCCTGAAATCTGCCATTTTCTGCCACTTATACATTAAATTTTACAAAGTTTCCTGTTGGACGAAAAATGGAGTGGTTAAATTTTCAACATGGACGCATGGTTCTTGTGAAATTAGGCAGTGAAAGAGTTAACATAAAAGGGTTGTCTTTGTTTTGTATTGGACAGTTTATGTCGGCCGTGAAAGTGTTTTAAAAGGATGTTTCCAATGTATGTCAAATAGGATGTATTGTTTCTTCCTGGCTCGATATACTCAGAACGTTTGTCACGTTACAGACGTAATTCACTGCAAGTCATCCAATGTGGTTCCTAGCATTCTATTAAAATTCGATCAGGTAACACGTGTCGTTTACCAAACAAAATTAAACATACCGAGGGCTTGGCGTGAAACGGTTGTAAGTAAAATTTGTTGTTTTTTTACCAAGGTTAATCACCTCGCCATGAAGTCTTTATAAGCGTTCAAACATTTGTCTTGGTAAACAATGGCAATTTAGGTGCCATTGCTCATTCTGAGCAATGACACCTAAATTTGCATTGTTTACAAAAGGGTCAAAATTGCCCCTTAACCAGGGTTTGCAAAATAGGTTTTTAGTTACAACCGTTTCACGCCAAACCCTCGATACAGTATTATAATAGAACAATTATTATTTAGGTGAAAACGTATTTTGTTGGTTCGTATGATGTTTTGGGCCGTTTTCAAGAATGTTCCAGTTATATCACGGCGTTTTCTGGATAATTTGCCAGTACTACCGCTCAATTTATCCTATCACCAGCGAGTCAGTCGAATGCTTACCCCAACAACCCTGAACGCAAAGGATGGGAAAGCCCGGTCAGGGTTCGAACCATCGACGCTCCACACCAGCGAGGCTGTTCATGACGTGTTTTTAATTGCGGCTATGCAATACTAAGTCAACTGACTGGATATTAAAAATGTCATTAAAGCGACTGAACTCCAGATACCCAACTGTCGAAACAATTTTTTTATTTCCAATTTTAAGAAAATAAGTGTTATTTTTGTATTTGGGGCATTAAAATATGATAACTGACATATTACATACCCCTATAATCGGTGAGATTTTCTTGTTTCCGATACTTTTTCCATCGCAAATTCTACCCTGTCAGTAACGGGGTAAGTATTTCTAAATAGGAAACCCCTTCATCGGGACAATTGAAAACGACTCAAGTTCACTTTATTGATAAAAAACGATACATTTTCTACCCTGGTTTTACTTGGATAACATAAAGAATACATTTAGGGCGAATTCGATTTTTTTTTTTTTTTTTTTTCGTGCCATCTGGATTTCAGTCGCTTTAAGCCCACACGTATCAGAGACATTTTCAGATTGTTTTCACGGGAAGAAACATTTATAAGTTCAGTTGAAGGCGATCGATCTGAACCCATTCTGTTTTGACCCTTACCTCGATCAATACAACATTTACGTTCTATGATATGCTTGATATTAAACTTCAATTGAGATCAGTGTAGAAAAAGATCAGACTGCACGAATTGTTCAAGTACCAACAACATAAGGTTTGAGAGTTATATACGGAATACTGTTCTTATTAAGTAAGCGTGTTACCAACATGACAATGGCCAGGACCACCGTGGTATAACTAGGAAAGACTATGTCAATTACATAACTCGCTATATATCACAATGCCTAACAAGGTAATGCTGTTATGGTTTGAGAGTAAGTCCGTATAACACCATGTTAAGCAGAGCAACACTGTTATGATATGACTTTGAGACGCATGCTAAACATACCACCATGACATACTTCGGACACACAATACTAAAAAGAGTAATGACATTATATTATGAATGTTAGTCCGTATAACATACACAGGCATGACTGGGACCATCATAGCAAAACTCGGAAACACAATAATAACTAGAGTAATGTTAATATAGTATGAAATGTTAGCCCGTAGAACTTACACAGGCATGACTGGGACCATGATAGCAAAACTCGGAAACACAATGCTAAATAGAGTAATGAAATTATATAATGAATGTTAGTCCGTATAACCTATACATACCTGCCTGTGACTACCATAGCAAAACTCGGCAACACAATGCTAAATAGAGTAATGGTAATATAGTATGAATGTTAGTCCGTATAACTTACACAGGCATGACTGGGACCATTATATCAAAACTCAGAAACACAATGCTAAATAGAGTAATGACATTATAGTATGAGTGTTAGCCCGTATAACATACACAGGCATGACTGGGACCACCATAGCAAAACTCAGAAACACAATGCTAAATAGAGTAATGACAGTATAGTATGAGTGTTAGCCCGTATAACATACACAGGCATGACTGGGACCACCATAGCAAAACTCAGAAACACAATGCTAAATAGAGTAATGAAATTATATAATGAATGTTAGTCCGTATAACCTATACATACCTGACTGTGACCACCATAGCAAAACTCGGCAACACAATGCTAAATAGAGTAATGACATTATATTATGAGTGTAAGCCCGTATAACTTACACATGCATGACTGGGACCATTATAGAAAAACTCGGAAACACAATGCTAAATAGAGTATTGGTAATATAGTATGAAATGTTAGCCCGTATAACATACACAGGCATGACTGGGACCACCATAGCAAAACTCAGAAACACAATGCTAAATAGAGTAATGACAGTATAGTATGAGTGTTAGCCCGTATAACATACACAGGCATGACTGGGACCACCATAGCAAAACTCAGAAACACAATGCTAAATAGAGTAATGAAATTATATAATGAATGTTAGTCCGTATAACCTATACATACCTGACTGTGACCACCATAGCAAAACTCGGCAACACAATGCTAAATAGAGTAATGACATTATATTATGAGTGTAAGCCCGTATAACTTACACATGCATGACTGGGACCATTATAGAAAAACTCGGAAACACAATGCTAAATAGAGTATTGGTAATATAGTATGAAATGTTAGCCCGTATAACATACACAGGCATGACTGGGACCACCATAGCAAAACTCAGAAACACAATGCTAAATAGAGTAATGACAGTATAGTATGAGTGTTAGCCCGTATAACATACACAGGCATGACTGGTACCACCATAGCAAAACTCAGAAACACAATGCTAAATAGAGTAATGAAATTATATAATGAATGTTAGTCCGTATAACCTATACATACCTGACTGTGACCACCATAGCAAAACTCGGCAACACAATGCTAAATAGAGTAATGACATTATAGTATGAGAGTTAGCCCGTATAACTTACACATGCATGACTGGGACCATTATAGCAAAACTCGGAAACACAATGCTAAATAGAGTAATGGTAATATAGTATGAAATGTTAGCCCGTATAACATACACAGGCATGACTGGGACCACCATAGCAAAACTCTGAAACACAATGCTAAATAGAGTAATGGTAATATAGTATGAGTGTTAGTCCGTATAACTTATGCATGACGGGGACCACTATGGAATAATTTATAAACACAATGCTAATTACACTTATGTCGTTATAATATGATAGTAAGTATGTGTTACTTACATGCCAATGGCACAACCCGTAAACACAATTCCAGCTAGAGTTGTGGCGTTATGGTGTGGTTCTTAGAGAAATTGGACACGATCCGCTATTCAAGAAAGGGAACTACCATATTGTGCTCGTCCAATGGGGTCGTTTTCCTTCAACGGTTACGTAGAAATATCAACTGGGCGTGAATACTTTTCCCGAGATTAGGTATATATTCCGCCAAGCATTAACGCGGAACACAATCTAAGTAGGTCGGAAATAATATAAAATATTTAATGATACACAATTTTTTGTTTACTATAGTAACTATTTATGAAAATACCTTGACATGTCAAATCTAATCAGTAACGAGGTATCAAGTTACTACATTCTTTTAAATATCATAATTATATTGAATCCTATTATACTAAGGACACTAATGAAGTGAACCCCTTCTCTTGTTTGAGTATAAGAAAGTTCACAGTTGTGTTTAAATGGAGTTTCCTTGTCGAACGCCTGTACCAAACATCATACAATGCACGTACGTATCTTGCCATCTAAGATATGTCCGTAAACAAAATCATCAACAAATTTAGTGTGTCAAGTGCCACGAATGAAAGTGTCTCCGAAAGCGCATATGACATAAATTGTAAAATATCATGCAATTGGTTGCAAGCTGGTCAATCACAAACTTCAATTGCGAGACATTTTGGTAAATGTAAATGAGTGAATATTTACGCACTATTGCGTATTGGAATAGGTTCATTTCAGCACCAGACATGAGCGAACACTTCAGAATTCCGCGGAAATCAACTATCCATAACAATCTTCAGGGCAATTTTTGATACGTCGATACTTTACGCAAAATCCACAATGTTGGTTTCCTCGTGGGACGGCTAACATGTTTAGAGGTAGATTGGGGTGAGGTAGTCACGGCAGTCCATCAACACCTTATGTATAGACAGGCAGCGTCGTGCTCATGACGGTCATCAGATACGTCCATACGAATGTTATGACCCAGGCTGACAATACACGCCTGTACAAAGTTCGCTCGTGTTGATATGGACTCATTAAGGCATGTGAGGCATTAAGGTGTCAGGACATTGCATTTGGCTATCCAAATCATCACGCAGGCCGCCTATCAAGCACATTAAATATGCATTTGTTGACCAGGTTCGCAATAAGCAAAACAGCCCATTGCAATATATGGAACAGACCTTGCAAATAGAATGACAAATAATGCACGGGAAGATAATCCGTCGCAAAAACGCCAATATGCCAAGAATGTGGAATGCATTGCTGATGACGGGACAGGAACCATGTCCTGACTTTTCTGTGTGTTTTATGTCCATACTGCAATTGTATTTACTACATGAATAAGGGCTTTTCCTTCAACAATGGCATTGGTATAAAGAATTGCTAATTCTTGAATAACGGGCCGTTTTCCATTTCAAAATCAATGCGACGCAATATAATCAGTGTTTTAATAATGGTGATAAAACTATTATTTTTATGAGAGCCGTGCTCCAGGAAATCCAACCTAAGGATTTCGGACAAAGTGTCGGTCAAGCTCTTTTTGCACACACATACTGATTGATAATTGTACCAGTTAAAGCTTGGTGTATTTCAAGGCAACAACTGTTTGTTCGTTGGTATGATCAATAAAACAATACATATACTACTTAGTATTATAGAAATATACAGAGATGAGGATAACTCATCATTTCCAAGTAAGAAATAAGTTGTGCCGTTCAACGAGAAAACCAACATTATGGACTCTGCGTTATATATCGACATAGATCAGCCGTCGTAGTCCGAGGGAGATAGGGGTTTAGAGTAACGATTCCTCAAACAGAAAATCCACAGGAGGCGAAAAGTGTCTGTCCGAGTTAGCATGCGCGTCATGCTATACGCATAGTCCACAATGTTGGTTTTCTTGTGGAACGGCTCATGTCTTTTGGACTTTAGCAGTTGTCCGAATGATATGAAGGCGTCAAACATTACATCGCAAACACACGTCACAAAACACATACGCGTCATGAACATTCCATAGCCATGACAGAACCTCATCGGAGCTACATTTGCATTGATCGTATACATAGTATACAAGTTATTAACCACTGAACCTTTAAAGGTGCTGAACTCCAGATTATAAATATCATAGTCAAAGTTTTAAAACTGCTCACAAGTTGTCTTGAAATATTAGAATCATAATTCTGAGATAAAATTAGAGTAATATTTTCACTTTCCACTACAATAAACATCAAAATATTGATTGCGTATGCTTCTTTTTTACTGGGTAAACCAAGACAGTCAAATAATGTACATCTTCATGACTTTCAATTGACGGTTTTTCAACATTTACTGCCAGAATAGTTTTGAACTATTTGTTAATTACTTTGTTTTCAAAATAAGCAATATTTGCAGAAGTTTCAACCTTTCAGAATTTTGATCTCCATCTGGAGTTCAGCACCTTTAATATGAAATTTCTCATCCGTCGTGTGACTTTACTCGCTATTAACAAACTCGTGCAGACCAACTCGTTTATTTTACGCACATATATAGCGCTGTGGAAAGAGTTCGCGTATCATAAGGTCAATGAAAAATAAATTATATTTTATATCATCTACGAATTCTAAAAATGATATTTTACTCTGAGATTTACTGACAATTTCTGTTTAAATGTGAGAATAAATGCCTATTGTATGAAGTTGTAAAGTGAGCCATGTATGTCTACTAATATCATGGCGGTATATGATAATATACACCTTTTTGGACTATATCTATCGGGCCATGGACTATGTTTTACTAACAGAAAATATATTGACATCAGTCGCTCTTCGTGCAATGTGAACTTCTGTCAGTAAATATCAGATCATGTTCCGTGGTTTTCATAATATGCATGCATACTAGATGCATTCAGCAGGAACTTACATATTACCGATTATGAAGGTCACCTTTTTTCGCTCAATATAAATTACACGGTCTTTCCGCACCAAATTAATACATATTATAGTCCCAATGCAGCGGCTAGATTTCCTAACCAGTTGGAGTCTTGCAAAAACACATCTCTATATGTTTGGTCATTGTACTCTTCAAAACAAGATAACATCGAATTGTCAAAATCATGACATTTCTTTCTGTATAAAAGGTTATCCGGTTGAAGTAGTCAACATGACACGTCACAGTAAAACCGGCCTTTGGGACCTATCGACCAGTGGAGTTGCAGATCAATCTGCACACCCGGGCATTTTTTATCAGTATCTGCCATGAAACTACATGGTAATAGCCTCTAATTTCAAAATCTTCGAGGATCGTTTTTTCTGTGATATGGCTTATATGATATTAGCTCATTTCCTTTCGCGATGTTTTTAAAACCCTTTATAATGTGCAGATTAACTTTGACACATCTGAATTAACCGACCTTTTCAAACATTGTAACAAAATGAACAACTTCTTCTTCTGCCAGACCCACAATGTTTTCAATATATCAATACTTATACTAACATGTATGGAGTTTTTCCATATTTTTGCCTAGATATTGTCAACGATTTTAGATGTGTTGTATGTGAGAAAGTATTTAGTTCTCCCCCATTCAGACAAATGTGTGAAATACTCATATTTAGCCGATATGTTTAAGAAAGAGACAGTATTTTATTACTACATCATATCTGTACCGCATATAGCCATGTACACATCATTTCAATCCAACTTAATATAAATACCGTAAACCGTACGTTGCTCCTTGTATTGGGTCGTTTGCAAGTTGTAAATGATTGGGCGAGATTGCAGCCAATCAGTTACAGTCTCAAAGATCAAGCGTTGACATGACCATAAAGACATTTTCGGATGAAGAGTATCAGGGGGTTAGCTCACTATGAAGTATGTCGAAAGCCTAACGTAGAGATATACGAAGGTCATATTATTCTTTTCGAGATTAAGGCGGTCCACTTTACATGGTATAAGTTATATTCATTTATCCGGTATTGAACAACGGAATCTTAGAAAGTTGTTGCCTTTGATAAACTTTTTAGTTTTCTTTCCTGACACCAACGGAACAATGGTTGGAGTGACCAGTGAGTCGAATTTCCAAATTAACCCACGGGACATACACTGTAGGTTTAATGTGAATGTTTTATCAAACATTTCCATATTTAACGCATCTGCTGCAGGAAAATGAAAACAATTCCGTAAGGAATTCAAAACATTGTAACTAAAAGAGAATTTTCTCGTTTTGTCGCAATAGTTTTCTGCAAAAGATGCGTTACAATGCGTCTGCAAATAGGAAAGTGTTCATATATTTCTACAAATATTCCATATTTTGAAAAATAAAGCACAGGGAGTGAGTTATTGATCTGTGATGGAAGTCTTGCCCCATTGCAACTAGAAATGCTCCGACATGAACGTGCCCCTACTGGCAGCAATATCAAAGTCCATGGGCAATAACTCTGTCTAGAATAACATCGCCGGAAACTGATTCGAAGTTGATCTGTAACGTTTCATTATAAAAGTTCCGAACCAATCTCACTGAAATATCTGCATGCATTACTTGCAAAAAATGGACGGAACCAGCCAAATGTACAGAATGTAAGTAGACCAAGAATGATGATATTTTCATTAAAAAATAATCCGCTGACAACAACACTTGATATTGGCCTAAATCTTTGTTATAAAACAACTACGCACCAATTACAATTAAAATATCTACATGAATTCAAAAGAAAAGGAAAGGAAATCAAGTACAGTGGAAGTAAGGAATGACAATGGAGTAGCACTTTCCTACAAACATAAAATAAGTAGCACAAGACAGAGAAGCATCTCGACCAACCATTGGACATTTCGTTAACTGCAATTGTATAGAGTTGAAATGTAGTGGTCGAAGTAGAGTTTTCTCAGTATGAGCAATATCTCATAGTGTCACTGTAATTCAAATAAGCCGTCCCGCAAGAAAACCAACACTGTGGACTATGCGTGAAATATCGACCCTGATCAGACTAAGACTGCCACGCAGGCTAACCCGGATATACAATTTTCGCCTCCTTTGGATTTTCTAGTTCAGGAATCATTACTCTATACCTCTATCCCCATAAGACGGAATGTGTCGGCCCGGATTAGCCTGCGCGGACTGCGTAGGCTGATCTGGGTCAATACATTACGCAGATACCATAATGTTGGTTTTCTCGTAGGACGGCTCAAATGTCGTCTGATGCCAATACCCCAAACTGCGATAAAGGTAATGCAATAAGACACCTTTTCACCCAATGACTAAATGAAGACTGTAAGTTTCGTGTTAAAATGAATCAGACTGAATGAAATATACTTCGATTCAAGTCTTGCCTATAAAATTCATCTTCGAGAAGTCGTCTTTCGGTAAAGAATGATATCATTTCCATACGGGAATTCCAGCAGAAAACATTTGCAAAGTACAAAGTAAGCACAATATAAATGAACCCTTTCTCACATCACTGTACTCTGTCTCAACATTACGTTTTAATTTGTTTATATGTTTTGTTTTTTCACTTGGGACAAATCTACTATACGCATGTCAATGTAATGAGGTTCAAACAGACAGCGAGTTATCGGGTCAGATAAATGTCTTCACAATCATTCGAACAAATATGTTATATTTACCCCACGCGACGCTACAGCTCGCACATAGTTTTCATAAAAGTCACGACACACGAAAACCTACCTACGAACATTTACCACCAGCGTATATCAAGATCAACATTGGCTCTCCTCTCGCGAAGTTTGGACGGGATCCGTCTTGTTCGCGAGCAAGTCATACACAGATCATTGAAGCACCAGGATAATAGTTATGACTGCAATACGGCGGTTCAAGTGTGTAATCTGATCCTTATTGCCATTAAACTTTACTCAGATACGACACATCTGCAGCTGAGAACATAAAAAAAAATTGTTGAAATAATTGTGGCAAAAGGAAAAATTGCTCATTATGAGCAATTTACTCCTTTTGCCTCAATACTTTCAAAAGTCGTCTGCTTCATATGCGCCAGAACGCGTCTGCAAGTGGGTAAGGGTTAACTGTAAAACATCACAAGGTCGGTTTTCGTGCGACGTGACTCATTTAATGATGTTTGGGTCGATCGAGGTCGAGTACAGATCTAGTAAGAATGTCGGTACAAGTACACGATTCCATTGGCCCATTACTGGTAATGTGTGTACTTAGGGTAATCGTAAAACACATTCTTACTGTTCGCGCTTACGGACCAGGTACCACTGACTCTAACCCAGCACTCTCCTGTCGACCAGAGTAAGAGAATGCCATTGACTAGTCGTTTGTAAGCTGCAAGCTACCACCGGCTGGGTTGATACACTGTTCTCGAGTACAGTGTAAACATGAGAAAATCACTCACGAACCATTTACGTCACGTGATGTTTAAAGTCATATGAATAAACTCATTCATTGTTTATTTTCCTCTCTCATAGACTACAACAACATCCCGATTCTTTTTGTCCCCCGCTTTTAGCGAAAGCTGGGGACTATTATTTCTCATTCGTCAGTCAGTCCGTCCGTCCGTCCCTCCGTCACGCTGTCACAAAAACTTTAACCTTGGTCATAACTTCTGAACCGTAATAGGTACTGCTTTCATATTTCACATGTGTATTCCTTGTGACAACCCCTTTCCATCAATACCAATTTTTTTGACCTTGTGACCTTGACCCTGGCGGGGGACCATAATTCTCTGAATTTACTTGTTTTAAATAGTGATGTATGGAGCGTAACTGAGTCAACAGCCCTGGGTGTCCACCGACGTCAATTCAGGGTCAGATATTGAACCCCGGCTCGGCCATTTATGCTTTTCGGTGATTGACGAAAGTCTTTGTGACCACCGTCATTCGTCTTCAATCAATGGGTTAAATAGTCTATAATTGAGCCGACCCGCGAGAAAACCAACATTGTGGACTCTGCGTAAAGTATCGATCCGGATCAGCATAAGCATGCCGCGCAGGCTTACCCGAACACACACTCGTCTCCTGTGGATTTTCTGTTTCAGGAATCATTACTCTATACCTCTATCCCCCTGAGACGGAATGTGTCGGCCCGGATCAGACTGCGCGACTGCGCAGGCTGATCTGGGTCTATACATTACGCAGATGCCATAATGTTGGTTTTCTCGTGGGACGGCTCATATGGGAAGCTAGCCAGCACTACTGGTCCATTTATCCTAACACAAACAATCAGTTGTAATGCTACATGTTACCCCGCAACCATGAGCTCCAAGGAGGGCAGCCATTACATCCACGTGTAAAGTCTTTGGTACGACACGACTGGGAATTGAACACGCGACCTCCCGCACCCGAGATGATTACACTGCCGAGTCGGTCGGAGATCAGGGAAGACAAATGTGGTAAGTAATGATCGGGATATATCTCAAGAATGTAAAGCCCTTATCAATCGTTTAGTCAAGGAATCAGAAAGTTATACCTTATACTATCCACGGTGTCAATATATACTTTTGAATTCGAAAAAAAAAGGTAACATCAAAAATGTTCTGCAATTGCAGTACATGTTGGTTTTTTTCCCGTTTTCATTTGAACCGAGATTATAATGATGAAAAGAACCATTTGTGACATGCTCCAATTTACGGAATATTTTATGTAAATTAAAATACAGCTGCAAAATCCGATAACTTGATTATTTCAAATACTACTACGGAACATAGACATTTGATATTTTTATGACATTGTCGAAATCAAAAGATGTAAAGGGAAAAATGTTTTGCAACTGCTTTGCAAATATTTCTTATACCAACATAATATACTCTGCGCAATGTATCGACCTATATCAGCATGCGCATGCTAACCCGGGCCGACATAGTCCGTCTCAGGGGGATTCATCATAGATGTATAGAGTATCAAGTCCTGAAGCAGAAAATCTACAGGAGGTGAAAAGTGTTTGTCCGGGTTTGCTTGCGCGGCATGCTTAGGCTGATCCGGGTCGATACTTGTGCAGTGCAAATATCGTTATGTTATTTGGAATAAACGCATAATAATGGCTAAAAAAAAAGGTGATGACTTTCTCCGAGTTTTCGTTTATGTTCTGTAACTTGAATTTATACCTACCTTCCAAATGATTTCAGTGACAAAACGTGAATGGAAATGGCAATCTGGTAGGTAGTCATCATTATTTTCGGGGGTGAATGTTAAAGTTTATTGGTCGTGAATTTGGACATTTTTTTTTATCAGATATCGATCTCCAGGATTATGCGTTTATTTATCAATCATATTATATGACTTGCAAATGACCCCTATGTACTCATTCAAATTTGACGTCAAGGTTATCAAAACATATTGTTATTTGAAGTTTGCTTACAATAAGGGAATGACCAAAGACAAGGTCAGAAATTAGAATGCAGAAGTGTTTATCTAAGCACTTTTTGTATTATTATCTTAGCCACGTGAATCGTACAACGTCCGTCCGAGATTTCGGAAATATCAGCCGTAATGACCAACTGACAGACTTTATGCAGTCCACATTATTCAGAAGTTTTTTTTCAAGATGTTTATATGCACAATTGAGTAATTGATTGTTGGGTGTTTTAGGCCACTTTCAACAATTGCTCACTTATATCACGGCTTTTCCTGGATAAGTTGCCAGTACTACCGGTCCATTTATCCTGACACAAGCCAGTTGGTAATAATGCTAACTCCGCAACCCTGAGCGCCAATGGGCGGCCATTCCTACCACTTTTAAAGTGTTTCGTATGACCCGGCCGGAGATCGAATCCGCGACCTCCCGGACCCGCGGCGGACGCTCTACCACTACCGGGGCGGTTCGATATGAATCAATAACGAACAGAATAACTCAATCAGAATGCCCACATGCCGAAGTTTGATTTCATTTGAAATTGTCTATTTTAATTTTTTTTTTCACACAGATTTTAAATATGAAGTACTAATAAATGACCCCGGTTTATTAACCCTTCCCCCATAACATCGTTTGTTGACGACACTGTAGCAGATGACTTTTGAAAACATTGTGACAAAAGGAGAATGTGCTCATAATGAGCAATTTCACCTTTTATCACAATGTTTTCAACTTTATTCAAAAATGTATTTATTTATACTTTCTTTTATAGAATTTTGTTTTCGTAGTAATCTGCTGTAGTTTTAATGAATGTGAAAAAGGGTTAATTTAGTAATCGATAAAATGTTACAGCTTAGTTGAGGATTTTCGTTTACCCTTCACCATCTCCAATATCTTTCCGTTGATTAGTTCTAGTACATCAGAAGTTAAACGCTAGTAATTAACCCTTTCCATCATTTAGACGCTTTCTAACGCCTCTGCAGCAGAGGGGATTTTTTGAAAACATGGCGACAAAAGAAGAAATTGCCCAAAACGAGCAATTTCTCCTTTTGTCACCATGTTTTCAACTCTATTCAATTCAATTATTGTACTTTCATTTAAAAGGGAATTTCCAGAAAATTACGGGCATGTTTTCAAAGTCGTCTGCTGCAGCTTTGTTGTATGTGGAAAAGGGTTAAAACGATGGCAGTCAAATCCTTTCCCATAAACGAAGAATTTGCAGCAGACGACTTTGAAAAGGTCACGACAAAAAATACAGAAAACCTCTAGTTAATTAATGTATACTTATTGAAAAAAGTAGAACACAGTGACAACAAGAAGAACTTGTTCATTATCCTTTTGCCACTATGTTTTCAAACGCAAGCCCCTCCTTGGCATTCAGGGTTGCGGGGTTAGCATTACGACTGACTGGCTGGTGTCAGGTTACATCGACCAGTAGTATTGATAACTTATCCAGGAAATAACGTGAAATAACTGAAATAGTGTTGAAAGCCTAAAACACCACACAAACAATTAACATTCTCATTTACCATGTTGTTCCAGAAACTCTTATAAATACACAACAATCGGCATTTATTATTGTTGAAGTATACCGACAGCTGATGATCGATGGATTAATTGGGATTTTACGCCGTTTTGAAATATGCTTCAGTCATATCACGGCGGCCAGTTCACCTACTCATACATGTCCTGGCTTTTTCACAACATACATATACTTTCAAAGCAACTTTCAACATAGGATTGTTAGCCAGCTGGTGGGACAGCTGACGAACACAACCTAAAGTCACCAAAAACTCTTATACCGTTCTGATTTTATTTCTAACATGAAAAAGATGGATAAAGTAACATTGAATTTAGGAATATTCTTCAAATTTAGAATTAGAATGCAGTTGGTATGATTGATAAGGACAAGGATTCAATATCCACATACAACACATATGCAGCAGACGACTTTAAAAAACATAGTGACACAAATCATGAGCAAAGTCGTCTGCTGCTATTGCGTCAACATGCATCTGCAGGTGGGAAAGGGTTTAATTGGTTGACGTTGGTTCCCTCCATGGTGCCCATGATTGCATGAGCGATTGGCTAGTCTTGTCAGGATACAATTATTAGCAGTGACTCGCCCAGAAAACGTTGTGATGTTACAGCACTATCATTGGTATCAGGTAAAACTTGTCTCTGCGATATGTAGCTACAAGAAACTTACGGTATATCGTAAAAGACTCAGAAAATGAATCCGACATCATTTGCTTGGGAGCCACACCATGTTGACATCAGTTTCTAAAAGGCGTTTGTAAATAAAAAAACGTTAATAGTATTGATCTGGTCCTGCACTGTTCTCAAACGCCATATTGTACCTTTTCCCATTGACGCATTGATATTCAATTCTACTATTAAGATATTTCTAGTTAAACATCTTATCAAACTAGTATCATACTAAAATGAAGTATATTCGAGTTATCCCTATATTTGAGCCGTTCCATGAAAAAACCAACATTATGGACTCAGCGTAAAGTATCGATCCAGATCAGCCTAAGCACCCGGGAAGATACTTTTCGCCTCCTGTGGATTTTCTGTTTCAGGAATCATTACTCTATATCTCTAACCTTGATACTGAATGTATCGGCCCTGATTAGCCTGCGCGGATTACGCAGGCTGATCTGGGTCGATGCATTACGCAGAGTCCATAATGTTGGTTTTCTCGCGGAACGACTCATTTGTGTTTCAGAAAAATGCACTTAAGAAAATACCAGTGTATCATCTTTCTTTGTGACATTGTTTCTATGGAAACGGTCATTAGTTATTCCACTTATGGCAATTTTCAGAATCTATAAAAGTACATTGAACTATGTTATAAATCTAGGTGTGTGAAGTTAGCAGTTAGTTGGTGATTGGTAGTTGGGTATTCAATCTACTGCCAGAGTACGAATAAACAGCCAGCTAGTAGTTGGGTATCCGCCATATTATCGAATATATAACCATGGGCGAATACCCACACAGCTATCAATTGGGTATTCAACAAAGAGCCAAAGCGCGAATCTACTGCTATATACGAATAACCACACAGCTATCAATTAGTTATTCAACAAAAATTCAAAGCGCGAATCTACTGCTATATACAAATAACCACACAGCTAGCAATTGGTTATTCAACAAAAAGTCAAAGCGCGAATCTACTGCTATATACGAATAACCACACAGCTATCAATTGGTTATTCAACAAAGAGTCAAAGCGCGAATCTACTGCTATATACGAATAACCACACAGCTATCAATTGGGTATTCAACAAAGAGTCAAAGTGCGAATCTACTGCTATATACGAATAACCACACAGCTATCAATTAGTTATTCAACACAAATTCAAAGTGCGAATCTACTGCTATATACGAATAACCACACAGCTAGCAATTGGTTATTCAACAAAAATTCAAAGCGCGAATCTACTGCTATATACAAATAACCACACAGCTAGCAATTGGTTATTCAACAAAGAGTCAAAGCGCGAATCTACTGCTATATACGAATAACCACACAGCTATCAATTAGTTATTTAAAAAAGAGTCAAAGCGCGAATCTACTGGTATATATGAATACCCAACCAGCTATCAATTGGGTATTCAACAAAGAGTCAAAGCGCGAATTTACTGCTATATACGAATAACCACACAGCTATCAATTAGTTATTCAACAAAAATGCAAAGCGCGAATCTACTGCTATATACGAATAACCACACAGCTATCAATTGGTTATTCAACAAAGAGTCAAAGCGCGAATCTACTGCTTTATACGAATAACCACACAGCTATCAATAAGTTATTCAACAAAAAGTCAAAGCTTGAATCTACTGCTATATACGAATAACCACACAGCTATCAATTGGTTATTCAACAAAAAGTCAAAGCTTGAATCTACTGCTATATACGAATAACCACACAGCTATCAATTGGGTATTCAACAAAGAGTCAAAGCGCGAATCTACTGCTATATACGAATAACCACACAGCTATCAATTGGGTATTCAACAAAAATTCAAAGCACGAATCTACTGCTATATACACATAACCACACAGCTAGCAATTGGGTATTCAACAAAGAGTCAAAGCGCGAATCTACTGCTATATACGAATAACCACACAGCTATCAATTGGATATTCAACAAAGAGTCAAAGCGCGAATCTACTGCTATATACGAATAACCACACAGCTACCAATTGGTTATTCAACAAAGAGTCAAAGCGCGAATCTTCTGCTATATACGAATAACCACACAGCTATCAATTAGTTATTCAACAAAAAGTCAAAGCTTGAATCTACTGCTATATACGAATAACCACACAGCTATCGATTGGGTATTCAAAAAGAGACAAAGCTTGAATCTACTGCTATATACGAATAACCACACAGCTATCAATTAGGTATTCAACAAAGAGTCAAAGCGCGAATCTACTGCTATATACGAATAACCACACAGCTATCAATTGGGTATTCAATAAAGAGTCAAAGCGCGAATCTACTGCTCTATACGAATAACCACACAGCTATCAATTAGTTATTCAACAAAAATTCAAAGCGCGAATCTACTGCTATATACGAATAACCACACAGCTAGCAATTGGTTATTCAACAAAAAATCAAAGCGCGAATCTACTGCTATATACGAATAACCACATAGCTATCAATTAGTTATTCAACAAAGAGTCAAAGCGCGAATCTACTGCTATATACGAATAACCACACAGCTATCAATTAGTTATTCAACAAAGAGTCAAAGCGCGAATCTACTGCTATATACGAATAACCACACAGCTATCAATTGGTTATTCAACAAAGAGTCAAAGCGCGAATCTACTGCTATATGTGAATAACCACACAGCTATCAATTGATTATTCAACAAATAGTCAAAGCGCGAATCTACTGCTATATACGAATAACCACACATCTATCAATTGGGCATTCAACAAATAGTCAAAGCGCGAATCTACTGCTATATATGAATACCCAGCCATCTATCAATTGGGCATTTAGCAAAGAGTCAAAGCGCGAATATACTGCTATATGTGAATACCCAGCCAGCTATCAGCTGGGTATTCAACAAAGAGTCAAAGCGCGAATCTACTGCTATATACGAATACCCACACAGCTATCAATTGGTTATTCAACAAAGAGCCAAAGCTTGAATCTACTGCTTTATGTGAATACCCACACAGCTATCAATTGGTTATTCAACAAAGAGTCAAAGCGCGAATCTACTGCTATATGTGAATACCCAGTCAGCTATCAACTGGGTATTCAACAAAGAGTCAAAGCGCGAATCTACAGCTATATATGAATATCCAGCCAGCTATCAATATAGTAATTTGGGAATGTCTAATCGAATGTCTAATGTCTAACTGACCAATTAGACATTCGTTTTTTGAATGTACAATGACCTCCGACGAATTTGGGTTATAGATCTTGTAATTTGCGAATGTCTAATCGAATGTCTAATGTCTAACTGACCAATTAGACATTCGTTTTTTGTATGTATTATGACCTCCGACGAATTTGGTACCTGAATCTCTTAATTTGCGAATGTCTAATCGAATGTCTAATGTCTAACTGACCAATAAGACATTCGTTTTTTTAATGTACATTGATCTCTGATGAATGTGGTACCTAAATCTCTTAAATTGCGAATGTCTAATCGAATGTCTAATGTCTAACTGACCAATTAGACATTCGTTTTTTTAATGTACATTGATCTCTGATGAATTTGGTACCTATTTGCGAATGTCTAATCGAATGTCTAACTGACCAATTAGACATTCGTTTTTTGAATGTACAAAGATCTCTGACGAATTTGGAACCTAAGTATAGTAATTTGCGAATGTCTAATCGAATGTCTAATGTCTAACTGACCAATTAGACATTCGTTTTTTGCATGTACAATAACCTCCGAAGAATTTGGTACCTAAATCTATTAATTTGCGAATGTCTAATCGAATGTCTAAAGTCTAACTGACCAATTAGACATTCGTTTTTTGAATGTACAATGATCTCTGACGAATTTGGAACCTAAGTATAGTAATTTGCGAATGTCTAATCGAATGTCTAATGTCTAACTGACCAATTAGACGTTCGTTTTTTGCATGTACAATGACCTCCGACGAATTTGGTACCTAAATCTCTTAATTTGTGAATGTCTAATCGAATGTTTAATGTCTAACTGACCAATTAGACATTCGTTTTTTGAATGTATAATGACCTCCGACGAATTTGGGTTAAAGATCTTGTAATTTGCGAATGTCTTATCGAATGTCTAATGTCTAACTGACCAATTAGACATTCGTTTTTTGCATGTACAATGACCTCCGACGAATTTGGTACCTGAATCTCTTAATTTGCGAATGTCTAATCGAATGTCTAATGTCTAACTGACCAATTAGACATTCGTTTTTTGCATGTATAATGACCTCTGACGAATTTGGGTTATAGATCTTGTAATTTGCGAATGTCTAATCGAATGTCTAATGTCTAACTGACCAATTAGACATTCGGTTTTTTAATGTACATTGATCTCTGACGAATTTGGTACCTAAATCCCTTAATTTGCGAATGTCTAATCGAATGTCTAATGTCTAACTGACCAATTAGACATTCGTTTTTTGCATGTATAATGACCTCCGACTAATTTGGTATCTAAATCCCTTAATTTGCGAATGTCTAATCGAATGTCTAATGTCTAACTGACCAATTAGACATTCGTTTTTTGCATGTATAATGACCTCCGACGAATTTGGGTTATAGATCTTGTAATTTGCGAATGTCTAATCGAATGTCTAATGTCTAACTGACCAATTAGACATTCGTTTCTTTAATGAACATTGATCTCTGACGAATTTGGTAGCTAAATCCCTTAATTTGCGAATGTCTAATCGAATGTCTAATGTCTAACTGACCAATTAGACATTCGTTTTTTGCATGTAAAATGACCTCCGACGAATTTGGTACCTAAATCTCTTAATTTGCGAATGTCTAATCGAATGTCTAATGTCTAACTGACCAATTAGACATTCGTTTTTTGAATGTACAATGATCTCTGACGAATTTGGAACCTAAGTATAGTAATTTGCGAATGTCTAATCGAATGTCTAATGTCTAACTGACCAATTAGACGTTCGTTTTTTGCATGTACAATGACCTCCGACGAATTTGGTACCTAAATCTCTTAATTTGTGAATGTCTAATCGAATGTCTAATGTCTAACTGACCAATTAGACATTCGTTTTTTGAATGTACAATGACCTTCGACGAATTTGGGTTATAGATCTTGTAATTTGCGAATGTCTAATCGAATGTCTAATGTCTAACTGACCAATTAGACATTCGTTTTTTGAATGTACAATGATCTCTGACGAATTTGGAACCTAAGTATAGTAAGTTGCGAATGTCTAATCGAATGTCTAATGTCTAATTAGACATTCGATAGTTCAAATTTGCGATTTTTCTGAACGTCTAATCGAATGTCTAATGTCTAATTAGACATTCGATAATCAAAATTAGTGAATGTCTAATCGAATGTCTAATGTCTAATTAGACATTCGAATAATTCTTTTTGAATGTCTAATGTCTAACGTCTAATGCTCTGCCAACTTCACACACTTCGGTACAGAACCTTTTCAACTGACATACCCGGAAGTTGACGGAACATGTATTGACCTAAAAGTTCTGCACTTTTATCTTCGCGACCGATTAGCTTGAGACAATAGTTCAGATGGGATATTGTTTTCTGTTGAACCAAGTAATTTACGACGGATTATCTTTGCAGGACAGAGTAAAGAAGGTTTCTATGTTTAATGGAACATGTCAAAGCACCCGTCGTCCGCTTTATAGAACACTATCGAACATATTAAGCTTTGGGTCAAGGTTATGTACTACATTTTGCTCTCATACAACAAATCGGAAGTTGAAAACTTTGACAATATTGCCTATTTTTGTCTCTCCTTCAGCAAATGCCAGCGCCTCGGTGGTGTAGTGGTAGAGCGTCCGCCTCGGGAGCTGGAGGTCGCGGGTTCGATCCGAGACTCGGACATACCAAAGACTTTAAATATGGTAGCAATGACGCTCATGGTTGAGGGGTTAGCATTATGACTGACTGGCTGATATCAGGATAAATGGAGCAGTAATTCTGGTAAATTACCCAGGAAACGCCGTGATATAACTGAAAACTGGTTGAAAGCGGCGTTAAACACATAACAATTAATCAATCAATCAATCAGCAAAAGCCTATATTCAGAGCTTATATGTTGCCTTTATTGTAACAATAATGACTAATGTCCGAAAGAGATACATACCCTTTTCCACATATAAATCAGACAACTTTAACAAATATCTAGGTAACATTAAACAATATAAAAAATCTCCATAAATTAAAGTAAAACTATTTTGTTAACCCTTTTCCTCATACGACAATTCTGCAGCAGACGACTTTGAACATATTTTATCAAAACATAGAAAATCTCCATAATTGAATGGATCACCTATGACAACAAGTGGAAATCATTGTGGCAAAAGGAGAAATTGCACGTTTTTGTGCAATTTCTTCTTTTGTCACTATGTTTTCAAAAAGCCGTCTGCTGCAGAGGCGTCAGAAAGCGTCTATATGGGGGAAAGGATTAAGTTAATACCTGTTGTTGCAAAAGGAAAACTTGCTCATTATGTTTCGTCACAACTTTTGCAAACGTAGTCTTCTGAAGTGGAAAGGGTTAAAGTGCTTCAAAATGAACCAGGAGTATCTTATTAGAAGTAGATGTATGGTTTCTGTTTTAAATTAAGACTCAATCAATAACAAGTTACAGCAATGTATTCTCTGGTATCCTTTACCATATGTTACTACATGTATTTAAAAAAGACCTATCATGTCTCATGCCTTTTAGTCTTCGTTCATTTTACGCCAATCTGTATTCAAATGACTTGACACAATTGATAATCCTGGTAAAACAAGGTATATTCGAAAAGACTATGGTCTTTGACTCAAAAGTAAAGGATACACAGAACTGGAACGACTGCCGCGGAAACGGGATATTTTAGGTTCGATCCCCGACAAGCTCATACTAAACACTTTACAACTACATGTCGAGGGCTTGGTGTGAAACGGTTGTAACTAAAAACCTATTTCGAAAACCCTGGTTTAGGGGCAATTTTGACCCCTTTGTAAACAATGCAAAGTTAGGTGCCATTGCTCAGAACGAGCAATGGCACCTAAATTACCAAGTAAAATAAGTGGTATATCTGTTTGTCATACTACGAAGGAAGAGGGGTTGCAATATTTACAACAAGCACCTTACCACTTAGATCCGAATCCACAATTGCCATAAATAGTAATAATTAATGACCATGTGATTAATATCCATAGAACGCGGCTTAGTTCTGTATGTCTGAATGCCAAAGATATGTTTTATTTGGGTTTTTACGCCGTTTTCAACATTATTTCCGTTATAACACGGCGGTAATTCACTTATGCATGATCCCTGGGTAAACAAACTAGGCTAGGAAATGTGCCTTACCCAAGAGCACTCAACCATGAACACAGCACCGCGACTGGGGATCGAACCCGGGACGCCCGGTTCTAAATCCCCGACACTAACCACTCGGCCAAGGCGGACAGCCAAAGAACAAGATAAAACAGAAAATATATTTTTATTCAGAATAAAAACGTGAACACGTACGAGTCATCATCAAAATACGTACGACGAACACATACATGACAACGAACAATATATAGAGTTTAATTAACATTGTTTTCATGATACGGGATTTAATTCTCAAATCATGAAAACAATGTTTATTAAACTATATATTATATACTCGGCGATAATTTTTTTAAACGACAATACCCCTGTGCAGCTCATTTATTTTTTAGCTCAGAAGTGGCGAGATCTGAATGACGTAATCTGCCAGTTTTGCAGTGACGTCATTATATATATATATACGTGACGTCACCGACAATGAAATAAACTTGTGTCATGTCGATTCAAGCTCTTATTTGCGGATTTAAAAGTGCAATTGTGGATTATTTAACGGTTCATCATGGAAATAAAGTGTTAAGTAGTGAAAACGGAGCTTAAAAGTGTTTAAAAGAGATTTAAAAAAAGTATTTCCGAAAATCCGGCTAGTGAGCTATATCGCACACTAGGCGATATTGCTCAGTAGACAAAACGCATGTTATAGGTTTTCTCAAGTTGGGAAATCTCTATATTTTATCATTGAGTATATAATATATATCGCCGAGTATATAATATATAGTTTAATAAACATTGTTTTCATGATTCGGGAATTAAATCCCTCGTGAAAGAGATTCTTGCATATAAAAACTCGTGCGCTATGGCGCACTCGTTTTTATATCGCAAGAATCTTTTCCACTTGGGATTTAAATCCCGTATCATGAAAACAATGTTAAATAAACTCTATATATATATACTCACACGAAAAAGAAAGTGTGCACTTTTAAATTGGGCATAACTTTTTTGTTACAAAGTTTAGATATAAGGATTTATCATCATGAGTGAAGAAAATAACCCTTCACACATTGCACCCATTTACCCAATATTATGCAACTTTTCGCTCGTGCTACCCGTGCACGTAACTTGACATATATCCGAAGACAAAAAAGCAGTTACAAAACATTACAAATATGCAACTTTTACTTTTCACCCCTACGTTATTCACACGTAAAAACAATGTTCTGATAATTATCAAATTTCAATTAAAAGTAAAACATCGTATAGCCAATACATTTTTGCACATTTTGATACCAAATTTGCCTTTGGTTCTATAAGTATAAAAAAAATCCCTCTAACCAAGTGCACATTTTCTTTATCGTATGAGTATATATATATATAAGACGTTTATATGCGGGCAAGAGTTTAACATTGCTAAATATTGTCTTGATGAATGGAAACCGGTTGGCATTTAATCTACTTGTATTGTAATGTCGTGATTCTTATTTATTTGATATAATACTCTTTGCAGCACATTACTTGCGTGTTTTTAAAAATAACATATATGAAAATGAAAATTAATTTATATACAGTAGAATGTAGAAACACCAAATACTGAAACTGTTACTATAGCGATATTTGCGCATGGTTATCAACAGTGTGTGACAACATAAATTGTTTGAATTGATGGCGCAGGTGTGATAGATTACTAACATGTGAAATAAACAAATAATACCTCACTCATGTCAATCAAATAACGTAATAAGCATGGCATTAAAAATAGATGTTAGCATAGAAAAAAGGTGTTGTAGTCGAGACGAACCTGAGAAACTCTTACGTGTCATCATGCATATCTGAGGAAAGGGAATACAAGTGTTTTAACGCATGACGAAAGCCTAGAGGTATACCCCTTTAACTGAATTATGTTTGACTGTGTGTTAAAAATACATGCAAGTATAATGGATCCCGTTTTGAGCTGTCGCAGTTCAGAAGTACAAAAGTTATGGTATAAAACAGCGCTATAAGTTGGTTTAACAAACGATTTTATTGACCAATTAGAGAGGCTTTCACGGATACCACCCAGTAAGGTATGGATCTACGTTCGCAACCACACGCTATAAATGTCTATCAAATTTAAACGAATAATTGAAATGATACTCAAAATGCCATGCAAATATTTAGTAAGTTGTGAGTCTAGCCAAGCTAAAAACCAACATTGAGTAAGGATTTGGATTAACCCTTTCCCATTTGCAGACGCATTCTGAAGCATGTGCAGCAGATGACATTTGTTAACATTGTTCATCATACTCTTTTATCATGAAGTTTTCAACTTATTATAAAAAGAAATTCTTTCCTTTATAGCGATCTTCAATTATTTTACCTAGAGGTTTATAAAGTTACTGTGTTGTATGTGGATTACTGTTTAAAGTAATTTCTTGACGTTTGCTTCATATTTATCTAAATAAGCCGTCCCGCGAGAAAACCAAAATGGTGTACTCTGCGTAAAGTATCGATCCGGATCAGCTTAAGCATGCCGCGTAGGCTAACCCGGAGAGACAATTTTCACCTCCTGTGGATTTTCTGTTTCAGGAATCATTACTCTATACCTCTATCCCACTGAGTCGGAATGTGTCGGCCCGGATTAGCCTGCACGGATTGCGCAGGCTGATCTGGATCGATATATTACGCAGAGGTCATTATGTTGGTTTTCTCACGGAACTGCTCAAATAAGCAAAGTTTGGTAATTTAGGGTCGAATTAACCCGCCGGTTTTTGAATAATTTAAAATTACATTGAAGAGCAACTATTGGGGCTACACTTAAAGTGTGTTGTTGGAATATGCATTTAAGTCACTATGATACACCGACGGATTTAAATCAATGTAACACAAGTCGTCAATTTACGTAGAGTCGAGTAGACCCCCAATCGCCAGGCTCACAGTTATCCTAACAGTGCTTCATAGAAACCAACATAACCTGAACACTTTAACTACCGAATTACACAAAGTCGAATCTTCCATGTCGAAAATTGGACCACTCCATTTTTTGTCCAACAGGATATTTGGTAACATGTTATGTCTAAGTGGTAAACAATGCAGATTTCAGATAACGAGCTGTCTCTCAGCTGAATCTGCGTTGTTTGCAAAATGCTTTAATTGCCTTTGGCACCACAATGCTACTGACAAGAAATGTCTTCTAAACCTTCTATGACTTATTGGCGAACCTTGCAGAGCTGGATCAGACCATTTGGATGCGCTCACCAGTCGCATTAAGTTTTGTTTTTGTACAGCGCCTGATCCGAGCCGACACATTCCTTCTCATGGGAATAGAGGTATAGAGTAATGATTCCTGAAACAGAAAATCTCACATGAGGCGAAAAGTGTCTATTCGGGTAAGCCTGTGCTGCATGATTAGGCTGATCCGGGTCGAGACTTTACACAGAGTCCAGAATGTTGTCTTTCTTGCGGGACGGCTCAATTATGATTTGATAATTTTTGGTATTTTTGCCTTGTCTAATAGTGCAAATAGAGTTTATGAAAAACATTTTTGGCCCAGCCTGATTGTGTTCTAAAGGACAGTAACCGTCATCAAGTAGTGATTTCTTTCCTGCATAAAACCTGTCCACCTCCCATTATTTTGGGTTATTTTAAAGTTGAGAGGTAACCCTTGTCAATGATATATGCTGTTCTTTCTGTAAAACTTGAAGGATGTGTGACATTTAAGGGTTGAAATTAGTTGATTTACATTGAAAAAAAGAAGGAATTTAATTTGTATTCTTTGATATATAGTAGTTTGCCAAAGAAACCGCAGTGTAAGACTTCTTTTTACAGCGCACGTTTAAAAAAAAACATCATCGGAAGAAATTGCGTTTCTGGCACAGAAGAAAGGAACATCACAAAGTATTACAGTACAATACAGTGGAGAAATGGGAAATGATTCACGATCATTTTACCTGATGTGATGTTTTGAGTCATATGAATGAAACAGATCATTGTTTATTTCCAACTCTAATATACTTCAACAATAACCTGTTGATGTCATACATTTTTTTAGATAGGAAAGTGTAACAGAATACTCTAAATTATTAAATGCACCATGTACAGTAAGTGGGGAGTCCGCCGTGGTCGGTTGGTTAGCGTAGGGGATTTGAAACCGAGAGTCTTGGATTCGATCCCCAGTCGCGGCACGACGGTCATGGTGCAGTGCCCTTATGCAGAGCACATTTCCTAGCATAGAACTGGTTTGTCTACCCAGGGATCATGAATAAGTGAACTATCGCAGTGTTATAACTGAAATATTGTTGAAAGCGGCGTTAAATCCAAATAAAACAAAACAAAACAGTTAGTTGGAAACTGAGAAACTAATCATGAACCCTCTACCTGATGCGATGTTTTAAATCATATGAATGATATAATGCATGAGTAAAATGTTCATGCAGCAATGTGTATACATGTAAAAAGGGACGGCTTATTCTTCTGTGTTACTCAGCTAGCTTTTTAGTATTTAACCCTTTTCCTCATACGAAAATTCTGCAGCAGACGACTTTCAACATATTTTGTCAAATAAAAAGAAAATCTCTTTAATTGAATGGATAACCTATGACTAAAGGTGGAAAACATTGTGGCAAAAGGAGAAATTGCTCGTTTTGAGTAATTTCTTCTTTTTGCAATATGGTTTCAAAAATCCGTCTGCTGCAGAGGCGTCATAAAGCGTCTATATGAGGGAAAGGGTGAACATGGTAGAGCATTCGACCATTAACCTCAGAGTCAGGTCAGGTTACATCTTTAATGACTGTTATGAAGTCATTAAACGCTAGAGCTTTATAGAAAAATATTCGAGAATGTATCGTAATTCTCAGTCCTTGGAATACAGTTTTTCTCGATTGCTTGGGAAGATTGTTGTGTGGAGTACAGGTGTGAGAAAACCAGGAAATCTATATAACAATTTGTAACCTTAAATTGTGTAATGAGTATTCAAAATTATCCTGTCAGTGAGTACCCACCACTTAGAGTTATCTTGTAAGATAGATACTGTGGGAAGCGACAGTTTATACATTTTATGCCAAAACCTCCGAATGTCAGTTTACTCATGACATGCGCCCGTATAATAAAAGAATAATTAGTATGCAGATTGTGAAGCAAGTTTTCACTTTAACTCTTTCAGCGCCGAATTGTTTAAAGTAGACTCTTCCATGTTCAAAATCGGGTGTGTCCATTTCTCAATTTATGAAAGTTTTGGACTATTTTGGTAACTAAAAGGCAAACAATGCTGATTGTAGGTTACGAGCTGTCTCACCTGAATCTGCATTGTTTGCAAAAACCTCAATATTGTCTGTGGCGCTGAAAGAGTTAAGACAAAAAGGTTCATTTTAAGGGTATTCATGAGTTAGTTTGGATCTATTAATTTCTTTTTTTTTCTATAAAATAGTCACGATACAAGTGCAAGAAAGTCTCAAAATACACCTTAGCCGAAATATCGCAGAAACGGCGTTATTCTCAAATTGCTTCATCAATTAAAATATGGTAATTTTAAACCAACCCTTTTTTGGAACAAAGGACTACCGATACTTCACCAACAAGGAAGTTTGCGTAATTTGTAAGTTCTTTCCTACAGTGTTGACAATATTAATGTTTTTATCAAATGTCAAACGTTTTTGCTCTAGAAATATGAGTAGTTAATGTCTTGCGATATTTATATGAAGGAACACATATATTCGTTCTATCAAGTGTACGGCTATGTAAGGTAACTTGTTTCATATAACCATGTAACAGCATTTTAAACGTTTGGAATAAAAAGAAAACCTCGCAGTTGTTTAGTATAGCAAATACACTTGAGCAGTGTTTCAGGAAAACCAACCTTATTGTAACTCTTACAGACGTGGCAAAGCAGGTGCTTGTTCTCTCATACAGTGATATCCGATTGACAAGCTCTAAACATAGCATGACTCTATTCTGTTAACAATAGAGCCATTAATCACATTTTTTAATTTAATCATATGCAGAATTTATAAACCTACCAAGTTAATATTTATCCTGCACCAAATGAAAAAGAGAACATTGTGGACTGAGATCGGTGTGCATATTGATACAGTATTACAATTTCTCTCTCTCTCTTTCCCGTCTCTCCCTCACTGCATCATGTCTCGTGACAATTGCATGTTTACTGTTTATTGTTTTTCTCGTGTACTATAATTGTGGTTTGAGATAATACAGGTTGTGTTGTGTTGTGTCCTGATAATGGTTGTGATACGTTTCTTGAGACCTTCTTAGACCTTCTTAGACTAATTTGCTAAAACATCAGAGTGATACCATTACTATTTTTGTTTGTTTTTCTGTTAAAATTATCCTGTAACATATTTAACCCTTTCCAATTTGCAAACGCATTCTAACGTTTATGAAGCAGACAACTTTTGAAACCATTGTGGCAAATGAAGACATTTATCATGATGAGCAATGTCTCCTTTTGCCAAAATGATTTCAACTCTTTTCAATAATTATAATTTTATTTGTTTTGATTTTACAACTTTTTGCCTTGACGTTCTTAATGTCCTCTGCTGCATATTTGTTGTATGAGGGAAAGGGTTAAGCCGAGGAAGGCGAAGAGATGTCTTACGTAATTTACAAGTTATAAATCAACTATCGAACATAAACCAGGTACAGGGTACTTTATAGTTTGAATGTTGTCTAATAATCTAGCCATTTGGCTTTTCTGAACGTTTTCTGACAGGGATTGGTCTTATGAGATTGTGCGCGGATGCACAAGCTTGAATAAGACGCTAATATTCGTATCTGCAACTAGAACCGTTTTCACATGGCTCGACTCATTAAAGTAATATAGGAAACAATGTTTACAATATTTTGTTTCAAATTATGAATCGCGTGTGAATATTTAGCCCACGTTCGCTTGACATCGGAGCCTTTTGGCCTTTGTTCGATTTTTCGAGGTTATTGAATGTTACCTATATGATTTATGTGCGTAATAACGCGAGATAATAATCTCATTACAAGCTAAAAGCTATGTAACCCTTCGCTACACAAAAACGGATATTTTTCTTCATTTTGCATAACCCGATATTAACGTGGCCAACCATTTACATTGGCCGCGATCCCTTAATCCTTTCTCACATACAACAAATCTGTAGCAGACGACTTTGAAAATATCTAATCAAAAATGTGGAAAATCTCCATTAATGACACTTTAGTTATTGAATAGATTTGAAAGCATTGTTGCAAATTGTGAAATTTCCCATCATGAGCAATTTCATCTTTGCCACAATGTTTTCAAAAGTCGCTATATGTCAAGGAATACAAAGCTGAGGTGGTTAACATGCAAAAATAATCTCGTTTCGATGGATCGAAGCTGGTTTTCACGGGGAAGTATTGAGACTTACGAGATTTTTGCTAAACAGATTTCTGTTTCGGAACCTATATCGTTCTGGTCAAAGACAAGTAAATGATTTCTTTCTTTATTTCCATGTAAATTAACACATTTCAACCCTCATTTGTCTTATTTCATTCAATGTTTACAGCAAGAACACCTGATATCATTGACAAGCGGTAATTGTCATATTTAAAAGAATACAAATAGTATTTTTTATACCAGAAAGAAAAGAAATATCAGTATAGATGGTCCCCACCATCTTGCACACAATAAGTCTAGACCAAAACTGGGTTTCAACTTACTTTATGTGCAGTTAAAATTCCAAAAATTATCAAATGAAACAGTTCCAGTGCATCGTATTCATAATTACAATGAATTGAAAGTCATTGTTACATATTCAATTCAGTCAGATGAAGAAATACAGTTATGTTTACAAAACACAGGAATCTTGTAACTTTTTGACTATCAGCAACCTGCACGCGTATGTATTTGGTTACATTGGCGTCCTTGTCATCCGTTACAAGTCTTAAGGTGCGTCTGAATCTTTGATTTAAAACAAAAGCAATAAGAATGTTGCTTAAATGAGCAGGGCGTAAAGTTCCCCAAAAAAAGCAACAGTTGTTCTTTAAAGAGACACGTGTCTTTCTATATGTGTATTCATAGCGAGTACTACATTGTTAGTTTTAGTAATATATTTTAACAAATAAAAATGCAGGTACATTATGTTATCACATGACGTTGCTTGTATCCCATGTAATATACCCATTACGTATTTCTTTATATACAACGTGTGTAATATAACATGACATAATACTAGTAAAATGACGTCACGTCATCGTTTTGACGTCATACGTTAGTCACTTTGGCGCCAAAACCCGTACATTTCATCTAGAAATATTGTAAACGTTAAGTACATTTTTATCGAAATACGCCTCATAAGTCACTTTATGTGATAGATATAATATCTCATGAGTGTTATTTATTATTCCTTTTAATAAACTAAGCTGAATATGACCTCGGGAATAATTATTTGTGGCATTGTTATACGATTTACTGACGAAATTAAAATAGCTTTGGAAAACCCGATTTTCTTTGTGTGTTTTCGTCATGTGATAAAAAGAATCTGACATTCGTTGTCATTTCATAAAGTTTTATTAAACTCGTCCAAGAAATTTATTATTAAGCTCGCCAAAGGCTCGCTTAATAAAAAAAATCTTTAACTCGTTTAATAAAACTTTATATAAAATGACAACTCATGTCAGATCCTATATATATATTATGCAAGCGTAGTAACGAGGTTTCAGCAACTTTGTCCAATATCTAAACACGTATGAAAGCCGAGCCCCTGGGAGCTCAATCAATTCGGACGCGGCGGACGCGGGCTGTCAATCGAGGGGTTGTTAGTTCGACCCCCTGACGCGACCACGAGTCTGTCCGACGTTTGACAAAGATCAATACTTTCATTCGTTTTCCAACTACGCTAACAGTCGATGTGGAAAAGAAGCCAGTTACTGAGAAGGAATGTTTTGTGGAGTGCAGGTATATCAGAAAGCCAGGAACCATATTGATGGGTTTAACTTGCCAAAGTGGAATCACTAAATTATCGTTGTCAATGACGTTAAACTCCAATCAAGCAATCCATTAAACACGTGGGAGACCCACCAAGGAAACACAGACTTTCGGATAATTGAGATCAATAGATATACAGATAAGTTCATACGCGGTTAAAGCAAAATCGGTCAATTTAACGGAATTGAAAAAAAGTGTTTCAACCTCTTTATATCATATGGTCGTTGTGTTAAGATTGATTGGTTGGTTGTTTGGTGTTTTAAGCCGCTTTTAAATAGAGGATATTACATGAGTGGTCATTCAATACGACATTTTATTAAACGAGTTTATTAAAATATTTTGTATTGAATGACCACGAATGTTATATTCTATTTATATCATAAATTCCAATTCGACGATTATTAGCTCAAAATATATATAACGTCGCTATATATAGCGCGGTCGATTTCAATGCTTTTCATTATGACGTTACGTAGCATTGTTATTACACTAGTTGAATACGCAATGTATTCATTGGCTTTATCACACTCCCGGCGACGTCATTTATGATATAAATTGTGTTCAGTTATATCACGGCGTTTCCTAGGTAAGTTACCAGTACCACTGGTCCATTTATCTTGACACCAGCCAGTCAGTCGTAATGACAACCCCGCAATGTATTCATTGGCTTTATCACACTCCCGGCGACGTCATTTATGATATAAATTGTGTTCAGTTATATCACGGCGTTTCCTAGGTAAGTTACCAGTACCACTGGTCCATTTATCTTGACACCAGCCAGTCAGTCGTAATGACAACCCCGCAACCCTGAGCATCAAGGAGGGCAACAATTACTACCACTTTTAAAGTATTTGGTATTAACCCGGCCGGGGATCGAACCCACTACCCCTGCATCCGAGGCGGACGACGCTCTAACACTACACTTATAGCATCTAAAGTGACTACATACCCCGCATAAAGAAAAATATAAGGTAAATGTGAATTAAAGTATTACTGTGTTTTAAGTAATACTCTGAATGAAATGTTTGTTTAATGGCCCTTTCATGCCTGTTGTTTTTCATCCACATACTATTTATGTCAGAAGGACCTTCACCATTTGTCATCCAGCAAAATAGACACCCTTCACGCATCTGGAGACCGATTATGAACATAGAATGATGGCATAAGTATGTTATTTGATTGTAAAAGTCGTAAATACAAACGAAGCTATCCTTTTGTCATAATATTTTCAATTTGGTATAACAAAGTTTTCTCACAGTCTCCCAAACATTGTCATCGGTTAACCCGAAAGCAGAGGCTTCTCTTGAAATATCATACGAGGTAAACGATATCAAAGCATGCAAAACATCTTTAGAATTTAAACATTTTGTCAATTATCTAATCTTTCTATCCTTTAACATAGCGCCGTATGGGTAGCTATAGTCGGTTGCCATATAGAAAACCCATAAAGCACAAAAACTAATCATTAATGATAAGACGATCGCTGCGTGGGGTGTCGGGTTAGTTTACTATGTACAAATATATAACCTGGTTCGGATTTAGATAATCCAATTGTTACCTTTAATATCGGCCGTGGCATTAACAAAACTTACCAGGGGCGTAGCTCCCTTTAGGCACTGTAGGCACGTGCCTACACATTTTTTCTCAAAATGCCCCTAAAATGCAGCTGCCGCGATAGACATCTGCGTAATGTATCGACCAGATCAGCCTGCGCTGTCCGCGCAGACTGATCCGGCCGACACATTCCGTCTTAGGGGGATAGATGTATAGAGTAGTGATTCCTTAAACAGAAAATCCACAGGAGGCGAAAAGTGTCTATCCGGGTAGGCCTGTGCGGCATGCTTAGGCTGATCCGGGTCGATACTTTACACAGAGTCCACAATGTTGATTTTCTCACGAGACGGCCTACACATTGATTATTGCAAAGCTACGCCCCTGCCTATCATATACTTTAGCACAACCTCTGAGCAATGTGGAAGCTGTTATAATGTTAGTCAGTGTAAAGGTTGATCCGGGTTGATACTTTACGCAGAGTCCACAATGTTGATTTTCTCACGAGACGGCCTACACATTGATTATTGCAAAGCTACGCCCCTGGTTGCCTTTAATATCGGCCGTGGCATTAATCAAACTTACAGGATAACATGTTGCATACAATACATACTCGAATCTGATCAGAGTTTGAGGATGCACAGTTTAATCTAAATCTTTTCTTCGTATATTGACGTGTTGCAGCCTTAACTAACTAAATGTATGCGGATAATGTAACTTGTTGTATTATTGTCGTGTCGTAAATTGTATCATACAATACGCGTTTTGTTGTGGTCCGGTTTATTTAATATCAAAGTTTAATAAGAATCACTGGCGTTGGAACAGGAGAGGTCCATCAGAAAACCGGTAATTAAGGGACGAAATTTCCAATTTTGATTTAATTTGTACATTCATTGTGTAAGAATATTAGGCCAAAGGGGTGCATTTTGTCTTCGGTATTGACGTCAAAATAAGATGGGTACATGTATCAAAGCAGATATTATAAAGAAATCTAAAATCTAAAAATACCAGATTACACTTTCTTTCCTGATTCGTGTTTCAATAAAGGTCTTTAATAGATGATGGTATAACTATACTGTGCACATGGGTTGTAATTCATGATGACTCGTGGGTTATACTATGATTTTAAAATAGCAGATAACTGATTTTTCAGCTTTGTCATGCTTTTACTCTTTCCTACCCACAGACGTATTTAGACACATCCGCAACATACTAAGTTTAAAGCATTGTGGGAAAAGGAGAAATTGTTTGTATCGAGCAAATTCCTCATTTGCCACATTGTTTTCAATAATTACATTTTTGGTTGTTTGTGAATTTTCACCGAAGGCCGCCGGCTGCAGATTTGTTGTATGTGGTCAAGGATTGATACTAGTATCACCGTATTGATTAGACAACATAGAGGGACGTTTCTATCAGTTACACTCAACGGTATGAACGTCTTCGCTTTATGATCGCCAACGATAGAGAGACGTTTGTATCATAGACACTCGCTGGTATGAACGTCTTCGCTCCTTCATCGACTACGATAGAGGGAGATTTGTATCATAGGTACGCAGTGGTATGAACGTCGTCACTCCCTGAAAGACAACAATAGAGGTATGTTTGTATCCTAGACACTCGCTGGTATGTAGGTCTTCGCTCCTTGATCGACTACGATAGAGGGACGTTTGTATCATAGGCATTCAGTTGTATGTACGTCTTCGCTCCTAAATCAATAACGATATAGGGACGTTTGTATCATAGACTCTCAGTAGTAAGTACTTCTTCGCTGCTTGATCGACAACGATATAGGGACGTTTGTATCATTGGCACTCAGTGGTATGTACGTCTTCGCTCCTAAATCAATAACGATATAGGGACGTTTGTATCATAGACTCTCAGTAGTAAGTACTTCCTCGCTGCTTGATCGACTACGATATAGGGACGTTTGTATCATTGGCACCCTTTGACATGTACGTCTTCGCTGCTTGATCGACTACGATAGAGGGACGTTTGTATAATTGGCACTCAGTGGTATGAACGGCTTCGCTCCTTAATCGACTACGATAGAGGGACGTTTGTATCATAGGCACTTAGTGTTATATAAGTCTACGCTCCTTTATCGACAACGATAGAGGTATGTTTGTATCATAGGCATGCAGTGGTATGTACTTTTCCGCTCCTTGATCGACAACGATAGAGGCACGTAAGTATCATTGGCACTCAGTGGCTGGTACGTCTTCGCTCCTTGATCGACTACGATAGAGGGACGTTTGTATCATATGCATTCACTACGCTAGAGGGACGTTTGTATCATTGGCACTCTTTGGTATGTACGTCTTTTCTCCTTGATCGACAACAATAGAGGTACGTTTGTATCATATGCATTCACTACGCTAGAGGGACGTTTGTATCATTGGCACTCTTTGTTATGTACGTCTTTTCTCCTTGATCGACAACAATAGAGGTACGTTTGTATCATATGCATTCACTACGATAGAGGGACGTTTGTATCATTGGCACTCTTTGGTATGTACGTCTTTTCTCCTTGATCGACAACAATAGAGGTATGCATTCACTACGATAGAGGGACGTTTGTATCATTGGCACTCTTTGGTATGTACGTCTTTTCTCCTTGATCGACAACAATAGAGGTACGTTTGTATTATATGCATTCACTACGATAGAGGGACGTTTGTATCATTGGCACTCTTTGGTATGTACGTCTTTTCTCCTTGATCGACAACAATAGAGGTATGCATTCACTACGCTAGAGGGACGTTTGTATCATTGGCACTCTTTGGTATGTACGTCTTTTCTCCTTGATCGACAACAATAGAGGTACGTTTGTATCATATGCATTCACTACGATAGAGGGACGTTTGTATCATTGGCACTCTTTGGTATGTACGTCTTTTCTCCTTGATCGACAACAATAGAGGTATGCATTCACTACGATAGAGGGACGTTTGTATCATTGGCACTCTTTGGTATGTACGTCTTTTCTCCTTGATCGACAACAATAGAGGTACGTTTGTATCATATGCATTCACTACGATAGAGGGACGTTTGTATCATTGGCAGTCTTTGGTATGTACGTCTTTTCTCCTTGATCGACAACAATAGAGGTACGTTTGTATCATATGCATTCACTACGCTAGAGGGACGTTTGTATCATTGGCACTCTTTGGTATGTACGTCTTTTCTCCTTGATCGACAACAATAGAGGTACGTTTGTATCATATGCATTCACTACGATAGAGGGACGTTTGTATCATTGGCACTCTTTGGTATGTACGTCTTTTCTCCTTGATCGACAACAATAGAGGTACGTTTGTATCATATGCATTCACTACGCTAGAGGGACGTTTGTATCATTGGCACTCTTTGGTATGTACGTCTTTTCTCCTTGATCGACAACAATAGAGGTACGTTTGTATCATATGCATTCACTACGCTAGAGGGACGTTTGTATCATTGGCACTCTTTGGTATGTACGTCTTTTCCCCTTGATCGACAACAATAGAGGTACGTTTGTATCATATGCATTCACTACGATAGAGGGACGTTTGTATCATTGGCACTCTTTGGTATGTACGTCTTTTCTCCTTGATCGACAACAATAGAGGTATGCATTCACTACGATAGAGGGACGTTTGTATCATAGGCACTTAGCAGTATGTACGTCTCGTTTCTTGATCGACAATTATAGAGGAATGTTTGTATATTATACACTCAGTGGCATATACGTCTTTCCTCCTTGATCGACAACAATAAAGGTTCGTTAGTATCACAGACCAGCAGTGGTGAATAAGTCTTTGCTTCTTGATCGGTCTATGTTCGACAACGATAGAGGGTCGTTTGTATAATAGGCACTCACCGTTATGTACGTCTTCGCTCCTTGATCGACAACAATAAAGTTACGTTTGTATCACAGACACTCATCGGTGAATAAGTCTTCGCTCCTTGATCGACAACAATAAAGTTACGTTTGTATCACAGACACTCATCGGTGAATAAGTCTTCGCTTCTTGATCGACAACAATACAGTGGAGGCACGTTTGTATCACAGACACGTCTTCTCTACTTGATCGACAACAATAGAGGTACGTTTGTATCATATGCATTCACTTGTAAGAACGTCTTCGCTCATTGATCTACAACGATAGAGGGGTCTTTGTATCAAATAACACTTAGTAGTATGTTCGTCGTCGCTCCTTGATCGACAACGATAGAGGAACGTTTGAATGATGGGTACTCAGTGGTATGTACGTCTTCGCTCCTTGATCATCAACGATAGAGGGACGTTTGAATGATATAAATCAGTGGTATGTACGTCCATCTCCGTCATCTCATACTTTCGGCCATTATACAACTTTAAAAAAATACTCTGTTTAGGTAAATTACAAATTCAGTATTAGATTTAAATAATTCATACGAACGCATTGCAGTTGGAAGCCTGGACACATTTTTTTAATCAACTTATTTTTTCGGAGATGGCTGATTAACCTGGGTCTTGACCTAGATGTTATACTAATGATCAAGATTGTAGACCAATCAAATGTTGTATCTAATGAATAATGTCGAAGAAATACAAGAAATGAAACGTTTTGGTTGGTTCATAGTTAAGTTGGCGATCCTACGAGAGGCACTATTAAGATGAAGTTTTAAAATGAAATGTTCTGCATACTAACTTTTAATTGATTTCCTTAAGAAATAAATTCCAGTGTCAAAACTTAGTGAAACCGTATGAAATATAATATTTAAGAACAAAATATTAATTACTTTTGAAACATGATAAGTTTTCAGTTATGTATCATCCATTGAAACTTATACACCTCTTGGGAGGCTCGCGTAATCTCAAGTCATGTGGCGATGGGCGAATAGACTTTGGTAAACACATAGATTATTGCGCAAATTTGCAAAATATGCGCATGTTCCATTTCTTAGTGTTTTTTTCATATTGATCACCGTTTATCTTTGTAAATATAGTTATTGTTAATTTTGAATGGTACGTATATATTTATTAATAGAGTGTTTTTGTTTGAAAGTGTTATAATCGTGGTAAATCGGAGACCACCATCAGGCATCATGCATTGTATCCAAATAAACACTGTTCTTGAATCTTTCTTTGGACTTTTGACGAATAATGCTGAGCCAGATTAGACTGTGTGGATGCTCAGGCTAATATTGATCTACACTGGTCGCAGAAGGCTTACTGTTGGTTTTCGCCGAGCACCGTTCAGCTGTTATGAAGGCAAAATCGAATAGATATTTTGGTAGCGCATTAGACTCATATGTCTGTGCGGAGTCTCCGAGAAACAAATAAATATTATATTATAAAAAAACGTTTTCCATCTTAAACTCTAAATCGGTATAGAGTATCAGAAACCTGAAAGTAAAATGACCTGTTGTGCGTGCGTGTTCCTTTGTTACACACAATACCGTTAAACTGTTCGTGGTCACAAGTGTTTGTATTATTGCTATTGTGTATGGATAGGATTTCTTTTTAAATAAAAGTAATACGATTGATATTGGTATGCTAAAATAGATACACCGACAAAAAACATCACTGATTGAAATCATAAATGAGCCCGTACATGCGAAAAGGTATACGTTGGCATTTCTATGTACAGATCAGCCTCGACTTCTTCTCCCTCTAATCAGAATTCACACACGTAAACAGAAACTTCTAACAATTTTATGTGAGTAATATATGACCAATGAAGATCACGATTAGTCTGTGAAGATACACATGTTGATAGAGATTTTCACTCTTTCCAAAAGCTATCTTGTACATTTTCCTATGGACTGGCACCGCGCCTTCAATGTCTGCTTCCCTTTATATGAGTCAAAGATGGAAATTGCTGACTAAAGACTTGTGGGAATATGTCCATTATCAAATACTTATTTGAGAAAAGGGCAACCGTGACAGACCCCACTTTCTTTTTAACATATCGCAATTTTTAATGTTACTCAGCTCATTGTAGGCACTCTCGCGAAACTTAAGAATATAAATGTATCGACCTCGATCAGATGAAGCCATTCACTTTTTGATACGCGTGTGCCAAATTTTCGGTTTGTTTTATAAAAATTCACGAGAACTCCATGTACACACACATCTTTACAGGCTTCTGAGCCACAAATGTAATTCCCAAAACAACAATAATTACCTCCCGTGTCGAACATTTTGATAGACAAATTGATAAGCATAAATAGATAGAGGATATTACATGAGTGGTCATTCAATACGATATTTTATTAAACGAGTTTAATAAAATTTAGTATTGAATGACCACGAATGTTATATTCTATTTATATCATAAATTCCAATGCGACGATTATTAGCGCAAAATATATATAACGTCGCTATATAGCGCGGTAATTTTCAATGCTTTTCATTATGACGTTACGTAGCATTGTTATTACACTAGTTGAATCACAGGCGTCCGAATTTCTATCACAGAAAAACATGCGGAAAAAATACTCAATACCTCGTTAAAAAACTAAAAACGTCTCTCTATATTGTCTATACGCTTTGATAAAAATGATCGTAATAATACGGGGAATTCCTCACGTGTTACTATAAATAGCCCCTCTATACGTCCATATAGTGTAATAATAATGACAAGGTGTGCAACGGTGTTTTACCCCCTCGCTCGATTCGGGCTATAATTTCCCGCAGAAAAACGTCTTAAACGACCCGGTCCCAGGTTGAGACAGGTTCATAAATGATTTTTCTCGTGATCCACCACATCAATACTTGCCAACCGACAAATACGCCGGCGTATTTAAGCTTAATGTTCATTATATTTGGAAATTTGCAGTTGTCCTTAACGCCATGCGCTGTCGTCACAATTTGCAACATTCCGCAGCGACAGATTAATCAAACAACGGTTTAAAACACGGGGAGAGAGACTTTTTGAGTTTTTTTACGAGGTATTGAGTATTTTTTCCGCATGTTTTGCTGTGATAAAAATTCGGACGCCTGTGGTTGAATACGCAATTTATTCAATGGCTTTATTACACTCCCGGCGACGTCATTTATGCTATAAAGTTAGTTTATAAGTAATAAGGATGACAATAAAAAGAATACAGAACTCATGTTTGGCAACCATATTTTTTTTAAGCTATTGTATCTTCTGATTGAATCAGTTTTTAGATTTTATTAAACGCAATTAAATATTTGATGAAAAACTTTAAGTCTGAGAAGTATATCCCTGTTTTAAAAAAATGTACTAATGGGAAAACAGAATTTTGTTACACAGATGACGATAAAGCCAAATGTTTAAATGATTATTTTGTCTATGCTTCAAACCTTGAGGACTCTCATACTGTTTAACCATGTTTTGTGTCAAACGTGACTCAACACTTTCTAATGTACTGATGTAGGTCTCATTTCTCATAATGTACTTAAAATGTCCGGTTTACAATATCAGAACCTCTTTGTATGTCATTCCCAGAATCTTGGAAATTAGCCAATGATTTACTTCAGTTTAAAAAGGGTGAAAACATACTCCTTAAATGTATCGCATTTCGTTTTTGTCGATTTGATAAGGAAAATACATGGAAAGATGTAGGTGTCTATAAGTATTTGGATAATTATCTTATAAGTAAAACTCATTTTTACAACGAACAAACTAGGTTTTTGACAGGCCATTCTACCCTTTACCAATTAATTGAACTTTACCATAAAATTGTTCAGTTTTTTCATATAAAATCACATACATGTGTAATAGTCCGCGATATTTCAGAAGCATTTCGTAGAGCTTTTCACAAAGCTTTATTGTTTAAAAAGGGGAGATACACAAGGTATAGAGGGAAGGTTTCACAATTGGATATCTGAGTATTTGAATCATAGACAACAAAGGGCAAACATGCTTCTCAAGGTGTACACCAAGGATCAGTTCTTGGTCTCATTTTATTCCTAATCTACGTTAATGCTATTACTGAAATCAGTCTTAGTATAACACGTTTGTTTGTAGATGATATGTCATTGGCTTCAACAGCTACAGACATCAACGACGTACAAGGTATTTGAGATCATGGTCTAACAATGGTTTCTGAGTGATCGAAACAGTGCTTAGTAATGTTTAACCCCGACAAAACAGAGGTGTAACCAAGAAACGCATTGCCTTGTTTGTAATGAAACTTTTTAGAATACTACCGAAAATCAAAAACGTTTACATGTCACTCTAAGTGATACTTGAAAGTCATACTTGTAAATACTAAACTTATATGAATTCTGAAAAAATAAAATAAAGATGACAGTACGACGGAAGACACTTATTATATATATTATCATAACTATTTCTTTTAGACGACCGTCCTTAGGATGTGCATCTGTTGTCTGGGACAATTGTACCCAACATGATGAAGAAAGGTTAAACAGTCTTCAAATTGAAGCTGCTAGAAATGTTATTGGCACTACCCGATGTTTTAGTCTACAAAATCAATATCGCAAAATAGGATGGCTTAAGCTAGAAAATAGACGAAAATACCTGAAATAATTCTCACATTTAAAATAAAAATCAACATAGTTCGAGATTATTTAAGTCATCTTTTGCCAAGAACCCTTAACACTACAACCTTCGCACTTTGAATTACTTTGTTAATCTTCCTAGAAGAACTGTATTTCTTTGGAAGATCATTAACACTGTGTTCCTTCTATAATTCAACTCTGGAACTTTATCTAAGAAATATTCAAACCCTCTGGATGTTTAAACGTTAATTTTTATAAACAATGTTCCTCAAACTTCCACAATACTTTTTACACGGACAACGATTTCCTTCTGTTATACATGCAGTATTCAGAAATAAAGGCTGATCTATTCCATACTTATGTCTCTGAGAGAGAGAGAGAGAGAGAGAGAGAGAGAGAGAGAGAGAGAGAGAGAGAGAGAGAATTGACTAAAGCTGTCAAGTGAGTGCGCACCACGACGTAATTTGTAAGACATGCTGCCCGACTGAATAAAATAACTCGGACATATAGTAGATTATGGTAAACAGAAGCACATTAAACAGAAAGTACATTATACATCGACAATGCGAGCAACGGGAATAATATAAATGATCTGAAAAGTTCACAAAAAGGTATCGAATTATTATTAAATTTTGATTGTTGAAATGCCATGAAACCAGGCAAGATGAACTTTAGATTGCCAATTAAGAAACGAAATACACAGTTCTAGAATGTCATCGGAAATGTGTGACTCATTTCAAATGAAGAAATTGAAAAAACTATTACTGCATCAACTTATGCATCCTACCCCCTTCCAGTATTTGATTTAAATGGTTATCAGCTATGGTCATAAGAGCCAGTGCATAGGGAAATGGTACAACGTTGGCATTTATGAACAGTAGTCCTATTAGAATCTACACAAGTCGACAGAATCTTCTAACACGTATGTAAGTAATACATGTATGTGAACAGTGTAGTTCCTGATCATGTCCGGCCTTATATCATACTTAGTCGTGTTTGAAAATAATATTTCTGATTCACTAATAACTGTTACTTTATCTTTTATATAATTAATCGGTGAAATCCTACAACGTGTGTGCCTAACAAGACTGACATTTAGTTCCCCAAGATAAAACTTCTTGTCTAGCACCCAAGGTGCTACCTGACCTTTACGAAAGGCTTCCGCTGAGTGGATTCGTCTTTCGTTTGCAAATGTCAGACTCCATTAAGTTTGATTGACAATTTCCCTGATGAAGACGACATTTGGCACATTTAGTACAGAGAGTACTTTTGAAAACATTGTTTGGAAATAAGCACGTTATCAATTATGTATCAAAATTATATCGTCAATCGTCCAGATAGTACGTCTTCGCAAACTACATGTTCACAAATAATCAAATTAAGAAGCGGATATGGTCAGATAAAATAAAGTCTTCAACGAAATATGGTTGTCAAACGCAATTTACTTTGTGATGCATAAGTGTCACATATTCTATTCAATTTACTCTATTAATGGTTATCATATTTGCCTATCTAATTGACCAACACAGACAAATGAGGTCATTATTGTAGTTCTGTTACCTATGTATTTTCAACTATGTATCAAAAACACTCTTTCAACTCCTTTGCCTATATCTTCATTGACTACACGTATTTTTGGACGGGAGATTGAATCGTAACGAAATGTGCCACGTTTTGGGTAAAAGAGATCTTGTTGTCAGAAAAGTATTGAAGATGTACGAAATATCGTCAAAACGGGTGATAAACATTAACATTTCGAGGGCTTGGCGTGAAACGGTTGTAACTAAAATTGGTATTTTTTTACCCAGGTGACTTACCTCGCCATAAATTCTTTATAAGCGTTAAATCATTTTTCTTGGTAAACAATGGAAATTTAGGTACCATTGCTCGTTCTAAACCAAGATTTTCAAAATGGGTTTTTAGTTACAACCGTTTCACGCCAAACCCTCGATTTAATAGTATACTGAGTTAGTTAAAAAATTGAGGAAAATAATTCAATCGACATTTGTAGACTGGCAAGTGTACCGTCATGCTCTTGGGTTATTTACCTCCGCGCTCGGCATGTAAACTGGCAAGTGTACCGTCATGCTCTTGGGTTATTTACCTCCGCGCTCGGCATGTAAACTGGCAAGTGTACCGTAATGCTCTTGGGTTATTTACCTCCGCGCTCGGCATGTAAACTGGCAAGTGTACCGTCATGCTCTTGGGTTATTTACCTCCGCGCTCGGCATGTAAACTGGCAAGTGTACCGTCATGTTCTTGGGTTATTTACCTCCGCGCTCGGCATGTAAACTGGCAAGTGTACCGTCATGTTCTTTGGTTATTTACCTCCACGCTCGGCATGTAAACTGGCAAGTGTACCGTCATGTTCTTGGGTTATTTACCTCCGCGCTCGGCATGTAAACTGGCAAGTGTACTGTCATGCTCTTGGGTTATTTACCTCCGCGCTCGGCATGTATACTGGCAAGTGTACCGTCATGTTCTTGGGTTATTTACCTCCGCGCTCGGCATGTAAACTGGCAAGTGTACCGTCATGTTCTTGGGTTATTTACCTCCACGCTCGGCCATGTAAACTGGCAAGTGTACATGCATGTTTTTGGGTTATTTACCTCCGCGCTCGGCTGTACAGCAATTTTTTCGAGCAGATCAATAAATACCATGTCCCGAAACAAACAGTTTAACATGTGGCGGTTCGAATTCATACACACTTAAAGAG
This sequence comes from Serripes groenlandicus, assembly GCA_031761405.1. Lineage (NCBI taxonomy): Eukaryota > Metazoa > Mollusca > Bivalvia > Cardiida > Cardiidae > Serripes > Serripes groenlandicus. The sequence continues at coordinate 66,919,035 of JASEVX010000009.1, read as the reverse complement.
ATACGTGAACGATGGACTGGTCATTCCTTGACACCCATGCGTGTGGGGTTAGTAGTACGGCTGTCTCGCTGGTGTCAGGATAAACAGAGGAATACAACTGGTAACTTACCGTGGCAACACAGGTAAAACAGTTATATCGAGGGCTTGGTGTGAAACGGTTGTAACTAAAATTGGTATTTTTTTACCAAGGTTAATTACCTCGCCATTAAGTCTTTATAAGCGTTAAATCATTTTCCTTGGTAAACAATGGAAATATAGGTGCCATTGCTCGTTCTGGTAAATGGCACCTAAATTTGCATTATTTACAAAGGGGTCAAACTTGCCCCTAAACCAGGGTTTTCGAAATAGGTTTTTAGTTACAACCGTTTCACGTCAAGCACTCGACTTGTCTTTGGTCTGCTAATGCTTTAGTGGTGATTGTTGCACTCAATTCTGATCTTATTCTTTTTTCTTATTAGAATTATAAAATGTTGACATTTTAATCCTTTAAGTAACGCATGCTGTCCTAAATGGAGTGTCTCACAGTGAACTAAAATAATCGATGTACCTATGTTTGAACCATGACATTGATAAGATTGATTGCTTGGGGTTTAACGCCATTTTTAACAATTTCTCAGTTATATCACGGCGGCCAGTTCACCTACTCATGCATTTCCTGGTTTTCTCACACCAGTACTCCACACAACAATCTTCCCAAGCAACTGGCTGTTTTTCCACATATACTTAGCCCAGTGGTGGAAGACGAATGGCGTCATCGTATTATTGTATCAGTTATTACTCGACCATATTGACCTGATCATCGATAACTTATACACAACTAGTTTATCGAGCAATAGTCGCCATTTCAATTAACCAAGATGCTCGAGGATCTGGTTAATTCGCGACAATGTTTTTCAGCGGGGACATCGAAATTCTGTATCAGGTATTACTCTACCGCATTGACCTGATCCTGACCTTTGTGCAAATATATATTTGATCTTTATAAATAAAATCCGATAAGGGTTGCCTTATCAAAAGCAGTAACTTCAGCATAAATTAAATACTATTTGAAGTACGATGTTTTACATGAGTGTATCGCAAAGTACGCGTGCTCCTCTTCCCTATGTGTTATACTATGGTTGACTTCCCTATTTATTATACTATGGTTGACTTCCCTATATGTTATACTATGGTTGACTTCCCTATTTGTTATAATATGGTTGACTTCCATATTTGTTCTACTATGGTGTTCTACTATGGTTGACTTCCCTATTTGTTATAATATGGTTGACTTCCCTATGTGTTATACTATAGTTGACTTCCCTATTTGTTATAATATGGTTGCTTTCGATATTTGTTATACTATGGTTCACTTTCCTATTTGTTATAATATGGTTGACTTTCACATTAGTTATAATATGGTTGACTTTCTTATTTGTTATGAAATGATTGACTTCCATATTTGTTATACTATGGTTGACTTCCATATTTGTTATACTATGGTTGACTTCCCTATTTGTTATAATATGGTTGACTTCCCTATTTGTTATGATATGGTTGACATTTCACGCCTAATTGAGCTCCAATGTTTATTGTCATGTTTTGATAAGGCAAGCAAAATCGGATTTTATCTTTAGATATTTTTTATCAAATCTAGCATGTCAATGATGTTATCCCACGGTTATTCCTAAAAACAAAACAGTTCGATCCCAGGCCGGGTCATAGCAAAGACTGTTAAAATGGTAGTAATAGCTGCAATACTGTACGCTCAGGGTTGCAGGGTTAGAATTACGACTGACTGGCTGGCGTCAGTATAAATGAACGAGTAGTACGCTGTGATATATCTGAACAAATGTTGAAAGCGGCGAAAAACACTAAAATCGTAAAAACAAATCAATCACACACTTGACGAAAAAACATTAGTGTCTAGATACGTATCTTCCCTACATAACTCTGTATTTGCACACACAGTCAGCATTAGATTATTCGTCAAGTAATGATGAAAGCTTAGTGTGGCAGTGATCGTAGGATCCGTTGTGGCTGAGTGGTTAGCGTTGGGGATTTGGAACCTAGCGTCCCGGGTTCGATACTAAGTTGCGGCGCTGCGGTCATGGTGCAGTGCTATTGGGCAAGGCACATTTCCTAGCCTAGAACTGGTTTGTTTACCCAGGGATCATGATATAAATGAGATAATGTTAACAGTGGAGTAAACCCCATCCACCAATAAAAAACATACAGTAAGTGCCCCCTGACAGTGTGAAATGGTAAAGGAAATTTTAAATTATATCAATGGGGGTAGATAGAAACTTAAAGCGGATGAAACGATTTAGATTACTTTCTCTTTGCCGTCAGATGTCACTCACGTGGGTGGCTTGATTGGGATATGCAACGGTATGCCAGTTATGTGGAGCTGCTAAGATTTTTAACCACGGGACATTAATACTTTCCCTCATACAACACATATGGCAGCAGACGACATTCAATACATCTGGACAAACCATAAATTCACTTTATGAATAAAATCCTTATTGTTGTATAGATTTGAAAACATTTCGGAAAAATAAGAAAATGCTCGTTGTGGGCAATTTCTCCTTAAGCTACAATGTTTTCAAAAGTCACGTATGCTGCAGAGGCGTCAGACAATTTATGTTTGTTGGAAAAATCCTGCCTTAACTATTTTGGATTAACCGTTTCCCACAGTCAGACGAGTTTAAATGGCTCAGGAGTAATTGCTGATAATGAATAATTTCTCTTTTTTTCCACAATTTGTTCAATTGTATTAAATACAATCCTCTCATTTATAGAGATTTATCCTCATTTTGTTTAGATATTTTCAAAGTCGTCTGGGTACGATTTTTCTGTACTTTGGAAAGGGTTTAATAAACCAGAGTGTGCGTGAAATGGTGGCGTTCTCATAAAACAGATAATCCTCACAAGATTAGTATGGGCACGCGAAACTACAAAGCCCATAAGAGAGACATAGGTTTAACATTAAGCTCGGTATAAGCCAGGGGGATGTTATTTGCCCCCTACTGGTCATACTTTCATCCCGAAATGACAACGAATAAACCTATATCATGTCATTTCTTTTTTTCATGAGCGAATATATAATATATACCGTTTGAGCTCAATAAAAGATTATTCAATTCAATTACTCGAATTTTACATTCATGTGTCTGGTATAAGAATTAGTATATGAGCCGCTCCGCGAGAAAACCAACATTGTGGTCTCTGCGTAAAGTATCGACTCAGATCAACCTAAGCATGCCGCGCAGGCTTACCCGGACAGACACTTTCCGCCTCCTGTAGATTTTCTGTTTCAGGAATCATTACTCTATACATCTATCCCACTAAGACAAAATGTGTCGGACCGGATCAATCTGCGCGTATTGCGCAGGCTGGTCTAGGTCGATACATTTTGCAGAGGCCATAATGTTGGTTTTCTCGCGGGATTATGTGCTATGATTTTATAGTGTGCCAAAACTTAAATATAAGAAAGAACTAGACGGACATATAATATGTCGGGAGTTCCTTGTTATATCTGCACTAAACATCATGACAATAATATTGTTTATACCGGCATGCAGAACTGAATTAAAGACTGGTCGACCACCGTCAGCCCTTTTTACTCACAGTCGCATTTTTCGCATTTCGAAGAGACGACTTTTGAAAATATTGTGACAAAAGGAGAAACTGCTTATGAAGAGCAATGTATCCTATGCTACAATGTTTTCACCTCTATTCTTGCCGAGCCCCGGTAGCTCAGTCGGTAGCGACGCGGGCTGTCAATCTAGGGGTTGTGAGTTAGAATCACGGCCAACTTTCTTTCCGAGGATTGACAAAAGCCATTGCGACATGCGTCATTCGTCTGTCACCAATGAGCTAAGTCTATGTGGTAAAGCAGCCAGTTGCTTGGGAAGATACTGGTGTGAGAAAACCAGGAAATGCATGAGTAGGTGAACTGGCCGTCGTGATATAACTGAGAAATTGTTAAAAACGGCGTTAAACCCCAATCAATAAATCAATCACCTCTATTTTACAAGTATATCTTAAATTATTTCTGATGCAAAGATAAATGTCTTTGCGGTAGTAGCAAACAATGAGATTTCCAAAATGTTGTCTAAATATATTGATTCATTTGCATGTTATCGAGCAAAACGTTAGTTCTTTTTATAGATGCGAAATGCGCTACATGTATACCCCACTACACCTTGATGATTGACATCATTGAACAAAGCAGAGGACAGTGACGTAACCTGTGATTGATCGAACCTGATCTCGGTCAGGTGAATATTTACAATACAATACACTACAATACCATCCTTTACAATACTTTACTATACACTACTATACTTTACTTTACTATACTATACTATACTATACTATACTATACTATACTATACTATACTATGGAATACAATGCAATGCAATACAATGCAATGCAATGCAATACAATACAAAACAATACAATATAATACACTACGAAACAATATACGAATGAACCAATAAAGGACACCTTCGAGCATATATATGCATTTACACAAACAAGGACAATTATTGATAACAAACATATAATACATTTTATTCTTGCTCGCTTGCTCGTACGCACGCACGTACACATATATGTACATGTACACCCATACACACAACAGACGTATATAATCTAAATGACGGATGTTATAACAAGGTCAACTCTAACTATGTGTGGGACTGAATTAATTGCTCTTACTTGGAAATGCCTTCACACTGAATCGTGCATACTATGAGACATTCGTGTATAAGTCACAGTATTTACGAAACGCCCGAGGTCCGCGTTCGTTATCAAAGCATGTTACGGGAGGTACTTCAGTCACCATTCGTGACAGATCTAATTTGTTTGAGGTATTTTAAGATTTGTTGAAAAAAGGGGGTGTTAATCCATCCCAACGTGATTACTAGATGAGTTATTTTCGTATATGTTGGGTTGAAGAATACATTAGAGTAGTAAGTACTGAACATGATACAACTATGCTTACCCATCGTCAAATATCGTCACATAATCTGATCCTTCAGCAGAGCTCCAGATAAGGAGGGGTATTCAGCTCTTTTCCCACAATTTCTCTCTTATTATTAAAGCAAACCCTATGTTGTGGGTACTCAAAAGAATCGTCTCAGTGAGACGATTCTTTTGAGTACCCACAACATAGGGTTAGAGGGTCAAATAAGGATTTTAGAACATGTAAAACGCCCCTTATCTATAGTTCTGCCTTCAGTCAAGGATGTTATGGCAGATATCGAAAAAAAAACAAAAACGTCACTAAAGAGTCTGTAGCATACGCAGCTCTGGAAATATATATCGAAGACTTAATACTTATCCGGATTGCATGTAGCGACTTTCGACACAATTATTATCATAAACGCCCTTATATGTTGTCAGACTGTTGCTGAATACCTGCAACAAAATCAGTAATGTCTATCTCTGCCATTTTGTTTACACACCAAATAAAAGGCTAAACACTCATTATTAAAAACACATATAGTTGTATGACAAACAGTGTAATTAAAAATGATCTCTGCCAATGCCGCAATGCAAATATGGCAAATGACACCAAGTTCGACTGATCAATCAACGGTCTTAGTTACATTCTTCACTCACACTATTCTAGTACATTTATAATAGATGGTTGCATGACGGATTCGTTTTCTCCTTTGTTTATGATATATTCAAACATTATTTCTTCAAAAATATAAAAAAAATAATGGTTTCTTGTTTTCGTTACCGAGTAGCAACTTGTTTATTTTGCATCGATTGTGAAATGAACCGTTCCACGAGAAAACCAACATTATGGACTCTGCGTATTGTATCGACTCATATCAGCCTGTGCAGTCCGCGCAGGCTAATACGGGCCGACACATTCCGTCTGAGGGGCATAGAGGTATAGAGTAATGACTCCTGTAACAGAAAATCCACAGGAGATGAAAAGTGTCCATTCGGGTAAGTCTGCGCTGCATGCTTAGGCTGATCCGGGTCGACACTTTACGCAGAGTCCACAACGTTGGTTTTCTCGGAACAGCTCAAATAACGATGTAAGTAAAATCAATCTGAACGTCTGGTTTTTGAATCCTAAATCATGTTCATGATCTTCATTCTTACTGACTGATTGGAACTTCAAACTTATTTAATTTATATCGATTGTGAAGAAAGCTTTCAGTTGAAATTCCATCATACGACAATTCTGCAGCAGACGACTTTGAACATATTTTATCAAAACATAGAAAATCTCTATTATTGAATGGATAACCTATGACTAAAAGTGGAAAACATTGTGGCAAAATGAGAAATTGCTCGTTTTGAGCAATTTCTTTTTTTGTCACTATGTTTTCAAAAAGCCGTCTGCGGCAGAAGTGTCAGAAAGCATCTATATGATGGAAATGGTTTAACAGTATTAGCACCGTTTGTGTGGAACCCCAATGGCAGAAACCGCTCATCACGGGATTCGAACCCGGAATGAGCGGGTTCTGCCTTTGGCATTTTACGTCATCTAAAAGTAATGTCTATAATCTGTTACTTTATTGCACATTTAATTATCTCTTATCTTTCAACAATATCAGGACAGTTAAATAGTTACCTCTTATTATCACAGTCATCAATAGGGCCGTCTGTTATAAGAGATCAGTTTATTTTTGCGTTCAATTTAATCGCACAAGCGCAACAATTCCGGGTATGACAATTCTTTGACTTCGCTCATAATCTGTATCTAGACCGGTATAACAGTCCTTCTTTCTATGAAGGTCATTGCGAATAAACCACCTTGACCGGGCATCCATTGTTAGCAGATATCAAAGTAACATTTATTCTAGACACGGTTTGTACATAAACATCTGGAGGCGTAAGTCTAGCATCATTATCAATAATTACATACATCAGCCGAAAAGGTATTTTATTTCATAAAGCGAACAGTGAAGACTCTGGTGAGGATATGCAAACGCACAGGCTCATCTGGGTCTTCACCGTTCGCATATATGACGATGAACCTTTAATGTAACTGCTGGTGAAATGTTGGAAGTGAAGCCCCCACTAGTTTTACGCATATACTCCTCAGCGTGAGTCTGAAAAAGCGAAGGGACGAGACACCTTTTTGCAAGGTGCGTCTCAATTAGGTACGTCAGACAATGATGAGAGGTTGATTAAGACATCTTAACCTTTTATAACTGACGTTAAATAAACAACCCGCAAACACTGTGTCTGTGTTACGGCGCGTATTCGCCCCCGGAGACTGTGCGACAAAGACGGGGCCATTACTTAAATGGTAAAAGTTATGCAAATATCCCAAAGGAAAAATAAATATAGACATGTAATTAGTAAAATCTATGACGACCTCCACGAAAGTTTGTTTATTGTACTCTGACTGATTATGACACCATGCATACCTGCCCCACATTCGATAGACACTAAGCTGTACCGTACAATGTGAAATCCCATTTCATCCCGAAGAAGTGTTGTTGGTTTTAAACGGAATTTACTGAAAAGTACTTAGTTTTCGGGGAATTTACTGAAAAGTATTTGGTTTTCCGGGAATTTACCGAAAAGTATTTGGTTTTCGGGGAGTTTACTTAAAACAACTTGGTTTTCGGGGAACGCTACATCGACGAATTTAAAAACCCTATAGTTATGCGATTGTACTAAATAGTTTACATGTAATATATGTAATTTAAGTTTGCCATATTTATTTAAATAAAAAAAAGTATAAATAAACTTCATATAAACGCTTTCTGACGCCTCTGCAGCAGACGGATTTTTGAAAACATAGTCACAAAAGAAAGAAATTGCTCAAAATGAGCAATTTCTCCTTTTGCCACAATGTTTTTCCACTTTTAGTCATAGGTTATCCATTCTATTCTAGAGATTTTCCATTTTTTGACAAAACATGTTCAAAGTCGTCTGCTGCAGAATTGTCGTATGACGGAAAGGGCTATTTGAAACGAATGCTAGAGTCAACGAATATACAACAACATGTTCACGTTATACGAAGCTTAGATTTTAACGTCAAGTAAGATTACGTTATTGTGCCGGGTAAGCTTACGCGACTTCTATAGTTGCATACAAGAAATAAGAAACATAATGTTCAAGGAATATTAAACGTATTATATGTATTCTGGGGTAAAAGTTACGATTACTATGATTAAAAAAGGTTAAGTATTGGCCAATTAGGCAATCACTGTTTAAAAACATTTACGTTGTTGATTTTATCTATTTCTGTCTGTAGGTAATCATTACTGTAGAGATCAATATACTGACACTATTTTTATTGAAGTAAACTCTATAGTTTCATGTCAAATCATAGTAATACATTTACATGTAAACATAATTGAAAAAAAAAAACCCGCACAAATAATTACAATTAACATGACATATATACAACCAATTGAATAATTTTTTTCAAAATCGAATTATATATTCGCTCACTCACTGACGAACGCAAGCACGCTCCCACGCACATACGCACGCACACACAGACTCGCGCAAGTACACACATACACATGCACGCACGAACGCACGCACGCACGCACAGACATACATATATAAATTTCAAAATGAACTTTATTTGTCAAGATTATAGGACAGCAAAAGGCTGCATACAGGCTCGCCTGGGTATTCCCTGTTCATAAAAGCACATGGAACCGCTGGCTGCTCTGGATATACACTGGTCTCAAATTGTTAATGGATGAACCGTAAATGTGTTGTATGTTTAAACTGGATACACAGGCCTATCGGTATCGCCAATAGTAAGTGGTGTCCTTATCGACTGTGTTTCAGTAATCAATTAGAAAGTGATCTAGTACTGAAGTCCGGTCAATACTGTCTGTCTGGTTTAGGTAATTCAATGGTTTGTTTGTATCGTGTTCTACACCGCTTGGAACAGTTTTCCAATCATATCATGGAGAACTACTCCTGTCGTATCGTATCCTAACACCAGCGCTTCAGTCGTACTGATAACCCCACATTCTTAACGCCAACGGTATATGCCACTTTAACTAGTGTTAACGTTTTCGGTATGACACGACCGGGGATTGAACCCTAGTCTCCCGCTTTCCAGGCGGACGCTTTAACCATCGAGGCGGGTTTCGTTAATTCAACGTACATATTATGTGTGGTGAAAGTTGGTTTTGTCCTTTGTGCTTTAAGACCAATCCTTTTTGGTTATTTGCTGGGCCCAGAAAAAACTCTGGTACCCAGTTTTGAGGAACCAGTCCACATTGGAATATAAGATGTGCCAGTTGGACTCGAAGCAAGACAGACGTGATTTGACATTGACTTTGACTGATTACTGTGACAAGATATATTCTTTAACCCTTCCCCCCATATAGACGCTTTCTGACGCCTCTGCAGCAGACGGCTTTTGAAAACATGATGAGCAATTTCTCCTTTTGAGCATTTTTTTTCTTTTGTTTTCCACTTTTAGTCATTGGTTATCCATTCAATTATAGAGATTTTCCATTTTTTGACAAAATATGTTCAAAGTCGTCTGCTGCAGATTTGTTGTATGTGGGAAAGGGTTAAGACCAAGCAAATGATGATATAGTACAGGTTATACAGATAGCTGCGGATGAGTGGACACAATAATGGTGTCAGAAGTAACACAGAACCCTTGTAAGGTCGTTCCATTTTGTTGTTTTTCCCAAATTTGTATTTACCCGTATCCTGCAGAATTCCAGCAAACGTTATCATCGCCCCCTGGTGTTTGAACAATCCCAATATATGTATGAATGAGACATGGACGTTCAGGCTCGTGTTCGTCTACGTTGTGCGCAATTACACTTTCCCTCAGTCTCAAAATATCGGCAGCAGACGACTTTGAAAACGTCTACTAAACACATATGGAAATTCTCTATAATTGAAAACATTGCGTCTATTGGCAGGAAAGGGTTAACCCTTTCCCTAATACTAAAATTATGTTGCAGACGTCTTTCAAAACATCTAGGTCAACAAATAGACACTCTCTAACAATGGACGTGGTAATACAAAAAAAAACCATGAATGGGTTTTTTCGCTTATAGTTAACAGGTGTGAGATTTTTTTTTTTTTTTTTTTTTTTCAATAACCCATGAAGCTTTCTGAAATGAAACTGGAAAAATCCATGGGGGCCGCCATTTTGGATATGTATAAAAGGCAGACGTAAAACACAGATTGAAAATTATTGTCGTCTTTTTAATCATTTTTTTAAATCGGTATTTTGGGTATGTATAAAATGAGCAGAAAAACACGGATTGAAAATTATTGTCGTCTTTTTAATCATTTTTTTTAAAAATCGGTATTTTGGGTATGTATAAAATGAGCAGAAAAACACGGATTGAAAATTATTGTCGTCTTTTTAATCATTTTTTTTAAAATCGGTATTTTGGGTATGTATAAAATGAGCGGAAAAACACGGATTGAAAATAAATATTGTCGTCTTTTTAATCATTTTTTTTTTAAATAGATATTTAAGATCATTAAAATGCTGTGTTATGTGGGAATAAACATTTGTACGAAAAGTTAAAACATAATAACATAAATACGTTTTCCCGTTCGTCAAAAAACCGACAGCATTAGCCTTCTACGCCCGAACCTAAATTTTGACTGTATCGTTGCCAAAGAAGGACGTGACGTCATTTCCGTTACACTTCATCTTGGCGTAACGTCAATGGAGCGACGTCGTTTCCCGCAAAAAAAGTGGTATCAACATGAAAGACCCCAAATTCCTATACATGAGCTATTGCCACACTCATTCAAAGTATAATTATTCATCAAACATTGTGGCAAAAGGATAACTTTCTCGTAAGGAGCAATTGTTCTTTTGGTGACAATCTTTTCCTAAATCGTCTGTTGCATAGGCCTCAGAAACTGTCTCTAATAGGGAAAGGGTTTAGCAGAAATGTGACCCCTTACATAATTTGTTCCAGTCATATTGACTGGTTGAAAAAGGTAGTCGCCAGATGGCATCAGAAAAGGGCTGATCTATTTGCTTCTTTACCATAATGCAGGTGATCGATTAAGGATCATCTTGGCCCTCATGTTTTAACCTCGTTCATTATAAATTTATTCCTTGATTTTCTGAAAGTTTTTACTTTATTATTTTCTGTTCGTAATAATAGACGACAGCAATACGAATTCCAAATATGTTTTGATAATGCAAGAAACATGACATTAACATTAGTATTGTCTAGTCAATTACTTATAAATCCTTTTTGTATGGCCAAAGTATGTTCTTTAATTTTTGTTTATAATTATCTTGCGTTTTTTCGTAAATAGGTAGCACCTATAGATATATTATTGATACAAATAATCACGGTGGCAAAAGTCGTCTGCTCCTGATGGGTGTTGGAAAGGGGGTAGCGTTCTGCACACAATCATAAGCACGAGTGGTGTTTATACATGCTACAGAATAGATCAGCCTTAAATTGACAATTGTATTGTAATGACTGACTTCCAATGTTTGTTGAAATGGGCTGTTATGACAATTTTAATAATCGTTTCAAAACAACGGTTTTTTGTTTTACAAATAACATAATAACATTTAAATACTTTAAATATGTGACTTAATTACATATTAATTAAATGTATCAAAAGAAAAAAAAAAGCGACAGTTCATTTTGTTTTCACAACAAAATATTATTGTCATACAAAGAAATATGAATTAATTAAGTAAACTGTTGTTACTTTTAGTGAAAATACGTCTTCATCTTCAAAAGAAACAAACCATTAATCTACATATATATTATTATTATTTCCTTGGAAGAATATTGCAGATTACTGGTCTGAGAATGCCAGGAAACTCACATTAGGATCACAGGCAGCCGCGATAAACGACTGAAACTTCTTTAAACTCGAATAAATAATAATTAGCCATTTCACCATTTGTCACAATGATTTTTAGATCTATTCAATAGTTGTATTTTCATTTATAGACATTTTCCGTATTTTTCATCTGCTGCAGATTTGATGTATGAGGCTTAGAAAAGTCAAATGATATCCCTGATATGAGAACATAATTGCTTTAATTCGACCTAATTTCCGAAAGAGACGTATATTGAAATATCATTCTGTATTGTCAAGGTAATGTTAATGATCAACCGTAAGCAAGACGAGTCAATGCGATATCGAGGGCTTGGCGTGAAACGGTTGTAACTAAAAACCTATTTTGAAAACATTGGTTTAGGGGCAATTTTGACCCCTTTGCAAACAATGCAAATTTAGGTGCCATTGCTCAGAACGAGCAATGGCACCTAAATGTCCATTGTTTACCAAGAAAAATGATTTTACGCTTATAAAGACTTTAAGGTGAGGTGATTAACCTTGGTAAAAAAAATACCAGTTTTAGTTACAACCGTTTAACGCCAAGCCCTCGACATATAACGTTAGATGCCTCCTGTTCTAAACATATGGTAGCTTTGTCCGCTTTCATAATAAACCTTTTTCCACTGAAACTTTTATATATAAAAAGTTGTTAGGAGGTAGTTTGGCGAATCGATGAATTATAAGAGTGTTCACTGGTTGGCGTTTTAACGGCGTTTTCAACACTTGTCCGGTCATTTCACGGCGGACAGTTCATCTTAACCCTTTCACTCATACGGCAATTATGAAGCAGACAACTGTGAACGTATTTTCTCAAAAAATAGAAAATCTCTATAATTGAATGGATAACCTATGACAAAAAGTGAAAAACATTGTGGCAAAAGGAGAAATTGCACGTTTTGCAATGTTCTGCTTTTCCACATATACTGTTAGCCCATTGGTGGAGGAAGAATGACGCTTGTCACAGTGAATTTTATCAAACGTCGGAAAGAGTGTTGGCCGAGCTTGGGTTCGAACTCACAACCCCTGGATTGACAGCCCGCGTCACTACCGACTGAGCTACCGTTTTAACAGTATTTTTGAGTTAGTAAATGAGTAAACTTACTCGGGTCAAAATTTATGAAAATCCTCTCCGTTCAAAATAATCAGTGGATATGCTTTTAACCCTTTCCCTTATATAGACGCTTTCTGACGCCTCTGAAGCAGAGGTCTTTTGAAAACATTGTGACAAAAGAAAAGAAATGCTCAAAACGAGATACCGGGTTTCGGCATAAGAATGTTCAAATGCTGAAAATAGTTAGAATTATTGGAGTTCTTTAGAAAATAAGTTTGCTCAAACGACTCCAATACTTTAAGCTATTTTCAAAATTCTTTTAAAAGGCTAAATCCAACACTGTTTGCATGTTCGCTACAGCTTTCATTATTATTTGAGCCGAATCTTCCGAATGTTGGGGTCTGAATGACTTGAGTTTTGCATCATTTTAAAGCTACATTAGGGGAAATTAGATTGGGCTGCACTTCTAGCGTTTGTTTTAAGAATATGCATTTATCAGATATAAACAACATAACGACGGACGATGAAGTTTACCTCAGTCGTGACTGTATACGCAGATGCAACACATCGTCGGATATAGCTTATGTGTAGGTACCCGTACGTATCATGTCGTAGAGGAAAATGGCTGACCATAAAATGTCAACGGTTAAATCACAGTTCAATAACAAATGAACAAGTCTGCAATAATTGACCGTTGTGTTTGACACAAATCTCGAGCGCCGTTAAATTAATGTTTTAATCGGGTTTTACGCCGTTTTAAACATTATTTCAGTTATATCACGGCGACAGTTCACTTATTCATGATCCCTTTGTAAAAAAACCAGTACTAGGCTAGAAAATGTGCCTTGCCCAAGTGCACTCCACCATGACCGTAGTGCCGCGACTGGGGATCGAACCTGGGACACCCGGTTTCAAACCCCCAACGCTAACCACTCGACCACAGTCGAGACCCTTGTAAATCTAAATTAACCGGCATAACTGTACACTCTTTACTGACTCTGCAATGTTGGTTTGACAATACGTGACTTGATCAGTTTGAATTTGGGCATTATTCAAACGTCCAGTGTACATCTAGGTGAACATGTGCAACTGCACAGTCTGGACTGGTTCTGCATTATTCATTAACCCTTTTCCTCGTTCGACAAGTATGCAGCAGACGACTTTAAACATATTTTGCCAAATAATGGAAAATCTCTATAATTGAATGGATAACCTATGACTAACAATGGAAAACATTGTGGCAAAAGAAGAAATTGATCGTTTTGAGCAATTTCTTCTTTTGTCACTATGTTTTCAAAAAGCTGTCTGCTGGAGAGGCGTCAGAAAGCGTCTATATAAAGGGAAAGGTTTAACTCATTATTCATAAACGTATTTAAATATCGTGGTTTGCCAATAACATGTCACTTGTCTCAAATACCCTAATGTTGTTTTTTTACAGCTCTAGATTGACCCGGTTATAAGTTATAACCAATATATTGGAATGCGTTCACATTGACCTTAGCCCCAGACCCACACATACAACAAAACTGCAACAGACGACTTGCGTAACATCAAGGCAACTCCATGTTAAGTATATTTGTAAAAAAATAAGTTGAATTATTGAAAACACCGTGGCAAAATTGTGAAATTGTTTTTTGTTTTTTAACAATTTCTTAATTTGTCTCAATTGTTTCTGACAGAGGTCCAGATAAGTAGGGGTATTCAGCTCTTTTCCCCACAATTTCTCTCTTACCATTCAATCAAACCCAATGTTGTGGGTACTCAAAAGAATCGTCTCAATGAGACGATTCTTTTGAGTACCCACAACATAGGGTTCGAGGGTCAAATAAGCATTTTAGAACATGCAAAACGCCCCTTATCTAGAGCTCTGATTTCAGTAGTCAACTGATGCAGATGCGTCAGAAAGCGTCCGTATATGGAGGAAAGGGTTAACATAGTTAGACTGGGTCATTCACACCGAGAATTATTTATGAATGTTATTGCAACGAACAGTATGTCATACACGATAGGGGTCATTCTGAAAGATCGATGTGAGATTGTTATCGTTTATTATTACAGACATAAATCATACGTAACATTAAAAAACATAGAAATAAACCGACCACTGTCACACGGAACACGACTGTCGGAACTCTTCGGGCATTTAATATCAAGATCAGCCACGCAGCTTGATCAGAAGCTTACCAGTTTGCTATATACATTTAGTAGTACACACGGACTGGAAACGTCTGTGGGGACGGTTATGACCATAAACCAACTATGCAAAAACACTGTAATTGTTACTTATCAAAATAAAAGTTCGAAGGTGGGTTTTCGTGTGAGAAGGCTTATATTATCCACTATTAACTAGTGTCAATATTTGTGAAGTCTGTCCGCTGTAGTTGGCATAAAACAACTGGGATCGTTAGATTTTACAAATATAAAAGCGAATGCTAATGTTTTTGTTGTTGTTGTTGTTGTTGTTTTTTACAAATATATTTTGATAGATGTAACGTTTTAATCCATGGTAACTATTGATTTAACGATGAGCTAAATAGTTTAAACAATATTGTATTTGACATCAAGCCCCGACCTGACATAATTAATAATTAGGTTGAATGTCTGGTGTTTAACGCCGCCTTAGACACAACATTCAGTTATATCACGGCGTTCCCTGGGCAAGTTACCAGTACTACTGGGCCATTTATCCTGACAACAGTCAGTCAGTCGTTATGCTAACCCCGCAACCCTGAGCGCTAAGGAAGGCAGCCAATACTACCCTTTGTAAAGCATTTGGTATGACCCGGTCGGGGATTGAACCCGCGACCTCCCGTACCCAAGGCAGACGTTCATCCACTACATCAACGAAGCGGTCACATAATCAGGACATTGTATTTCTACTGTTCAGTATTCAGAGGCAAATAATACCCGTATTGTAAGCAAATCGAGGGCTTGGCGTGAATCGGTTATAACTCAAATTTGTATTTTTTTACCAAAGTTAATCGCCTTGCCATAGACTCTTTATAAGCGTTAAATCATTTTTCTTCGTAAACAATGGAAATTTAGGTGACATTGCTCGTTCCGAGCATTAGCACCTAAATTTGCATTGTTTACAAAGGGGTCAGAATTGCCCCTAGACCAGGGTTTTCAAAATAGGTTTTTAGTTACAACCGTCTCACGCCAAGCCCTCGATATGACATTGCATTTACCCAGATACCACCATGCTGTGAAGAACCTCTTTTTGACTGATCCCATATGATCACATTCTTCACGGATATGATCACATTTTTCGCAGCTAGAAGCTGTGACAAAATGTATTTGTCCAACATGTGGGTTGACATGAGAAGCACATTCTTCGAGGACGTGAGAAATATGTGCTTCACCACCTGTGATCAATGTGATTTGTGAAAAATGAGATTATACAGTGCTGTGCTTTGAAAAGTCGAGTTGTGTTCCTGGAATAGAAATTTTATTTTACCCATGTCTCAATGAAATCATGCAGCCGATACTTTATATCAACACCCATGAACATATTTGATTTGTTCTTACATGTAGTTGAACTAGTCATAACCGAATTTGGACTTAAGGTCAAATTACGCTAAATACATCCGCTGACTTACTGAGTACTATAGTCCCTAAAAAAATCCTTTGTTTGCGTAGAAATGAGTGTATACCATCACCAGAGTGTATTAAATATATGACATTGAGTTTAAATGCATTGTAAATGTGTATACGATGCACTGGAAATGATTGATTTGATCACTGTTAGTAGTCTGACCTTGTTTGAAAGTGAAAGTAGAGAATGTTGTCAGGGCCCGATTTGGTCCAAAATGACGGTTACCATTTTCGCCTGGTGAGTTTTTTCTTGCATAATGCATGACCCCACATTTTCGTTGGATTGTTTTAAAAGCTAGGATGTAACTCTTTTCAATGATATATGGTGTTCTACATAATATGTTGGATTTCTCGCGGGACGGCTCATTTATGAACAGGAAATGTTCAGACTACCATGTAAATCTGCTTACTCTGATCATAATCTAAACACGTTGATATAATATTCTGACATATTCTAAGTCATATTGGAATTGGAGTGTAGAACTTGAACAGTTTGTGCGGATTTACAGGCTGGTCTGGATGCACACTTTTTAAAAAAAGCCAACTTGTACCTTTTCTCACGAATGGTCTAAAAAATAGCATGGCTAATATATATTCGGAATTCCGTCTTATAATCTTCTTATTAAGACATGAAAACTAGAAAGAAGTCGTCCATGTTTGCAAGTCAATGACGATATATGACTATTTGACACAATGTTTTCACAACTATTCAATAATCATGTCTTCATTTTAAGCGAATTTCAACTGTTCTGCCGATACGATGAAGCGATGCAACTAACCCTTACCAAAAAACAGACCTAGAACGACCCTTAAACCCTTTCCCTCATATAGACGCTTTCTGACGCCTCTGCCGCAGACGGCTTTTTGAAAACATAGTGACAAAAGAAGAAATTGCACAAAACGTGCAATTTCTCCTTTTGCCACAATGTTTTCCACTTTTTGTCATAGGTTATCCATTCAATTTTTTAATAGACGACACTACCTCTTGTTGAGATCTACATAGGCCAATGGCCCTCCGATCAGTCTTCATTTATTTCGTGTTTCCGATTCGTGTCCATATATATCGAGCATGAACTTAACTATGCGATTCGTCTTTTGTTTGTTTAGTAATGTTTTTAAAATGAATAACAAATATTGCTCAAATTACGTATGATGACTTGTTCAAGGTGGTTGTATGTCGCTGCGAGGAACTGTACTTTGAAGATATTATGGGTCAAGGTAAAATCTCTCCGCTTCGTGTCCATTGATATCGAGCATGAATTTAACTATGTGATTCGTCTTTTGTTTGTTTAGTAATGTTTTTAAAATAAATAACATATATTGCTAAAATTACGTATGATGACTTGTTCAAGGTGGTTAAAAGTCGCTTTGAGAAATTGTACTCTGAAGATATTGTGGGTCAATGTCAAATCTCTCATCGCAATCTGACATTCACTTACAATATATTCAACTCGGTATCAACTCGGTCTCGGTAACAACTCGGTACACTCGGTATCAACTCGGTATCAAATCGGTATCAACTCGGTACACTCGGTATCAACTCGGTATCAACTCGGTCTCGGTATTAACTCGGTAAACTCGGTATCAACTCGGTATCAACTCGGTATCAACTCGGTAAACTCGGTATCAACTCGGTATCAACTCGGTCTCGGTATTAACTCGGTACACTCGGTATTAACTCTGTACACTCGGTATCAACTCGGTAAACTCGGTATCAACTCGGTCTCGGTATTAACTCGGTATACTCGGTATCAACTCGGTACACTCGGTATTAACTCGGTAAACTCGGTATCAACTCGGTAAACTCGGTAAACTCGGTATCAACTCGGTATCAACTCGGTCTCGGTATTAACTCGGTAAACTCGGTATCAACTCGGTATCAACTCGGTAAACTCGGTATCAACTCGGTATCAACTCGGTCTCGGCATTAACTCGGTAAACTCGATATCAACTCGGTAAACTCGATATCAACTCGGTATGAACTCGGTATGAACTCGGTCTCGGTATTAACTCGGTAAACTCGGTATCAACTTGATATCAACTCGTTAAACTCGGTATCAACTCGGTCTCGGTATTAACTCGGTAAACTCGGTATCAACTCGGTAAACTCGATATCAACCCGGTAAACTCGGTATCAACTCGGTAAACTCGGCATCAACTCGGTCGGTATCAACTCGGTCTCGGTATTAACTCGGTAAACTCGGTATCAACTCGGTAAACTCGATATCAACTCGGTAAACTCGGTATCAACTCGGTAAACTCGGTATCAACTCGGTCTCGGTATTAACTCGGTAAACTCGATATCAACTCGGTATCAACTCGGTAATCTCGGTATGAACTCGGTAAACTCGGTATCAACTCGGTATTAACTCGGTAAACTCGGTATCAACTCGGTATCAACTCGGTATCAACATGCTGTAACGTCTTCTTTGATGTGAGCCTTCACGCGAAAAAAACAACACTGTGTACTCTGCGTAAAGTATCGACCCGGATCGGCTAAAGATTGACGCAAAGGCTTACCCAGACAGACACTTTTCGCCTCCTGTTGATTTTCTATTTCAGGAATCATTACCTTATACCTCTATCCCCCTGAGACGGAATTTGTTGGCCCGGACAGTCTGCGTGGACAGGCTGATCTGGGTCTATACATTGCGCAGAGGCCATAACGTCTCTAAAATCATGATTACATGTAAAACCCGTTGACCGCATTTTGACGCCTCTGCAGCAGACGACTGTTGAACATATTTTGATATAAGCTGTAGTTTTCCGATGGATCCTAGAATATATGTTTATAAATTCAATTGAATTTCGAAAATTATTTAACAAAGTATTGTTTAAACCAATAATACATCATCACAAAATGAAAAAAAAACTACTAATAATAACTTTTACAAAAAATATTCTTTCATTTTTACAGATTTTACATATGTTTGCCTAGATGTTTTCAAAGCCGTCTGCTGCAGATATGTACGTGGGAATGGGTTAAAGACGATTGTCGGTAACAGGCAGTGTTAGTCTTGTTTCCTGGAATCGGTTCGCTCGTACTTTCGCTTCCGGGTACGACCCTCAGAGATAATGACACGATTTGTTTAAACTGTCAATAGTTTACGATATTTCTTTGAGATACAGCCTGGCCAGAGTAAAAACGGGTATTACGGTATATCCGCTTGATTTTCCTATAAACAAACACAAATGATACCAGTGGGGTCATTATTTTGACATATTATCAGAGGTCAGTCCCATCAATTCAAATTGGTATCTAGCAGTGTCATCTTGTAATGATTGTGAATGAGGCGAGAGCGTGCGTGCGCATGCGCACCTACTCGACATTTCGCATCGGTCGCGTTTACGCAGTATGACTTCTTTCATAACGGAGTTATGATTGGCAAACAATAAACAGAGGAGGAAATTACCGTCTATTATCACGTTCAGGTCGACATGATTTAACGGCGCGTGGGGTCGCGCGAACATCCAATAATCAGACGACACCGTCTTCATGAGTACTCTGTTATTGACAGGTAAACCCCTGCATGGAGCACTTGTTTATATTTATCAACGCTTTTCGCGTCAACTATTTCAGCGCCGAATTGTTTAAAGGAGACTCGTCCATGTTCAAAATCAGGTGTGTCCATTTCTCAATTGATGAAAGTTTTAGACTATTTTTGTAACTAAACGGCAAACAATGCTGCTTTCAGGTGAGACAGCTCGTTACGAGCTGGCTCACCTGAATCTGCATTGTTTGCAAAAAACCTCGATATTGCCTGAGGCGCTGAAAGAGTTAAGTTAATGGAACACCAAGAATATGTTTTACCCGGGGCTTCTCAACTTGTTATGTTTCTAGCAATCAAACTTGCCATGTATGTAAATAGTTTGAAGTGGTATTACCCATTTCCCTCATAGAACACACACTATACAACAGACTACTTTGAAAATATCCAGGTAAAACATGAATAAAGCTGTTATATGGAACAACATGTATATATTGAATAGACTTGAAGGTAATGTTGCGAAAAATGCACATTATTAACAACTGCTCCTTTTGTTACAATTTACTTCAAAGCCGTCTGCTGCAGAGTCGTCAAATTGTGCCTGGTATTGGAAAGGATTAAGAAACGACGCAGCATGCTACTAAAACCAATACTTTGATAAACGGACGGAACTGCTCAAACATTAATTTATCAATTATCTTTACCGGTTAATAATAATCAAATTAAGCATGATGTCGCAACCCGTGCTGGACGCTTTTTTTTGTTGGTGAAAACTGATTTGCCTAGTTTTAAATGACCGGGAATATCGAAGAAATGGTGTTGCAAAATTGACAATGGAAATTCCTACGAACATTTGAAAAAATAATACCCCAAAAATAAGCAACCCCACAAGTATGGTAGTCTCTTTATTTTTCTCTCACAGGCAGATAGTATCTCTTTTGTATCACTTATATCACGGCTACCCTTACATCAATGCATTCATCGTTCTACTATCTCCGCGTCCCTAGGCGCCAACAAGGGAATCCATTACTCATCAATTTTGAAATGACGCTTTCCGACGCCTCTGCAGCAGACGGCTTTTTGAAAACATAGTGACAAAAGAAGAAATTGCACAAAACGTGCAATTTCTCCTCTTGCCACAATGTTTTCCACTTTTTGTCATAGGTCATCAATTCACTTATGGAGAGTTTCTATGTTTTGATAAAATACGTTCAAAGTGGTCTGCTGCAGAATTGTCGTATGAGGGAAAGGTTTAAAATAATAAAGCTTTATATATTTATACATGCAACTTTCTGTATTCGTGATAATATCGAAAACATGAAGTAAGTGAAGGAATCTAAATTCTATATTAGTCCTTATATAGCTTACAATTACAAACTCTACACATTGATATTCAAACGACTGGTAAAGGCATGCCATTGAAGGAAAACAACTGCAAATTACCTAATGTGCTTGTAATGGCTGTATAAAGACTAGATATTCCCTTTTGCATATCTAACTGTAGTAGTTTCAATAAAATGTTAGTTTAAAAAGAAAGAAAGAGTTACCACTCATCTATCAGCCACATGCAGTGTCATTTCAATATGTTTAAGGAAAAGCACGAAGACGTTTTGCAAATGACAACTTTCTATTACCTCAATATGAAGTCTGTAATCCAAACGCTGGTATATTTTATAACACTGACGTCACGCTGGTATATATTATATAACACTGACGTCACGCTGGTAAATATTGTATAACACTGACTCCACGCTGGTATATGTATATCACTGACTTCACGCTGGTTTAATGTATAACACTAACGTCACGCTGGTATATATTGTATAACACTGACTCCACGCTGGTATATAATATATAACACTGACTCCACGCTGGTATATATTGTATAACACTGACTACACGCTGGTGTATATATTATATAACACTGACTACACGCTGGTATATATTGTATAACACTGACCACACGCTGGTATATGTTATATAACACTGACTACACGCTGGTATATATTTTATAACACTGACTACACGCTGGTTTAATGTATAACACTGACTCCACGCTGGTATATATTGTATAACACTGACTCCACGCTGGTATATATTGTATAACACTGATTACACGATGGTATATTGTATAACACTAACTCCACGTTGGTTTAATGTATAACACTGACTACACGCTGGTATATATTGTATAACACTGACTACACGCTAATTTAATGTATAACACTGACTACACGCTGGTATATTTTGTATAACACTGACTACACTCTGGTTTAATGTATAACACTAACTCCACGCTGGTTTATTGTATAACACTGACTACACGATGGTTTAATGTAGAACACTGACTATACGCTGGTATATTGTATAACACTGACTATACGCTGGTATACTGTATAACACTGACTACACTCTGGTATATTGTATAACAATAACACTGACAACATGATGTTATATATTGTATAACATCGACTACACACTAGTATAGTGTATAACACTAACTTCACGCTGGTTTATTGTATAAAACTGACTACACGATGTTATATATTGTAAAGCACTGACTACACGATGTTATATATTGTAAAGCACTGGTATAATGTTTAATACTAATTACATGCTGGTATAAAATGTATGACACGGACTCCACGCTGGTATATATTGTATAACACTGACTACACGCTAATTTAATGTATAACACTGACTACACGCTGGTATATATTGTATGACACGGACTCCACGCTGTTATATATTGTATGACACGGACTCCACGCTGTTATATATTGTATGACACGGACTCCACGCTGGTATTTATTGTATGACACGGACTCCACGCTGGTATATATTGTATGACAAGGACTCCACGCTGGTATATATTGTATGACACGGACTCTACGCTGTTATATATTGTATGACACGGACTCCACGCTGTTATATATTGTATGACACGGACTCCACGCTGTTATATATTGTATGACACGGACTCCACGCTGGTATTTATTGTATGACACGGACTCCACGCTGGTATATATTGTATACCACTGACTCAACTCTGGTATATTGTTTAACACTGACGGCACGCTTGTATATTGTTTTACACTGACTCCACGCTGGTATATATTGTAGAACACTAAATACACGCTGGTATATTGTATAATACTGACTATACGATGGTATATTGTATAATACTGACTACACGAGGGTATATTGTATAACACTAACTCCACGCTGGTATATATTGTAGAACACTGACTACACGATGGTATATATTGTAGAACACTGACTACACGATGGTATATTATATAACACTGACTACACGCTGGTAGATTGTATAACACTGACTACACGATGGTATATTGTATAACACTAACTACACGCTGGTATATTGTATAACGATAACACTGACTATACGCCGTTATATTGTTTTACACTGACTCCACGCTGGTATATATTGTAGAACACTAAATACACGCTGGTATATTGTATAACACTGACTATACGATGGTACATATGTATATAGTATAATACTGACTACACGATGGTATATTGTATAACACTGACTACACGATGGTATATATTGTAAAACACTGACTACACGATGGTATATATTGTAGAACACTGACTACACGATGGTATATTGTATAACACTGACTACACGCTGGTATATTGTATAACACTGACTACACGAAGGTATATTGTATAACACTGACTACACGATCGTATAATGTATAACACTGACTACACGCTGGTATATATTGTAGAACACTGACTACACGATGTTATATATTGTATAACACTGACTACACGATGGTATATTGTATAACACTAACTACACGCTGGTATATTGTATAACACTAACTATACGCTGGTAAATTGTATAACACTGACTATACGCTGGTATATTGTATAACAATAACACTGACTACACGCTGGTATATTGTATAACAATAACACTGAATATACGCTGGTATATTGTATAACAATAAAACTGACTATACGCTGGTATATTGTATAACGATAACACTGACTCCACGCTGGTATGTTGTATAACACTAACTATACGCTGGTAAATTGTATAACACTGACTACACGCTGGTATATTGTATAACAATAACACTGGCTATACGATGTTATATATTGTATAACACATTTTACACACTAGTATATTGTATAACACTGACTTCACGCTGGTATATTGTATAACACTGACTATTCGATGTTATATATTGTATAGCACTGACTACACGATGGTATAATGTATAACACTAACTACACGCTGGTATAATGTGTAATACTAACTACACGCTGGTATATTGCAAAACACTGACTACACGCTGGTATAATGTTTAACACTAAATACACGCTGGTATATTGTTAACACTGACTACACGCTGGTATAGTGTATAACACTGACTACACGATGATGTATGGGATAACACAGACTACACAATGGTATTTTGTATAACACTGACTACACGCTGGTATATTTTATAACACTGACTACACGCTGGTATATTTTATAACACTGACTACACGCTTGTATATTGTATAACACTGACTACACGCTGGTATATTTTATAACACTGACTACACGCTTGTATATTGTATAACACTGACTACACGCTGGTATATTGTATAACACTGACTACACGCTTGTATATTGTATAACACTGACTACACGCTTGTTTATTGTATAACACTGACTACACGCTGGTATATTGTATAACACTGACTACACGCTTGTATATTGTATAACACTGACTACACGCTGGTATATTTTATAACACTGACTACACGCTTGTATATTGTATAACACTGACTACATGCTTGTATATTTTATAAAACTGACTACACGCTGGTATATTGTATAACACTGACTACACGCTGGTATATTGTATAACACTGACTACACGCTTGTATATTGTTTAACACTGACTACACGCTGGTATATTGTATAACACTGACTACTCGCTTGTATATTGTATAACACTGACTAACTGTTAATGTTTGCTTTAATATGAGTCTGTCCGTGCAGAAAGGTACACGTTTGAAATTATGTACAGTTTAGGTTCAGATCACCCTGTCAGTATGTTAAGTCTTATCCAAATCTAAATACGTTGGCATAATATTATGCAATGTTCGTATTAGTAATATGCAAAACCGTGTATTATATATCAGACTGTAAAGTGGATTATTTTGACACACACTGTTCACACAAACAAATGTGTACATTTTCCCATGAACGGACTCATATATTGAAATATTCTATAAATATGGATACAATAAGATATACAATGTACTTATATATATAATTAACGAGTTATTAATATAGAAACAAGAAACAAGATCATCGCAAGGAGGTGCTAATTTTCTTATATTATTTTTGAAATTAAAGATTAAAAGAAATCTTCAATTAATCATTTATATACATACAAAGACATGATGATGATGGTTTGGGATTATTACCCTCGCATTTCGACATAAAGGGGGGAATTTACCTATACAACAATTTTTTATTGTATATATATTTTTTCTATTTAAAATCTGCATATTTTTTTCCTGTTTTTGAATGCTTCGAACATTAAGAAAAGTAATATTATCGTTAATAAATGTTTTGAATTATTTTTCTAAATTCACATATACGATTTATCGTGCCTTTGTATTCCTTTCAGATGTTTGCTATGATCGTGGCATTTACCTATTCAACAATTTTTTATTGTATATATATTTTTTCTATTTAAAATCTGCATATTTTTTTCCTGTTTTTGAATGCTTCGAACATTAAGAAAAGTAATATTATCGTTAATAAATGTTTTGAATTATTTTTCTAAATTCACATATACGATTTATCGTGCCTTTGTATTCCTTTCAGATGTTTGCTATGATCGTGGCATTTACCTATTCAACAATTTTTTATTGTATATATATTTTTTCTATTTAAAATCTGCATATTTTTTTCCTGTTTTTGAATGCTTCGAACATTAAGAAAAGTAATATTATCGTTAATAAATGTTTTGAATTATTTTTCTAAATTCACATATACGATTTATCGTGCCTTTGTATTCCTTTCAGATGTTTGCTATGATCGTGGAAAATACAAATATACGGCGACACCATTTTGTTTCGACTCGACTGATACTGCATTTTTTATTTTTATTCGGAAAATAGAAGGAACAATATCATAGTTTTCAATAAACTTTTGCAATTTAATTCAAACCATTCATAAAGTACATATGTTTTCGAGATGCAAGTTATCATAATTAACTACCCATTCCGATGCTACATTTATCACACGTGACAGCCGTATATATTCAAAAAGAAATAAAAATTATTTTACAGTGCTTACATTTTTCATCGACATTTGTCAACATCCGGGCAATATCGAATTGGTCAACTCATTGCTTTCATTAATGAGTCCGATTATAGATGGTTAGTAGATAACAGAGGTTCTAAAACGTTTGAAATCGTTTGACAAAAGTGTAAACAAGAAATATCTTAAAAAAGATAAGCAGCGATCAATATGAGAAAACGGTAAGAAATGGAACAGGCGCATATTATTTGACTTGCATATCAGAAAAGTTCTATGTGTTTACCAAAGGCTAATCGGCCATCTCCATCCAGCTTCAGTTTCTATAAATAGATTAGCAAGACCGAGAATACGCCACATGACTGGAGATTACGCGAGGCTCCCAAGAGGTGTATAAGTTTCAATAGACGATAAATAACTGAAAACTTATCATGTTTCATAAATAATTAATATTTTGCTCTTAAATATTATATTTCATACATTTTCACTGATTTTTTTCACTCTAACTTATTCTTAAGGAAAACAATTAAAAGTTAGTATGCAGAACATTTCATTTTAAAACTTCATCTTAGGATCGCCAACTTAACTATGAACTAATCAAAACGTTTAATTTCTTTTATTTCTACGACATTATTCATTTAATACAACATTTGATTGGTCTACAATCTAGATCGTTTGTTTAACATCTAGGTCAAAACTGAGGTTAAACAGCTATCGCCGAAAAAATAATGATGATAAAATGTATTCCTAAAAAACAATCGTCTTGACTCGGATTTAAGGTCGATGTGGCAAGATAGACATTGGACCGGTAACAATAGTGTGTGAGTTACATTTTAGCAATATAGCCTTTAGTTTAAGAAGCTGACAAATTCCGTGTTGGGTAATATCTCTTTTTGCCACACTATTTTAAATAGGCGTCTGTTGCACATCTGTCAAATGTATCTAAAGGTTAGAAACTTAATCATTTCCGCAAACAAATATCGCTACAGAAACCGCTACAAACACGTTAATGTTCATAAAAACTAATAATAAAACCCGAAGAAATGTTTATATTTATAATTCCTAAAACAGCAATGAAATAAAAAATAACACGCGTTATATTTAGACGAAATCTCTTTCGAGGATTTATTATACTTCTTTGTTTCATTATTTCAAGAATAGTAACAATAACAAATTAAACAAGAAAAAACGTGTTCGATACACGAAACGTTTCTCATATTTATCTCGTTTTATTGGTACTGTAATCCCAAAGTACAAACTATTTTCAAAGCAAAACTTACTGTTTTTATATTACAAATATAGAATATTTGCTTTCAGTAAAATGCTACATTATTAAAGACACACAATTTAATCCAGCTTCAAGTAGAAATATAACGAATCATTTACAGTAAACCACAAATGTTTCTTCTGTTGATTGGTGGATTGATTGATACATTATAGTTTAACGCCGTTTTCAACGGAACTGGAGTTATCTTACACGGCGGGTAAACATAACATGTGATTCCTGGCTTTTCCGCACCTCTAGATCACATCAGAGCCGTCCCGCGAGAAAATCAACATTATGGCCTCTGCGTAATGTATCGATCCAGATCAGCATGCGCAGTCCGCGCAGACTGATCCGGGCCGACACATTCCGTCTCAGGGGGATAAAGGTATATAGTAATGATTCATGAAACAGTAAATCCACAGAAGGCGAAAAGTGTCTGACCGGGTTAGCCTGCGCGGCATGCTTAGGTTGTTGATTTTCTCGCGGGACGGCTCATAACATTCTTCCTAGGTAACCATGACCTTCACACACAGACTGTTAGCTCATTTAGAAAAGCAAAATGACGCTAACTATTTAAAAACCATTGGGCTCGAGTCAATTTAAGGATCTCCCTAAGTAAGGATCTCCCTAAGTAAGGATATCCCTTAAGGATTTCAATTTAAGGATCAATGCAGGGCTGGCATATTGCGTTGGTTAAATGAAAAGCTCAAGTATTTTTCAGATTATGACATACTATAATCTTTCACCAACAGTCCGTAACATTTTCGTGTCCGCTCCATATCTCCTATACCCTTTGACGGATTTTCATGAAACTTGGTATAAATGTGTAACTCATTAAGACGATGTGCAGAAGGCATAGTACAGCCGGGCCACCTCAAGGTCAAGTTCACTCTTGAAGGTCCAATGTTAAAGCCACCACTTTGGTTTCCGCTCCATATCTCCTTTACCCTTTGAAGGATTTGTATGAAACTTGACACGAATGTGTAAATCACTGAGCTTATGCTGATGTGCAGAAGGCATGGTACAGCCGAGCCACCTCAATGTCAAGGTCAATGTCACTCTTTAAGGTCAAATGTTGGAGCCTCAATGTGTGTGTATTTATGGCATTGCACTGAAGAAATGATGCACAAATGCAAACCTACATTTTGTTGATTAAATTTGTTGCATTCTCACATCTAATCAAGGACAGCGGCGGGGGATATAGCTGTCTTTTGGACAGCCTTGTTGACATTTATACTCTATTTACATATAAAAGGGAGAGAATGATGACCTCCCTTTAAATAATTCTCGACAATTACACAATTCTATTCAAGCCTTTGTCAAGAATCTACTTCATGCAAAATGACGCTTTTGATAAAATGATCTAAGAAAAACATGCATTTTAGACCTTCAAAGATATTTTGTTAAAAAGTCTGTGCTGATGAAGCTAGTTAGGCTGGGAAAGCCTTAAGTGATAGCTTTAGTTAATAGCAATAAATACACGTACATGCAGATTTAGCTTTTGATTCTATCAAAACTTGTTCTAAATTAAGATCTTATATATTCAGGTTAATATGCTTGCTGTTGCCCGGTGTGATGACACAGGCAAAAGACAGGGCATGTGGGCTACTGACAGACGCAGAATATAAAATGATATTGAAAGTGACATTGAAAGGGTCTTATGATGTACCTGTTGCATGTGCATTTGTATTTAGTTTTAAGTTTATTCCAGCACTTTTAACTTTTTAGATACGTATTTGCTTATAAATGTTGTCAACTGATAGTGTACAGTTTTACTACCAGTGACAACATGTGGCTATCCACAGAAAGCAATGACTTTTCGTGTATAGACATACACGGACATACGCTGTGACATTACGTTATAACATGTATTTCGTTAATTATGCTTTCCTAACATTCAACCTAGAAGGTAATTTTGTATTCTTTTGTGACAATACATATGGTATTGAACTTATGTTGATTACATTTATGTAGAAACATAGCGTTACGTAAATATAATGTTTGAGGTTTAGTAAAAAATAAAATGTTTCGTTCTTTACTTGTTGTTTATTGCTGACTTTCTCTTTCATAGTCCTTTACCGTTTCACAAAAGTGTTCTTAGGCCAGAGTTTTTTTAGTAGTTTAAACATGTTTAGATTTCATTCTACATCTATTTGTGAACATAAGGATGATTTGGAATATTGTGTATACTCAATATTAAAGATGCTCTGCTGTCCCGAAAAGCGGCGGGGAAAAAAATCAATATTTTACATTGTACATTGTGAATCAGTAATACTACAAAAGAGTGCTTATAAAGGAGTGCGACAGTTAGCGTTGATGTTGCGACATATAGCGGCAGTAAAATTTGTTGCGACATTTGGCGTTACAGATGCGACATATAATGTCAGGAGGTTTTACGACATTTAGCGTTGGTTGCGACATTTAGCGTCAGCCTTGCGACATTTAACGCCAAGTGCGACATTTAGCGTTGGTGCGACATTTAACGTTGCTACAGCCACAATGTTTTCCACTTTTAGTCATAGGTTATCCATTCAATGAAAGAGATTTTCCATTTTTTGACAAAATATGTTCAAAGTCGTCTGCTGCAGAATTATCGTATGAGGGAAAGTGTTAATAAGTAGTCTGATGCAGACGCCTTTAAATGGGTCTGCATGTGCGAACGGTTTATTGAGCCTCGCTGTAGGTTAATTGATTAGGGCTAAACGCCATTTCAACACTCATTTAGTTATCTCACGGCGGCCAGTTCACATACCATGTGTTTCCCAGCATTATCACACTAGAACTTAACACAAGTCTTCTCAAGCAAATGGCTACTTTTCGACAAAGACTGTTAGCCCATTGGCGGAAGTCGAACGGCGCGTGTCGCAGTGACTTTTGTCAGACGTCGGGAAGACAATTGGCCGAGCCAAGGTTCGAACTCGCCGCAGGAAAGCAAGCATTCGGTCATTTGCAATCAGTGGAGAGCAAGACGATATGTGTACCATCTGATTAGAATCTGCCTTCAAGCCATTGAAGAATAAATCTCTCTACTAAAGCGTTGGACCACTGATTTATCTGCAGGCACACGTGGTTTGATTTTTACACCTATACGATGGAATTTATACGCGAAAGATCTTGCGATAATTGACCCTGTTTACATGATAAAACATGTTTACAATGTTTTCATATCTTAAACTTCAGACCTTCTTGGTAAAATTATATCAATCTAAAATGAAAGTTTACCTTGGACCTTTGAAGTTCTATTTCCGGGAAACACTTTCATATAACCACAACTAGTTCGTACCTTCTAGGTAAAAGAACAGCTATCACACATGAAAGAATACTTTTAAAGTTTTAAAATGCTATTTCCGGGAAACACTGATATACTCTATAATACTCACTGAATCAATATAAAAATAAAATCCAAACAAAAAGTCGAACCAAACGAATCTGCTTCTGACGTGTCATAATGCGGATCAATATCTTAGCAAATATTCGAACTTGTCTTTGCAAACTCTCTTAATTAATGACATCCAATGTTTTCCTAGAAATACTTAAACTGGGATCCGTCTCGGGTGCGGGAGGTCGCGGGTTCGATCCCCAGTCGGGCCATGCCAAAGACTTTAAAATGGTGGTGGCTGCCTCTGCTTGGTGCCCAGGGGTTATAATTACGACTGACTGGCTGGTGTCAGGATAAATGGTATCTTACCCAAGACATGCGCATCAATTGCACTGGCGTACACCTTTTTGGCGCTTCAATATCACTGTTGTTCACCTATTTCGGCTACACCCTTTTTCGCATTTAGGTATATATAAGTTAAAGCCAGAACATGAAAACTCTACTTAAGAAGATTTATTACATATCTGCACAATTTCCGGCGCAAATATATGCAGCTGGTCATGCGCAGTTCAAAGACAACGGATTAAAATTCCAAATATGGTAATGATACGTCACTGAATTATAAAACATATACTTATATCATATATATTTTCCTAGTTTGCATCTCCTTCCTTAACTCTTTCAGCGCCAAAGGTAATATTGAGTTTTTTCAAACAATACGGATTCAGGTGAGTCAGTTCGTAACGAGCTGTCTCACCTGAAATCAGCACTGTTGGCCTTTTAGTTAAAAAGTTTTATAACATGAGACATGGAAACGCCTGATTTTTAACATGGAAGAGCCTACTTTAACCCTTTCCCTCATATAGACACTTTCTGACGCCTCTGCAGCAGAAGGCTATTTGAAAACATAGTGACAAAAGAAGAAATTGCACAAAACGTGCAATTTCTCCTTTTGCCACAATGTTTTCCACTTTTCGTCATAGGTTATCCATTCAGTTAAAGAGATTTTCTACTTTTTGACAAAATATGTTCAAAGTCGTCTGCTGCAGAATTGTCGTATGAAGGAAAGGGTTAAACAATTCTGCGCTGAAAGAGTTAATTGATATCAAAGCGTACGGGCTTAAAACATAATAAGAGCCTTCCCGCGAGAAAACCAACGTCATGGTCTCCGCGTAATGTATCGACCCAGATTAGCCCTTCCATGGGGAAAAGGTGCAAATCCGCTTTTGGTAATATTGTAGATCCAAATCAGTCTGTTCATTCGTAGCCTGATCAAATTATTCAGTCTCACTCTTACAAGTACTTACATATGCTTGTTAGAAGCTTCTGTCATCTTGCGAAGAATCTGATAAGACAGAGCAAATATACAGGCTGATTTGAACCTACAAGCTCTTTTTCAGTTATTTCTCTTTTTTCCACAAGCTGCTGAGGAATTAAACGTTGTTTAACTATAATGTTGCAACTTAAACACATTTTTTAAATTCATTTGTTATTCCTTTCCCACATAAAACCAACTATGCATCACATGACGTTAAGGCAAAACTATGGAACATCTTTATTAATGATAGTATAAATATTGAAGAGATAATCATTGAGGCAAATGGAGAAACCTCTCCACATAAGCAATTTCTCTTTTTGTCACAGGGATTTCAAGAGTTATCCGCTTAAACCTCGGTTAAGGACATTCTGCACCTCAGAAAATGTATACACTTCTACTTATAGATTTTTTTTAAATCGACTGTCATACTCGGTAATTTCCGGAAATTATGATCATTTTAATGAAAAATGCAACGCATATAATGGTAAAACTACTGCGTATCATCAACATACCACCGCAAGTTTTGTAACATTGATTGAATATAATGTCATTTGAACTGCATATGATGTTGTTTGTATTGCATAATTATGACGCTATTTGCATACCATATACATGTAATGGTTATTCTACTGTATCTACACACTTTTACATTGCATATTATTAAATAACCACCATATATAACAGAAAAGGCAAGCAGTTACATATCATGCAAAATGTACCATGTCAATTGAAATACGTACCTCATATACATGAAAATGTACTGCGTATAATAAAATACAACATATTACCTCATATTAAGACAGTAAAGGCGTTCCATACACGTGCTTATTTACGTCACATGTCGAAGCAAGATGAAAATACATTTCGAAATAGATGTGATGTAGTTTCACCTTGTTACGAAATGTAATATTCTACATGTTTCAAAGTGCTCAATCAATGTATCCGAGCATTGATTTGTTTTAATGCTGTGTTACAAAAGAAAAAATCTTATAAACATGAAACATAAGACACGAATCGGCAATTCAAGGCATGTATGGGAAGCATTTATTTTCGATTGTTTTTTATTATGTAAGATACAACAAAATTATCGAGGTATTTTGCTTTAGACTACGGTTGAGCCGTTCCGTGAGAAAACCAACATTATGGACTCTTCGTAATGTATCGTAATGTATCGACGCAGTCCGCGCGGGGTAATCCGGGCCGACACATTCCGTCTCAGTGGGATAGAGGTATATGTAATTCCTAAAAACAGAAATTCCAAAGTGTACCTCCGGGTTAGCCTGCACGGCTTGCTTAGGCTGATCAGGATCGATACTTTTCGCAGATTCCACAAATTGGTTTTCTTGTAATTCGGCTCAGTTAATCAACATTCGCACAGTGTGATCGGGATCAACTTCTCTGTTCTACATGTATATCAAGTATGTGCAAATGTCAAGGTTATCCCTTGCATTGAATATGACCATAAAAATGTGTAGTATGCAATTTGAGTGTAATTGCCTTTTTCTTGAAAATGGTCATGTCACGTGACTCGTGTCATATGCTTTATAATCGTTTTAAATTGTTGACTGCGTAATAAAATCTGAATAAAGCTTTAACTAGTTCGCTGCCAAAGGCATTTAAAAACTTTTGCAAACAATGCAGATTCAGGTGAGACAGCTCTCCTGAAATCTGCATTGTTTGCCATTTAGACATTGACATTTTTATCAAATTTGATGTTGACGAAAAATGGACTGGTCCAATGTTTTTACATGGAAGAGTCGACTTTGTGAAACTCGGCAGTGAAAGAGTTCGAGTTTATTTGTTATTATTGCGCGGGTGCCTCAGCACCAGTACATATATTGGTTGTCAATGTACAATGGGCTTGCGCATGCGCCGTGTTTTTTCGTCTTAATCGCGCATGCGCCGTATTTTACCATCAGCTCTCGGATATTTCCGAAGCAGTTCGTCACTAGACTGGTTCTCGTTCGAGTTTGTATGCGAGTAGTTGTTTTATAATTAAAATCATAGTTTAACGTGTACCGGCGTTAAGCCATCGCGGGTCACACATCAAGGCACTAACCGCGATCATAAGCAGTATACCAGAGCGGTGTCTATGTAACATCGCTGGGAACCACCGGGGTTTTAATGACAGGAAAATGGGAATATTTTCATTAATGCGAAATTATTGTGCTAAATTTTGCGATTTTATATTTTTATATTAAGGGAAAATGGACGCTGGGAAAAGTTATTTTTGTTTTCGTTTTACGTATTAAACTTAAAAAAATATTGTTATCATATAGAGTTTAATTTACATTGTTTTCATGATACGGGATTTAATTCCCAAATCATGAAAACAATGTTTATTAAACTATATATTATATACTCGGCGATAATTTTCGTTTTTAAACGACAATACACCCCTGTGCAGCTCATTTATTTTTAGCTCAGAAGCGGAGAGATCTGAATGACGTAATCTGCCAGTTTTGCAGTGACGTCACTACGCGCGCTCCGACAAATGTGTACATTGATTGAAATAAATGTGTCATGTCGATTCAAGCTCTTATTTGTGGATTTAAAAGTGCAATTGTGGATTATTTAACTGTTCATCATGGAAATAAAGTGTTAAGTAGTGAAAACTGAGCTTAAAGGTGTTTAACGTTTAAGAAAATAAAAAAATTAGAGATTAAAAAAAGTAGTTCGCACACTAGGCGATATTGCTCAGTAGACAAAAAGCATGTTATAGGTTTTCTCAAGTTGGGAAATCTCTATATTTTATCATTGAGTATATAATATATATTTATATCATATATTTAAAAGCGGGTTTCGTGTTTATCGATTAATACAGTATTTCTTAGCCATAAAATTCTGATTCCCGCGTTAACATCGAACTGCTGCATCTTGCAGCAACTCTTGTTACATGATTTAATTTGTTTAAGTGAGATATAGGCTATATGTCTTTAGTAAGTAAACTCACGACATTAACTGCAGAGTTACAATTGTACTAGCTGTAAGATTCGAGATATATTTACATACGTAAACATCAAAATAAATAGTTGCACTTGTGGCATAGCAACTCCTGAACATTTTATTTTGATATTCACCCAGTGAAAATATTATTTAATATTGATCTTGAACCGAAACAATTACGTATCCACTTAGTATAAATTATCTTCACTACAGTTATGAGTGGCGGGGTAGTTCAGTGGTGAACACACTGGACTGTCAATCCAGAGGGATGGGGTTCAAATCCCGGTCCGGGTTCTGGAAATTTAAGGGATGCTTTTAAAAGAACCAAGGGGTCTTATCGGAAAGAGCTAAGGCAGCGCACCCGGACTCCCTTGTATCTAACATTGTCTGCTCGCCAAATAGTTAATTCTGCACGGCGAGGGTAAATAAAAACAAACAATAATTGTTTTTTAGTAACGACCAATGCAGACCTACATTTGACCGTACACTCGTACGAACTGATCCTGATCTATTTTGATCTCGAATAGTGTGCGTGCGAATGTTGTTAAAAGTTTGCAATACATGATTTGTTTGGTGTTTTACGCCGCTTTCAACAATTTTTCAGTTGTATCAAGGTGTTTCCTGGGTTAGTTACCAGTACTACTTGTCCATTCATCTTGACACCAGCCAGTCAGACGTAATGCTAACCCCAAAACACAGAGCGCTAAGAATCGCAGCCATAACTACAATTTTAAAATTCTTTGGTATGCCCCGGCCGGCAAACGAACCCGATGATTAAAGTCATTCATATCCGGATTAAGAGGATGTTGTTAAAAGTTATTCATATCAGGATTAGTGGATGTTGTTTGACGTCATTCATATCAGGAAGAAGTGGATGTTGTTTGAAGTAATTAAAATCAGGATAAGAGGATGTTGTTTGACGTCATTCATATCAGGATAAGAGGATGTTGTTTGACGTCATTCATATCAGGATAAGAGTATGTTGTTTGACGTCATTCATATCAGGATAAGAAGATATTGTTTGAGGTAATTCATATCAGGATAAGAAGGTATTGTTTGACGTCGTTCATATAAGGATAAGAGTATGTTGTTTGACGTCATTCATATCAAGATAAGAGGATGTTGTTTGACGTAATTCATATCAGGATAAGAGGATGTTGTTTGACGTCATTTATATCTGGATAAGAGGATGTTGTTTGACGTCGTTCATATTAGGATAAGAGTATGTTGTTTGACGTAATTCATATCAGGACAAGAGGATGTTGTTTGACGTCGTTTATATTAGGATAAGAGGATATTGTTTGACGTAATTCATATCAGGATAAGAGGATGTTGTTTGACGTCATTTATATCAGGATAAGAGGATGTTGTTTGACGTCATTTATATCTGGATAAGAGGATGTTGTTTGACGTCGTTCATATTAGGATAAGAGGATGTTGGTTGACGTCGTTCATATTAGGATAAGAGGATGTTGTTTGACGTCGTTAATATCAGGATAAGAGGATGTTGTTTGACGTCTTTTATATCTGGATAAGAGGATGTTGTTTGACGTCGTTCATATCAAGATAAGAGGATGTTCTTTGACGTCATTCATATCAGGATAGGAGGATGTTGTTTGAAATCATTCATATCAGGATAAGCGGATACTTTCGAGACATTTTCGCGGTTCAATATTTACATTTTTATTTACAGAGATTTTCAACATTTGTGCCTCAATAATATTATCCATATACGTTGGCTGTTTCAGATTTGTTTTATGTGAGAAAGGGTTATAGAGGTATATATGTTTTATCTGATAGCCAGACAGATACCCAAGGGATCTTCAACTAATAACTTCATCCAACATCAATTGTCCTTAAATAAAAAGTTCAGAAAAATCGTTCAAAACACTCATATCAGTTTTAGAAAATTTTAGTTTTATCTCAGGTTTGAAATTGAACACAGCAAAATGTACCGTATTAAGAGCGGGTCTACTGAAACTGTCAAATATAACTTTTTGTCCAAAAAATAAATTTGTTTGGAGTTCCGATCAAGCAAAAACACTTGGAATCATTTTTCACAATAATAATAAAAACAATTTAAATATTTTTAAATCTAATTTAACGCCCAAAATAGACGCATTTTGTAACTGCTTAAAACAATGGCAACATAGAAAGTTATCTCTAATTGGTAAAATTACTGTTATTAAAAGTTATGCTTTACCTAAGCTTATTTATCCCCTAACTGTTTTACCAAGTCCACCAGAAGAACAAATAAAACTAATAAATGACAGCATGTATGCATTTTTATGGGATAAAAAACCAGACAAGATAAAACGTAAATCAATTATTCAAAATATTGAAAATGGAGGCCTGAAAATGATTGATATCTATAAATTTCTCAAATCACTAAAAGCAAATTGGATTAGAAGACTTTTAGACACTACAAATAATGGACTTTGGAAAGTTTTTTACTTAAATAAACTTGACAAATTTGGGGGGAAAATATTTTTTGAATGTAATCTTAAAATAAAAGACATAACACAATTATTTCCAAAAAAAAGATTTTTCGAGACATTTTGTTATCATGGTTTGAAATAAATAATTCTGTTGTTGACAACATTGGTAAACAACTCATATGGAATAACTCAAAAATAAAAGTAGGAAATAAAACTCTTTTTAATAAAATCTGGCACGATAGGGGAATTCAATTTGTTGAACAACTATACGACTACCGGACACGCGAATTTTATAAATTTTCAGACTTTATTAACTTATATGAACTTCCAAATCATACTTCTCTATTTTTTATGTCTTTAATATCAAGTATTCCCAAAGAATGGAAAATACAACTTAAATCAGAACAAATTAATAATCATAGAAAAGAAACATTACTAAGTAAGCTACTCAAGTCAAAACAAGCAAACAAATTTTTATACGAGTACCAACTAGCAAAAGCCGAAAAATTACTAGTCAAACCAGAAAAAAAATGGGAAACAATATTTGATACATGCCAGTTTAATTGGAAATCCATTTATACACTACCCTTTAAATCAACTAATGATTCAAAATTGAGAGAATTTCAATACAAATATATCATGCGAATTATACCTACAAATAAATATCTTTTTAAATGTAGTCTAACACAATCAAATTTATGTGATTTCTGCAATAGCAATATTGAAACAGTAAACCATCTTTTTTGGGAATGTCATTATGCCCAACATTTTTGGTCGGAACTCAAAACATTTTTGTCTAATATAAATATAACTATCACTTTTGATTTGTTTACAGTCACATTTGGTTTGATAGATAAAGGATCACAAAATACACTTAAAAACTATATAATATTATGTAGCAAATATTTTATCTTCAGGAGCAAGTGTGTGAAAACAATGCCATGTATAAATGCGTTCAAAAATTATTTGAATAAAAGAAAAGAAATGGAAAAACACATTGCTTTAAATGGTGACAATTTAGAATTTCATAACCGGAAATGGGCAAATTTTATTAACTAAATGTATTTGAACTGCTATTTATTTTTTTAAATCCTTAAAATATCCAACCGAGAAAACATTTTTTCCATCTTCTACTCGAGCTTTTACTTTTTATCTATCGATCTTCTATACTTTTTATCTTTTTTTCTACTTCTCAAAAACTGTCAGCCTTTTATTCCTTAAAAAAAATGTTTGCGCCAAATAATTATGTTAGTTTTTAAAGAATCGTATTTAAAAAGGAAATGCACAAATAACAAATTATTGAGTGTTTGTAAAAAAACAAACACAAATAATTTATAATGATTTGTTTTTTTGAAGAAAATTAAAAAAAGAAAAAATGTAAAAAACGTAACAAACGAAAATAATGCATTTACTGTATAATATGTACCTGTTTGTAAATCATACATGAAATAGCTATGTAAATATTTGGTGCGAATAAAATATATTATTGAAAAAAAAAAAAAAACATTATCAGAACATATTTAATGTTTAACTCCTGCCTCCAAGATTCCAAATTATCAGGGAAAGGTTAACATTAAATTTTTGTTGACTGGTATTACTATAATGAATTGTCTCGCCGTAATTATTATAAAGTTACCCGATCTGCACTAAGTCTGGTGTAACTCGAGTTCCCGGAAACTGCGATATAAAAACGATCTCTAAGTGAATGATACTATTGTGTCAATTGTTGGCTTTCTGAGACAAGCAATGAATGCCTTCTTTATTTAAATGTGAAAACATTCCAGCTCTCTAGATAATGACAATTATAACAGCTTCCTACTCAACTACTATTTCTTTATGCTAGTCTACTAGTTTCCTACTCAACTACTATTTCTTTATGCTAGTCTACTAGTTTCCTACTCAACTACTATTTCATTATGCTAGTCTACTAGTTTCCTACTCAACTACTATTTATTTATGCTAGTCTACTAGTTTCCTACTCAACTACTATTTCTTTATGCTAGTCTACTAGTTTCCTACTCAACTACTATTTCATTATGCTAGTCTACTAGTTTCCTACTCAACTACAATTTCTTTATGCTAGTCTACTAGTTTCCTACTCAACTACTATTTCTTTATGCTAGTCTACTAGTTTCCTACTCAACTACTATTTCATTCTGCTAGTCTACTAGTTTCCTAATCAACTACTATTTCATTCTGCTAGTCTACTAGTTTCCTAATCAACTACTATTTTATTCTGCTAGTCTACTAGTTTCCTACTCAACTACTATTTCATTATGCTAGTCTACTAGTTTCCTACTCAACTACTATTTCATTATGCTATTCTACTAGTTTCCTAATCAACTACTATTTCATTATGCTAGTCTACTAGTTTCCTACTCAACTACTATTTCTCTCTGCTAGTCTACTAGTTTCCAACTCAACTACTATTTCTTTCTGATAGTCTACTAGTTTCCTAATCAACTACTATTTCATTCTGCTAGTCTACTAGTTTCCTACACAACTACTATTTCATTCTGCTACTCTACTAGTTTCCTACTCAACTACTATTTCATTCTGCTAGTCTGCTAGTTTCCTACTCAACTACTATTTCATTCTGCTAGTCTACTAGTTTCCTACTCAACTACTATTTCATTCTGCTAGTCTGCTAGTTTCCTACTCAACTACTATTTCATTCTGCTAGTCTACTAGTTTCCTAATCAACTACTATTTCATTCTGCTAGTCTACTAGTTTCCTACACAACTACTATTTCATTCTGCTACTCTACTAGTTTCCTACTCAACTACTATTTCATTCTGCTAGTCTGCTAGTTTCCTACTCAACTACTATTTCATTCTGCTAGTCTGCTAGTTTCCTACTCAACTACTATTTCATTCTGCTACTCTGCTAGTTTCCTACTCAACTACTATTTCATTCTGCTAGTCTACTAGTTTCCTAATCAACTACTATTTCATTCTGCTAGTCTACTAGTTTTCTACTCAACTACTATTACATTCTGCTAGTCTGCTAGTTTCCTACTCAACTACTATTCATTCTGCTAGTCTACCAGTTTCCTAATCAACTACTATTTCATTCTGCTAGTCTACTAGTTTTCTACTCAACTACTATTACATTCTGCTAGTCTGCTAGTTTCCTACTCAACTACTATTCATTCTGCTAGTCTACCAGTTTCCCACTCAACTACTATTTCTTCAGAGCTAGTATACCAGTTTGCATATTTTTACCGCGCTCCTGATTTCATTTTGCTAGTCTACTAGTTTCCTAATCAACTACTATTTCATTATGCTAGTCTACTAGTTTCCTAATCAACTACTATTTCACTTTGCTAGTCTACTAGTTTCCT
Source organism: Serripes groenlandicus (assembly GCA_031761405.1). Lineage (NCBI taxonomy): Eukaryota > Metazoa > Mollusca > Bivalvia > Cardiida > Cardiidae > Serripes > Serripes groenlandicus. The sequence continues at coordinate 66,878,169 of JASEVX010000009.1, read as the reverse complement.
AATCAACTACTATTTCATTCTGCTAGTCTACTAGTTTCCTAATCAACTACTATTTCATTCTGCTAGTCTACTAGTTTCCTAATCAACTACTATTTCATTATGCTAGTCTACTAGTTTCGTAATCAACTACTATTTCATTCTGCTAGTCTACTAGTTTTCTACTCAACTACTGTTTCATTCTGCTAGTCTACTAGTTTCCTACTCAACTACTATTTCATTCTGCTAGTCTGCTAGTTTCCTACTCAACTACTATTTCATTCTGCTAGTCTACTAGTTTCCTAATCAACTACTATTTCATTATGCTAGTCTACTAGTTTCCTAATCAACTACTATTTCACTTTGCTAGTCTACTAGTTTCCTAATCAACTACTATTTCATTCTGCTAGTCTACTAGTTTCCTAATCAACTACTATTTCATTCTGCTAGTCTACTAGTTTCCTAATCAACTACTATTTCATTATGCTAGTCTACTAGTTTCGTAATCAACTACTATTTCATTCTGCTAGTCTACTAGTTTTCTACTCAACTACTGTTTCATTCTGCTAGTCTGCTAGTTTCCTAATCAACTACTATTTCACTTTGCTAGTCTACTAGTTTCCTAATCAACTACTATTTCATTATGCTAGTCTACTAGTTTCCTAATCAACTACTATTTCATTCTGCTAGTCTACTAGTTTCCTAATCAACTATTATTTCATTCTGCTAATCTACTAGTTTCCTAATCAACTACTATTTCACTTTGCTAGTCTACTAGTTTCCTAATCAACTACTATTTCATTCTGCTAGTCTACTAGTTTCCTAATCAATACTATTTCATTCTGCTAGTCTACTAGTTTCCTAATCAACTACTATTTCATTCTGCTAGTCTACTAGTTTCCTATTCAACTACTATTTCATTATGCTAGTCTACTAGTTTCCTAATCAACTACTATTTCACTTTGCTAGTCTACTAGTTTCCTAATCAACTACTATTTCATTCTGCTAGTCTACTGGTTTCCTAATCAACTACTATTTCATTCTGCTAGTCTACTAGTTTCCTAATCAACTACTATTTCATTCTGCTAGTCTACTAGTTTCCTAATCAACTACTATTACATTCTGCTAGTCTACTAGTTTCCTAATCAACTACTATTTCATTATGCTAGTCTACTAGTTTCCTAATCAACTACTATTTCATTCTGCTAGTCTACTAGTTTTCTACTCAACTACTGTTTCATTCTGCTAGTCTGCTAGTTTCCTACTCAACTACTATTTCATTCTGCTAGTCTACTAGTTTCCAAATCAACTACTATTTCATTCTGATACTCAACTAGTTTCCTACTCAACTGCTATTTCTTGAGAGCTAGTATACCAGTTTGCATATTTTTACCGAGCTCCTGATCTGTCAATGGTCACCACACATATGTCAAAGGGTTGTATTTTACAAGAAATAGCACCAAACACGTGAACAAACAAACTCATACATTTTGCAATCACTGAAGGTCAATATAGGCCTGATCCCACAGCACTTTGATTTAGATCTGCACAGTTCACCGTTTAGTCGTACATTGGTTATAACCACAATCAAATCGCATATGACGGAGTTTGATTGAAACTGCTTCAAACCCATATCCTTTTGTACGCAACTTTAAACATCACGTGCATACACATAAATATATAGGACAATGATTAATTTAAACCTTTATTCCAATTACAGAGACGCTTTCTGACGCATTTCAAGCTGAGGACATTTGAAAACATTGTGGCAAAAGAAGCATTTGTTCATTATGAGTAATTTCTCCTTTTGCCGCAATGTTTTCAATTTTATTTTTAAAATAATTAAATTCTCATTTATGGAGATTTTTTACATTTTTGCCAATGCTTTTGTTTTATCAAAGTTGTCTGCTGCAAGTGTGTTACATGTGTGAAAGGGTAAGACACGCTCGTATAGCGAATCCATTGTAACAAAGACATCCCCTGATACACGGTATGGATAACAACAATGCGACTATGACAATTCATTTTCTACTGCAATCGAGAAGTTTGATTGGACGGTTTAAATTACACTATATGTCTCTGTTAATAAAATGCCAGAAAACAAAGTCAATGCGGTGTTCAAAGTATCAGACGCTTATGTGGAATATCGCTTTTGTATGATGATCTCTTTCATTAAAAAATAAAATAAATGTGGGCCGTTCCACGAGAAAACCAACATTGTGGAGTCTGCGTAAAGTATCGAACGGATCAGCCTAAGGATGCCGCGCAGGCTAACCCGGACAGACAATTTTCGCCTCATGTGGATTTTCTGTTTCAGGAATCATTACTCAATACCTCTATCACCCTGAGACGGCATGTGTCGGCCCGGATTAGCCTGCGCGGACTGCGCAGGTTGATCTGGATCGATACATTACGCAGATACTACAATGTTGTTTTTTTTTCTCGTGGCACGGCTCATGTATATACTCAGACATATACACTGTATCTGTTTGTTATATATAGTCATGTCCGATGTTTTTTTTTTGTATATTACGCGCTAAACTTGAAAATAAAAACAAATAAGCGTTTCGACCAACGCAGCTCAAATCGGCTTGCCCTTAATTGTAATCAGACACACAGTTGTTTTTGCCTTCTGGACTATCTCGGATGTGTTCAAGGTTAACGCGTCTAATAAAGATATGATCAAAATGAGCGAAATTAAAACAAACAAGCTGAAACGACTCGTGTTTGTTTGCAATACAGAGAAGCATGCACAGTATTTATCTGTACCTTTTGCGGAATTGGTAACGACGAAGCCCATCAATCCAGGGGTCGTGAGTTTGATTCCCGACACACGTCATTCATTATTTCTGATGATTGACAAACGTGACTGTGATTATCGCTAATCGTCTTCCTTCAAAAGACTAACACGTCTATCTGGTAAGATAGCCAGTTGCCTTTAATAATAATAATAATAATAATAATAAAAGTAATATCTTTATTTTTTGAAGGTAACATCTAAGACACATACAATGGCTATACATATCTTATTTTCATATGGCCTTCAATAATATAACACACACAAACATTACATTTAACAACATGCAAATTTCAATGAAGAATTATAGCATGAAGTACAAATATAATTATTTTTCAATCATGTGAAGACAGACACTCCAACTACTCCAAACACAATTCTTAACAGAATATCGGCAAGTAATCAAGATAGTGTTAGTATGGAACCTTTTCCAAAAGGTATTTCTTATAATTTCGTTTGAATGATAACGATAGGGAACGATATGTCAAGTACAGATGCGGGAAAGCCAGGAGACAGATGCTAGGTAAACTAGTCGCCGTGATAAAACTACAATACCGTCAAAGACGGCGTTAAACTATTATTGATCAATCAATCAATCAATTGCATATACGTGTATTAATCTATGCCAAAGACCATACAATTGGGCCACGGTACAGGAAAGCCGACCTATCGCAAGTGCGTCCAGGGAAAAACCAATCCGCCTGTCATCCGTACAGTGTGCTAACAATTATCCATTTCTTTATTTATTTAAACAACCAGCCTTGAATCCTCTGAAAAGTAGTTTCGACAGCTGTCCGACTATATAAGTTAGCATTTTGCTAGTAAATGTCAATAATGTTTTCGAATATTGTTTGTCATGTGACCCAGCGTCCAGTCATATGACATCGGGAACCAGACTAGTATATGGAGAAGCTAAGTGGATATAAATGGAAAAAAGGAATATTGCTTAATCAACCGTTCTCAGACTGCTGACACGGATATATATCACTCTGATATCACAGAATAGTCATGAACTACTTTGGCTGTTATTTGGTTGGTGGATTAGCACCTGAGGGCTGGCTATACAACTATTTCATCGGACGTACGGGTATTTTTGTATCCATAATGATTTTCAGACGAGCCTTTGGTTCGTTCTCATGAAGATAGGTGTATCGAAAAAACAACACATAATTTAAATGATTTAAGTAAATAAATTTGAACCATGGTTAGAAACATTGCGTGAAAAAGGGAAAATGATGTATTCTTTTGACGATTCAATGCATTCTGTATTTGGAGAAGGGTTTCAACGAGCAGAGATACTGTTTAGCCTCCGAAGATTGACACTCTGATCTTGGTCGCCGTTGCAATATCATGGCTCAGATGTCAAGCAATGTGCGTCGGCCAAGGCTACACAGCTCTTGGTATCCCAGTGCCCGGGTCCCCGCTAGGCCGACTATCTGTTTGGTGGTGGTCAGTACTTGATTGTTTGAAGGAGATCGGACCAGGGGGGTAAACAATCCACAGGACTTCCTCTTACGTGTGGTATTCCCTTTTCCGGTGTGGGACTGATAAAGGGATGTGCAACGTCATGGAAAATCGGACCTTCGGATGTTTTGAAAACAATGTTCATTATACATGTAGATAGTTGGTTTGTTATCAGAATCGTTTTTTAAGAGACTTCAAATATATGAGCCGTCCGCGAGAAAACCAGAAGAGGCCACGATGTAGGTTTTCTCGCGGGACGGCTCTTATGTCTGCTGTTTAACTCTCTGTTTGCCGAGTTCCATAACGTTGACTATTCCATGTTAAAAAATAGACGACTTCATTTTCATATAATGTGAATTTGGGAATATGTTGATATTTTAAAGGCAAGCAATGCTGATTTCAGGGGAGACAATCCGTTATCTGATACTGTCAAGGGAATGTCTCTTCTTCTAACATAGCGTAAACGTCAATATTGCTAATGGCGCGGAAAGATTTCAAGACTACTAATTTAGGGCTTTCAATGGCATGTCTCTTCTTCTTACACTACGTAAACCGCAATGATGTGCAATTGAGAATGATGAAAGACCGTGTCATCTTTTAACGCTTGATCTATGGTAGAAACGTTTATTCAGAAACAACATTAACAAACAACTGAAGGAATCTGCCGTGATCGTGTGGATAGTGTCGTGGATTTGAAACCGGTCGTCCTGGATTCGATCCCAAGTAGCTGCACGACGGTCATGGCGGAGTGCCCTTGGGCAATGCACACATTCTAGCCTAGTAATTGATGTTTAGCCAAGGATCATGAATAAGAGAGCTGTCGCCTGAAATAACTGAAATAATGTTGAAAATCGAATTAAATTAAATCAGAAACAACGGATTTTATATAATAATCGAAGACCACTAAATTGAAAACAGGAACTAATCCTGATAAACATGCGCGGATAGGTGTATCGACAAACCCATATAATTTAAATGATTTAGGTATGGAGCTTGAACTTGATAGTCGCTGGACACACAGTTCTGGAGCTATTTGTCGGATTTAAAATGATGAGGCCTATATATGTTCGGTGTCCACGTAAAAACAGGGTCCGAATTATTTATAATTGTATTCTTGCTATATCAAATAATGTGTTAGAAGACAGTGGTGCAGAGGTAGAGCGTCGGCCTCTCGTGCCAAAGGTCCCGGGTTCGAGTCCTGTGATGAGGGCGAGTACTGGTTAGGTCTCCGGGAAGCAGACATCGAGCGTGATTAATATAAGCTTAAAGCTTGTTTCGCAATCAATGTAAGATAAATAAGAATTAATGTATTTCTATTTTGTTACGAATTGCCCTTTTCTGATAAATGCATCTTTTAGGTAAGTCCAGTATGTTTAACTACACTAGGAAATAGCTAGAGACGTTACCTTTATGCTTATTCATGCGTTTGAATATATACCGATATTGGATTATACGAAAATTCACGAAGATGTCATAGTTCACGAATGATTGATTGATTGATTGGGGTTTAACGCCGTTTTTAACAATTTCTCAGTTATATCACGGCGACCAGTTCACCTACTCATGCATTTCCTGGTTTTCTCACACCAGTACTCCACACAACAATCTTCCCAAGCAACTGGCTCATATTTACGAATGATCAAGTGTAGAGAACCGAATAATGTATTCATGAGGCCGCGTTCAATACATTCCTACTCTTACCATATTGTTTTCAACAGTGCATTCAAATCGTATTTTAGATTTACATGAAACAAACAGATTCTCTAAGACAATTTCAAAGCAAACAACGCCAAAATATCGTATTAAGAAAACAATTTAATCCTCGTTAACAATGATATTGCTGTGCTTTTATTCAATATTATAAAATGACGATAGCTTCTATTCAAGTAAACTGACTGTTTCAAACGATGAGTTATATTTATGTAACGTCACATTGTTTATTCTCTCTTTATCCATGATTTACTGTCATGTCATCAGTAACGAGTAAGTGAGCTATTAAACGGATCATTATTTGTTTCATTGTAAAAGAGACACATATTTCAATTCGAGTAAACTGGCATATCCATTTTAGTCCTCAATCATTGAATTTTTCGTCCCGCCGAAAGAAATAAGTATGCTAACATGCACCTCGGCAAATGTGTCCCGCCGAATGAAATAAGTATGCTAACATGCATCTCGGCAAATGTGTCCCGCCGAAAGAAATAAGTATGCTAACATGCACCTCGGAAAATGTGTCCCGCCGAAAGAAATAAGTATGATAACATGAACCTCGGCAAATGTGTTCCGCCGAAAGAAATAAGTATGCTAACGTGAACCTCGGCAGATGTGTCCCGCCGAAAGAAATAAGTATGCTAACGTGAACCTCGGCAGCGGGAGAGCGTGGCTCACTCCCCGAGTCATACCACAGTTTTTTAAAAGTGGTAGTAATTGCTTCCCTACTTGGCGATCATGATTGCGATGATATCATTACGACTGATGGTGTCAGGATAAATACTACCTACAGAACTGGCAATTAACCCAGGAAACGTCAAGATATGAGCCGTCCCGCGAGAAAACCAACAGTATGGCATCTGCGTAATGTAACGACCCATATCAGCCTGCGCAGTCCGCGCAGACTGATACGGGCCGACACATTTCGTCTCAAGGGGGTTAGAGGTATAGAGGAAGAATTCCCGAAACAGGGGCGAAAAGTGTCTATCCGGGTAAGCCTGCGCGGCATGCTTAGGCTGATCCGGGTCGATATTTTACGCAGAGTCCACAATGTTGGTTTTTATCGCGGGACGGTTTCATATAACTAAAACATGTTGAAAGCGGCGTAAAACACCATTCAAACAAAGCAACCGTTGTCTTCTACGTTCTTGTAGTATACAACCTCCTGTTCATGGGAAACGGTAAACGATGACATTTATGTTGACACTCGCGAACCGTTCAGATCAGATTATATGTATGTTTATTCTTAGTCGTATCTGAATCTACATAATTGGACCGGTGCTACTTCAAAGCGAATGTCAGTGAATTGGGAACATTCACGAATACACATTCATGTTGATCTGGATTTAAACTGTTCCCAGAGGCCAGGATCTACCTTTTCCCATGACCAAGCTCATTAAAATTGAGATGACACGTTCGAGAGTTTTGTCATGAACGTCCTACTGTTTTTCGAGTGTGTATGATAACTCCGGCCCTACCTAGGCTCGCGGAATGTGAAATAGTTATTGAGTATTACATCGAACGTGGTCAATTGACCCCAGGCCAGGTCATCATGATCGTTATGAGGGGTGGTACTTATCTATGAGTCCATCCCAGGGGCGTAGCTTTGCAGTAGGCCGTCTCGTGAGAAAAATCAACATTGTGGACTCTGCGTAAAGTATTGACCCGGATCAGCCTAAGCATGCCACACAGGCCTACCCGGATAGACACTTTTCGCCTCCTGTGGATTTTCTGTTTCAGGGATAACTACTCTATACATCCATACCCCTAAGACGGAATGTGTCAGCCGGATCAGTCTGCGCGGACAGCGCAGGCTGATCCGGTCGATACATTACGCAGATGTCTATCGCCGCAGCTGCATTCACGGGCATTTTGAGAAAAAAATGTGTAGCCACGAGCTTACAGTGCCTAAAGGGAGCTACACCCCTGCATTCATGGGAAACGCTTCACGTTGGCTCTCACGAAAAGAGTAGATCTTGATGAGTCTGATCATCTGATCAATATCTACAGTCTTCAAATGTTACTTACAGAAGCTTTCGCCCACGGGAAAAGCTACAAAATCGGATTTTTTCTGAACAGTGTAGATTAAAATAAGTCTGTGATCACGTACACTCTGATCTAGATCTACACAGTTCTAATAATTCTTATAGAAGCTTGTTGAAGCTTCTGTCAACTTCTTGTCAATTCTGATAAATCTGAACAGAAAAGCCAATTTGTATCGTACCTGTTACCTTTGAGACAGGGGCGTAGCTTGACTTTGGGGCATGCTTTAAGGTTGTTTTTTAAGATAGATTGTTGGATATGCGTTTGACGTTTTTTTTCGCACCGATATATATGTGTACATACATCTAACATTTATAATAATTATTATGTCTTGTAACCGAAGACTGTTTTATTTTTATTTGTTCTTGTATTGTTTTCCAGATAGATTGTCTGTCGTTTTTGGCGTCCTTAAATATTACCTTCTTGTAACCTTTGACAATTTTGAAATGTTCATAGTTCCGATCTTTCGGTAATAGTTCAGGTGTTGAGGTTTTGTGTTGTAATTCTACTTCTTCTTCTTCTTCTTCTTCTTCTTCTTCTTCTTCTTCTTCTTCTTCTTCTTCTTCTTCTTCTTCTTCTTCTTCTTCTTCTTCTTCTTCTTCTTCTTCTTCTTCTTCTTCTTCTTCTTCTTCTTCTTCTTCTTCTTCTTCTTCTTCTTCTTCTTCTTCTTCTTCTTCTTCTTCTTCTTCTTCTTCTTCTTCTTCTTCTTCTTCTTCTTCTTCTTCTTCTTCTTCTTCTTCTTCTTCTTCTTCTTCTTCTTCTTCTTCTTCTTCTTCTTCTACTTCTTCTTCTTCTTCTTCTTCTTCTTCTTCTTCTTCTTCTTCTTCTTCTTCTTCTTCTTCTTCTTCTTCTTCGTCTTATTCTTCTTCCTCCTCATCCTCTTCTTTTTCTTCTTCTTCTTCTTCTTCTTCTTCTTCTTCTTCTTCTTCTTCTTCTTCTTCTTCTTCTTCTTCTTCTTCTTCTTCTTCTTCTTCTTCTTCCTCCTCATCCTCTTCTTTTTCTTCTTCTTTGTCTTCTTCTGCATAAAAGAAGACGTAATCGTTCTTAAATAAATAAAGGTCAGTATCTACCTGGTTTAAGGAATTTATTATAGTAATAAGTTCAACATATTTAACAGTTGAAGAATGTGTGCTTTTATGATAGAGATCGATAACCGAATAGCTAGTATTGCCTTCTATCGTTTGATCATAGTCGTGCGTCTAAAAATCGTTGTCATCTTCTGATCACGTTTCAGGCAATGTTTGCTTCACCCGATTTCGCATTCAATATATCGATATAATTTGGAAAACATAAATTGACTGCATATCAAATATAATAGCCGTCCTACTAGAAAACCAACATTATGTCCTCTGCGTAATGTATCGACCCAGATCATCCTGCGCAGTCCGCACAGACTGATCCGGTCTGACACATTCCGTCTCAGGAAGATAGAGGTATAGAGAAATGATTCTTGAACAGAAAATCCACAGGAGGTGAAACGTGTCTGTCGGGGTTAGCCTGCGCGGCAAGCTAAGGCTGATCCGGGTCGAAACTTTACTCTTTACTCACACAATGTTGCTTTTCTCGCAGCCCGGCTCAATTATGTTTAAATACTTATTCTTGGCGCGTATATACTTACAATTGAATCCTTAAATTATTTGATAGATCTCGATACTTTTTTATTGGATTTGATTATTTTGCAAATATCTTGTTGATATATCTATATAACACTTCAATCGACAGTGGAATTTAATAACACCTGACCTTCCCCCATTAATTAAGCTGTTTGGTAAGATTCCCAACACCAGCTCGTTTACTTTTACACCATAAACTGTCTGTTTAACCATCCTCAAACGTACTCTGGCTTATATAGGATTGCGTCAACCCTTTCCCATATACAGACACATTTTAACGCCTCTGCAGAAGACGACGTTTGAAAATAGTGTGGCAAAAAGAGAAATTATTGATCAATTTCCCCTTTTGTCAAAATGTTTTCAACTCTTTTCAAAATTTAAATATCCATTTATAGAAATGTTATCTAGTTATTGCCTTAATATTTTCAAAGTCGTCTGCATGTGGGACAGGGTTAAAAAATCAAAGAATCCTACTTGTAATACTTCCGGTAACGATAACGGAAGTACGTCAGGATAAACTTTCAAACCACGGACTACTTTCTTCAAGTTTTATTTCACGTCATTCTTACTATCATTTAATACAAATACCATACCTACCTCTTTCATATTTTCAAAGGTTAAATATTAGAATATTTATTTTTATCTTGTATTTATCAATAAGCAAATATGATATCAACAAATCGTGCGGGAAAAGAATTAAGGTATGTCAATTAGCCGAACAGGAAATTCATTTAGTGGCTTGAGGTTACATTCATTTTGCGACGAATTGGTCAGCTGATCATAAGCTTGTCGACTTTTCCCCCTGGGCTACCGGTTTCCTTCGAATATAATCTTCCAGTCCATTGGCGGAAGTCAAATGATTTTAGTTTTGTTTTGAATCGCCGGTAAGAATGGTGGATGATTACGATTTCATTAAAAAAGTGATTGTATCCAAACTTTCTACCTTTTCCACAACTTTATAATCAGCGTGTACAGTGCTTGCTAAATGTCAATCTTAAACATCCCTTATCCACATGCACACGCATTTGATGCATCTGTAATCTGCAACAGTCGGTATTTAAAATCAATGTGGTAAGAAAATATGAATTTCTTTTGAGCAATTTCTCCCTATGTCACAAGGCTTCCAACAATATTTAATCTTTTCCCTCATATAGACGCTTTCTTTTGACGCCTCTTCAGCAGACGACTTTTGTAAACATGTTGGCAAAAGGAGACATTACTCAAAACGAGCAATCTCTCCATATGGCAATATGTTTTCAACTTTTTTCAGTTATTGTATATTCGTTTATAGAGATTTTCCGGGTGTTTGCAAACATGCTTTCAAAGTCGTCTGCTGCAGGTTTGTTGTATGTGGGGAAGGATTAAATAGTGTCTTCCATACATATGTATAGACGTTAAGGTCGTCTGATGCAGTTGTTGTTGTTAAAGGGAAATGCTTAAATATTGTACTGGGATAGGGAACTGGAACGTTAGAAATGACCATGGTTTGAATGTGACAGGAATAACTCCACGAAGGAAGAAAGGGGAAAAACCCAAATTGATAGTGACGATGATGCAATGCTTAAGTGTTTTGAATTATTCAGAGGTGAGTGTTGACACTAAGATTAAAACAAGAACTCGGTTAATCCTCTATTCCGTTAAGTCAACCTATTAACATTGAAACAAATTTACGTCGTCAAATGTATTTCTTTACCCTCGCCATGCGGAATTAGCTTTTTGGCGACATGTAAACACTGTCACGCTTTAATCCTTTTGCAAATTCTGCAAAAGAACGACATGGAAAAGACAACAATAAGAATATATTTTTTATAAGATAAAGCATCATTAGTAAATTGATTGGAATAGTATAATATTGTGACGAAATGAGGAATTAGAATCATGAGCAATTTACTATTTTGTAATGACGTTTTCAAAAGACGTCTGCTGCACAAAAATGTCCATCCCGAAAGCCTAGTGGAAAATACATCCACTCAAGGATCGGTTAGACGAGGATTCGGTGTCGATCCCGGAAGCCTAGTAGCGAAAACATCTACTCCAGGATTGGTTAGATGAAGGTTCGATGTCGATCCCGGAACCCTAATGGTGAATACATCCACTCCAGGATCGGTTAGAGAAGGGTTCAATGTCTATCCCGCAAGCCTAGTGGCGAATACATCCACTCCAGGATCGGTTAGACGAGGGTTTGATGTCGATCCCGGAAACCTAGTGGCGAATGCATCCACTTCTGGATCGGTTAGACGAGGGTTCATTGTCGATCCTGGAAGCCTGGTGGCGAATACATCCACTCCAGGATCGGTTAGTCGAGAGTTCGATGTCGATCCCGGAAGCCTAATGGCAAATACATCCACTCCAGGATCGGTTAGTCGATGGTTCGATGTCGATCTCGGAAGCCTAGTTGCGAATACATCCACTCCAGGACCGGTTAGACGTGGGTTCGATGTCGATCACGGAAGCCTAGTGGCGAATACATCCTCTCCAGGATCGGTTAGACGAGGGTTCGATGTCGATGCCGGAAGCCTAGTGGCGAATACATCTTCTCCAGGATCGGTTAGACGAGGGTTCGATGTCGATGCCGGAAGCCTATTGGCGAATACATCCACTCCAGGACCGGTTAGGCGGGGGTTCGATGTCGATCCCGGAAGCCTAGTAGCAAATACATCCACTTCTGGATCGGTTAGACGAGGGTTCGATGTCGATCCCGGAAGCCTAGTGGCGAATGCATCCACTCCAGGATCGGTTAGACGAGGGTTCGAACTCCGATTGTGACATTTAAGTCTGTTTGAATATGGCGGGAGTGTGAGCAAACAGGAAGTTAAATAAAGGTACCAGATGCCTGCCTAACCGCCTGCTGTCTAACAAAGAAGGTATTTCTCGGTTCATATAGGTTCGGTATAATATTGTCTCGTATATGTCAGTCAGTAACACTTGTCCCTTATAATTAGGCTGAAACTATAATAAACATTTTACCTGTGTACTGTATGAGACTAAACTCGTTTTTCTGGATGGCACGCAACCTCGGCTGGCCTCTGCGCTGTCTAATCAGGACCTTCACTGTTGGCTATTTAATCGTGCTAGCCATCTTGAGGTTATTGTCAGAGGCCAACGATACAGTTCGTAATTTAGAGGAAAATTGCAATTGCTTGATAATAGTTTGCTAAATATATATCGAGGAAGACTTTGATTAGACTGCAAGGTAGTTCATACTGGTAGTATTGGTCTTAACTGCTTCCATCATTATAATAGGTTGTTTTCCAGCGATGTTGCACACAACACATAAGAAACAGGACTTCATGAGCTGTTTCTGGATTGTTTACGGCAATAAAGACGACATTTGATACCACTGCAGCTGACAACATTTAAAAACAACATGTACAATAACTTCTTTTCCTATTAGGTTGAATTGTTTTTATTTCTACTTGCATTGTTAGCGAATCATATATATTTTCTCTAGATGCTTTTTGATGTAACGTCTTTTGAAATGTTATATCAGATGCGAGAGCAATTAGTGAAATTAATAATTAATAAATAAATGATGTGAAGACAAATGTCCCAGCTAATTCAATCCAAGTTATATATCTCTTTCAGCGCCAAAGGCAATATTGAGCTTTTTGCAAACAATACAGATTCAGGTGAGTCAGCTCGTAACGAGCTGTCTCACCTGAAATCTGCATTGTTTGGCTGTGAGTTATAACAATATTCCAAAAATCCTATGAGATGAAAATAGAGTCGTCCGGGTTTGAACATGACAGAGTCTACTTTAAACAATTCGGCGCCGAAAGAGATATTATAATAATTTACAATCACTCGTATTTCTGATTTCATAAAAGTAAAAGACTCAACATAAAGTGTCTTTGAAAATGCATGTTTACAAGTTGGCATGTTTCCTGACAGTCCATGAATTACTCCCCTAAGCATGTCTGTTGCAAGTAAACAATTTAAACACGTAAATACATGTTTAATAATATCACATCAATCGAATTTACATCCATAAGCTATGAACAATCAGCAATAACTTGTCAATCTGTGTCAGGGATGTCAACCATTTTGTTGTGTCACTCTACGTCACTTCCTATGACGTCATGCATAAACATCTTGACAAAACATATTGTACTTCATGCAATAGTGAATGCAAATTCACATAAAGTAGCATATATGTTTTACAGATAGGTTTCTGAACATTTAGAGTAATTTGAAATATCTACTGGGAGATTTGTTTTCAGTTAAAAGATGGGCTACTGTTTACTCTACTCGGTTTTTAGTTCTTTATCAAATTACGCAAACATGCAACAATCTTACGAGACTAACTTAAACAACACGAATGTGCAGTGATCATAGCTTTCGTAAAGAGTCCTCTTCTGTTCTTAGTTACATGATCTGTATAGAGATATAACCACTTATACTACTTACAAGAGTTGCTGCAAGATGCAGCAATTGGATGTTAGCGCGTGAATCAGCATTTTATATGGCTTAAGAAATACTGTTTGATTCGAAAAACACGAAACCCCGCTTTTAGATATATGATATGAATATATGATTACAATAGTTTTTTAGTTACATACATAAAACGAAACATAAAATGCCTTTTCCTAACGTTTTAACCTCGATCTCTCAAAATTTGTCTGCGCATGCGCGTCCTTTTTTAAAATATATTCTTAAACTCGCAAAATTTAGCACAATAACTTCGCATTCATGAAAATATTCCCATTTTCCTGTTATTAAAAAACTATGGTTTTAATTTACATTTTAATTATAAAAAAAAACTACTCGCGTATAAATAGACTGGTTCACTAATATTAATCTTTAATTGCAAACTCGAATGAGAATCAGTCTAGTGACGAACTTCTACGGAAATATCCGAGAGCTGACGGTAAAATACGACGCATGAGCGATCAAGACGATTAACACGGGGCATGCGCAAGCCCATTGCACCAGTGATAGTTCTAAGCACAATCAATATATGCGCTGGTGCTGATGCATCCGCGAAATAATGCATTGCTTTAAACGGTTCATTTATATAAGAAAGCCATCTTTGAGTTTACCAATGTTTTATCATCTGAGAAAATATACTAAAATATATATTTACATAACTACGTCATGTAACACCAAAAATGTCAATGGTTTAACCCTTTACCACTTGCGAACGCATTTGAAGCCCTTGCAGCATACGACAATTAAATTCCTTGCATCAGACGACAATTGAAGCCCTTGCAGCAGTCGACATTAGAACACCTTGTAGCATACGACATTTAAAGTTCGAGCAGCAGTCGACATTTGAAAAGATTGTGGTTAAAGACGAAATTGCTCAAGATGAGTAATTTTCTCCTTTTGCCACCATATTTAAACAATTTATACTTTCATTTACATAATGTTGCCACAATGTTTTAAAATTCGTCTGCATATTTGTTGTATGTGGGAAGGGTTTAAATACTATAGCAAAAGGAAGTATAAAGTCCAAAATTTGCAGTTCAAAATATCAGCATTTTGATTGGATAATCCAAAGCAACGGGAAGGATTACGTATTTAGAGAACGTCCCTGATCACCCTCGTTATCACTTCATGACACGGGTATTATCTTGTAGATCGATTAACACTTGACCAAATCAAGTGCAGTTGGAAAATAAGATGTCTTAAATAATGACTTTTGAAAAGAGTGTGATAGCAATGGTATGCAATATATACACGGAAGGATATTAGTTTTGCTGTCATATCATAAACAGATGTTTGTTTGGAAATAACTGTTGGTGAAACTATTGCCGTATGTAAGTGCGTTTGCAGTATTTTATTAGACCTTTACAATATGTAAGCTCATGTGAGTCGAACGACGGTCTTATTGTATTTCCGTTTTCGCATTTTGTATTAATAAGCCCTCTTAGCAAACACGATACTCGTATGGTGGTAAATAATTTAGAATTTTTCTTTAGACAATGTTTTAAAAGAACATCTTACAAATGTGTCCTGTTTCTTCAATCGGCATTCGGAGCCTAGCCAACTTATGGGTGCGCACAGTCGGGTCAAGTGCATACTCTTTCGCTATGTCGGCGTACAGGATAACTGGAAGCTTCCTGAGAATGGCTTTGGTCCATTGCCGACTATCCAAGTAGGCAATATTCTTTATATAATTGTTCGTACGCATGTACTTAGCTAAAATGGTATAAAGGCCATTTTCAGCAGATGATTTAGCGTTAATATAGCCCTCTAGCGGTACTAGCACAGACATATCAAAACCTAAATCAGCCCGTTTAACCGTTTGACATTCGCAATTTGCAGATTAACACTCAATCCACAGAAAAAAAGTTAACCATCGAGCGCATAAATACAAATGAACAACGACACGTGACGAACACACTTTGCGTGTGCTAATATTGAAGACTCATGAGAACCATTGCATACGAACAGTATCACAAGCGTCTTTATCAAACGCCCCTTTGTAATGTAGTCCAAGCAGTATTTGTGTATGTATATAACCAAAGCAGAGATGAAAGAAAGCATGACATCACCGGTCGCGGCGAACAGAGTACCCAAAGGGACATTGCATGAAAGGAAACATACATAAAGGGCATATCGAGGGCTTGGCGTGAAACGGTTGTAACTAAAAACCTATTTCGAAAACCCTGGTTTAGGGGCAACTTTGACACCTTTGTAAACAATGCAAATTTAGATGCCATTGCTCAGAATGAGCAATGGCATTTAAATTTCCATTGTTTACCAAGAAAAAAGACTTAACGCTTATAAAGATTTTATGGCGAGGTGATTAACCTTGGTAAAACAAAATACCACTATTAGTTACAACCGTTTCTCGCCAACCCCTCGATATGGTCGCAGTTTCAAATTTATGAAACCTATGACATGATGTCGAAAATTGCAGCATCAGGTGAAGCCAGCTGTGCGTATACGCAGGTTGACCTGGTGCTATTTCGCTCGCAAAGTCAAACGATTGTGATTTCTGTAGCGTCGCTCATGATAGTACCTTCGCTGATTATGATGCGGCCGTAAAACCATACAAGGGATGCTCAGAGATGTCGAGTGATCTGGATTTGTTTTTGTTATCGTTATACAAGGTTTTCCAGTGTCCTTCAACGATTTTTACATAAAACATTTGACATTTTAAAAGATTCGTAATAGTAAAAACGATACAAGTGACTTTATTTAATGTGCTATAGAAACGACAAAGTAGATGAAATTCCATACACGAGGGTATATGTAGTAAACCTAATTAAATTGATGACATTTTCAAATTGACGACTGGCGATATTTCTGGAAATAAGTCTTACTTTGGAATTTAAAAATAAGATATAACCGTTGTTGCTTTTGAAATAAATGATAATTCTTAACAGTCATCATAATAAAACAGAAGCGTTACATTTGGGCGATAACATTTATTCTGTTTCTTTTTACAATTCTAGTTTATTTAAGGAATGGAGAGCTTTTTTTTTCGTTTTCATGTGGGTATGAACAAAAAAACCTGATCACTCTCTATGAAATCGCGAAGCAAAAAAAGCTCTCCATTCCTTATATTTTAGCATTAATATGGCTATTTCAGTGAGTAATAAAACATAATAGGATTTTACAACTTTATTTTCCATAATACAGCCCGTCGCCAATGTTAATTTTTTTTATTCATGAGGTTATGAACAAAATATTTCAGCCAATCACAGACAAGCAAAAGTGATGAACACAAATAAACCTAAAATATTTTTGTTTAACTTTATACAGTTTGTACATGGTTAGTGTATCATAAATGTTATGATCTCATAATAAATGCAGATCTCGAACATTTTCAATTGATTCTCTTGATGTTGAAGATGCTTTTATATAAGTGAATTGTTCATTGACTCATTGGCGTCAGTGTAGTTCAACGAGGCATGAATGTCTAAATTGCGACCAGGGAATATTCACATCAAATTGCAAGGAGGTGCAAACTGATACGAATACCGACAGTCCACACGGGCTCGAAGATATCATTGTATGTAACGCTGTTCTTATCGTGGTTTCTAAACATTACAATTAGATGACAATGGTTTCTATACCAGGAGCATGGAATAAATGTTTAAAACAAATGTAAGTACAACAACAACTCGAACATAATATGTTAAAGATTTTTATTTATTTGACGTGCACAAATATATCGAGGGCTTGGCATGAAACGGTTGTAACTAAAATTGATATTTTTTTTTATAAAGTCTTTATAAGCGTTAAATCATTTTTCTTGGTAAACAATGGAAATTTAGGTACCATTGCTCGTTCTGAGCAATGGCACCTAAATTTGCATTGTTTACAAAGGGGTCAAAATTGCCCCTAAACTAGGGTTTTCAAAATAGGGTTTTAGTTACAACCGTTTCACACCAAGCCCTCGATATATGGTTGTATTGTCGCTACCAAATCAGAGATGATACAAGCTTCAGAGTCAGTGCATGATGAGTACGGTGTACGCAGGGATTAAGGCTGATAAGTGTATCGAAAAATGGATGTTAAGGTATTTTCAAATTCTTCTTAGTTTAAACTTATTTATTTTACATCGATTGCGAAACAAGCCTTGGGCTTAGATTAATCACTCTCGATGTCTGCTTCCTGGAGACTTAACCAGTACTCGCGCCGTTTGTGTTGAAAAATCCCAAAGTCAGGACCCGCTCATCACGGGACTCGAACCAGGGACCTTTGATACGAGAGGCCGACGCTCTACCTCTGCACCACTGTCTTCAACAGTAATGCCTGCGCGAAGGCCGTGATTCTGTTAAAGGTATCGATACCCACAAATAGAAGGATTTTTTCTGAAAGGAGAAGTTAATTTTAATCAATGTTAATTAAATATGTTTAATTATCACGATTTGTCTATTCCTATGCATCTTTGTATATCCACAGAGAAGGCTGCGAGGGATATTGTGCTAGTTGCTAGAAAAAGAACATGCGTTTAAATCTTATATAAAAACAAATAGGCCTTTCACAGGAAAACATGATTAAGAGTTATTGCATGACGGCATTTCAATGTTTCTTTAAAAATGAGGGTTATTGTGCTAGTTGCTAGAAATAGAACATGCGTTTAAATCTTATATAAAAACAAATAGGCCTTTCACAGGAACACTTGATTAAGAGTTATTGCATGACGGCATTTCAATGTTTCTTTTAAGAATGAGGGTTATTGTGCATCTTGCTTGAAATAGAACATGCGTTTAAACCTTATATAAAACAAAAATAGGCCTTTCACAGGAACACTTGATTAAGAGTTATTGCATGACGGCATTTCAATGTTTATTTAAGAATGAGGGTTATTGTGCATCTTGCTAGAAATAGAACATGCGTTTAAATCCTTTATATATAAAAAAAATAGGCCTTTCACAGGAAAACTTGATTAAGAGTTATTGCATGACGGCATTTCAATGTTTCTTTAAGAATAAAAGAAAGCAATGTCTGAATGGGCTTCAATAATATGCCAGTTTCTATCACATTTCATACTTGATATGTTGGGCTTTTTTTAACTGTTCTCCTCTAGAGGCGTCAATGATGTTTCTTTGATGGCGAACATAGAAGATCCTAGTCAAACTGTGCCGAGGCTCAGGCTGATACTGAACTTTGCATGTCGCGAAGTACCGAAGTTTGTTTTCCGTTCAACGTGGCTCATACCACGACTATGTTGTGTTCACAGGCGTCCGAATTTTTATTACAGCAAAAAATGCGAAAAATCAAACAATACCTCGCTAAAATACTAAAGAAGTCTCTCTATATTGTCTATACGCATCATAATGATCGTAATGGTAATTTGGGGAAATCCCGCACGTGTTACTATAAATAGACCCTCTATACGTCCATATAGTGTAATAATAATGACAAGGTGTGCAACGGCATTTTACCCCCTTGCTCGATTCGGGCAATAATTTCCGCAGAAAAACGTCTAAAACGACCTGGTCCCAGGTAGAGACAGGTTCATAAATGATTTTTCTCATGCTCCACCACATCAATATTTGCCAACCGACCAATACGCCGGTAACACGTGCGGGATTCCCCAAATTACCATTACGATCATTATGATGCGTATAGACAATATAGAGAGACTTCTTTAGTATTTTAGCGAGGTATTGTGTGTTTTTCACATTTTTTTGCTGTAATAGAAATTCAGAGGCCTGTGTTGTGTTCAGCATGTGACGTTAACTCGTTATAACATTCGAAATGGCAACAGTAGTTTGCGAATAATAGGTATTACATTCAGCAGATAATCAGTTTATGATCAGAACATACTCAGTTAATAATCTTATCTGCAAAAACCGATAAATAATCAGTAAATCAATCAATGACAAATCAGTATATAATCAGTACATAAATCAACGAAACAAATGGAAATTATTGTAAAAGCAGGGCTGCATACTGATTTGACTTTAAAAATAGTAGTATATGACTTCCGTCCTCTGTGTTGCGGGCATAGCATTACGACTAATGAATTGGTGTTATGACAAATTATACCGGTAGTACTGGTAATTAACCCCGGAAACGCGGTGATATAAATACAATTTAGATTGTTGAAACCGGGGTACAACTCTATTCAAAGAAAAAAGGACTGTAAAGCGATTTTATTATAGTACGTCAATTATAACATGTACAAGACGGCTTTCTTCAGCAGTGTAGAGCTAGACCAGCAAGTACATCCACCGTGTCTTATCAAGTTCTACACCGTTCACATAATATATGTTAGTCTAAGCAGGTGTATACGCTGATATTAGCCTACACTGTTCAGAAATGCATGCGTGCACCTTTTCCCACTGAAGGGCTCATATGGTTGCGGTGTTGCTACTGCGTCATGACATGTAAATCATATCGAGGGCTTGGCATGAAACAGTTGTAACTAAAATCCTATTTTGAAAACCCTGGTTTAGGGGCATTTTTTACCCCTTTGTAAACAATGTAAATTTAGGTGCCATTGCTCAGAACGAGCAATGGCACCTAAATTTTAAATGTTTACCAAGAAAAATGATTAAACGCTTATAAAGACTTCATTGCGAGGTGATTAACCTTGGTAAAAAAAAAACAAGTTTAGTTACAACTGTTTCACGCAATCCACTGGCAATCCATTCAACTTATATACAAGTTGAATGGATTGCCACGACCTTCACATACCTTTGCACGTGACTAATACAGTTCTATTGAAAACATTGTAGCAAACAATGTTCAAACAAGAACATTGATTGATTGATTGTTTGCTTGATTGATTGTTTGATTGATTGATTGTTTGATTGATTGATTGATTGTTTGATTGATTGATTGTTTGATTGATTGATTGTTTGATTGATTGATTGTTTGGTGTCTTTACGCCGCTGTCAAAGTCTTTGGTTCACAAAATATAAGACTAAACACATGTGTTGGCTGATCTTGGAATACACAGTTCGCAAATGTTGTTTAAAGTCACGTACTACTAGATAAGGGTTAATTGATGTTATATAAGCTTTTAAATTCTATATTTGAATTATCGTGAATTATGTAACCAAACATATAATTATAAATGAGAGAGGTTTGCGAAACCAAATCAGGCTCCAATTTCACCAACCCTACTTAGAGCTATTAGAGTATTCCTTCAATTCCTAAAAAGCATATTTCATCATGTTTGTTTGCCTCATGATAATGCCAAAATAGTTATTTTTCTTAAAAAGTAATGTAAGCCAGACAGGTACAACTTAGCCTTAAGTAAGATTGGTGGAATTTGACCCTGCTGAACGAAATAATTACTCGTGTGGAGAAGGAAAATACCTGCCACTGCTTCCATGCTGAAGAATCCAAACAGATACTGATCTAAAGGTGGGTCTTCTATGACTCAGAGGTACCGATAAAGAGGGGCATTCAACCCTTTTCCCCACAATATCTCTCTTATTATCCAACTAAACCCTATGCTGTGGGTACTCAAAAGAATCGTCTCACTGAGACGATTCTTTTGAGTACCCACAACATAGGGATTAAGGGTCAAATAAGGATTTTAGAACTTAAAAAGTAATCTTTAAAAGTAATGTTAGCCAGCCAGGTATAACTTAGCCTTAAGTAAGGTTGGTGAAATTGGACCCTGCTGAACGTAATAATTACTCGTGTGGAGTAGTAAAAGACCTGCCACTGCTGCCAGAGTATTCAACTCTTTTCTCCACAATATCTCTCTTATCCAACTAATCCCTATGGTGTGGGTACTCACTGAGACGATTCTTTTGAGTACCCACAACATAGGGATTAAGGGTCAAATAAGGATTTTAGTATATGAAAAATGCCCCTTATCTAGAGCTCTGATGACTTTTTGGCGAACACGTGCTTAGCATGTCCAGACATCGTTTATGCTCTGGCTCATTTTAATCTACACTGGTTGCAAATTTCGAATGGTTGTCTATCACAGGGCGCCGCTCGAATGCACAAACATGCTCGATTCAGCAATATTGCATAACACGATTATCCTGTTTTTAGTATCAAAGATGACCATTGGGAATTAAAGCGTGATGTGATTTGGCACGTTCTCTGTGTCAGATTACACTGTCATTGGCGCATTAGTCTTTTGTTGACAATGAAGTGAATGAACACTTGACCGTCAACCTCTTTCCCCAAATATGGACGCTTTATTTACTTCATACCTAATGTGGACGCTTTATCTAAATACGTAACGGGGACGCATCATCTACTTCATACCGAACGTGGACGCTTTATCTACTTCATACCTAATATGGACTTTTTCATATCTAATGTGTACGCATCATCTACTTCATACCTAATGTGGACGCTTTATCTACTTCATATGTAATGTTGGCGCTTTATCTACTTCATACCTTATGTGGACGCTTTATCTACTTCATACCTAACGTGGACGTTTTATCTACTTCATACCGAATGTGGACGTTTTATCTACTTCATACCTAATGTGGACGCTTTATCTACTTCATACCTAATGTTGGTGCTTTATCTACTTCATACCTAATGTGGACGCATCATCTACTTCATACCTAATGTGGACGCTTTATCTACTTCATACCTAATGTTGGCACTTTATCTACTTCATACCTTATGTGGACGCTTTATCTACTTCATACCTAACGTGGACGTTTTATCTACTTCATACCGAATCTTGGTGCTTTATCTACTTCATACCTAATGTGGACGCTTTATCTACTTCATACCTAACGTGGACGTTTTATCTACTTCATACCTAATGTGGACGCTTTATCTACTTCATACCTAACGTGGACGTTTTATCTACTTCATACCGAATGTTGGCGCTTTATCTACTTCATACCTTATGTGGACGCTTTATCTACTTCATACCGAATGTGGACGCTTTATCTACTTCATACCTAATGTGGACGCTTTATCTACTTCATACCTAACGTGGACGCTTGATCTACTTCATACTTAATGTGGACGCTTACTCTGCTTCATACCTAACGTGGACGCTTTATCTCCTTCATACCTAATGTGGACGCTTGATCTACTTCATACCTAATGTGGACGCTTTATCTACTTCATACCTAATGTTGAAGATTTTGTTTTTATTTAACCTCTCGATGTTTATTAAACTCTTTTGCGAGAAATAATGCACCACGGAGTTGTTATCAGAGCTTATTGAAAACCGACATTATGGACTCTACGTAATGTATCGACCCAGATCAGCCTGCGCAATCCGCACAGACTGATCCGGGCCGACACATTCCGTATCAGGGGGATAGAGGTATAGAGTAATGATTCCCGAAACAGAAAATCGAAAAGTGTCTGTCCTGGTTAGCCTGCGCGGCATGCTTAGGCTGATCCGGGTCGATACTTTATGCAGAGTCCACAATGGTTTTTTTTTTCTCGCGGGACAGCTCAGGTGTTTTAAATAATCCGATTTAAACGTCTTGTCCGTGTTAATTGATCTGTCACATGCTGCATACGTAACGTCAGTCTCAATTAGAGTTATATAATGGGTTGACCGTGTTATGTACACATCTAGCGACAATTGAATTTCCACGTATAATTTATGAATAGGAAATGGGAAATGCACGAGTACAACATTTATGAAACTTTGTAAGTAAAAACCACACATCAATAACATAAACGGACGTGAGACAATTTTAAATTTAATACCACAATTTTCATTTCAATCAGCCTGCACTAATCAACCGTCTACACAGGGACTTACAAGTGTAAACAATGTTGACCTTAATCAATAGGGATTTGTATGCAGTTTATTCTGAGTCTATACTGTTTGCTACTCAGACATTAAGCTAATCCATGACTACTGCATAGATATGTCAATACGATTAAAAACGAAAGTATATTGGCACTCGTCTTGGAAATGCGGTAGGATAAGGACTAAAACCCAATATAAATAAAAAGCAAATTATCCCCCTTGCGAGGTTTTATCGGGTCTAATTACTTTTAGATTGTCTCTTGCTATCTAAAGAGGAGATAAAATTCACCATGTGTCTGTTTATTTTACCCCTCTGTCAAGTAGTTAACGGACGGACGGACGTTGTTATCAGATAACGTGTGCTCTGTAGTTGATTACCAGAGAGATAATCTATATACTCTGTACCACGTCATAGGAATAACGACCTTCGTGATGGTGTATCAAGCGAACAGCCCAGATCAGTTTACAACGGCGAGCAGTTTGAGCAAGTTTCTTCTCACTGCGTCCTGTCATCACGTTATCGTCATAAATTGATTGTGA
Organism: Serripes groenlandicus; assembly: GCA_031761405.1. Classification (NCBI taxonomy): domain Eukaryota; kingdom Metazoa; phylum Mollusca; class Bivalvia; order Cardiida; family Cardiidae; genus Serripes; species Serripes groenlandicus. The sequence continues at coordinate 66,853,910 of JASEVX010000009.1, read as the reverse complement.
CAATCAGGAGGTTCTGTCATAATGTACAATTTTGCGTTCTTAGTAAAGACATGATTATATCAAAAATCGTTTAAAGGTTTGTTATCGCATGTTGCGTCTTATTTTGAGTCACGATCAGAACAGGAAACACAAATCCCTTTCTATGATTCATAGTGTCGTAGTTGAGAGGAAATATACTTTTCTTAGCTGGCTGTGCAAAGCGAAACCAGGGGCAAAGCTTTGCAATAATCAATGTGTAGGCCGTCTCGTGAGAAAATCAACATTGTTGACTCTGCGTAAAGTATCGACCCGGATCAGCCTAAGCATGCCACACAGGCCTACCCGGATAGACACTTTTCGCCTCCTGTGGATTTTCTGTTTCAGGAATCACTACTCTATACATCTATCCCCCTAAGACGGAATGTGTCGGCCGGATCAGTTTGCGCGAAAATCGCAGGCTGATCTGGTCGATACATTACGCAGATGTTTATCGCCGCAGCTGTATTTTGGGGCATTTTGAGAAAAAATGTGTAGGCACGTGCCTACCGTGCCTAAAGGGAGCTACGCCCCTGGAAACACTATGGGTAGTGAATCGGCTTCCGGCTCTATGGTGCTGTTACTAATAGTTCGTTATTGGCGTGCGATTAATGTCCAAAACAGTGGGCATGAAGTACGACTGGACTCGGACCCGAATTGCATCAATGTTCTTGTGACGTACGTCATGTGCGTGTGACTTACATCTGGTGCATTGTAATCCACACATGTCTGTGTTCGTAAATAGCTATGTCGGTTTAGATTGCTGTTAAGCAAACAACGAAGTAAATTATGAGAAAATAGAATACTTCGTGTGAACTGAATGTCGTTTTACCTTTATCCTTCTGATTTGATTATGCGTCTCAATTACTCTTCCATTATGTATTTGAGTTGTCCGCCATAAAAACCATCCTAAGCGTAGTATTCACTAGTAATACAGGCCTGTGGTTCTATATCACAGGGTAAGGACTGCTCTTTTTTTCTAAATTCGCTCTGGCTAACTATCATTAGTGTAGAGCTATGGCGACGTGCATGTTGATCAGGGTCAGCACTCGTCGCAGTTGCTCTACTGTTGTCTTTTTGCGGAACACCGCTCATTTAACCCTTTCCCACGTACAACAAATCTTCTTTGAAAACATTTACTCAAGATCTGGAAAATCTGTATAAATGGAAGGTGTACTTACTTAAAAAAATTGTTGAAAACATTGTGGCAAAAGGAGAAAATTCTCGTTTTGAGCAATTTCTCCTTTTGTCATAATCTTTTCAAAAGTCGTCTGCTGAAGATGCGTCAAAATGCGTCTTTAGGTGGGAAAGGGTTATAATAAGCTATTTGTAATGCCTGGTACGCTAGAAACAAAAAAGTAAAGACTTAGATAAGACTTCATTACAATACAGGCGTTTCTTAATCTTTATATTTTCTGGAAAAAAAAAAAAAACACAAAATAAACCACGTCGCAAATAGAAGGTCAAGGCATACCACGTGTATCCGAAAAACAAATTTGGGGGGTATATTTGCACCTACTTCAGGGCGGTCCGGGAGGCAGATAGCTGATAGGAAAGTGTCGAAGGTTGGTTTTTCTATGACGGGGCATCAGTTGATCTGTTTGCTATGTGTAATCGTAACCTATTTATACTTTATATCTTCGAGATACTGGTCAATGTATTAGTACGTGACTTTTCACGCGAAAACAGATCATTGAGGCTTTTGCGATCAGCGAAATATCAAGATCAGGCTAGGAGTCCGGACAGGTTATTCAAAAAAGTCGTTCAAGTCTCCTAGAATTATATCACTGCACGAAAATTGGGATTTAATTTAGAAGTAAATTTCGGAAATTTAAGGAAATTTACTTCTAAATTAAATCCCAATTTTCGTGCAGTGTATTGTAACCATTTCCCCTATACAGGCGCTTTCTGACGCCTTTGCAGCAGACATCTTTTGAAAGCATTGTGACAAACAGAAAAATTGCTCAATACGAGCACTTTCTCGTTATGCTGCAATGTTTATAACTCTCTTCAGTAATTATACCTTCACGTATAGCGATTTTCTGTGTTCAAGTTTTGAATATATATTTGTTCAATGTCGTCTGCTTAAAAGTTGCTGTATATGAGGGAATGACTTAACCCTTTCCCTCATGCGACAATTCTGCAGCAGACGACTTTGAACGTCTTTTGTCAAAACATAGAAAATCTCCATAATTGAATGGATAACCTATGATAAAAAAGTGGAAAACATTGTGGCAAAAGGAGAAATTGCACGTTTTGTGAAATTTCTTCTTTTGTCAATATGTTTTCAAAAAGCCGTCTGCTGCAGAGGCGTCAGAAAGCGTCTATATGAGGAAAAGGGTTAAGAACGTTGATGATGAAAGACTGGTAATGTAAAGTATGCAATTTAATCGTAGTTGGCATTCGTTTTTCACATTTCTGAAGGTCGGTTTTCGTGTGTCGCGGTTCCATATTACGGTCTATTAAATAGAGTTCATGTATGTTATGAGGTGATGATATTTGCCGCGTCATACGCAGTTTGACCTTCATTTCCCACATATAACAAACCTGCAGCAAAATATTTTGAAAACATGTACGCGAGAATAAGTAAATTCTCTATAAAAGAAAGAATATTTTTCAAATATAGTTGAAAGTATTGTGGCAAAAGGTGAAAATGCTCATTATGAACATTTTCACCTTTTGCAACAATGTTTTCAATAGTCGTCCGCTGCATATAGGTCATAAAGCGTCTATATGTGGGAAAGGGTTAACCATTTCCCACATACAACAAATCTGCAGCAAGGATTTTTGAAAATACAATATGGAAACTCCCTTTAAATAAAAGTATAATTATTAATTACTGATGAAAACACTGTTTTCAAAAGCCGTCTGGTGTAGATGCATCAATAGGCATGTACACAATTAAGGGTAAGATTAATGGCAGTTAATTTCATGTTTAATGGATGCTTTAATTATGACATGATCAGTTGTAAAGTTTATTCTTTGTCATAAACTTTCTCTAGAGGCTTCTAGGAAAGGCGAACAGGGAAGATCAAGGTCAGAGCTCGTCGAGGAGCAATCTGATCGAGATCTTATGTAACGTAGTTCAATTATGATAGCAAAATGATATTTAAAATGGTTCGCAGGTGTACAAGTCTAGGTAAAAAGATGCAAATAATGTAGATTCAGCCTATGCAATGGTTTGTATTGATCAAAATCTTTATAACTCAACTTATATCTAGATATATCTAGATCGGACTGCAGGGATGGGCAGGTCGGTCAGGACCTATTATGTTCGCGAAAGATCAAGCAGTACTGTTTCGAATGAACAGACTAATTAAGCAAACCCGTATACATGTATGTGATATTTTAGAAGAATAGTTCCAGTTGCATCAAGAAAGAAAAAAACACCGCTTATCTCCCTTTGAACCTTTCACACAAACCCACTGTCTACGTCTCGCTGTCCTTCTGTCTCTGTCTCTCTCGCCGTGTCTCTATATCTTTATCTCTTTATGTCAGTCTGTTTGTCTGTTTGTTTGTCTTTATGTCTGTCTGTTTGTCTGTCTGTCTGACTGTCTGTCTGTCTGTCTGTCTGTCTGGTCTGTCTGTCTGTCTGTCTGTCTGTCTGTCTGTCTGTCTGTCTGTCTGTCTGTCTGTCTGTCTGTCTGTCTGTCTGTCTGTCTGTCTGTCTGTCTGTCTGTCTGTCTGTCTGTCTATCTGTCTGTCTGTCTGTCTGTCAGTATGTCTAACTGTCTCTCTGTCTCTCTATCTCTCTCCCTCTCTATCTATTTTCATATATCTGTCTCTGTCTCTGTATGTCTGTATGTCTGTATGTCTCTGTCTGTCTGTTTGTATGTCTGTCTGTCTGTCTTTCAATCTCTCTCTCTCTCTCTCTCTCTCTCTCTCTCTCTCTCTCTCTCTCTCTCTCTCTCTCTCCCTCCCTCTCTCTCTCTCTCTCTCTCTCTCTCTCTCTCTCTCTCTCTCTCTCTCTCTCTCTCTCTCTCTCTCTCTCTCTCTCTCTCTCTCTCTCTCTTTCTCTTCTCTCTCGTTCTATCTCTTTCTCCCTATCTCTCTTCGTCTCCTTTCCTCTCGTGTTTTCTCTCCTCATTACATATTGCATATTAATTCTTGAATTGACTGCAGTTTACATTAAATTGAGATCCTTAACTATTCAACACTGTTTATGTTTAATTTATTATATATCATCTTTCCTGTCACGTACTCAATCTATATTGATATTCCTTTTGTTTTTCTCTTTATCTAAAAGCATCCGAGAATGGGGAATACTTCTCAAATGGGTCAAGTGGGATTGTGATGAAAGGTTATGAATTTTAACTCGAGTTGACACCTGCATCAAAACCAGACCCACACGGAGAAAATTTAATTTCGTCCTGATAAAAAAGATACGGTCAATCTCATAGCTATTCTAACCCTCCAATATCCTACACAATACATCACATTTCTAACATCCGGGATATTTACTAACACGTTACCTTGTTTTACGTTTTTAGAGTCGTCTGCTTTGAAAGGAAATGACAAAGACTTGTAAACAATCTGTAAATAATAATATTTTATATACTCAGACTATATTACGACGGGAAAACGACGAGCAGCTTATCAAGACGTCTTTTACCCATTTTGTTTTAAATGGCGTCTGCTACAATGAACGTAAAAAGTGTGTGTGTGTGTGTGTGTGTGTGTGTGTGTTTTAAATGAAAGTGTCGAACCTGTTTCCTTATTAGGCTTTGGAAAAAGGTCAAGTTGAAAATATTAGGAGAAAAGTATATCAAATTAAACGTATTGTGTTTTTGAAACTGAAACAAATGCGCGCAAACAGATACATGGTGTGGAAATGAGGATAGTTCCACTATTATTAGTATTTCCTCACATATTAGCAATGATTTCAAATGATTTTACTCATTCCTATATACAACAAATAATCTGCAGCAGACGACTTGAACTCATCTAGGCAAAATATGTAACATTTATATAAATATCGCACAAATGAGCAATTGCACCTTTTGCCACAATGTTGTCAATAGCGGTCTGCTGCAGAAGCTTCACAATACGAAGTACCAGTAATTCACCCAAGAAATGATGTACCATGTGTTCCAACCCCGGCTCTGCCATTCACTCTTTCCCATGATTGACAAAGAGCAATGTGAGTAGCGACATTTTTGTTACATGTTTGGGTAAAATAGGAACGGGTTCTGGAGCACTTGTGCGAGAAAGCCTGGAAGTATAAGTTACATCGGACGCCGTGATATAGTTGAACTTAAGTTGAAAACATTGAAGATCTTTGACACTGATTACAATGCTGTTTAGAGTGGTGTATAATCTCATGCAATCGAACAAACAAACAAACACTCATCCTGATCCAGTAGTTCAAGACGATGCTGCACTTTGTTAGTGTCACCAATTCACACTTATTCTGCTCTGTGCGATTTTTCTGGCTTGCTCTGCTCTGTGCGATTTTCCTCGTTTAAATATTTGAAAAACATGCCTTTAATATTCAAGTCATTGTGAACAATATCAACTTGCGTTTAGTTCAATGTCAGTCTACAACGTTTGCTACGCACGAATTACTCTGAAACCTTTCCCACTTGCAGACATGCAATAATGTTCTTTTAGAAAGATGTTCAATATTGTTTCAAAGACGTCACCTGCCGATATGACGTGTATTGAAATGGTTTAGGAATAGTACTGAATAGATATGCAAGGCTGCTAACTTCACGCTACCAGACTGCCACGCTGCCAGGCTGCTAACTTCACGCTGCCAGGCTGCCAGACTGCCAGACTGATAACTTCACGTTGCCAGGCTGCCAGACTGCCAGACTGCCAGACTGATAACTTCACGTTGCCAGGCTGCCAGACTGCCAGACTGCTAACTTCACGGACATCAAGAACTAGTAAAAAAAATCACAGGAATGCAGCTGTATAAGGGTTTATTTGGTACATCACGCTGACAAATGATTGGAGATGTCTAGTGCACACACTCGTAATGGTTGAACATTTTCCATTGCCGCCTTCGACGAAATTCAACCGTATAAGGATGTACGTGTCTTGAACCAACAGTTGGTGTTGTTTTCGTACCTCCTAAGTACACATTTAAACGATAGTTGTGTACAATGCACTTCTACATTACCGGACGTAACGTTTACCTTTCCATACAGCAGGTACACATAGATGTCTCTAAGAACTTGCTAGAAGTTCTGAATAAGTCCGAAAACAATACTCAACTACGGTTGTAGAGATGTTCCACATAGTATATAATAACGCTTATCGGAACACCTCTACAACCTTATTTGAATGTTGTTTTCGGACTTACTCAGAATTGCTTCTTAAATAGTCATGCTAGTTAAACAGTTAAACCTCTAAGAGGGTAACTTGTTACATATTATACATTTTTAAGAACATATCATATCCTAACGCCCTTATACATCCTGTTTGCTGATTGCTGTTTTCGAAACTTCAGCCTATGTATATATATATTGTAACGTGCAGGATTGGTCTTTATTTACAGTCATTTTGATATCCTTGTTTTGTTGACGTTTCATAGAGAAAGATTCCACATCCATTCCTTCGTAATTAACACCACTTTAGATAAGTGTTCAGTTGTATATATAACTCAATTAATTACCATCCGTTTTAAGGGACCACGTTCAGCATTCCCCTTGGGAGGTTTCTAAAGACTGTATATTGAGGGCTTGGCGTGAAACAGTTTTAACTAAAAACCTATTTTGAAAACCCTGGTTTAGGGGAAATTTTGACCCCTTTGTAAACAATGCAAATTTAGGTGCCATTGCTCAGAACGAGCAATGGCACCTAAATTTGCATTGTTTACCAAGAAAAATTATTTAACGCTTATAAAGGCTTCATGGCGAGGTGATTAACCTTGGTAAAAAAAATACCAATTTTAGTTACAACCGTTTCACGCCAAGCCCTCGATATTATTATAAAACGGTTTCCGTTATTGATTACCGGAACTACTGGTACATTGGCACTAATGGTCACTACATATGTCATAGGCTTATCGCATTCACGTGGGAAGTCATTGGTACAACTTCTAACCATACGTTACTATATATTTCACCATTATAAAACTCTCAATTAAACGTCACGTGCAAATAAAGTACGTGTGTACGTACTATACGTATACCATGCAAACATGCAAACATGTCAACTTGTACGTTTTCCCATGCACGGGCCCAAATAAGGCTGAAATACCATGCAATATAGACATTTTCTATAGTTGAAAATTGGTGACCAATATTACACTTCATACTTAGTTAGGCGTCAACGTGCACCTTTTCCAATGCACGGGCTTAAATAAGGCTGAACGCCCATACAATATAGTCCTTTAGCAGAGCCCTGCTAATACACTACATATTTAGGCGCCAATGTGTACCTTTTTCCCATACACGGGCTTAAATAAGGCTGAACGCCCATACAATATAGTCCTTTAGCAGAGCACTGGTAATTGGTGACCAATATCACACTACACATTTAGGCGTTAACTTGCACCTTTTCCCCTACATGGGCTCAAATAGGGATGAAAGCACATGCAATATAGCACTTTTAGAGAGCCTCGATAACTGGTAACCAATATTACACTACACATTTAGGCGTTAACTTGCACCTTTCCCCCTAAATGGGCTCACATAAGGATGAAAGCACATGCAATATAGCACCTTTAGAGATCCTCGATAACTGGTAACCAATATTACACTACACATTTAGGCGTTAACTTGCACCTTTCCCCCTAAATGGGCTCACATAAGGATGAAAGCACATGCACTATAGTACGTTTAGAGAGCCCTGACAATTGGTGACCAATATTACACTACATGTATAGGCGTTAAGACTGGTATTCTCGTCCCGAAATCTAATTATAATAAATATGAGACGTCCCGCGTGAAAACCAATTTGACGCATCTGCAGCAGCCAACTTTTAAAAACAGTGTTGCAAAATTAGACATTTGTAACAGTTTCTCCTTTTCCCAATTTGTTTTTAATAACTATACTTTCATTTTCATAAGATTTGCCATATATATCCATATTCGTCCGCTGAATATTTTATGTATGTTGGAAAGGGTATAACCCTAAGCTACTAAACTGAGATGTTCGTCCTCGGAACAAGTGTTCTTTAAAAGTGGTTGTAAAGGCTTTGATTTATAAGCTGGGTTGGGTTTGTCTGCTTGTAGGCGGGCAGGTTATTGCATATGGGCCGTCCCGAAAGAAAACCAACAGTATGGCCTCTGCGTAATGTATCGACCCAGATCAGCTCGCGCAGTCCGCGCAGACTGATCCGGGCCGACACATTCCGTCTCAGGGGGATATAGGTATAGATTAATGATTCCTGAAACAGATATCCACAGGAGGCGAAAAGTGTCTGCCCGGGTTAGCCTGTGTGGCATGCTTATGCTGACCCGGTCGATACTTTACGCCGAGTCCACAATGTTGGTTTTTCTCGCGGGACGGCTCAATTATGATCCTCAACGGCTTTGTTTATGTCGATAAGCATACTTCTTGTAAGGTCAATCACATGTTACCTTTAAAGGAGCCGCTATTGTTTCTTTACGATGTCATTATCATAAACGTTAATGAATGCAGCAACTTCACGCGACACCGTTTCTATTTTCCCATTATCGGTATTATTGCTGTATGCTCTACCATGCATACAGTCAGCGAAAGCTGAGACGAGCCTGTACAGTAACACATACTCGCCCGAGCATTCAATATTTCAATAAATTTCGTGCGTGAACACCCCTTTTTGATATGCCGGTGATAATTTGTAAACCCCATGATGACGCAGGGTGATGAAGGGAAAATTATTCAATGAAATAACTTTGTGACGCTTTGCTGAGACAACAAGATAAATACCATAGCCCTTTTTACCAACCACTTAGACGTTACTACATTTTTTTCTTAAAATCATTTTCAAATTAATCACTTTGTCTGATTTAAGATATATTATGTGTTTGCGTATTTCACTAATACCTTTAGATACTTTGATCCGTGAAGCCATCTTTCTTCTGTCTAAAAAAGGTCGTACTTCTAATATGTGTGAAGCCGTTTTAACCCTGTCCCACGCCATTTTGACCCATATGCAGCCGACGACATTTGAAAACAATGTGGAAAAAAAAAGAAGAAATTGCTCATAAATTTTCCTTTTGCCACAATGTTTTCAACTCGATTTGATAATAGTCCTTTCATTTATAGCGAGTTTGCCCTGCAGTACTTGTTTAAGCGTTGTACGTTGGTAAGTGTAAACCATGCCTAAGAATGTCTACCTCTCATACTGACATCATGGTTTTTATGTTATCTATTTTATAAAACAAACAAGTATGTCAATCATGATTTGAGCTTACTCGTCTTTTAATATAAATAATAAATGTGGGTCTTGTTGTCTCTCTGGTTTTGGATCGAGCATCGATAGCTCAGTCGGTAACGACGAAGGCTATCATATCACTCCAGGTGTCGTGGGTTTGAATCACGGCTCGGTGAATCATTATGTCATTCCGTTGATTGTTACATGTAAACGTCAGCGTGACTACTAGCGTCATTCGCCTTCCACCAATGGGCTTAATAATCTGTCTGGGAGCGTAGTCAGTAACCTGGATAATGTTGTGTTGAATACTAGTGCGAGAAAGCCAGAGAAAAAACCACGTAAGGTGAATTAAACACCAACCCATCAATGTCTATAACCTTTCTATATCAACCCTTTCCCACATACAGAATCTTTCTGACGAAACATTTAGGCAAAAGGAGAAGTTGCTCATGATGAGATATTTCTCCTTTGGCTACAGCAATGTTTCCAACTTTAGTCAATAGTTGTTCTTTTGAGGATTTCCATATTCGTTCCTATATGTTTTCAAAGTCGTCCGTTACAGATCCGTGTATGTGTGAAAGTGTTAAAAGTTGCATGACTTGCGTCTTAATTACATGTAAACGAGTGTTTGTTCTTGTTAGCCAGGACGGATGCACGAGCTTACCCGGATCTTCACTGTTTGCACAGACAATAGTCGGCATCGCATTGGACGCGGCTTATCCCTTTCCCTCATACATCACATTTGCAACAGATGATTTTGAAAACATCTAGGCAAATGTATGTGGACAATCTCTATAAATGAAAGATTAATTAAGGAATAAAGTTAACAATGTGTCAAAAGGTGAACTTTCCCTATATTACTAAATTCTCCTTTTTTCACAATGTTTTCAAAAGTTGTCTGTTGCAGAGGCGTCAGAAGGCGTCTGCATGTGGGAAGGGGTTTAATGTTTCTATCTGGTTAAGACTTGTTGTAGATCAATTAAGTTTTCGAATGTTTGTAAATGGTAACATTGTTTTCAATAACCTGATATATTGCATGAAGGTGCGGCCTGGCCTAGAATGTAGAAAATTGAAAGAATGCTGTTATAGAAAATGTCTATAATTTATTGTCAATCCTTAAGACTTATCCTGCAGACTGGGAGGAAGGAGGCTCAATTTAGGAGGGACACGCCACACAACAAATGCACGTAGGAAGTATTGACAATAATGGTTATGACATCCAAATTCCGTACTTAAATATTGCGCTTTAATTATCCAGGGGTTGTGAGTTCGAACCAATGACCCGGTAGCTCAGACGGTAGCGACGCGGTTTGTCAATCCATGGTTTTCTTAATTCGAACCCAAGCTCGACCAACATTCTTTCCGACTTTTGACGGAATCAATGGACCAAAGGATTTAGGTTTTCAACCATTTATGCTAACAGTATATGTGGAAGAGCAGCCAGTTGCTTAGGAGAACTTGTCGTGTGTACAACTGATGTTAGAAACCAGGAAACGCTTGTGTAGGTGAACTGACCCCGGGGATATAACTGAACATATGTAAGAAACCTGGTTAATCCCAAATCAATCAACCGTTTCTAGTCCGGACAGTCCTTCGGAAGTTCAGAATCGTCTATGATGCTTGTAAACCTGTACCAAACCAGGAGATCATGATTAGATTGTGCGGAGACAGTGGCTGATCTGAATCTTAGTTTGTAATATAGTCCATCAGGTCGGTGTTTGTTTGACGTGGCTCAACATGTTATTTCTGGACAATTACATTGTTTCTACTTATAAACCCTTTCCGACATACATACACTTTCAGACGCCTCTGAAACAGACCATTTTCTGGAAAACGTTGTTGCAAAAGTAGTAATTGCTCATAATTAGCACGTTCTCCTTAAGCCACATTGTTTCAACTTTGTTCAATTTTTGTTTTCAGTTCCCATATTTTTAACTAAATGCTTTAAAAACAAAAGCTGCTGCAGATTCGTTTCATGTTGGAAAGGGTTAAACATCAGACATTGCGGCGAAACATATAATAATATATTGGCATTTAATCATCTTGTCTAGTTTCCCACACAAAATCCGAATCTCCTCATACGAGCAATCAAACTGCTGCTGCACTATTTGCTTGGTATGATTTAATCAATGGTTACAATTCCATAATACAAACATAAGTCCAGGGATCATGAATAAGTGAACTGTCGCCGTGATATAACTGACAAAATGTTGACAACGGCGTAAAACCACAATAATAATAATAATAATACAAACTTAAGTTGAAATGAATTACGACCCTAAAGAAACATGAACGCATTTAGCCTAAATAGAGGGATCCCTCTCTCGAACACGTCGATAATTCGAAGTAATTTATGGGCCCTGTTCGACTTCGAGTTCTCGCCCTGTTCGACTTCGAGTTCTCGCGAGTCAATTGTTTGTACTTGTGCATAATTGACATTAAGTATTTTTTATTTTATTTTTTCATTTATTTATTTCTTCATTTATTTTTTAATTGATTTATTGATTTATTGATTTATTTGTTTACTTATTGATTTATTTGTTTACTTATTTATTTGTTTCTTTACTTATTTTAGTCCAATCCATGTATAATCAGTGAAAGTTACATATAATGTTAAGCAATCATGCAAATACAAACTAAAAATGCAAAGCGCCTTTCATGAAATGATGAATAAGAGACTGTCATGCGTAAAGTATATAAACAAATCTGATTAACATTATATGCATGTAGTATAATCAACATCCGGCTGTTAATTTCGTTTTAACCCTGGCCCACATACAACAAATCTGCAGCAGACAAATTTGAAAACATTGTGACAAAAACCTGAAAACTGTCCATAAAAGATAGCTTAATTGTTAAATAAAGTTAAAAACATTGTGACCATAGGACATATTGCTCATCATGAGCAATTTCAACTTTGGCCACAATGTTTTTCAAAGTCGTCTGCTGCTATTGCGTCAAAATGTGTCTGCAGGTGGGAAAGGGTTAAAATATAATTAAAAGTGATGAAAGTCGACTGCCGACGGGTAAAATATACACAAACGCACAAGGCACGAAACATCTGAAGGCCGGTCGTGTAATGGCGCGGCTCTCACGAGGTTTAACCCTTTCCCTCCTACAGACGCTTTCTAACGCCCTGTGTATCAGACGACCTCTGAAAAGCAAGGTTTCCTTTCGTGACATGGTTTTCAACTCTATTCATATATGAGCCGTCCCGTGAGAAAACCAACATAATGGCCTCTGCGTAATGTATCGACCCAGATCAGCCTGCGCAGTCCGCGCAGACTGATCCGGACCGACATATTCCGTTTCAGGGGGATAGAGGTATAGAGTAATGATTCCTGAAACAGAAAATCCACAGGAGGCGAAAAGTATCTATCCGGGTAAGCCTGCGCGACATGCTTAGGCTGATCCGGATCGATACTTTACGCCGAGTCCACAATGTTGGTTGTCTCGCGGGTTTTGCCAAGATGTTTTTCGAGTCGTCAGTTGCAGGTGTGTCGTATGTGGGAAACGGTTAAGAAATATTACAGCGATCCTTTGGCATCATAATTAATTCTTGTCAATATTGAAAGATGAAAGTTTAATTATTTGAAAATAATGAGGCGTTTGAGAAATTGCTCAATTTGAGCAACTTCTCCTTCCCCCCCTTGTTTCTGTGAAGATGATGTAGATGATTATGATTCAAAGTGCGTCTGCATGTTGGAAAGTGTTAAACTGGCAGCACACAATTGTTAAGACGTTTATTTAAAGATATTTAAAATACTCTTAAATGAAAGTTTAAATATTGAATACATTTGTAAATAGGATTGCGAAAGGAGAAGTAATACTAGTTTGATGATTCATATATATGTCTGCATGTATGAGGGTAAAGGGTTAAACACATTGCATGCATCCATCAGGATAACGTTTAAACATGCATCTTTGCTGCCTGATTGTTTTTTTTGTCAGAGACGAAGACATCGCGGTGATTAGTTATATCCGATCCCGTAAATTGAATTAAATCAGTAAAAACCCGTCCTTTGATACGCTCGGTACCTTGTTGACTCTGTATTGAACTGATCACGGGTTGTCAAATATTTATCCAAAGCTCATGTTTGAATACCCAGGGTTTAGATCAGTTATTTGGCAATAAAGTCGTCTTCTTTTTTCTAACAAAGTAAAAAGGGGGCCTTTTCGACCTTTCGATCATGCCGTCTTTGAAACCCGAGTTAAATCGGACCACCACTTTTGTAAACGTCTTTCGTCTTTTTTTTATATCACAGAAATTTTAAACCGTGAACGTAACAGATATGCATCTATCAGCCTATTTTGCACATTCTTGAAGTACCGATTTTTTTTCTCCTTAAGCATTAGTGATAAGTTTTTGTACGTCGGTATTTGTTTACCTTCTCATTTTATATTACAGATCAATGTCCCCATTTCGGGCTGTGTTTTTGCCTTATTCATTAAATTTAATTGACACCTTTACTTCCTTTATGAGGAGCGCCTTTTCAAGACAACTGAATGTAATGCATTTGCGACCAGAAAAAAAGTCCTAGTTGGCTTCTGTGCAATGTGACCTGGATCTGCCTGTTTATTTATTAACTACGCATGATTTTGAGATCATTTGGAAAACAACAGTGTGCCTTTGGATCGACTAAAATTGATGAGAAGCCAGATCTTTATCTATATGTGTACATAGATACACGTACCTGAACATTTGAGCCGGCCCGCGAGAAAACCATCAGTATGGCCTCTGCGTCCGCGCAGGCTGATCCGGGCCGACACATTCCGTCTCAGGGTGATATATGTATAGAGTAAAGATTCGTGAAACAGAAAATCCACAGGAGGCGAAAAGTGTATGTTGGTGTTAGCCTGAGCGGCATGCTTAGGCTGATCCGGGTCGATACTTTACGCAGAGTCCACATTATAAGTTTTCTCTCGTGACGACTCATATGAATATATCTGCGTAATGTATCGACCAGATCAGCCTGATCCGCGCAGACTGATCCGGCCGACACATTCCGTCTTAGGGGGATAGATGTATACAGTAGTTATTCCTGAAACAGAAAATCCACAGGAAGCGAGAAGTCTACATCCAGGTAAGCCTGCGTGGCATGCTTAGGCTGATCCGGGTCGATACTTTACGCAGAGTTCACAATGTTGGTTTTCTCGCGGGACGGCTTATGTATCTTTTTATTAGAGCATTTTACCCTCCCTTTCTCAATACAATAAATCTGCTGCAGACGATTTCGAATTATTCTTATTCAGACTAAAATATGGAAAATGTCTTCAAATGAAAGTATTATTATTGAATGGTGTTAAAACATGTTATGAGCAATTTCGCCTTTTTAACAATGTTTTCGAAAATCGTCTGTTGCAGAGGCGTCAGAAAGCGTATACATGTGGGAAAGTTGGGTTAAAAACCATAGGTGTTTGTACCGCAATGAACGGCTTTAAACTAACTATAATTCCGAACAATGTAGATGAAGATCTGGCTGTATATTCGTTCATTCTAATTCTGATCTTAATTGTTAAGTATTGCATAACTTGTCAAACAACAGGCATGCTGATACGATTTACCAGATTTCAGCGGAAAAAGGATGCATTTTTGTTTCCCTTGGTTAAGCTCGTGGATTGTTTTTACTTTACAATTTCCTCATACAGACGCTTTCTGACGCCTCTGCAGCAGACACCATTTTAAAAAAATTGTTGAAAAAGCAGAAATTACTATTAATGAGCAATTTCTTCTTTTAGCCACACTTTTTTAATATTCAATAGTTAATATTTTTTCTTTTTAAAGAGTTTGCAAATTTTCATTAAATGTTTTGAAAGTCGTCTGCTGCAGATTTGTTGTATGTAGGGTTTAAACGATACCTGGAACGCAGATAAGATATCTATAAGATATTTATCTCCGTCCCTGCTTATACACGCAACGTTGTCTCTTTCCAACATAAAGACGATTGCTGATGCCTTTGCAGCAGACGACTTATGAAAACATTGTGACAAAAGCAGAAATTAATAATAACGAGCAATTTCGCCCTTACCACATTGTTACCCACTTTTTGTAGCGATTTTTCTGGATCTTGCTAGATGATTTCAATGTCGTCTGCTGCAGATTTGTTGTATTTGGGAAACCATTGATTGAAAACATTTTGGCAAACGGAGAAATTGCTAATTATGAACCATTTCTCTTTTGTCACAATGTTTCCAAAAATCGTCTACTGCACAGGCGTTAGAAAGCTGGTTAATTCGTTGTTTCAAGACACAGGTTCAACAGCCAGTGTAGTCTTCATCTTCTGCAGGCCTCATAGATACAACTATAAATATGACTACCAGTAATTGATATGCTAAAATATGCGGAAAGAGCAGCCATGAATGGCTCTTTGCTCGAACTCGAGTTAAATAATTTATGATTTATAAATGGGAGGAGGAGCTGTACTAAATATAACCAAAGAGCATTTGTAATCAGTGTGAATAGATCCAGATCTTCGCAGTCTAATCTGACTCCATTTTTTTCTGGTCGCACCATTTAAGCTTTCAAGAATCTTGTCACATACAGTATACACTCGTATAAACTATGAGCCGTCCCGCGAGAAAACCAGCAGTATGGCTTCTGCGTAATGTATCGACCAAGATCAGCCTACGCAGTCCGCGCAGACTGATCCGGCCGACACATTCCGTCTCAGGGGGATACAGGTATAGAGTAATGATTTACTGAAATAGAAAACCCACAGGAGGCAAAATGTGTCTACCCGGGTAAGCCTGTGCGGCATGCTTAGGCTGATCCGGTTCGATTCTTTGCGCAGAGTCCACAATGGTTGTTTTCTCGCGGGACGGCTCATATCATTGATGTGAAATCTGATCTTTTATCAACACAATCCCTAACCACATTAAGGTTGTTTTTTCCTAGAACAAAGCCCAAAAGACACATTTAGCGATTAAAACATGCGATCACATGATCACGATCATGTTTATACACCGCGTCAACAAGTATAATGGAAAAAGTTTTATTTCACTTCCGAAAATTGTATATTTTAAAATTACTTCTCATAACGGAGTAACATAGAAGTTACATGTATTACGAAGTTTTACGACATTTATAAGGGTTTATTGAGTGATTGATTTATTGGATATTTACGTCGTTTTAAAGGTAATTCAGGTATGTCTCGCTACAGCTTTCCACACAATTTTCGTCACAGACAATTCTAGTATATGTACAAATGTTAAGCTATGAGTCAATTATTCTAAATGTTAGAGCGTCCGTCTCGGGAGCGGGAGTCCCAGGTTCGATCCTGGTCCGGGACATTAAATTCTTCTTTTAAAATTGTAGTAGTCTGTTCCCTTCTTGGCGGTCAGTATTGCGTCGATTGCACTACCTCTGATACCATTGGTGTAAAGTTAAACTTCTAGCACAACGGGTGATTTATCCAAGAAACGCCTTGATATAAGTGAAATGAGCCGTCCCGCGATAAAATCTGCGTAAAGTATCGAACCGGATCAGCCTAAGCATGCCGCGCAGGCTTATACGGATAGACACTTTTCGTCTCCTGTAGATTTTCTGTTTCAGGAATCATTACTCTATACTTCTATCCCCCGGAGACGGAATGTGTCGGCCCGGATCAGTCTGCGCGGACTGTGCAGGCTGATCTGGGTCGATACATTACGCAGATGCAATACTGTTGATTATCTCGCTGGACGGCTCAAATACTGTTAAAATCGACGTACAAAGGAACATATTAATGGATTAGTCTGTTCATGATGGTGAACTATGCAGACCAATATTAGACGACACGTATATACAGGATGATCTTCGCCTATATTGTTCTCAATCGCAATTACGTCCATACATGAATTATATCCAAGTTGT
The DNA here is from genome assembly GCA_031761405.1 of Serripes groenlandicus. NCBI lineage: Eukaryota > Metazoa > Mollusca > Bivalvia > Cardiida > Cardiidae > Serripes > Serripes groenlandicus. Next base: position 66,836,733 of record JASEVX010000009.1, on the reverse strand, counting down.
TTCAAGTCCCGAATTACAGGATAACGGTTAACAGCGAACAGTGGTAATGTTGTCATTCTGTAGTATAAAAGTTAATTTACACAAGCAGTGTTTCTTACAATGGTTCTGATTTCTGTTAACCTTTTCGCTGCAAAAGCTAATTATAGACTTTGGCAAACAATGCAGATTCAGGTGTGCTGTCTATCCTGAAATCCGCATCGCTTGTCCCTTAGACATTTTAAAATGTTACCAAACTTTCTATTGGACGAAAAAATGAGTGGGCTAATGTTGAACAAGGAAGACTCGACTTTGTGCAATTCGGCAGTGAACGAGTTAAATTCGACATTAGCTTAGGGTAGATTTATCATAATTGAAAGTAGTATAGCACACCTAATCGGTTCAAGGCTCGTTAGCTCAGTGGGTAGCTAAACTGATTATCGATCAAGGGTCGTGAGTTTGAACCCCGACTCTTCCATTCATTCGGCTATTAACAACAGTCATTGTGACTAGCGTTGACCGTCATCCACCAATAGGCGTTCTTGGTAGCCAGTTAATCGGGGAAGACGTGCGAGAAAGCCAGGAAACATGCGTTAGGTAAACACGTGGCCGTCGTATAACTGAAATACTGTTTGATCGTCGATAAACTACAATCAGTCAAACGCATAGTCCGAGCCGACACTCTTCACGTAATCGATAATATAGTGTAATAGTATGTTTATTTACCGTGGTTTATTATATTATATTATATTAGCCCGTTAGCCTTCAGCGAAAGGTCAAATACCGACTGTCAGAAATAGACAAATATCAACAGTTTGACAGAATCTACCCCCCAGATGGGGGGAGTTCAATATCTTTATATCTGTTTGTTTTTATAGAAATTGACATTAGTTTGCATAACGTAAATAGAACGACAGCCGTGGAGGGAGAAAATGAAGTATGCGTCTGCGAAGAGTCAAACAGTAATGTGATCCTGTGCGTTCGTACAGTCTCGTGAGAACTCTTCCTCTTCGCGTATTCTTAGGAGGTGATATGAAGATAGCCTAAGTTAAAATATCAGAACTGTAGCCACACCGATGTAACTCCTTTAACAATTTAAGTAAATCAAATATGGAGACGCAACGTGACCTCTTTAGGCCTGATGCGGCGTACAGACTTCTTCGTAAAGTGACGTAGACTATATACAAATGGTGTTATCATTTTATCTATTGAAAAATTATGACTTTGAATTATGCATTTCTTCATAAACGTTATCAAAAAGTATTGCAGATAGTTGGTTATTGCATGTTGTAGAAAATGAGAGAACATGATATGTTCACATATATTGAATGAATGAATAATTTAGCGTCAGAAAGATGGAACGAACGAACGGACGATTGAGTGAGCGAACGATTGAATAATCAAATGAATGATTAAAAAAAACACATGGACCAACGAACAAACGAACTAACGCTCCAGCGAAAAATGAATAAATGAATGAATGAATGATTGAATGAACGAATGAACAAACAGATGAACGAACGAACGGCGGTCTAACAAAAGACATGCAGAAGGGAACGAACGACTAAATTACTAAACAAACCAACCAACTAACGAACGAACGAACGAACAAACTCATGATAAAAACCAACGTCAGCACGGTTGGGTGAATAAAAGAATGAATAAATGAACCAACAAAATAATGCATGGATGAACAAATATCTCTGAAATGATTGGATGAATGAATTACGATTAAATACGTATATGAACTAAGGTTCAATGCAACTTGTAACATGAATTGGTGGATCTTTCAACACAAATACACCTACAAATACATCGTTTTTGTTTCCTACTAGAGCAAGCAAGAAAAAAATGATAATGGTAATCAAAGATATAACTAGATAAGTAGTTTTAATTAGTGAACAACGGAGAGCCCCGTCTGTTTCTTGTTTCATGCATTTTCGACATGAAATTTATCAATATGCTATCGACCCGCAGAGACCTGGGATAAGAGCAATCCTTTCTTCCCGGCACTGTCCCAGCTTCAGACGACGTTCGACGTCATATCCCTTTCCCTCATACAGACGCTTTCTGACGCCTTTGCAGCAGACACGTTTTGAAAACATTGTGGCAAAAGAAGGAATTGCTCAAAACGAGCGATTTCTTCTTATGCCACAATGTTTTCAACTTCTTTTAGTGATATAACTTTCATTTATATATTTCTAAATGAACATGCTAAAAAATGCTTTTCATTTATTTTACAAAAAAATAGGAATTAATGTCAAGGAAGAATATATACACTCATATACAGCATAAATGAGCCGAATTGCGAGAAAACCAACATTGTGGACTCTGCGTAAAGTATCGACCCTGATTAGCCTGAGCATGCCGCGCAGGCTAACCTGGATCGACACTTTTCGCTTCCTGTGGATTTTCTGTTTCGGGAATAATTACTCTATACCTTTATCCCACTTAGACGGAATGTTTAGGCCCGGATTAGCCTGCGCGGACAACGCAGGCTGATCCGGGTCGATACATTGCGCAGATTCAATAATGTTGGTTTAACATGGACTGGCGTAAATGTTAAAATGTATATTCGGATATACAGAATTAGCCTGTAACCCTTTCTCATACATGGACGCTTTCTGACGCCTCTGCAGCCAATTGACCAATGGAGGACTTTCACAAAACGAGCAATTTCTTCTTTTGTAATACATGATAGTGAATAGTGATTTCAACTCTTTTAAACAATTAAACTTTCGATTATAGCGATTTTCATAGTTTGCCTATAGATGTTTTCACATTCGTCAGCTGCAGATCTCTGTGTTGTATGTGGGAAAGGGTAAAATCTAATATAGCATGATAAGGGCTAGTATATAACGTTTAATATTATTATGTAGACTTGTTGATTGCAGGGTAATCATTGTGGAACCCCGTATTTATCTGAATCGTGTCTATCCTGATCTGAAAATATGTTTGGTCCAGACAATACGAACGTGATGTGATTCGGTTTTTTTTGTCGGGTCGTTTAAAATCCGTTTATTTATAAACCAAGATGACGAGACAAGGATGAGTTAGACTGATCTTTTCCCCACAATATCTCTCTTATTACTCAATAAAACCTTATGTTGTTGGTACTCAAACGAATAGTCTTTCCCAGAGACCAACAGCATAGGGTTTGAGGAACATATAAGGATATGAGGATGTGAAATACTATTCTTATGTAGAGTTCTGATAGCAGTTTATTATCAAGAAGAGTGCGTTAAACTTACGTTTTACGTCATTTTCAACTCTTAATCAGTTATCGCACGAAGACGGAAAACGTTTACATGATCCCGGGGTGATCAATCAGCATTATTCCATAAACTGTGCCATGCCTGAGGGCACTAGAAGGAAAAAAACACAGAGAAGGAAAATTGGTTACTACCCCATTCTAGTATGGAGATTGTCTATTTGTCTACAAAAATAATCATTTATTGTTTTATTGTGGACACACACTGTATGAGAAAAACAACAGAACTTAAATACAGTGCACGCGAGATATCTCTAACTTAAGGACCTGTATATTACTTCGAGTTATCGACGAGGTCGAGTGATCCCCAAATTAGTGAACTGTCCCGCGAGAAAACCAACAGTATGGCCTCTACGTAACGTATCGACCCATATCAGCCTGCGCAGTCCGCGCAGACTGTTCCGGGTCGACACATTCCGTCTCTGGGGGATAGAGGTATAGAGTAATGATTCGTGAAACAGAAAATCCACTGGAGACGAAAAGTGCATATCCGGGTAAGCCTGCGCGGCATGCTTAGGATGATACGGATCGATACTTTACGCAGAGTCCACAGTGTTGATTTTCTCGCGGGACAGCTCATTTATGCTCAATTATACGAATGCATGTATTCTTAGCTTCTTAATTAATTTATACTGAAACGTTTATAATGTAAAACACGACACTGACAAATTTGTTTCAAGAAAATGACGTATCAGCAGTTCAAAGCAATCACAACTGCTCTTACACTATCTTACATCGACAGATCATTTCAGGAAATGGTTCGAGTTAAAACATATATTTCCCCATGTTCGAGTTATTGCGAGCCCACTATATATGAGCCATCCCGCGAGAAAATCAATAGTATGGCCTCTGCGTAATGTATCGACCAGATCAGCCTGCGCAGTCCGCGCATACTGATCCGGGCCGACACATTCCGTCTCAGGGTGATAAAGATATAGAGTAATGATTATTGGAACAGAAATTCCACATGAGGCGAAAAGTGTCTGTCCGGGTTAGCCTGCGCGGCATGCTTAGACTGATCCGAGTCCACAATGTTGGTCTTCTCGCGCTCATATGCTACATATGTATTTCACTCTTTCTCACGATGTTTTTTTAAAAGTGGACTGTTTCAGAGACTGTGTCGGATAAACGGTCAAATCTTTGTCAACACCGTCCACTTCTTTATTACGTATGGATTATTGAATTGAATATTATCAATAAAAAGCGAAAGAAACCCGCTAAGAGTCAGTGGAAGACGGATGAGCCGATTACAGTAATACAGGCTATCGAAACTCGGATTGACAGACTAGAGAAGAAGTTGATCGGTCTTCGCATTAAGCAGTTTAATTTATCCTTACCAACATTCATTAAATCTGGAGCAGACGAGTTTGAAAACATATAATATAGTTATTGAACAGTGTTGAAAACATTGTGGCAAATGGAGAAAATACTAATGATGAACAATATTTCCATTTTGTGTCACATTTTTTTTTCCATTTGTCACAATGTTTTCAAAAGTCGTCATGTGCAGAGGCGCCAGAAAGCATATGAGCCGTCCCGCGAGAAAAACCAACAGTATGGTCTCTGAGTAATGTATCGACCCGGATCAGTCTGCGCGGACTGTGACAGAAAATACACAGGAGGCGAAACGTATCTATCCGGGTAAGCCTGCGCGGCATGCTAAGGCTAATCTCGGGAGATACTTTCCGCATAGTCCACAATGTTGGTTTTCTCGCGGGACGGCTCATATCAATATATCTGCGTAATGTATCGACCAGATCAGCCTGCGCTGTCCGCGCAGACTGATCCGGCCGACACATTCCGTCTTAGGGAGATAGATGTATACAGTAGTTATTCCTGAAACAGAAAATCCACAGGAAGCGAGAAGTCTACATCCAGGTAAGCCTGCGTGGCATGCTTAGGCTGATCCGGGGCGATACTTTACGCAGAGTCCAAAATGCAGCTGCGGCGATAGACATCTGCGTAATGTATCGACCAGATCAGCCTGCGCTGTCCGCGCAGACTGATCCGGCCGACACATTCCGTCTTAGGGAGATAGATGTATACAGTAGTTATTCCTGAAACAGAAAATCCACAGGAGGCGAGAAGTCTACATCCAGGTAAGCCTGCGTGGCATGCTTAGGCTGATCCGGGTCGATACTTTACGCAGAGTCCACAATGTTGGTTTTCTCGCGGGACGGCTTATATGTATGTGGGAACGGATTGAACAGCATGTTGGGTTCTGTGTTCTTCTTGATATTTTTCAATAATGCGGAGTATGGGAAATACGATCGTCGGATATTGGAGATCGGAGAAGGAGCAGTTGATCGACTTGCGCCTTTGAACAGTACAATCTTGCTCATACATATCAGCCGTCCCGTGAGAAAAACCAGCATTGTGGTTTCTGCGTAAAGTATCGACCCGGATCAGCCTAAGCATGCCGCACAGGCTAACACAGAGAGACACTTTTCGCTTTCTGTGGATTTTCTGTTTCAGGAATCATTAGTCTATACTTCAATTCCCCTGAGACGGAATGTGTCGGCCTGGATCAGTCTGCGCGGACTGCGCAGGCTGATCTGGGTCGATACATTACGCAGAGGCGGAACGGCTCATATGTTGATGTCCTTGTCCTTTCTTCCTGATACAGGAGACTTCTGACTCCCTTTGAAAGAGAAGACTTTTGTGTACAAATGTAGAATTTCTAAAAACAGACAGTTTCTCATTCCTGCAACGCACAAAAACCGACTTTCGTTATTTGTCGATCAGCGGAGCTCCGGTTCAGCCTGCAGGCTCAGCACAGTCCGATCAGGACCCTCCCTGTTCGCCATATTGTAGAACAAGCATCATGGATGCCTTCTAGAGAGCAGTAATGACCAAACGATATCTATAAGATAATATAATCCTAATTGTAATCAATTTCCAAACTTACGAAGGTCGGTTTTCGTGCGGCGAGGCGCATGTATTGGTATCAACTTCCCTATTTTAAACATATAAGTGTATTTATAGAGTTGGTTTGCCTTGAATATTTAAACTGCACGAATATGCAAGCTTTATCTTGATCTGCATTAAACGCTACTCATTAATTTACTCGTTGTAAACTTTTTATTTAAGTCCTTCCATGGGAAAAGGTATCAGTTGCTGTTTTTTATATCTATAACCAGATCAGGCTGTACACACTGACTAATACTTAAGCTGTTCACATATGAGCCGTCCCGCTAGAAAACCAACATTATTACCTCTGCGTAATGTATCGACCCAGATCAGCCTGCGCTGTCCGCGCAGACTGTTCCGGGTCGACGCATTCCGTGAATAGGCTGATTCGAACATATACTGTTCAGAAATGTCAACTTGTACGTTTCCCCCCATGGAAGGGTTCTTTTAATGTCGCGTCCCAGCAGGATAAGTGCGAGAGGACAGCTGGTAGAAAACAAATAGACACAAATTAGGAATTAAAACAACACCAAGCTTGACCGAAGTTAACATAGCCTCCTGACCTAAGTCGGTTTTCAGCTTTACACCTCTGAGATATCAAAGTGAGGGTTTTTAAAGCGGGCTTTACATACGATTGTCAGAAATTCGACCAATCAAAAAGCGCTATTTTCGGTCCCGATTGAAAATAGCTTGTCACTCTTCTCTACCTTATACTGGTGGACGCTCGGTTTGCGTCTATTGCTGTATATAGCATGTTTATTTCAATTTAAACAAAAAAAGAGAATTTGAATTTAATAGAGAAAAAGTTTGTGCTGGGACAGTTTATGTGTTAATTTATATATCTGGACATATTAATATTTCGTTGGATTTTACTGTTTTATATAAACATCGCAACGGTTGTGTTTTATTCGATACTTAAATAAACTACACTTGGATTTATATAAACTGCTATGGAGCGAGGTTGAAGGATAAAAACAGCTAGTCGGTATACAGTGAAATGTGATTTATATGAAATATGAAAGACGAAGATATGCATTTAAAACATGTGTCGTATCTTTATTTTCATATAACCCAAATATGAATATATATATATATAGTATACCTTTATCCAAGGCTCTTGATAATATTATCCATTTATTTGTTGTTTGCAATACATCTCTGTGGTGTTGGTACTCAATATAAACAAACTATCTCATATATTTCTTTAAATAAATATCTCTGTAAAGTAAAAAATGTAGAATTTGGGAAATATTGTGAAGACACGAAAATAAATCAATGTAAATGGACCCTTTTATAAATATCTTGAGCCTATCTCTCCGCTACGAACACTCTCTGTATGTCTGCATAAGTTAAATCGGATTTTATAGAGTTTGTGGGTTGTGTGGTTTTCCGTTTGCTGGTATAAAAATAATGTCGATCAAGAACGGATGGCACTGTTTCGCTGAGTAGAGAATCGTTTGAAACAAGGCTTTAATATATAAATAATTGTTTTCCTGGATGAAATGAAATCGGGGGGGAAATTATTGTTATTAAATGCGTAAACATAATTTGTTTGATTTGAATATCCTACGGAACGTTGAATTTAATGATAATGTTTTCTTAAGAATTTCGAACTTTGATCGCGTTTAAAAAAGCGTTTCGATTATAATTTCTTATCCTTTAGAGGGACTTTGTTCAAAGACATTGTGACATAAAATGTTTAATTTATAGGAGTTCAATAATAAATGAATGTATCATTGTTTTAAAGGATGAGTCTGTCTGTGATAAAATGTTCACTTAGGTTTTGTGAACAGCGTAGATTCAGATCGGCATGTGCATCCGCACAGTCTGATCGAAATGTTTAGATAATTGTGAGATGGATAAGATATTCATGCTGATCTGAACCTACACTGTTCAGAAATGCCAATTAATACTTTTACGCACGGACTTGCTCTGATACGGTTGGTCGGTTCGAGTCTGCGCTCGTCATGTTTGACAATTAAGCACATTAAATTCATGACACAATTATAAACTGCTAATTAATTAAAACACTTACGATAAACAAAAGGTACCAGAACGTCGCAAAGATGCATTCATCGTGGACTTATTGTTTCTACATGAGTTTGATTACTCCAAGTTAATCACGATTTAAGTTTTGATGCATATTTAAAGATAAAGCGTATATTTAATATTCCTATATCCTTATCAAAGTATAGGTTGTTGGTAACCTGCAGAACCGTGTGATCAAGACGACTGATTTTAATATCAAGTTATATAGGATTTTAATTCATCTTTTGTTGGGAAAGATCAGTTCTAAACTTATAAGGCCTCTGTTAAGTTGCAAATAGTTTGAGCAATGACATGTGTTTGGTATGAACAGACTGGTCAACGCATCTACTGTTGATCATAACATGACCGAAGCGTAGCCCGATCGCATTATTTGTCCATCTTTGTTTGACACACATACCCAAACAGTTACAAAACTGGGATGCTGCCCCAGTCAAGCAGTTTCGATTGGCGGTTTTATTTTGTACTGTCATTGACCTGATCTGTTTTTTTAATACAGACAATTGACCATCGTCAGAGTTTAGTCTCAAGAAATCGGACACAACTAGCCATTAACTCCACCGCCCATCATAAATATCGCGTAGAAAGGGTCGTATTTAAATCATAAATGTTTTGTTATATATGTTTTAGGTGAAAAGAAAAAAAGAATGGAGGAAATTTATTTCGTTTTGAAATTTGATACAGTGTAAAACAAAGGAGAGTTAAGAATATATAAATCTATAGATAAAAATATTCGAAAAATAATAGAGGAATTCGGGAAGTGAATTCAGAAAGGAAATTTCTCTTCAATACTGTTTCTATATAAATACAGTGGTGAAATAAAGGATTTCAATGCACAGTGAAAGTGGAATAGAACTTGGCTGGTACCTAACAACGCGTGCTCTATGTTGGACATTATTTCTATAATGGCCAATAGCACGCTTCTGCAGTTTTTAGATGCAGTATGAAGACAGGCTTACCTTTTTGGAGATCTACATGCAGGTAAGCTTAATTACTATATTGTTTAATTACCCATGTAATAGGTTACAACTGACCTATGTCCAAAGTTGATATTGTATTATAGTGACCAATCTTTTGAAGGCCAAAATTGGATTGCACACATTTTGTATTTTATTTCTTGACCCATCCTCGGTACCCCGGCTATTCATACAATATATGATATATATATTTTTGAAAATATATCATATATTTTATGAATAGCCTGGGTACCGAGGATATTCTTGACCCTGTAACACGTCATCATTTGCATTTATCGAGTCAATATTTTACATTATTTATCATGTTATAGGTAAACACTGACCTATGCCTAGTTTATATTGTACTATAGTGACTTACCTTATTGAAGGACAACATTTGTTCTGCACACAATTGATAAATATTCGTCCCTGATCCTGCAACAAGTCAACATTGACATATATAGCAAAGTATTTATTAAATATATTGACTCTGCAACAAGTCAACATTGCCATGTGCTCAGTTTATATAATTGTTTATTCACTTTGCCAGATATAAGGTTTTTACCTGACTCATAATGATTGAACAATATGTGTTTCACTGTATGAAAACGTTGCTGCCATGATCATAATCATTCCTTCCTCGCCCGTGGCGGCCATGGTGGTCGTTGACTTAACCCTTTCCCTCATACGACAATTCTGCAGCAGACGTCTTTGAACACATTTTGTCAAAAAATAGAAAATCTCCATAATTGAATGGATAACCTATGACTAAAAGTGGAAAACATGGTGGCAAAAGGAGAAATTGCTCGTTTTGAGCAATTTCTTCTTTTGTCACTATGTTTTCAAAAAGCCGTCTGCTGCACGTCTATATGTGGGAAAGGGTTAAACCGTACCTCAATTAAAACTGCACAGTGCTCTACGAGGACATATCTCAGTGTATTTGTCACATGTGTAGATTATAAATAAAAGTAGATCGCGTAAATCTGATTAAAATGTATGTCGGTTATCAGAAATTAGTTGAAAGCTTATGGAACATCTTAGCGAACTGTGTAGATCCAGATTAGAATGGGTTGACACGCATGCTGGTGTGGATCTACACTGTTCGCTAAAGCCCCGTGTTTTGTGTTTTTCGCAAAGCACAGCTCAAATAAAAAAAAACACGTCTATCCTGCTAAATGATATTGACCTAGATAATTGGGTTCAAGTCCATTTGATTACACTATCACACGCTATGTTGTTGGTACCCTTTATGATCACCTCATACAGACGTTTCTTACGAATACCAACACTATAGGGTTTTGTTGGAAAATGTCGTTATTCGGGTAAAGCATTTTATCTTTAAAACGGTTACTGTGTGGGATTTTCTAAATTCTGAATTGCAAAATAATTGTATATGTTCAGATACTTGCGTTAACTAGATAAGAATGCAAGTTTATCTTGATCTGCATTACTAGTACAGTGATTATGAGGTTGCATATATATCAGGTGTACGTTTCTTTTCAAAATCCTTATCCGACCCACGAGCCCCTTGTTGTTGGTACTCAAAATAAAGGTCTCATTGAGTACCACATCTCGGATTCGGTTTGATAATAAGAGATATATTGTGGGGAAGAAAGCAGTATACCCCTCCTTATATGGACGTCTGGATTCGAACTGAAAGCACACGGAAAGAGAACAGACAGTATGGTATGAATAAATCCCTGTGTAGAATCCGTACAAGGCAAAGCTCTGATTTGGTCTTTTGCGTACACACAGCATGAGCTATAGTTAAATTAACAACATATAGAGGCACAATGTATAGATTACCCATCCTTATCTAGTTCTCTAAAAACTTCGCTTCCCTCGACCATTTTTATCTATATCACTAGTAAACGCAGGGAACCTATTTACCAGTCCGTGTCCCTGATACGGTGTTTTATAATTCATCTGCTTCGAAAAACGTCTAGCAAATCTCGAATAGTGAGTGGGTGCATAACGGTGGAAGGCTACAGGACCGAATTGATTGTGGCAAATTTAGAAATTATTTTTTAATAAATTCTATTTTCCCCTCAATAAGAAATATTATTGTAAACTGTTATTCACGATTACAAACAACACTTACAATGACTGACTGCAGTCAAACATTAGTCAGTACATGGCGTACCGTCTAATGTTGGACTACAATGTTCACTATTTACAAATTTTATTGTTAGCAAATATTATTCTGCGAATGTAGATGAAGTTTAGACTGGATGATTGCATAGGATGATTTGAGCACTGTCTCTTTTAACTATTCTCTGTATCAAAACGAGTTAGTATTGCTTCCGTTCCCCCAGACATTCCACGTGTATATACAAATGACTCTTGAAATGTCACATCAGCGTGTATCGAGATTTACCTAACAAAACAATGTTAGGCGAATCCATCCAAATACATTGTATTAAATTTAAGCTTTGCAATAGCACACGCTCGAGATATTATTGTGTTTAATAGGCAAACGCATATAAACCGAGGTCCCGCGAGAAAAGCAACATCATGGACTCTGCGTAACGTATTGACCCGGATCAGCCTAAGCATGCCGCACAAGCTAATCCGGGCAGACACTTTTCGCATCGTGTGGATTTTCTGTTTCAGCAATCATTACTCTATATATCTATATCCCCCTGAGATGGAATGTGTCGCCCCGGATCAGTCTGCGCGGACTGCGCAGGCTGATCGCGGTCGATAAATTACGCAGAGGCCATAAGGTAGGTTTTCTCGCGGGACGACTTATATCTCAGTTCTTTGCAGGTATACGCTGTATACACACAACTGCAGAAGTCGACTTTGCAAACATGTTGTCAAAACTGTTGGACATGGGAATATTTTTACTAATTCCATTATGAATACGACATGATATCTTATAGACTAATTATTATATATACCGTCACAAATAAACTTCATAAATTAACATCCATTGTATCATTATTGGATGTGACTTAATCCTTACCCTTATATAGACGCTTTCTGATGCCTCTGCCGCAGACGGCTTTTTGAAAACATAGTGACAAAAGAAGAAATTGCACAAAACGTGCAATTTCTCCTTTTTACACAATGTTTTTTTCACTTTTAGTCATAGGTTATCCATTCAATTATAGAGATTTTCTATTTTTTGACAAAATATGTTCAAAGTCGTCTGCTGCAGAATTGTCCTATGAGGGAAAGGGTTAAGAGCGTAGTAATCGTCTCATTATATGATTTTATAGTATCTAATAGAACATGGCGTAATTAGTACATTGTTGTACAAGTGATGGGAACGAAGAACTTATCGCCCTATGCGGTGTCATTGGCTCGGACTGACCTCGTTTCAGTGTAATTGTTTTGCACTGTTATCTAGCCTTGAGAATACATCATCAGTCCAGTATTGACATCGACATTAGTATCTCATATCCTTACCGTGAGCATTTCAAATGCGTAACAAGCTCTTCTCATACTGTTTTTAACCTTTTTCCTACTTAAATCTGCAGAAATTATCAGTCCAGTATTGACATCGACATTAGTATCTCATATCCTTACCGTGAGCATTTCAAATGCGTAACAAGCTCTTCTCATACTGTTTTTAACCTTTTCCTACTTACAACAAATCTGAATGAAATTATTGAATAAAGAAGAGAACATTGTGGCAAGCGAAGAAATTGCTAATCGTGTTTTTAATAGTCGCCTGAAGCAGGTGCATCAAAAGCGTCTGTATGTGGGAAAGGGTTTATCATCTCTGTCTGATCATTCCTGTAGAAAATAATGGATGTTTTATGACTATAATTATGATTAGGAATTCCAAATATAAATTTTGCTGACAAATATTATTTTGAAATGTTTCATTAACTCTTTCAGCGCCAAAGGCAATATTGGGCATTTTGCAAACAATGCAGATTCAGGCGAGTCAGCTCGTAACGAGCTGTCTCACCTGAAATCTGCATTGTTTGGCTGTGAGTTAGAAATATATTCCAAAAACCCAAAACATGAAAATAGAATCGTCCGAGTTTGAACATGGAAGAGTCTACTTTAAACAATTCGGTGCTGAAAGGGTTAATACACCTATGCATATAAAAGCGTACATTAAAATGACAGGTACCTGCATAAAACTACGATCAGTGTTGATAAAGACTAATTCTTACGTCCATGCATTTTATCCTGACTCTGCACTGCTCGCCAGTTGCCATATAAGGCTTCAAGTAACTAACATTTAGCAGTTTCCAATTCGCAGGTCTGTCTCCACACGTGTATTAATTACGCTAAGGATGATTTACCGGAAGCACCGCCCAGATGTATATTAAATTTAAGCCGTGTTCAAGACAAACCAATCTTAGTCAGGATTGTAAAGACGTTTCAGGGCCGTAGCTTGGCAATAATCAATGTGTAGGCCATCTCGTGAGAAAATCATCATTGTGAACTCTGCGTAAAGTATCGACCCGGATCAGCCTAACGTATTTCAATGTTAACTGTATATCATAATTTTCTCGAAAACGTCTGGGAGTGTTTCGCGAAAAGTGCGTATCCATAAGGGTAGTTTTTGTAGCGCACTTGCTTATTCATAGATTATTTTTGAAGGTAGGGGTTACACCATTAGAAAATAAAAAGCTATTAATAAACGTTGATATATAATTACTTATTTAAACATCATAAACAATCTTTGAAAATGTATCGTCATTCGAGAAATAGAGAGATAATTATAGTATTCACTGTATAATAATATAATTAATATCCTATTAAACTGTTTTTGTTGTTTATATCTGTTATTGAAGTTTACCGATTAAGCAACATGCTCGTGTGTTCCTGGATTTTCGTTTTCTGTTTTCTGTTTTCCTTCTTTACATCGGTCCAGATGAGAGGAGGGGTATTCAGCTCTTTTTCCCACAGTTTCTCTCTTATTATTAAAGCAAACCATATGTTGTCGGTACTCAAAAGAATCGTCTCAGTGAAACGATTCTTTTGAGTACCCACAACATAGGGTTCGAGGGTCAAATAAGCATTTTATAACATGCAAAGCGCCCCTTATCTAGAGCTCTGATTCTTTGATGTCTCACTTCAACGGGGTGTATAATTGATAATTAATGTAACCTGCTCTTTTAAGAAAATCTAATTAGAGCCCTAGATAAGTCGTATTTTCCATGTTCTAAAATCCATTTTTGACACTCAAACCCTATGTTGTGGGTACTCATAATAATCGTCTTAGTGAGATGATTATTATGAGTACCCACAACATACGGGACGGTTGAGCAATATTAAAGAGAGATATTGTGAGGGAAAGACCCGTTTTCTCTCTAGTCCTCTGTGCAATATCACAATTTATTTAGCTGGTGGAACGTTTTTCTTGAGAGCGCGAGGACGCTGGTTTAGACGGCGAACTTTCAGGTACCAATCACATTAAATTTGAGCTGTCGCTTCCCCCTATTTGCGCCCATGAACGCACACTAACCAAATACAGTGGTGCAGAGGTAGAGCGTCGGTCTCTCGTATCAAAGGTCCCTAGTTCGAGTCCCGTGATGAGCGGGTCCTGACTTTGGGATTTTTCCACACAAACGGCGCGAGTACTGGTTAAGTCTCCAGGACGCAGACATCGAGCGTGATTAATATAAGCTGAAAGCTTGCTTCGCAATCGATGTAAAATAATAAATGTTTAAATTAAAGCAAATACGGCTTTTTAGCCGATCTCAGCAGAAACTGAAGCTAGTAAACTAATTTCCGTGAATGTTTGCGACATCAGTCGATCATGTTCACCCTTTACCAGGTACAGGCGACTTTGGATCCCCTTAGTAGCAGATGATATATTTGAAAACAACATGGAAACGGGAGAATTTGTTCTAAACGAGCTATTTGTTCTTTTGCCACTCTGTTTTGAACACTGTGAAACTGTTAAAGTCGCGTTTCTAGTGTGTTTGGTGCTATAACTTCAACTCCCGGTGTTTCAAAGTAGTTTCGTTTATCATATGAGGCAAAGTGTTAAATTAGTCCATGCACGGATCAGCTAATAATTTATTGATAAAGGCAAACGTCGAAAAGTAACATGAAAGATTGCATGATTAAGTACAAAAAAATCAGACTTCGTTTCTCACGCTAAATTAGAAAATATCACGAATATAAGTCAACATGCAGTCTCTCTACCCTATATACTTAATATCTGCAAATCTGCAAATATGCAGCAACCTACATAGAAAACACCAATGAAAATATGTGGCCAACCTGTCTTAGTTAAGGTATACTTAGTTAAAACATTTGAACACATTATGGCAAAAGTAGGAATAACCAATGATAAGCAATTCCTGCTATTGCCACAATGTCTCGTATATCGTCGTTGCAGGTGTTTGAAACTTGTTTACAGAAAGGGGGAAAACGTTATGAATAAAAGTGCAATGATAGATAGACTTGAAGATGTTGTAGCACATGGAAAATTGCTCATTATTCAATATTATGTTCAATTGTTTGTGAGAAATGGTTAAGAAATGTACATAATGTGGACAGGCTATACTAGGGGGTTTCCATACATAGCATGGACCAAGCCGTTCAGCTAAACAATCCTTTATTGGTACTGTTTTTATTTCAAAGGGAAAACAATGCCTAGGAAGCCAAACTAGAATAAATCACGGAATTGCGTTTGGTCACGAAACTATTACAATAACAAAGACATACCATTATTTGAACAACGTAATTAGCAGCGCTTCCAACATGAATTGGGATTTGTTTCCTCCCCTGATATCACGCTGTCGAATAAATACGCATGGTCAACGATGAACAAGTTAAACATGAACTATGGCCGCTTAAATTCATAACTTATTCCAAACTTTCCTTTGAAGACTTTCGCCTAGAAGACGATGGTTTTATACATTTTTGAAAATAGCCAGTCTTTCAGGATAAAATGAAAGTACATTCAGCATCAAAGTTGCTCAATAAAAAGACACCTATCGTAATCCACGAAACAGTTTTCAAAAGAAATCTTATTAACATTTGATAGGCTATCAAACGCCTAGAGTAATACGGGGCATGCAATCTTGCGTTTTCAACAGCAGGCCAATGCTATCTGACGAACAGATAATCCCAGACATGCGACTTTAATGGGATGAACTGAGAAAGAACGGTGTGGCGTAAAACGTTATCCGTGAAAACGAGAGATCTACAATGGATTAATTGGTACTTGATTACCCCCTTCCTCCGCTTGATGCAGTTTTGTGTGTATAGTGCTGAACGCGGGTTTTAACAATTTTCGGTTATGTCACGGCGGCGTTTTCTACGTAAGATACCAGGACAACTGCTTCATTTATCCTGACACCAGCGAGTTAATCGTAATGCTAATCCCCCGCAATCCGGAGCGCCAAGGAAGGAAATTCATCACTACCATTTTTAAAGATTTTGGTATGACACTACCGGGGATTGAACCCACTACCAACCACTCCCGACGCGGATGCGCTACCACTACACGTGTGATGTGGTCATGACGGATTTACACAACATTTATACTATAAGAATGTCGAAGCTGCCTTAATTGTGATGGTCCAAATAATCTTCTCATTGACGCGATCTTTTTGTGTACCTACAATATAGAGTTAAGGAAACATAAAACGATTTTAGGACTTGCGTTATGTACCGTTTATCTAAAACTCTGACTGGCTATATCATGTTTCTAATGTATGTTTTCCCCCCGGATTTCATCACGAGAACAATCAGATTACATGTACCTCATAATCCTGTATCAGACCACATGGCTTTTAACCCTTTCCCACCTACAGAAAGATGACTTTCAAAATATCTGGTCCAAAAAACGAAAATCATGAAGTTAGCATTTATGAATATGAATAAAATATAGTGATAAATGCAGCTGCGGCGATACACATCTGCGTAATGTATCGACCAGATCAGCCTGCGCTGTCCGCGCAGACTGATCCGGCCGACACATTCCGTCTAAGGGGCGATAGATAGAGTAGTGATTCCTGAAACGGAAAATCCATAGGAGGCGAAAGGTGTATATCCGGATACGCCTGTGTGTCATGCTTAGGCTGATCCGGGTCGATACTTTACGCTGAGTCCACAATGTTGATTTTCTCACGAGACGGCCTACACATTGATTATTGCAAAGTTACGCCTCTGGCAATATATCCTTTGTCACAATGTTTTCAAACGTTGGTAGCTGTACATGTGTCAAAAGGCGTCTGTATTGTGGAAAGAGTTAATCCTTCCCCTAGTTAGAGGTCTAGAGATCAGTAAGAAAACAGCATAGTTCACAGCCTCACAATACATATCTTACTACATAATTAAACCGAATGTTGTAGGTACTCAAAATAAACGTATCACTCGACAGATATTGGAATTTCAGGATCGAGAAGCGTTGACAAACAATGTTTGGAGCTCTGCTTACAATTGGAGAAACTTCTGCGCGTACATGTACTCATATGTATCAGAAACATAAATAGAACATAGCACATGTGGTATGGACAAAAAGAGATTGCTTAAAAAGAATCAGTTCTCCCTTTTCAATATCTTTATTTTTTATTTTTGTTTTTATTTTTATTTTAAACTGATTTCCATCTTGATAGTATTTAAAATATTAATTCTGTTCATTTTCGGTTTCGGGTTTTCTTTAGGGTTTTATTTTTCAATTTGGTCGAGTCTAATGATTGCCTATCGCACCACATGGCTTTTAAACGTGTATCGGTTACACGTCTGATAACCGAATATGCGGCTCGACTAATCAACTTTCATGTATAAGGTCATTCTTACCTCACAGTGTTGACCCTTTTTTTTGTTTTAAACTGAAAGTGACGACTTATTGTGCACTGAAGGAAGTTCTAACACTTAAGGAAAAAAGATTCTTCAGACGATCAATCCCTTTTTATCCCTTTATCAGCTTTTTTTTCTATCAAACTTATATTCCTAATTTACAAAGGGTTTTCACCCCCATATACATTCAAAACAGAAGAATATCGCAATGATATATCAGGTAAAAGTATTTCGTTTGAAAAAAGCTTTCCACTCTCTATCAAACTAATACTTCTAAGTGTGTATATGTACAGACACCTGTACAATTATCATATTCGATACACGAATAACCATTGACGTGTCTATTGTGTCAGCGCAAACATCTCTTTAACATCAGTAACAACAGCAATAACTATCTATCAACCAATCGCCCGGTCAGACCAACGGTCAACTCTGAACACGTATGAGCCGTCCCGCAAGAAAACCAACATTATAGCCTCTGCGTAATGTATCGACTCAGATCAGCCCGCGCACTCCGCGCAGGCTAATCCAGGCCGACACATTCCGTCTCAGGGGTATAGAGGTATAGAGTAATAATTCTTGAAACAGAAACTCAACAATAGGCGAAAATTGTCTGTCCGGGTTAGCCTGTGGAGCATGCTTATGCTGATCCGGGTCGATACTTTACGGCGATAGACATCTGCGTAATGTATCGATCAGATCAGCCTGCGCTGTCCGCGCAGACTGATCCGGCCGACACATTCCGTCTAAGGAGGATAGATGTATAGAGTAGTGATTCCTGAAACAGAAAATCCACAGGAGGCGAAAAATCTATATCCGGGTAAGCCTGCGCGGCATGCTTATGCTGATCCGGGTCGATACTTAACGCAGATTCCACACTGTTGGTTTTCTCGCGGGAAGGCTCGTATGTACAATGTAGTTGTCGACAGTACAGTCCGGCCGGACAATTTGGGTAATGGGTTAATGGAGTTGAGATGTATATAAACAGTACTCTACAGTAGTTTTGAACGACCAGTATAGCACGATTATATCGACCTAATCTAGAGTCAAGACCTTGTGTGTATACATATGCACGGTGTCGTGTTATTTAAGGGTCTTACTTATTTGTTAATTCACATATTCATATGACTTCATATAATTAATACCCTTTAATTATCAATTGATTTAAGAGTATTAATGATATCAAGGGTTTTACTGACTTTCTTCCCTTTGGAAGACCTAATATAAAAAGATATACATGTATGTAATGTATATGGTTGTTTAGATCATGTTATAAAAAATCCTCTCTAAACTATCTTACCTATTGCACTCTACGACATCGCGTTTGTATTATTACGTGTACATGATTACAAATAAACAATGTGTATTGTATTGTAATGTATTGTAATGTATTGTATTATATTGTATTGTATCTACGTACAGTGAAGTCTCAGGTGAGCCAGTACATTCCCAGAGTCTCATCAGATGCTCAACTCTCCTTCTACATGTTATATGGACCTAGATGCATAGTCTAACAAAAACACTAGAAGTGTAGCCCCAATGGTTGTTACTTTGAATTATGCCAAATCGGAGAGTCCTAAAGACTCGAAATCGCCACACGCGGCTCATACATATTCAAATTGTACTTCAATATATGAGCCGTCAAGAAAACCAACACTGAGGACTCTGCGTAAAGTATCGACCCGGATCAGCCTAAGCATGCCGCTCAGGCTTACTCGGATAGACACTTTTCGCCTCCTGTGGATTCTCTGTTTCAGGAATCATTACTCTATACCTCTTTCCCTCTGAGACGGAATGTGTCGGCCCGGATCAGTCTGCGCGGACTGCGCAGACTGATCTGGGCCGATACATTACGCAGAGACCATAATGTTGGTTTTCTCACGGGACGGCTCATATTCAATTATATTTTTCTTAAAAAACACGGCAGGATCAGGTCTAAGTTGTCAAACAATACCCGTCGTGTAAGCGATTAATTGATATGCTATTCTAGGAGTCGTTTTCTGTGAAATTGTTGATCTGTTCATTTGCAACTACAATGCCGTTACAAAGATGAAAACTTTGTGGAAATGGAGAAATTGCTTCTTTATAATTGCTCCGTTTCACACTCTTTTTCCAACTTTGCTGCATACGCGTAAAAAATAGTCCGTATCACGAGAAGGGTTTCTCGTTGTTTATCGTAATAAAATCGAATAAATTGATGGCCCAAATAATACCATATAGATAAAGTTTAAAAAGGTGAACATGTTTGACGAATTCTAATTTTAAACAAATGAATGTTGTGATATCATACTCGGCATGTATACTGTGTATATAAGCTATTCACAAATATTCTAAACTTTAAAACAATGTTAGGATTCTCATGTAGTCGATCACCCATTATCTTAAAATATGACAGGCATCTCATTTCAATATGCGTCACGTTACGATGGTCTCGTTTTTAAAAATTACAAATTTACAGGCATATATATATACACGATTATCAATGGACCTACACTTCTAGCATCCACGTTAGACATTCGTAAGTATACATGCCTCGTTTATCAGAACATTGTAACAGACGATTGTGCGTCTGTCCTTATGGACATCGCAAGTATAAGTCCACTCTATGCGCAATAAGAAACAATTTGACCTGACGTGAGACGCATGTCATTTAATCTTAGTTCGTGATTGAAATGTTTATTGTTTCAGCTAATTATCAACTACGATTATCATATATGACAAGTTAGCGATTATACCCCTATATCTCTAATAGCATAATCCTTAACCCGCCGAATTAGTACAAATTGCATAACATGACCTATATTTAACCCATTCACTCATACAATAAATCTGCAACAGTCGACTTATTATTGAATAGAGTTGAAAACATAGCAATGTTTTCATTTTGCTACAATATTTTCTTTAAAAAAATCGTCGGCTGCGTATGCGTCAAAACACGTCTGCAAGTGGGAAAGTGCTTCTTAGTTTTAAAGCATTTCATATGGATGTCTTTGAGATATATTTACAAGTGTGTGACTGACAATGTAGACTGTAGACACAGTAGTATAGTCATTCTATACATTGTTCGCAATGCAGTTTAGTTGGGCATCATAGAATATACGCGATATATAAAGTTGATTTTTATTTAAACAAGTTTTAAGTCATAAGGAACATTTTATCCTTTTCCCTGTAATATTTTCAGAGTTGACTCCACACGAATCCCTTAACCCTTTCCCTCATATAGACGCTTTCTGATGCCTCTGCAGCAGACGGCTTTTTGAAAACATAGTGACAAAAGAAGAAATTGCTCAAAACGAGCAATTTCTCATTTTGCCACAATGTTTTCCACTTTTAGTCATAAGTTATCCATTTATTTATAGATATTTTCTATGTTTTGACAAAATATGTTCAAAGTCGTCTGCTGCAGAATTGTCGAAAGGGTTAAAAGCAGTTTGTGGATGATACATTCAGATATTTATATATTATTTAATACAGAACACTAGATGTTTTTCTCTTCTAATAACAATGATTGAAAAAGCCCATATAAAACAGTTAAAGAAAATATGCATTACTTTCTTTTTACCACCGTTTGAAATGGGTTATATCATATCGAGGGCTTGGCGTGAAACGGTTGGAACTAAAATTTGTATTTTTTTTACCAAGGTTAATCACCTCGCCATAAAGTCTTTAAAAGCGTTAAATCATTTTTCTTGGTAAACAATGGAAATTCAGGTGCCATTGCTCGTTCTGAGCAATGGCATCTAAATTTGCATCGTTTACAAAGGGGTCAAAATTGCCCCTAAACCAGGGTTTTCAAAATAGGTTTTTAGTTACAACCGTTTCACGCCAAGCCCTGGATATATGAGTGTGTGTGTTATATATATATCGGTGTACGGTTGAATTGAAGGGATTAAGGAGTATTAATGTAATGAAGCGTAATAGATCAGAAATTACACTCACACCTTACAGTTTGGATACGTTTATGTGAGCTACTTTATATATCAAAACAACGAACCTACGGGAAATTTGGGCCCCGGTGAAGTTCCAGACATATAAGCAGTGTTGCCGGTCGGATCAGAATATGCATGTGTACCCCTGTTCGCTATCTAGTTGTGCAAAGTATCCAGGGTTCTTGATGCACCGGGGGAATGGTTATGATAATAACAATCATCATATAAATACAAGCATGCAATACGACGGTAAGTCTCGTTTTATTAAAACCAAGGGCGGTGTTCGTATGGCGTGGCATTACCCAAAGTATATATCCTTTATTCCGTCATGCCGATGAATGTGTGCACATCTTTGCATGCATCTTGGTAATGGTTTTTTATAGTGTGTTCCATTCATGAGCAGTTTATTAATGTGAATATTTCAACGTATACCAAACACTATGTTTTTTATTCGTTGCCTGGTGTTCATCTGTGGTGTTGAAATAAGTTGTTTTCAGTCGTACATAACATCGTAAGGGATTCATTTCGGTTGACTAAGCTAATATATATATTTATACATGCAAGGAACGGTTATGTGACCATTTCCTTCCTACACGACCCAAACTCGTCAGACTCGGCTCAAGTAGCACAGCACCTTGCTCTTTGAAAGCCAACCTCGGCATTGTTATGACCAGTGCAGATAAAGATCTGATCGTGCATCAATTCTATCTGATACCGATTCGCGCTGTTTGTAATCGACTTAATAAATATGGCAAACAGTGCAGCTCCAGATTTCGTCTTGATATATGTCGCAAACAGTGCAGCTCAAGATTTCGTCTTGATATTTATGGCAAACAGTGCAGCTCAATATTTCGTCTCGATATATATGACAAACAGTGCACCTCAAGATTAGACACTGTGGTTGTCCAGACTGATGTTAGATCTACACATGTTTTCTCTTTCACATCGCTCAATTAACGAATACATTACCTAGGATGGTTTCAGATTTTAACAAGATCGCCGCGGATCGCACGCCAGTGCTCGTTTAAGTCTAAAAAAGGGTCATTACTGAAAAGGTATTAAAGCCAGAGTTATGTGACTTGATAAAGACATGCGTATTGTTCCTAGGAACATGTGTACCAAGTTTCATTTGAAAATATTGAACGTTTTTTGAGTTATGAGGTAATGTTAAAGTTTTGTGCAGACGCAAACGCTTAAGACGTGGCCAAGGGTATTACAATACGCCGGCTTTTTTTCCCTTTGAGCTAAAAAGGTAGGAAAGTGTCTTCTGTTGTGTTAGTAAATGACTTTCCTCCTCACCACTCCGGGTTGCAGGGAATGCATTGTGACTAATTTGGCTGCGGTTAGGTTAAACCTACCAGGCGTACTGGTAATTTATGCCATAATATAACTAACAAATATGAGCCGTCCCGCGAAAATAACAACATTATGGCCTCTGCGTAATGTATCGACCCAGATCAGCCTGCGCAGTCCGGGTCGACATATTCCGTCTTAGGGTGATAGGGGTATAGAGTAATGATTCCCGAAACAGAAAATCCACAGGAGGCGAAAAATTACTATCCGGGTCAGCCTGTGCGGCTTGCTTAGGCT
Source organism: Serripes groenlandicus (assembly GCA_031761405.1). Classification (NCBI taxonomy): domain Eukaryota; kingdom Metazoa; phylum Mollusca; class Bivalvia; order Cardiida; family Cardiidae; genus Serripes; species Serripes groenlandicus. The sequence goes on along the minus strand of JASEVX010000009.1, from coordinate 66,813,328 downwards.
GATCTGGGTCGATACATTACGCAGAGGCCATAATGTTGGTTTTTCCGCGGGACAGCTCATATTGTTAGTTATATTATGGCATTTTCTGAATAAATTACCAGTACGTCTGTTGGTTTTCTCACGGGACAGCTCATATTATGTTGAAAGCGACGTAAAATACAATCCGAACAAATAAACAAAAGCTTTCAAAACAACTTAGAATGAAATAGTTCTCCTTTCAAATTATTCTTTTCGAAAGTCGTCTGCTTCGTTAAATGTCTGTATCACGTAAAGCATTAAATTGTGAATCGATAAGATGAAGGGTGGACCCTCTCCTAAATGCAGACGCATTTGACGCGCTTGCAGCAGATTGATTTTCAAAACATTGTGGGAAAAGACGAACAATACTCACAATGACCAATGTTTTATTTTCCCACATCGGTTTTTAATCTTGTTCTTTTACATCATACTTTCTATTCAAGAAATTGTCCCTATTTTCCATTCCGCAGATGTTTAAAATGCCGACTGCGTTGGATTATTTCATTGTTGGAAAAGGGTTAACGAGCGAAAGTAGTCTGGTGCAGCGGTATCAAAAAGACATGTCTATGCGACTGAATGATGTAAAACATGCAAACTGGTAACATAATATGGATGCAGCGTCCACGCTACGTTGGAAATCGACAGCTACATTACCTGTCATTCGTATGGCTTTCTCGCAAAACTGTCGTACTGTGTATTGTAATTGAGTAAGAAGTTACAGGGTTTTAGATTCAAGTCAATGGCATATGCAGAACGGTTGTTTGTTTCAACGGTGTTTATGGTCGTGGTCATAAGAGCTTCCACCTCTTGAGAAACATACAACAATGTTCGATCCTAGGCCTGGTATGCAAACTAATTAAAATTAAAACGGATAGCATGGCAGGTCGACTGGGGACCCTCAGATGTAATTATACGTTATTGCACGTGGTACTTCAATGCATGTATAAACATACCGATAATTTTAAATTTCCTAGCGACACTGCAATAGAAATGAATACTAGAGAAAGTGGTATAAACATCACTTTCTCTTTCTCTGCCGAATTTCACAAAGTCAAATCTTCTATGTTTGAAAACTGGACCACTCCATTCTCGTCTAACAGGAAACTTGGTAACATTTAATGTCTTAAGTGGCAAACAGTGCATATTTCAGGAGAGACAGCTCGTTATGAGCTGTCTCACCTGAATCTGCATTGTTTGCAAAAGCTTTTAATTGCCTTTGACAGTGAAAGGGTTAAAAAAACAAAATGTCCTTCTTTACTAAAAAAAATAAGGCAACGTATACAAAATAGACTCAGATACCCCCCTTTTTACCTTATATAATGAAGCATAATAAACATTCTTGTGAGCGTTTGTTTGAAGGTTCGCAACACACAAAACTGTTTCCCCTCCACTTTATGTATTTAATCACAGAGCAGTGATGATTTATACGAAATTAACGTCATAAATATCGCTACACACTTGGGAAAAAATATGAAATTCTACCATATAATATTATATATATCTACCGGTCGTTTTTGTTTACAGTGATATAGGTATAAACATAGCGGAAAATAACACGGCTATTATACTAGATCACGTGTTGACAGTACTTTGATTTCGACCTGTTGATATTATTCCTTTTCATTTAACGGACGGTTGATTTATTGGTTCGAGTTAAACGTCGTTTTCAACAATAGGTAAATTATGCTACTGCAGCCACGTTCCCTTACCATGTGTTTCATTGCTCTCTCACACCAGTCCTCTGAATAGTATTCTTTCTAGGCAACTGGCTATGGAATGTCAGCCGATCGGTTGAAGACTAAAATAATCGAGCCATGATGATTTTGTTCAAATATCGTAAATAATGAATTTCGCATGGTTAAGATTCGATCTTACGACCCCTTAATCGAAAGCCTTCGATCGTGCTTTAGCGGCTCACCTCACGCGAGTGAATAGTATGGGCACGTTTCGAAAGCCCGCCCTTTGCTTAGTGTCTTTGCTACTGTGAGCCCCCGCGAAATACATCAAAACGTACACATGGTTAGAATGCATTTTATGTTCAACTACATTTCATTAAGTAATAATGAATATTTATCATGAACTATCAAATATTATTTGATATAAAATACTGTTTTCATTTACAATCAGTTACTGTCAGTCAGCTATTCATTGTTATGATGAATTAGGGCTTAATATGACGCCTCGATCCTTAACTCTTTCAGCGCCAAAGGCAATATTGAGGTTTTTTGCAAACAATGCAGATTCAAGTGAGTCAGCTCGTAACGAGCTGTCTCACTTGAAATCAGCATTGTTTGCCTTTTATTCATCAAAATAATCCAAAAAATATGTTACATGAGAAATGGAGACGCTCGACTTTGAACATGGAAGAGTCTACTTTAAACAAATCGGCGCTGAAAGAGTTAAATTCCAAACATGAAAACAATAGAGTAACGCACACATCTGTAGAAGAAGTGCACAACAGATTGTCTTAGAGATATATTTTGTATCTTTTAACCCATCATATGGTGGGACACGACATAGTATTTGGTTGAGCAATAAGATACATATTATGAGTAAAGGAAACATATATTCCTCAATATATAGGTGTCACTAGCCTAACATGTACGTATTCGAATATGTATGTTCAATCTGCATACATTAAGGGATACCGTGCTATTGGCCGTGAGTTCAAATCCCGACGCAATGCATCCCTTAATGGTAGTCAATGCTCTAAAATAAAGGTGTCCAGCTTTGCATTTGGAAATGTTCATAGGCACTTCTTGAACTATCAGTATACACATGCTTAGTTGTGCAGCCAACAGTTAAGGCCTGGTCAAATGGTGCGTATGTGCCGCCTGTCCTGGCACAGGCTTCACAGACTAGGTACCATCAGTCTAAGGGTTAGCCTTTATAAACGAATGCCGTTTTATATACGACTTTACACATACTGAACGTCAATCGTTAAACTACGGTTGCAAACAGTTCAGCTGTAACAAAACTTCGGATTCGTGCAGTTTAATATATGTCTACATACATCGCTATTTATATGTAATATTTACCAAAAATCAATAAATAAATGTGTAAGAACGTATACAAACAAATCAAGGATGAGTGAATTTAGCAGGATAAGGGTTAAAGCGTAAATGTGATTGATGGATGAGTTGTATGAATCCTTCTTTCGCAATATTTATTTCCCTCTATCAAGCGTAAATATTTGAGCAAAGTCAACTAAAACAAATACCTTATGTTAAGAAGGTACCTATGTTAAGAAGTCATCCTTGAAGAATCATTCAATGTCTTAATCCCTGTAAGTAGACTTCAACAACTGTCTGGAATGCCAACGTACCGATTGTACACACGTGAGCTGCTATGCTACTTCGGAAAGTATAGCCCTTTAGCGTATATGTACATTAAGGTCTTTAGTGACTTACTAACGGTGATTCTATCATGGCCCAATATGTATGACTCGTCAGATTTATCCCCCCTCTTTTACGTGTAGAAATTTGGACTCATCCGCGTGTCTCACAGGTGCAACCCTGTTGTTTATAACTTCCAAGATCAAATATGAGCCGTCCCACGAGAAAACCAATATTATGGCATCTGCGTAATGTATCGACCCAGATCAGCCTGCGCAGTCCGCGCAGACTGAATCGGGCCGACACATTCTGTCTCAGGGGATTGAGATATAGAGTAATGATTCTAGTAAATATACTACTACTAGTAAATGAAAGAGAAATTACATCGATTGATATCGAAGTTTTCATCTACATGTATGTTGATGTCTGTGAAAACTGAAGAGTTTATTTTATATATAGCATACCTTTTCTGATATGCCTCATTTCGTGACGAGATATGGAAGTATCTTTATGCAAACGAAGGGGTTGTACGTTCGAACCCCAGCTCGGTCAACATTCTTTCAAACATTCGTCTTCCACCAATGGTATATGTGTAAAAGCAGCCAGTTGCTTGGAACAGGTTTGAGAATATCAGGAAACGCATGGGTAGGGAAACTGGCTACCGAGCTATGACTGAAAATTGTTGAAAACGGCGTTCAAACCAAATCAAATAAATTATGCAATGAAGGTATTCATCAAATGACGTATTGCAGTATGTATAACATGATGTTGGATGCAATGGTAAAGGATGATAGCTTTAGAATGAAGTTTTATTGCATAATTCGCCATGCACCATTTGCAATTATCGACATACCAGACTGATACCCTTTCCACGTCTCGTATAGACATATACGACAACATCGTAGGAAAGGGAGTCGTACGATATTCACTGCATTTGCTAACTTTTTTTTCTTGAAAAACGTCATATACTTATGAAATACCACTGATTTGTTTTAAGCGATTAATTCCCGAGCATGTAATCTTCCTTTGTGTCGGATTTCGAATCGTTCTGTACTGTAAGTGATATTAGAAAGCGTTCGTTTGATAGTGTATTTTATAGTTTCTTTTTCTTTACAATTACCCTAGCCAATGTTTAACATTTTCCCACATGAGAATAAATCTGCAGCGGATGACTTTGCAATACTTCGAGGCAAAACAATGGGAAAGTTCTATACAGATAATAGTGATGAATACATTATGGTAGAAGGATACATTACTAACTATTACCAATGCGTTCTTTTAGCACAGTGAGTTCAACTATCTTGTGTTGCTGCTTTGTTATAACAGTCGTATGTATTTTGGAAAGGGATAACCTATGACTAAAAGTGGAAAACATTGTGGCAAGAGGAGAAATTGCTCGTTTTGAGCAATTTCTTCTTTTGTCACTATGTTTTCAAAAAGCCGTCTGTATGTGGGAAAGTGTTACTCTTAAAACATTGTCTGCATCGGTTATATGACAGATGACCTATTTAAAAGAGTCAGTTTAACACATTGCTTTTGATGCATTTCAAACAGACGATTTTTAAAAAAACATTGCGGGAAAAGTAACCAGCAATCATCCAATAATTCAGATGTAATTGTTATCGGATTGGTCATTTTCGAGAATGAATTCGGTTTTTTGCAATAAACCAATTGGGTACAAACTCTGAGCGCAGAGTAAACCTTTATAGTTTCACAGCTAGACTAGACATACAGATAGACTTCCTGGATTGTTTTACACAGAAAAACGCCGTGATATGAAAGAAGTACTGTTAAAATGGCAAAAACAATACATTTCATAAACAAACGCACTTTCAGCATCGTTTATCAATGACCTGGTCCAATTATTATTATTATAGTTATATTTTACGTTCATAAATGATCAAAGACATATTTTCTCTCCCACGACATCTGTCATCATTTGTCATACATCCAATTACTATCGCTATTGTAACGTTGGTTAACAGTGAACCTGATAGGGTAGTTTAACCCTTTCCCACATACAACACATCGGCAGAAGACGACTTTGAAAACGTCTAGGCAAAAATTAGGAAATTTGATATAAATGTCACTTTAAGCTATTGAAAAGATATCCACCGTTGCCGAGTGGTTAGTGGTGGGGGTTTGGAACTGGGCGTCCCGAGTTCGAACCCCAGACGCGGCGGCCATGGCGGAATTCCATTGGACAAGGCACATTTCCCAGCATAGTACTGGTTTTTGTTTACACAGGGATCATGAATGAATCAACTGTCGCCGTGATATAACTGAGATAATATTGAAATCGGCACCGCTCATATCTGCCTTCGATATAATTATGTTGAATTAAAACAATCCGGAAAAAAGTGAGCAATTTAATGCTTTGATTCTCGACTCGTCTGTATCAGCTTATAGTTAAACCTTTCGCGGCCAACGTCAATGGAAGCCATTTGCAAACAATGCAGATTCAGGTGAGACAGCTCGTAACGAGCTGTCTCACCTGAACTCTGCATTGTTTGGCTGTAAGTTATAAAGATATTCCAAAAATCCTATAACATGAAAATAGTTTCGTCCGAGTTTGAACATGGAAGAGTCGTTAACCAAATTCGGCAACGAAAGAGTTAAATTTAAACACATACGGTATGAGTACATATATGCTGTATCAACGTCCTTTCGGGGGCCACGCTTGTCATCCCCAAACCGAAAGATGACTCTCCAAACGATTTCATAGCCTTTTATTTGAGTTTGTGGTTTAACGCTTTCCAATACGCAAACGACATTCTATTAACATTGTGACGAAAGGAAAACTTGCTGCTGATGAGCACTTAATTTGTTTTTAAACTTTTGACACCCTTTTCAATAATAATTCTTTCATTTACAAACATTTTCCGTATTTTTGTCGTGATATTTTCAATATCAATATATTAATATTTTCAAAAGTTGTCTGCTGCAACTTCATTTATTGTGGGAAAGGGTTTAAAAGTGCATTGTACTCTAATGATTTGATTTATGACAACTAAAGACAGCTTAAGATGATTCAGACCTTAAACTTATTATAATTATAAATCAAACAATGTACTTCAAAAGAAATGTTTTTTTCTACCAACTTCCGTATGACTTCCCAATTATGAAATGAACAAAGATACCAATCAAAGTGTAAAACTGTATCTACAACATCTATTTCCGTTGCATTTATTCGTCATCTATATATATATGATGCATCTGAAGACTTACATCCAATAAGAGGATGTAAATAAACTGTTTTGAAACAAATCCATCAAATCGTTTACCTCAAATAGGTCCAGATAAGGATGGGCATACAGCACTCTTCCCCATAATATTTGTTTAGTATCCAACCAAACTCGATGATGTGGGTACATAAAAGAATCATCTCACTCAGACGATTCTTCTGAGTATCAACAACATAGTGTTAGAGGGACAAATAAGGCTTTTAGATCTTGCAAAATGCCCCTTATATAAATCTCTGCCTATTAAAGCAACCGTGTTACACGAGATTTGAATCAATGAACATTCTAAGGGCGCAAAGCGTCAATCGTCTTCCACCAATGGGCTATCAGTTTATGTGGAAAAGCAGCCAGTCGCTTGTATAACGTACTGGTGTGAGAAAGCAAAGAAACATATGAGTAGGTGAACTGGCCGCCGTGATATGACTGAAACATTGTTGAAAACGGCGTTAAACCCCAATCAATCAATCAATCAATATAAGGGCGCAAAAGGAGTCAATTATTTGTAAGTAAACACAACAGCCACTGTGGGAAAATTATCCTTATCGTATCTGGTGAACGGGGTCTCGATACACTGCGCCAGATATGTCGGATAATTTTAAGTTATTCAATTCTTACCTAACCTCAGAAGCATATGCTGTGGCTACTCAAAATAAACGTCTCAGTGCGTTGATTATATTAAGTGTCACAAACAAAGGTTTAAATGTGAGTAATTACTTATATATAGTTTGACAGAGGTCTGTTTTATTATTTCATTATCTAGATCCCTAGACAGTGTACTGAATGTTTTTGTTACATGAGCCGTCACGCGAAAAAGACAACATTCTGGTCTCTGCGTAAAACATCGACCCAGATCAGCATAAGCATGCCACACAGGCTTACCCGGACAGACAATGTTCGCCTCCTGTGGATTTTCTGTTTCAGGAATCATTACACTATGTCTCTATCCCCCCGAGACGGAATGTGTCGGCCCGGATCAGTCTGCGCGGACTGCGCAGGCTGATCCGGGTCGATACATTACGCAGAGGTTTTCTCACGGGACGGCTCATAGTATAGTTTAGTCAGTCAACAAGCCAGAGCGCAGTTAACATACCAACAACAGTTACGAGCACATTCATGGGAAATAGGGTGCTAGTTGCCTTTTGTTAACATAGTTGCCACCTGCTGTGCATCCGTACAATTCGATCAAGATATATACACCATTGTCATATTATCTTCAATAAGCTTCTTCGAAACTTCTGTCAGCTTGGGTAGATCATGATAAGGACTGAACAGATAGACAGCCTGATCCTAACCTACACAGTTATGAAATACCAACTTGGACTTTCTTTTTCATGCACTGGCTCTGATATAGTTCACTTTAGATGATTCACGGTTAATATAGAGAAATTATCAACCGTGTCATCTCAAATTTACTCGGAGGTACTTTTGTTTTCCAGTTTTAAAATCGAAACAAATCATTCAATATAACGTAATCAGAGGAGTAAACTGGTCTTTTTCAAGCAATATCTCACTTATGACTTGACCAAACCCTATGCTGTGGCCCTTGTGGGTTCGCAAAAGGATCGTCTCCGTGAGAATTACTATTTTGGTGTAGAGCTCTGTGAGTGATGCTCCAGGACAATTAACATTGGCGTAATTATTTCAAGTGCAACTAAAGGTCGTCTTGCACATCCTTGTAAAAGGATCCAAATATATTCCTGATATAGATGGAGGTATGCGCATGTTGCTTTTGATCTGCAATGTTGCAATTACCATGAGATTGATTTTCACAGGCCACAACTCATAAATGAGCTGCTCCACGAGAAACCCAACAGTATTGTCTCTGCGTAATGTATCGACCCAGATCAGCCTGCGCAGTCCGCGCAGGCTAATCCGGGCCAACACATTCCGTCTCATTGGTATAGAGGTATAGACTAAAGATTCCTGAAACAGAAAATCCACATGAGGCTAAACGTGTATGTCAGGGTTAGCCTGTGCGGCATGCTGAGGCCGAACCGGGTCGATTATGTTGCTTTTCCCGTGGAACGGCTCATATATATATATAAGCATTCGCAATGTTTCGGCTAAGTTCGTAAACTCGATGTATAATCGGTCGGGTTATACCAATAGTCGCATCCCTCCTTGGTGTCCAGGGTTGATGGTCTATCATTTCGACTGAGGCATCTGTGTCAGGATCAACAATACCAGATAAACTGGTAAAATATCCAGGGAACGCAGTGATACAACTGAACTACTGTTGGAGAAAGGACCTCTGTTGGAAGCGGTGTGTTTTTAAACATAATTCAAGCAAATGAATGAAACCAAGCTATAGGTAGATTATCCGTGGACAGATATAACCGATTGCCTGAAGTTCTATTTCATGACTCTTCCAAATTGATTGTTGATTGTTTGGTGTTTTACGTCGCTTTAAACATCGTTTCAGTTTTATCACGGCGTTTCCTGGGTTATTTACCAGTACGTCTGGTCTATTTATTTATCCCGACACTAGCCAGCCAGTCGTAATGTTTACCCCGACACTAGCCAGTCAGTCGTAATGTTTACCCCGACACTTTGAGCGTTAAGGAGGGAAGCCATTACTACCATTTGTTAACCCTTTCCCTCATATAGACGCTTTATGACGCCTCTGCAGCAGACGGCTTTTTGAAAACATAGTGACAAAAGAAGAAATTGCTCAAAACGAGCAATTTCTCCTTTTGCCACAATGTTTTCCACTTTTAGTCATAGGTTGTCCATTCAATCATAGAGATATTCTATTGTTTGACAAAATATGTTCAAATTCGTCTGCAGCAGAATTGTCGTATGAGGGAAAGGGTCCCGCATCCAAGGCAGACGCTCTACAACTACACCACCGAGGCAAATTGATAGATTCAATGAATAAAATGGATCAGTAAAATATATAATGTTTATATATATAATTTACCTCGGGTTCGAATCCCGTGATGACCGGGCTCTGCCTTTGGGATTTTTCCACACAAACGGCGCGAGTACTGGTTAAGTCTCCAGGAAGCAGACATCGAGCGTGATTAATATAAGCTTAAAGCTTGTTTCGCAATCGATGTAAAATAAATAAGTTTAAACTATTATTTACCTCACCTCAGAATATACTCAAAATTGTTCAGCATTATGAGTAATACCACCTTTTGCTACAATGTTGTCAACTCTATTCACTACTCGAACCTTCATGTATAGAGATGTGTCCATACTATTGCCTATTGAAAGGTTTAATCGACAGCACGCCCCTTTCTATGCTGACGGTGAGCATATACACCAGCGATTCGTTCACTGAATGCACCCATTGTTGATCTAACTTTTTCCAACCTACAACAAATCTGCAACAGATGACTTGAAAAACATCTATGCAAAGGAAATAGTAAATCTATAAAAATGAAAGTTTTAGTTTTAAATAGAGTAGAACATATTGTGGCAAAAGGAGGAATTGTTCATATTGAGCACGTTCTCCCATTGCTGCAATGTGTTTCATGTACCTTCTGCTGCCAATGCTTCGAAATGCGTCTACACGTGGGAAAAGGGTTAATGTTTCACAACTTCATTTAAATTCCAAACAGCCTCAGTTGAACGCACCGTTTTTTGTCGGTCGATGACTTGTCCCCCTTATCACTATAGACATGCAACCTCACCTTTTTATATATATATAATTTACGTCAGGCAGACGACTGATGACGCACAATACAGCAGATGAACTGTTAAAAACGTTGTTGAAATTAGGAGAAATTGCTCAAACCCGCAGGCCGACGACTTATGATGCATTATGCAGGAGATGAAATGTTCAAAACGCTTAAGAAAATTGGAGTAATTGCTCAAAACCGGATATTTTTCTCGTTGTTTTGTATACGTCAAGTATCTTTTATTTCAATTTAATTATGTTACAAATTGATATCATTATAAACCTCTCTTATCACAAAACAAGGTAGATTATGTATTTTCGATAAATAATAATAACATAATTACAGGCATTTTCTTCTTGCTAAACTGCATGAAAATGCCTTATAATGCAGCGAAAACGCCTTATAATGCAGCGAAAACAATGCAAACCGTAACTTAAGATGGAACATTTTTAAGGGCCGCGTTTTTGTCAACAGCGTATCTTATATATTGCAACGTAACACGAGAGCAAAACCATATAGACCTGTTTGTATATAAAACAGTTGACAAGAAACAAACGAATATTTCAACATAATTATATGTATATAGTAGGGCTATAATTTATTTCATATAAAAATCACAAGAAAACGAGCATTAATATTTTTTCTATAATTGAAATTTTAAAAACCCAAGTATAATCACTGAGACGATTCTTTTGAGTACCAATAACATAGGACGGGAGTGTCAAATAACTGTTTGCAATGTCTCGCCCTTCTAGAACTCTGTATACGATGTTAATACTGCCCATACAAATGGCTTATCAGTTAAGAGTAACAAGGGTAAGTAGTCACGATGTAGCCTAAAAATGAGATGCAATAACGTTTTCTGTTCTTCATTTCTTTCAGACAAACCAAAACGAGCATGTCATGGGCTTGGTGTGAAACAGTTGTAACTAAAATTGGTATTTTTGTTACCAAGGTTAATCACCTCGCCATAAAGTTTAAATAAGAGTTAAATCATTTTTCTTGGTAAACAATGGAAATTTAGGTTCCATTGCTCGTTCTGAGCAATGGCACCTACATTTGCATTGTTTACAAATGGGTCAAAATTGCCCCTAAATTAGGGTTTCCAAAATAGGTTTTTAAATACAACCGTTTCACGCCAAACCCTCGATGTATTCTTGAATTAAAGGCAGTTTTGAAAACAATAAGATATGCGTCAGTGGATGGGAAACAGGAATAACTTGCCATTTCTGAACAATGTATGAAAACATTTAAGCAAAAACTGTTTCTTTATCGAAAATATTAAATGTTATGCTTTTGTCGACACTGTAGTTTCATTAGGTGTATCGTTTCAACATAAAACCAACAGTCTCACAAAACGTATACATGTTTTTAGAGAAAGTAAAAATTTCAACTATTTATTGTGTGAAGAAAGGTGATACTGTAGATTCTGCTGCCTGTATGTTTGTACAACGACACTGTTATATATACCATGCAAATATAATGAAATCTATAAAGGACATCCCTAGTATGAATGGTGTGTAACGATGCTTTCAGCAGTATTTCATTTATAACACATTGTTTCCCTGGATAACTTACTAGAAGTATTAATCCTGACACCGCGACATCAGTCGCAATAAGTATCGCAAAGTAGGAAATCCATTTCTTCCAATTTGTGTTTAAATCTTTGGTATGATCCGACCAGAGATCAAAGCCTGGTCATCCGCTCCACAGTGGACGCTCTAACCACTACAGCACGGAGACCAACGAAGACACAAATACATAACCGTCACATCAGGCAAAGAAGCACATTGTTGTTTCCGCGTTGTGGCGTTGCAAACAAGGGCATGGGAGTAACACCATAGGAAATAACGATAAAGTTTCAATTTTGATTAAATGGCCTCCTATCCGTTGCTCTTCTAGCTGTGGATTGACCACAGTGGTTCTTACGATACCGTATGGATGCATGGATTCGCCTTGGTCATCGTTGTCCGTTTCTGCATCAAGACGGGTCAAAAGGGAATCATTTATAATTAAGCGAGTGCTGTGCAAAAACCAACCTTAAGACGTTTGAGCCAGATCACTCTACACTGTTTGACAATAAGTCAAGGAACATTTCTGAAGTTTCAATCTGAATCTGATAGCATGGATGCGTTGGCAGATATGTTTTACATGATTTACATTTTACGCTGCGGGATAACCGTCCAATTAAAGTGCACAATAGGAAATAGGATTACGAACGAAGGCACAGACTATTGTGCATCCCAATACAGCCAGACCAGTGCGATCTGTGTCCAATTACTATCATTCAAGCAACATCTGAAACAATAGGAACACGCTTATGATAATAACAAATGTAAAGGCATCGCCTGAACACTGGACTTATTTCATTAGATATTGAATTGTAGCAATAGAAACGGAAATTGACTTCGTTCCTGAAATTCATAAGGATAACACCAACGGTCTTTTAACCTGTTCTGTAATTTGCGATTCTCTTTATTCTGTTCCACGTGTTTCGACAGACACCTTCATCTTGTACATTTATGTCTTCAGACACGCCCATATCGTGCACGTGTTCTCTTTGGCGCTTGATACACTCATCGTATATATCCACATAGTTTTGCGAAAAAGAATCAAATATAATCAAAACACGTATCAACGTGTCATTATGACAAACTATATATATCCTATCATAATATCACTAGTTCATATCATTATATAACAGAAAACTGACAACATATTCGGTTTCAAACTCGCACCTGGTTCGGATAGCTGTCTTAAAAAACCTCAAAAAGGTGATAATTCCGGTGGTGTTTTTTGCAATGTATCTCACATAGGTACTTCATCTGTACGGATCCTGCCATTACCTACACCAAGCTGCCATCTGAAATTCAAATTGTTCAAACACCTGTTCGAGTTCTGACACGTGCAGCTTAACCCTTTTCCTCATATAGACGTTTTCTGAAGCCTCTGTAGCAAAATGTTTTTAAAACATGGTGACAAAAGTAGAATAGTGGAATAGGGAGGGTTAACTTCGCTTATTTCGACTTAATTAATTTTCTCTCCCTTGTGAATATGGGATCTCGATGTATCTGCTTGGTTTAATGATGTTTTACACCGCTTTCATTATGTTTTATGATGTTTTACACCGTTGTCATCATGTTTACACCGCTTTCATCATGTTTTACACCGTTTTCATCATGTTTACACCGCTTTCATCATGTTTTACACCGCTTTCATCATGTTTTACACCGCTTTCATAATGTTTTATGATGTTTTACACCGTTGTCATCATGTTTACACCGCTTTCATCATGTTTTACACCGTTTTCATCATGTTTACACCGCTTTCATCATGTTTTACACCGCTTTCATCATGTTTTACACCGCTTTCATCATGTTTTACACCGCTTTCATCATGTTTACACCGCTTTCATCATGTTTTACACCGTTTTCATCATGTTTTACACCGCTTTCATAATGTTTTCGGTTATATCACGGCTTTTCTGAATAAGTTATAAATACTATTTGTTCACGTTTCAGTTGTAATGCTAACCCTACACTTTTGAGCGCAGGGGAAAGTCCTTAATATCATTTTCAAAGTATTTTGTATGACCCCGTCGGGAATCGAACCCGCACCAAGGACGTTATATCACTACACCACCGTGACGCTACATAATGCCCCAAATACACATGTTCAAGAAAAAGTAGATATGTCCTGTACGTCTGATGCAGTTTCATTCCAAACATATTTTAAATGTTTAACCTTTACTATTTCCTCGGTATAGTTTCCACTCTACAGTATTGTTCTTTTGCTTCGTGTGCTTTCAATAGCAGAGCATGGAAATACTGACCTCACAAATATCTGCCAAGCGTACTCTGGCTTTTATAATATATGGACCACTTAAATCCTATATGAGACGTTCCGCTAACAAGATAACCATTGTGGACTCGACCCGGACAAACATTTTTCGCCTTCTGTGGAGTGTCTGTTTCAGGAAACATTATTGTATACCTCTATCCCCCTGGGACGGAATGTGTCGGCCCGGATTAGCATGCATGCTGTTCTGGGTCGATACATTACGCAGTCCATAATGCTGGTTTTCTCGTGGAACGGCTCATTTATGGACTTCTTAAATCCGATATCTCCAATTACCATCCGTATCCTATGCTAAAATATGTCGTTCGCCCCCTTCTGAGAAATATGTCGTTACGACCCTTTTGAGAAAAAATGTCAACGATTATGATACAGTGTTATGATCAACGTCGGGTCAAAATGGTGATTAAAGGAATATACACACAGTGACGACCCAGACAAACATGCGCAAGGGTCTTCATCGTTTGTTTACGTGTAATAAAGCCTTATGTACATAGTCTGATCTGGCTCTGCACTATTTACTTATTTGTAATAGAAGGTTTTACGAAACAACCGCTTGTATCATTTAACGTACATGTAGTTAGGAAGTTAGTATCCCACACTTGTAATGCATTCGTTAAGGTTGGGTTTCGAAGAGCGCCGCTAAAATGTTACTGATGAGCTGTAAATAAAATCTGCTTTTAAATATGGCAATGATTTATCTCCTTATCTGATACGATTTCTCAAAGTAGTCTGCTTCGAAGATATCCGAGAAAACTTATAGCATTTGGAACGTTTTTAGTTTAACATGTGTATGTGCTTGGAATGGGCAAAACTAGTTCTCCTTTTCTCACAGTGTCGACACATGGTGGAAATAATCTGCTGCAAATGTGTCAAAACGTCGCCCGTATCCGCAGAAAGGGTGAGCAAATCTGAGTGCAAGCTTTTTTATTGAAACGCGACACCGTACATATCTGCTTGTACATCAGGGTTGAGATGATGGGGCGATAGTTCCAGAACATGACTTTTGAATGGGAGCGAATACCGAGCATAAAAGGAAATATAATATACAACACGAATAACAAGTGAAAACATGGATTTTGTACCTATATCATATTATAAAGTAACCCTTTATTCGTTGTTGGGCCCTCCCAAAACTCGTCAGAGGAAACCCCAAATAGCCAAAGAACGTCCGAAATATGTATTTATAGATCTATGATGGTTGCGCAAAGAATGCTTAGTTTAGCTTTAATTTTCGTCATAAAGACGCTTTCTGACGCCTCTGCAGCAGACGGCTTTTTGAAAACATAGTGACAAAAGAAGAAATTGCACAAAACGTGCAATTTCTCCATTTGCCACAATGTTTTCCACTTTTTTGTCAAAGGTTATCCATTCAATTATGGAGATTTTCTATGTTTTGACAAAATACGTTCAAAGTCGTCTGCTGCAGAAATGTCGTATGAGGGAAAGAGGTTAATATTAAGTCTTAGTGTATGAATTCCTCCACCTGAATCTCATTCTGAATGAGTTAACCCTTTCCCTCATACGACAATTCTGCAGCAGACGACTTTGAACGTATTTTGTCAAAATATAGAAAAATCTCCATAATTGAATGGATAACCTATCACAAAAAGTGGAAAACATTGTGGCAAAAGGAGAAATTGCACGTTTTGTGCAATTTCTTCATTTGTCACTATGTTTTCAAAAAGCTATATGCTGCAGAGGCGTCAGAAAGCGTCTATATGAGGTAAAGTGTTAAGGTTACATGGTGAAATAGTTATAAGAAGTCATAATGAACGTTCATAAAACTCGACGGTTACAAAGATGGCGGTGCTTGACGCCGCTTTGTCGCGCAGTAATCTGATGGGGTCTTTGTTTTGCTGTTTCCTGGTAGGATCGCACTCCTCTTTAATAACACTGTCGCTGACAGAAACGTCACACGTCTCTGTGGAAGATTATTTTGAAAACAGTGTAGGAAAAGGAAAATATGTCAATTATTTGTAGTTTCTTCCCCACGATGGTTTGAAATTCTCTCAGATTCGCTTTTCCGATAAACAGTTAGATTATTAGTTAGATTGTTTGTTAGATTGTTAGTTATATTGTTAGTTAGATGGTTAGTTAGATGGTTAGTTAGATTGTTAGTTAGATTGTTGGTTAGATTGTTCTCATCTGTTCAAAACACTTAACTGTCTTTTCAAAATAAAATGATTGTAAGAATTGTTCAAATTGACCCTTTTCCCTGATAAAAGTCGACTTCTGATGCCTTATGCAGCGGCTAACATTTGAAAACGCCAAGGATAAAGTAAAATGTTTTCAACACTGTATTAAGAATACACCGAAAGATTATAATATATTACAATATATTCATCGGATGTTAAACCTTTCCCTCGTCTAGACGCTTTCTGACGCCTCTGCAGCAGAAGGCTTTTTGAAAACATAGTGACAAAAGAAGAAATTGCTCAAAACGAGCAATTTCTCCTTTTGCCACAATGTTTTCCACCTTTAGTCATAGGTTACCCATTCAGTTATAGAAATGTTCTATTTTTTGGCAAAATATGTTCAAAGTCGTCTGCTGCAGAATTGTCGTATGAGGGAAAGGGTTAACATACCAACAACAGTTACGAGCACATTCATGGGAAATAGGGCAGAGCCCGCCGCGTCTTTAAGGATGTCATGACATGAGAAAGATAGGCCAGACTATCCCGGGTAAATAAGCAGCTCATCCTTCTAGCATCTCGAAACGTATTCTTTTGCCGTGGCCATGTACATACGAACTATGTGCCTAGTATACAATACTTAAGGTATGCGATGAGAACAGTATGCGATATTTTCCCCCCAACAAAACGGTTGAATAGATAAAAAGGTTATATATGTATTATATATGTATTTATTTGCATGAAACCTCCAGGATTATATTTCTAATGTCGGTCCAATCGGTGCGTCATATAGATTATATCACTTATACCTTGATTGATGAATTTTGAAGACGCTGGGTGATGAATCACATTAAAAAAAAAAGGTGTTCATCGACAGTCTACCAAAGCCAAGCTTATAAATACCATGACCATATACAGAGACATAAATAATGGCGAGTAAGAATGTATTTTCTCCAAAATATATCTTTCATTACTCAATGGAATCATATGTTGCGGGTACTCAAACAATCATTTTAATGATTCGGTTATACTGAAAACGGACAACATAGGGTTTGAAAAACAAATAATGATGTTATAACATGGAATACACCCCTCATACAGAGCTTAATAACATATCAACCCTTTGCTTCAAACGACAATTCTGCAGCAGACGACTTTGAACATATTTTGTCCACAAATATAAAATCTCTATTATTGAATGGATAACCTATGACTAAAAGTGGAAAACATTGGGGCAAAAGGAGAAATTGCTCGTTTTGAGCAATTTCTTCTTTTGTCACTATGTTTTCAAGAAGCCGTCTGCTACAGAGTCGTCAAAAAGCGTCTATTAGAGGGAAAGGGTTAACTTAATCCTGTCCGAAACAGTGTACCGTCTCGGTGGTGTAGTGAAAGCGAATCCGCCTCGGGTGTTGGAGGTCTCGGGTTCGATCCCCAGCCGGGTCATACCAAAGACTTTGAACACATGGACGTAATGGCTGCCCTCCTTGACGCTCAGGGTTGCGGGGGTAAAGCAATTACGACTGACTGGCTGGTGTCAGGATTAAACAACCAGTAGTACTGGTAACTAACTCAGGAAACGCCGTGATATAACTGAAAACATGTTGAAATCGGCGTAAAACACCAATCAATCAATCAATCAATCAATCAATCAATTAATCAATCAATCAATCAATCAATCAATCAATCAATCAATCAATCAATCAATCAATTAACAAAATTAGTGTGACACTCGTTAACCCCATGTTATCTTCCCGTACGAGGACACGAGTTTAACACAGTGTTGTGTCGCGTCTATTGTCTAACTCTAGCACCTGTAGTCTATAGTACTATAGTACTGTGCTGACGGTTTTGTTTTGAGAAACTTTGAATATATGTTCAACCTCGTTCTTACAATTCGTCTATAGATTCCAAAACAAAAGTTTGATTTAATGAGCTATTGAATATGTCTGTTCAATTGTTATTAGTGTTAAGATTAAATAGATATGTGAAATATGCAATTATAAACCATTCGTAAATATTTTTCTTTAATTTAAAAAAAAAAATGCAATTTTCGAAATCCAACACATGTATTTACTCGTCTCCAAATTACAGGTAATTTTGATGTCATTTTCGAAACCTTGCACCATAATCGACAGTAGTGATTATTGTAAACGACTCGATTATTGACTGGATTTCCTCGATGAATTAAAGCTATCAAGACGTCTTTAAAGAACGATACAAGATATCGGCTGTGTTATGCATGAATAAAGAAATAGCGAAATCAACCCTTTCACCCTTTTCTACAAATCACATACATAAGCAACAGGCGACTTAGAATATATATTGGTAGATACACGGGACATTTCTATGAATGAAAGTATACTGATTTAATAACGGGGAAAATACTGTGGCTAATGTTGAAATTGCTAATTATGGTTCAGGCATGTGCAGAAGTTTTTATACAGCAAGCGACGTCTGAAAGCGTAACAGAAAAAGGAGGAATTGTTCTGTATCAAATATATGCTATCTATCTGCAAGAATTAACATTACCATGAACATCCGTTTTCAAAAATACTACTTCATCAGGTCAATTTTTGAGTTTGGTAGAAAGGACCTTTGTTCTACCTTCAATTATGTGTAAAATAATGTCAATTATGTGTAACAAAAAACAATAAAGAACACCCCAATTATGCACAATATGCATTTTGTTTGACTAAATCATTCAAGCATTGCAATCAGGATTGAAACACTTGTTAATGCAGCATGGTCTTTGGTCGAAAACCATACGAAATGTGACCTTTGTTAGGCGTCAAAGACAATATTGAGGTTTTAGCATACAATAAAGATTCAGGTGAGTCAGCTCGTAATGAGATGGCTCACCTGTAATCAGCATTGTTTGCCTTTTAGTTATTAGAATATTCCAAAACAATTATTCAATGAAAAATGAAAACGCTAGCCTTTGAACATGGAAGTCTTCTTTAGTGGAGAGTATACAGGACTTTTCTCCACACTAGTTCTGCAATAACTGATGAACTCTTATTATTTACTACTCGAAACAAATCCTCTGAGCAAGATAACTATTTTGATAATTCATAACCTATGGGTTTTGAGGGCAAATGATAATTCATAAGAACACGAAATATGCTCCTCGGGCAGAGCAGGGGTAACATCGTGTTCGATAAAGGAAAAGGGACGGATCGTCCCGTTTTAAATGGGAATCTATGAAAGGGCATGGGGTCAGCAATAAACAAGAACTAATTTGAGCACAAATCATGTTGTCGTTTTATTATAACAGCAATAACATTACATAATTGAACTAAACAAACCTCTAGTAGACATGTCTTGTTACTGTACTTTCTTTGTTGGACTGTTCTATGTTGGGCCTGTAACTGGTTGTTTAACCCTTTCTCACATACAACAAATCTGCAGCAGACGACTTTAAAAAAGTCTACTAAAAAATATTGAAAATCTCTATAATTGTAAGTATTATAACAGAAATAAGTTGAAAACTTTGTGGAAAAAGGAGAAATTGCTCGTTTTGAGCATTTTTTCCCTTTAACTCTTTTATTCGACTGAGCCGACGCAAGATTAACTTTATTAATTGTTAAGCGCTTTTGTGGTGATAATACAGCTCACAAGGACTCAAGCTCAGAATGTGATTTTGGAACTATGGTCGACACAATATTGTAAACTCGAACGGCACGATTCACCTCCTTTTGGACAAAAGTATATATGAGATCACGTGACAATGTTCCAACAGATTTGTTTGTGTTGAACTGTTGTTATTTTAATGAAACACGTGACTAGGGCATGTGACCACGGTACGTCTTCTCGGTGGTTGACCTGGGAGAAAGAAAATGTTGTGATACAAATAATGGAAATATGGGCATACTGCGTAGTGTATTTTTCAGGAGAAAAAACTAAATAATTACAAATACAATACAAGCTGTAATTGGTCGTAATAATATACATTTATACAAGATGATGTACATTTAATTAATTATACTTAATTAGATTATTATGCTCATTACAGTCTGTGAAAATCATTTTTTTAGTATATAAGAAATGCTTGGTAAAGTTGTTTTGGATGTAAGCGAGTGTCACCGTTATGGACTCGCAGCACTGTAAACTGTCACAAATAATGCCAGATGTTTAATAGAAGAATTCCTTGTCGGGCGCAGAATTTATAGCCTCATAGAGCAATAAACCCTTCAATCTTTATAGTTTTAATAACATATCCTTACCTCTTAATGTAGAATGTTTGTTATTCTGTCTGCATATTCGCTAGATCTGGAGGAAAAAAAGCAATACAAAGAAGGAGAAAGATGCAAAACAGAATACGAAGAAATGTTGTTTTTCACTTCCATGTTAGACGCAAAATGAAGAACTTAACAATACGTTAACCCTTATACAGTTGACAGCATGCGACTGGTATCATTACAAATACTATTTAATACATTTTATATCTGTATGAAGGAGTTTGTACTACATATTGAAACATAAGTAGTGAACAGTGTCAATCAAGATTAGACTGCAGTAATGTGCAGGCTGGTATTGGTTCACATTAATCGCAAACATGCATTTTAAAGTCGTGTATTACGATACACTTAAATGCTGTTTAAAGTCATGTAAAGCGGGATGTAATGGTGTCAGGTATAAAACGTTTACTGGCAGCGAGGCATCAGAACCACACGCCAGCGGATATGAAGAAACTTTAGCATCGACTGTACAGAAACAAAAGACATATCACCAAAGAACACGTGGTTTCTGCAAACTTGTTTCAATAGTATTTTATTCCCCTATCCACAGTATTACAGTTATTTCACCGTGCGTATGATTAATGCCAATGTATCTAACTTTTTTTTTTTTTTACATATATCTGTCTCGGAATTAAAACATATATTGAAACACACTGGTGCCTGATCTGGGTCTGCAATGTTTGTTAATAAACAACGAAGTATTAAGAAGTCTTCTAATATACACGCACAACGTGCATCTAATTGCACGTGCATCTAGATCACATGTGTGAATTGATCGTGTTTCTACACATGTCAACAAAACTGTACAGTTGATTTTGTGAAACAGGAGACAAACATAATTCCAAATTGATAAATCAGAATTTACAACGTCATTCTGGGCCTATGTGTACTGGTCCACTTTAAAACACTTATATGCACACACCTTTTTTACATCAAACACGATTTTTGACCCTGATTTCAGAATCAAAGCCTTTAAAAGACAAATTGGTCTATAACAATCGCATGCGTACTTTAACCTTATATTGTGCTGTATTTGTATTTACTTGTAAAGCTAATACGTACTAATATGAATAGTTTTGTTTTTTATCTTGCCTTTACGTGTGTACAAAGCATTCTACGTCGGGTGCTGGTAGTTATACTGATGTTCTACGGAAAGTGAAACAATATTTAATTACTTGCGTTTTTCTCCTTGTACGTCAGGGTCATGTTTCATGACCATACTGTGAAGTGTTTTCATTTATATATGATCCCGTCCCACGAGAAAATCAACATTGTTAACTCTGCGTAAAGTTTCGATCCGGATCAGCCTAAGCATGCCGCGCAGGCTAACCCGGACAGACACTTTTAGCCTCCTGTGGATTTTCTGTTTTAGGAATCATTACTCTATACCTCTACCTACACTGAGACGGAATGTGTCGGCCCGGATTAGCCTGCGCGTACTGCGCAGGCTGATCTGGGTCGACACATTACGCAGAGTGCATAATGTTGGTTTTCTCGTGAGACGGCTCATATCTCTAGAACATATTGTATATGCCATATAATGTACATGTAATTCGAAACAAGAACAAAGTAGCATGGATGGGGGACTATATATCTTTGTAATTAACAATCATGTTTTAATTGGTGTTGATTACTTATTGTCGTGATTTAATTGTTGGGTAAGCATAACGACTGACCCGATGGTGTCGAGATAAACCGGCCAATAGTACTGGTAGACTTACCCAGGAAAACGTGATACGGCTGTAACATTGTTGAAAGCGGTGTAAAACATCATACAAACACACAAATAAATCGCATTGTTATAATGTGATGAGTGAAATAAACAAATAAATCGCATTGTTATAATGTGATGAGTGAAATAAACAAAACAAACGTCAGACAAATCTGTATTAGCGCAGCGCTTGTCATCAAACATACGCGAAAGTTCGTGTTTTTTTTCTAGAGCAGAGATCCCGTGTCTATAAGATATTCGATTACATTTAAGATTGTTTGATAGGACAAAGAAGTTCTTTTTGTAAATTCAGTATTCTATTTGTTTATAATCCTTCCGATAAAACAAAGTTAAATAACTTATCGCTTGTGCAATCGTGAGGTCTATTCACTTGACCCATATTTTCGAAGATATCTCCAACCCCTTAATCTCCCGATTGGTTCATCTGATTTTCAAACAGGATCTAGACTTTTTTGTTTGTTTTGTCAGCCGAGCCCCGGTAGCTCAGTCGGTTTCGACGCGGGCTTTCAATCCAGCTCGGCCAACATTCTTTCCGCCGTTTGACAAAAGTCACTGTGACAAGCGTCATTCTTCTTTCACAATTGAGCTAACACTATAAGTGGAAAAAGCAGCCTGTTGCTTGGAAAGTATGTTGTGTGGAGTACTGGTGTGAGAAAACCTGGAAACATATGAGTAGGTGACCTGGCCAACGTGATATGACTGAACAATTGTTGAAAACGGCGTTAAAAGCACAATCAATCAGTCAGTTGTGTTGCCAGCCGTTTTCAACAATAGTTAAGCTGACGCACGTCGACAGTGACACCTGGATGATTAACCAGAACGAGGGTTGGAACTTTGCCTTGCGCAATATCATTGCACCTTAAATGTTCATATTAGCCAGTGCACGTACCAATGGCTCCTGGATGATTAACCAGAACAAGGGTTGGAACTGTGCCTTGCGCAATTTCATTGCATCTGGAATGTTCATATTAGACAGTGCATGTACCAATAGCTCCTGGATGATTAACCAGAACAAGGGTTGTAACTGTGCCTTGCGCAATTTTATAGCACCTGGAATGTTCATATAAGCCAGTGCACAATAATAATATGTTCGCCATGTGTAACGGATTGCGTTGATACACAACCTAATCTTCATTAACACTTACCATGCGTTCTCTAAGGTTGTACGTCTTTCAACTGTCACCTCAAATCATAAGTGACATAGTGTAATTTGTTTTGTATCCTTCGTTGAATACTCATAATATTGCCAAAAAGAGATTGAACTTAAATAGCATGAGCATGTTACATGTATATCGTTCAATATGTATATTTGTTGTAAATGTCATTGTTTTCAGCTTAGCCAAATTTATGTTGCTAGATTCTAAACGAAAGTAAACCCCTCATTTTTACAAAGTAGTTGAGCCTATTTAGGAGAAAATCAACTGCCAACAGATGATCCTGTTCATTCCATATACATAGAAAAAGAGTATTCGAATGAACAACATTGCAACCTGTATATAGTTATCAAAGGTCCAGATAAGGAGGGGGTATTCAGCTCTTTTTCCCACAATTTCTCTCTTATCATTAAAGCGAATCCTATGTTGTATGTACTCAAAAGAATCAGGATTTTAGAACATGCAACACTCCCCTTATCTAGAGCTCTGGTTATAACAACATTAAGTAGTTCTAAACATGACGTATACACGAACATACAGGTGGACAGACTGACTGACGGACGAGACGGAAGACACAGAAAGGGCACCTTCGTGTCGTGCCTTACTGGAACCGGTATAAAAACGCATGCAGCACGGCAGTCGTAACTTTTCATGAAATGCGCTTCTCTTCCGGGTTACACCGTCATCAAGAAAGCAAGCAGCTATCTGTAGAAGAAGGCTACACATTCGTATAGTCTTAATGTTTCTCTTTTATTTTGTGAATTCCAAGCAAGATACTTCTTCGGGTTAATGCAACAACTTGATACAAATGAGGAGTAATGGAACTATTTTGGGGAATTCAGCAGGGTGAGCAGGCTGGAGGTTAAAAGTATTTTGTGTTGTGAAATTAACAATCTTAACTGTTTAACCACAGACCAACTAAATTCCATGATCTGCTAATGATCCACATTTTGGCACTTTTGTTGTGCTTTATCTACTACATCTTTGTCGATTAGACACGTTTACTTATCCATTATATCTATAACAAACAGCCAGTTTGATGATTGAGACGATTATTATGTGTATTAAAGAGTACCCGCAGCATAGGGTTTTTGCTTTAGTAATTAGAAAAAAAAAATGCGTAATACTATTGCACTCTACCATTTTTTTGACGTCCTGGCATGTAATAATTCCCTAACTCTTTGAGTCACTGGATCAGTTATTGTATGACGCGGTAGCCGTAAAAAAGAAAAACTACTATTAGAAAAGCAACCTTTAGTATTAGAAGAAGGGGACATTGCTCAAGATATGGGGCGTATTTCTTAATTCAAAATCCTTAATTCTTAAAACCCATTTTGTTGGTACTCAAAAGAATCGTCTCAATGAGCTTATTATTTTGAGTACCCACAACATAGGGCTTAGTTTCGTAATAAGAGAGATATTGTTTGAAGAAGAGCATCTAGTTCCTTCGTATCAAGGCATTTTTTATTTGTACGGGTTATCCGGGTGAACTATTATGTAACGTCTGGTAAAACAGGCTTACTCAGACATTATTTCAATCGTTTTTAAATGACTCCATTATTTATGAATGCGATGGATTCTCCTAACATATTAAACATCTGTATTGTATTGTTTCTGGTGAGTTTACAATCGGTCGGAGTCCCGTGAAAAGGATGCCTTGTCAAAAATATACAGCGTGTTGAGATCTGCTACAGGAATACCAACCTGAGAGAGCGTTTAACAATGGTAGATATAGATCTGTTCATGCTTCTCACGCATCTAATCTGTTCGAAAAATGATCAGGGGCGTAGCTCCCTTTAGGCACAGTAGGCACGTGCCTACACATTTTTTCTAAAAATGCCACAAAATGCAGCTGCGGCGATACACATCTGCGTAATGTATCGACCAGATCAGCATGCGCTGTCCGCGCAGACTTATCCGGCCGACACATTCCGTCTAAGTGGGGGATAGATAAAGTAGTGATTCCTGAAACAGAAAATCCACAGGAGGCGAAAAGTGTATATCCGGGTACGCCTGTGTGGCATGCTTAGGCTGATCCGGTTCGATACTTTACGCAAAGTCCACAATGTTTATTTTCTCACGAGACGGCATACACATTGATTATTGTCAAGCTACGCCTCTGATGATGGCCAGAACTCATTGACAAACAGTGTAGACTCAGGGCAAAATTTAAATATGCACATGCTGATCTGGATCTTATCGAGCCGCAAAGGCCTCAGTACTTGTTTTCATTGTATTTGGTCATGAGCTGACAGAAGTCTAGATAAGGAGGGGTATATCGCTCTTTTCCCCACAATATATCTCTTACTATCCAACCGAACTCTATGATGCGGATGCTCATCGGAATCGTTTAATTGAGACGATTCTTTTGAGAACCAACAACATAGGGTTAGAGGGCTGTTGAAGGCTTTTAGATAGTGCAAAACGCCCCGTTTTCATTTGTCTGAGCTTATGAGTCAGTTGACCAATATATATAATATTATTATCAAAGCAAGGCACTCGCTATGAGAACTAAATGAACACAATGGGACATATTAACCTTTTTCCTGATTTGTTAGTTCATGGTATTTGGCTTTGAAAACATCGCTGGGAGGAGAAATTGCAGCACAAATAACATTTTAAGTTAAAGTTGGACCCAACAATAAAACAGTGTCTTAAAATGAGACATTTGCTCATTATCTGCAATAACACATTTTCCCATTTTGTTTTCCAAAAAGTGGATGTAGAAAACAGCCGTCTCTACGAGGGAAATGTCTCAAAACCTTATTTTCTTGTGAATTTCAGTGCATAGTTCATTTGGTATAATTACAAAAATAATTTCCCGAATATCTCACCCGACAATGCGGAATATATTAGTTGAAACACAATCAAATACCGATGATGTATTGTTTATCATTGAATGTATCATCAGGCCGGTAATTAGTACAATTAGTAATTAGTGTTGTATCGTCATGAAAACAAGTAGTTTTCACTGAAGAATTGAGGGGTACTGCATACAGGTGTACCGAACACGCGTCATATTGATAATGGATGTCTGGTGCGTTATAGATCATAGTTGGGAAATGCTACGAAAACTGGAGGGACCAGATCAGTCTGGGTGTTCGCACAGTCTGATCAATATATTAACGTCAAGCTATGTGTCATACAGATATCACGGTATGTTGTAGAGAGCTGTTTGTGTAAACAATCGATCAGGGGCGTAGCTCCCTTTAGGCGCTGTAGGCACGTGCCTACACATTTGTTCTCAAAATGCCCCAAAATGCAGCTGCGGCGATAGACATCTGCGTAATGTATCGACCAGATCAGCCAGCGCTGTCCACGCAGACTGATCCGGCCGACACATTCCGGCTTAGGGGGATAGAGTAGTGATTCCTGAAACAGAAAATCCACAGGAGGCGAAAAGTGTCTATCCGGGTAGGCCTGTGTGGCATGCTTAGGCTGATCCAGGTCGATACTTTACGCAGAGTCCACAGTGTTGATTTTCTCACGAGACGGACATTGCAAAGCTACGTCCCTATCAACTATATAAGAATAAAACAAAGTACAAACACAGTCAATTGCTATCATTTAAAAAAAAAAAATGTTTTCGAGTGGTGTGACTTATTTTCGAGTCACTGCATTAATACAGTGCCTTTCTATGAATTCGTACTAGCGACTCTTCTATCCAGTGTCAGTAAGACACACAATACATCTAGATTGATAATAATTAGGACCATTGGATATCGGTAGCATATTAGTTCTCAGAATTAAGTCATCGTAAATATTTGCTATCGGACGTGTTTTCCTATTGTTATTTTCATTATGAAATCGAAATCAGTTTAGGTCATTCGAAAGGTGACCTTTGGCAAGCAATGTCAAATATTTACTTTAGCAGTTACCGCACAGCCGAGTGACAGTTGGCCAATGTAGTGTGTTTGTTATTAAAACCTGTTTGGTTTCGGTGACTTATGTTTCCGAAATTTGTTTGACAGACATATTTGCATACTGTTTTTGATCAGTCCGTGGTACGTTGCACGTGATAAATGGCTATGACTTTTTGTCGACTTTAAACTACATAATAATTAAAGCTTTGCATATATTGGGGTCATGCGTAAATGTTAAACTATTGTTAAAACACGTTGTGCTCAAATAATGGTTACTGAGCTTACAATCTCGAAATAATATTTCCATTTTTATGCATCTAGGTTGCGCCATTTATCATTGAGATGTATGCAAGCTATCATAAGAGTGTTAAGACAGAATCTGAAAGAATGGATGAACATCAGATTGAGTAGTAGAAGTGTTAACGAAATATGGTACCTTTAAGGGACAACATTATACTATGGACAAAAGTACTCACATAAAGAAACAAAATTAGACACCAATGTTCATATCAAACATATTTTCTGTGTGGTCATCTTGTTAAGGAAGGCTGACACTGTATGTTTTAAATATATTAAGGTGGGAAACCTCTAATTGGCTTGGCAGGTCGATATTTATTTACAGCCTAAAGACTCCGAAATCGTAAGACATCCGTATTGTTTGTGGATGTGTAGGTCATATCTATAACAGGCGAACGGTAAGCCCACGAACAAAGACCGAGCTCTATCGACTTAACTCGGAAATCCCCGGAAATCCCCGAACACATTAATTCAGTCAATATATGATATGTTAGGGACTGATTCCAGGCTTACACAACACAACCACTATGCAATCCCTTGCTGCTATAATAAAACCTTTGATTAAAACGAAAAACGAAGGTTTTGACAACAATATGTGGAGGTTTTCACCTTTGGCAGGCACACGTATACACATGCAACTATTTTCCCCTGACTCAGTTTATGTAAATCCTAGGAATAAAGAGCTAATTAGGTTAATTAAATTCATTAACAATGTAAATCACATATCTTTGTGTCATATTTAACCTTACAAACATGTACCAAAAGTCACATAGTTATAAATTATACTTCGCACGGTGTCCTACGACAAATAACTTTCGGACTGTGTTTACTACACACTCATCCATGGGACAGTCGAATTAATCGAACAAACGGGAAATTTTACTATTTTCAGAGCTTTATAAAATAAGGGTCATATTGCTTGCTCTTAAATCCATATTTAACAGTCTTTATGGAAAAGCAGCCAGTTGCTTGGAAAATCTGTTGTGTGGATTACTAGTGTGAGAAAGCCAGGAAATACATAAGTAGGTGAACTGGCCGCCGTGGCAGTGGTATGACTGAAAACTTGTTGAAAACCACGTTTAAACATCAATCAATCAAAAAACAAAACTCAATGCTGTGGGTGCTCACTTGTCTCTCATAATCTAACTTAAATGAGAAAAGAGAGATATAATGTAGAGAACAGTTACCCTGTTTGTAGATGGGACGGGAATGCAACTAATTGTCTTAGAAAAGCCAACTCCATGTTAGTTGAAAGTCTGAAAACAATAGACTGATACCAGCCTACACATTCACTCAGTTTAATATTGATTTATTTTGCTCATCTTTGATTGATTTTTTTCTGGGTGAAGACGGCAACCTGATCAGTAACACGTGTGTTTTAAAATTTGCAGGAATACATCGGCAAAAGGGTATGAAGAATAAAGGTTCAGCTGTCACTGACACTAAATCGTAAACCGATGATCTCTGTTTACCCCCCATTTTGTATATGCGGCCAACCTGCAGCAGACGACTTTGAACGACATATAAGCAACATAATGAACATTCTTTTAAATTGCATAATTTACCGAATAGAGAAGGAAACATGGTGGCAAATGAAGACAGTACTCACCATGAGCAAATTCTCCTTTTGTCACCATGTTTTTCCGAAATCGTCTGCTGCGGGTGCGTCATAATGCGTCCGCCTGTGGGGTAAAGGGTTTCGTAGAATGATAAGGACTGTCGGGTCAGGATGAGCTTTCAACTGTCAATGGTAGGATTTCTATTTGACATTCGCGACAACCCCTGGAAGCCCGATGTAACATATGCTATGTCAAAACAATATTAAACCCGTTCCTTGATGCAAACGACATATATTATGTCCAGCATTTGCAAAACACGGCTTATGAAAATGTTTTGAAAAAAAAAAAAAAAAATTGCCCGAAACGAGGTAATGTTCACAACTCATGATCATTAAACGGACTTTGCATATGCATTTTTCTATCGTTTTAGCAATTGTTTGAAAGACGACGTGGTAAAACGTATCATATTGTGTAAACGGTTAACCCTTTCCCGCCTATAATACGCATTTTGATGCAATAGCAACAGCCGGCTTTTGAAAACATTGTGGTCAAAGGTGAAATTGCTCATGATGAGCAATTTCTCCTTTGGCCACAATGTTTTCAACTTTATTTAGCAATTAAGCTATCTTTTATGGAGATTTTTCAAAGTCGTCTGCTGCAGATTTGTAGTATGTGGAAAAGAGGAACCCCCCAATATGTTCCTATTTAAACAAGTGGGTATGTACATCTATGTTGCATAATTTCTGTTTTCTCAGCCTAATTGGCCACGATCGGTGATATTGACAAATTTCCAGCAATGACCACGTGTTTCTTCGTAAAACATCAATATAAACATCAATATAAGATTGCATCGTAGATAAGCATGGTAATCCTGATATTCACTTTCGCTCTGCATTTAAGGTTACTCTATTTATTTAGTTTGATCGTAAACGGGAAAGGGTTTGACGCTCCTAGATTCCTTCATGTCAAAACACCGTGTTTGGATGTCTGCATTATTTTTAAGGTCAAACTGCATATTTGGTAAAAACCCTTTACCTCTTCTGAAATAATAATGCATTTTCACCCAACAGTGTCAGTAAATTCAAATTATGTTTGCCATATATCTTTGCGGCTTAGTCGGATCATCTTAACTTTGTGTTATATAGGACGCCACTTAATATTTAATTGGAAGACGCATTCCAGTATTAAATGCTCCAACTTTCAATGCATCTGCATATATTCCCACCGCACATTAAACTGTCGTTGTAGTTAAGTGTCGATGTATGTCGACAATCCGGCTGAATGTCTATATAAACATACAGTGTTACCTATTATGTTTTGTTTTTTGTTTGTTTGGTGTTTTACGCCGCTATCAACAATTGTTCAGTTATATCACGTCGTTTCCTGTGTACGTTAGATATGACCCGTTGGGGGATCGAACCTGAGACACCGCCGAGGTGGTTACTGCGTTTTCTAAGTGCGACTGTTCAATTCGATGTTCAAACGGAATACGTATATAGCTACGATGAACGAAAATCAATCTTTGTTAGGATGTCCGTACTGACTTCAAGTCACATTAATTAGCTCCTCCTTTCACGTAGTTAATGATTGAACTGAAGGACAACTTCATTCATAAAGGAATCTACAGTAGGTGCGATCTCTTACGCTTTAGCTGATTTAATTAACACGTTCATACCTACAACAACTCTGCTGCAGACAACGTTAACCCTTTCCCTCATATAGACGCTTTCTGACCCCTCTGCAGCAGACGGCTTTTTGAAAACATAGTGACAAAAGAAGAAATTGCTCAAAACGAGCAATTTCTCCTTTTGCCACAATGTTCTCCACTTTTAGTCATAGATTATCCATTAAATTATAGAGATTTTCCTTTTTTTGACAAAATATGTTGAAAGTCGTCTGCTGCAGAATTGTCGTATGACGGAAAGGATTAAAAATAAAATGGGCACTATTGGAATCCTGTATAACATACCAGTAATGACTGAAACCAGTTGAAAACACTGTGACAGAATGAGAAACTGCAAATTGCTCAATACATTCTTTTGTCACAATGTTTCAAAAGTCGTCCGTTGCAAAGTTGTCAAATATCATCCACATGCGGGAAAGAGATAATGAAATTATCGCGTGGGAATTATATCACCCTGTCAATGGGGAAAGATCTCGGATTGTTTCTAAGTATCATTATAGACCAATGTCATCGTAATACGGTTGTAAAAGTACCCATTGAAGTGGTTCTATGGGTCATCATGTCCCCTCTTTAAAAAGGTCAACTATACTTTATTGTATTTTAAACCTTCTAATTTGAAGGTCTTAATTGATGTCGTTAAATGTAAGAGCAAACCGGTCCTTTAACAACCGTCGCTTTGTTCAACACCAATGTGCTGCTGAATTCCGGTTTCTTGTATCCCGTTTCTTGTATCCTGCACATTGTTTCTTGGATGTTGTCTTTATTGGAAGAGTCTGTTTGAATGGTGCTTTACGCCGATTCCAACAGTATTGCAGCTTTTTCAGATTCAACTTGATCTACATAATTATGTTTAAGATTTGTTTAAAATCACTCACGAAATGAAAACTCTTTATCATTGGCAGACGATGCCCTTTTACAACTTATGAAATTATAGGATATGGTCAAATATCTGTTTGGAGTATAACATTTCCAGTCTGATGCCATTTGCAAGTTGATCTCTTGAGATACACTTCATAGAGGACTAGATAATGGAGAGTACAGTGTACTTCCCGATTTTTCACAGCAACAACCTATGGATGTACTCAACAGAATCGTCTCAGTGAGACGATTCTTTTGAGTACTTACACAATAGGGTTTGAGTGTCAAATTTATACAGATTTTGGAACAAGCAAAATGGCACTTATAAAAGCTCTAATTTTATAACAATGTTATAAACTTGGATGTTTTTATCAGGTTTCAAATATGCAAGGAATGCTACAAGAAACATTATAGAAATTCGTTAGTTTGACCATTACACATTTGCTAGGTTGCAAGGTGCATTTGCATCACCGCGCGCTGGCGACGGTATCAAACGATTCCGGTGTTTGGGGCGTTCACTCTGTCGAAACTAAGTCTGTACCGTTAGCTATTTGTAGAATGGTGTCGATGCAATCTTCACAAGTAAAAGTATTTAAAGAATGTTATAATTAACGACATCAACGTTGCTAGTTTGCCAAACATGCATTTGCGAATGTAGCATGTGCAATTACGATGCATAGTTGAGTGGCGAGTTCAGATCCGATAGTGTAGGCGTTGGACTAAACCAGACCAAGTTGTAATCTAACTTGACAGTATACATTTTAAGGTTCAAAGGCAAACGAGAAAAACTTTGCCTGAACCGCGTCTAGCGTAAAATGGGACTTTTGGCAGCTGATCAGTGAATACAAATCCGAGACTGTGCTTACGAAAAAATCTCAAAAGAGCCTTCAATGTTCCTCTGTATGTGATCAAGCTCTAGCTGTGCCTGCCCCCCTGTAACGCAGCGGAGTGCAATCCCACTTATTTCATAGCTATATATCAGTATGCTATGTGAAAACATAGATGCAATAAGACACCATAGCGCCTAACGCAGCTCGCTTTGTAATACTGGATCATTGGATAAATGATTAATCCCTCACCGAAAGTGCCACGGTGTAAGCCTCTAACATGATTACTAAATTAACAATTAGGCATTTTCTTAATTGGCCAATGTTATTTACTTAGTACAATGTATATGTCAACTCCTAAAGCAGTCCTTTAATCTAGCACGTGCCAGGAAACAATACATACGGTATATGCCAAAGGAATGCATCAACACACTAACGTACAACTGATTTGAAAACCAACATTCTCTACGTGTTCTTGAAATGGACAGTTTTTTCATTCAAAAAAACGTTGAGGAAAACATATACAACCAATCCTATTGATACCTGGTGAGTGATAGTTAAACGGTTAAAAATGCAATGTTGTTCTTGTCTGATGGCAATGTGTACAAATACGACCTTATCAATGATAGGAAATGGATACTTCTTCCGACTGACATACCTAAGCTACTCATGTGCCGCCTGGTGTGCACAAATAGGGCTACAACTGTGTATCCAAAAGTCAGAGAAAAAAGTCTGAAACAGTAATTCAAATATGTAAGACTTGTTTCTGCATCTGTATCCGTACAGTGTTTAATTCCACGTCATTTCCCACATTTCTAAAATTGAGCTAGATAAAAAATTTGATACAAATATTAAAAAGCGTCGTAGCTCTTAGCAAACCCAAATATACATTGATTGATGTAAATAAACATTGCTGCGCCCCCTTCAAAGGTAGGACACACGTGATGAGTTCGGTGATTTCCGTATGGCGTCGGTGTTAATTAATAGTGACATCCGTCAGAACTCAAAAAATCTCACGAACAATACCGATCCATTACGACTTTATTCGAAAATTGCCGAGCCAATTGGGGGTGTTCCTCCTTATGAGAGCAATCACTAAAGAGACAGTTTACCGGAAAGTGATTTTATTAACATAATGTGCATATCGAGGCCTTGGCGTGAAACAGTTGTAACTAAAAACCTATTTTGAAAACCCTGGTTTAGGGGCAATTTTGACCCTTTTGTAAACAATGCAAATTTAGGTGCCATTGCTCGGAACGAGCAATGGAACCTAAATTTCCATTGTTTACCAAGAAAAATGATTAAACGCTTATAAAGACTTTATGGCAAAGTGATTAACCTTGGTAAAAAATTACCAATTTTAGTTACAACCGTTTCACGCCAAGCCCTCGATATATAAAGAAAAGGTATGTGAGTCGTGTCAGGTCAAAATTGATAGATTCGTGACAAATGAAGACAGGGGTGAGTCTGTGTATATAAACAGCCTCGCCTAAGCATTCACTGACCGCCTACATGAAATATAGCATACCAATAGATGTTACTTCTGACAGGATATTACGAAGGTATATTTGTCGGTTGTACGCCACAGTAACCTTCAGGTTTAATGTCAAGATGGAGGCGGAACACGATCCCTTATCGGCTGACGTGCCCATGTATTTTTTACAAACTGACTTGCAGGGAATGAGACGGCAAGTGCAAAAACAAACAAATTAAGGATAAAGCTACGTTGTGTAAACTGTTTTGGCCATTAAACCCCGCTAATGGACCGCACATTCGGTTTTACCGATTATTCTAAGCAAACAAAATAATCAAAATCAAATCTCAACGTAGAAATGTTTCAACATGCCCCAGTGGACCCGCTAATCCCGACTAGTTTATAAATGCCAGCGTGCATTGATACAGTGAAATGATGAAGTCCGTGGTTGCAAATGGCGCGCCCGCAGGAATGTTGTAAACGGAAGACAAACAAGTGCACCTCAACACGTTAAAACGAGCACTCCGTGATAGTAAAACAAACTTTAACGCATTCATGATAAGTATTGAAAGATTTTCCGACGCATCCATGTAATAATTTATAGTTTTGTCAGAAACATTTTGAAACCTTCTGTGACGTGCTGACGAAAAAATATAGAGCTAGATGAAATCAGGTTGATTTGGGTCAATCGTAGATCACGACTCAATTGGTTTTCTTGGCTGTCGTACCATTCTACCTCCATACAGTAAAACGTATATAATTTGCTCCAATGGCGCGATATCTGATAAAGGCAACGGGAACATTGTGCATCTGGACCTTGCGATCACCAACTACTCTGACTTGTCTGAGCATTCGCTTAAGTTTTACAGAATAGTTGCCATTCGTCAACAATTCAATGAAATATTCTGCTTTGTGTTTGAGATATTGACACGTGGAGATTTTATAGCTATAAACTTTGATACACATCGTAAGATAATAAATGAGTGGTGCTCTGCAAAAACCAAACTTAGTGCATCCGCACTCTCAGCCATTAAGATAAATAGGGGTTCTAGAAACTCGTGAAAGTAGTATCAATTTGGATCTATTAGCATGGAAACGAAGGCAAATCGTTTTTTTCTGCTTGTGTAATACTTATGCTAAAGATGTTTTACCTGAAGCACCGCTTATATATATATATATCCAAACATCGGTTTTACCACGTTGTTGGGCATTTCTCAATTTTGTCATGCCATTATATATCTCAATGAAGCAATGATAAATGTGGTGTTGGCTCTTGCATCCGGTCGCGTCGAAGTCTACACTGTTTACATAAGCGCAGATAGCTTCTTGGTGCGTCAACAATGAACGTTAAAAAGGTGTCTGCTGTAGATAAAACTGAGCCAGTTAATCCTGTGCATGCCTTTAAATTGCTTTGACAAATACTGACATGCATACATCTGATGAGAGAAATGTATTTATCATCTTACAAGGAACAGGTGCGATAAAAAATGTGTCAATCTTGCCTCATGTATCATGTTAGGTCCGATGGATCGGATGTGTTGAAACGGTGCTATCCGAGTGCATTTTCAAGGGAGATAAGTGTCGGATAATCTTCTCACCATAGGTCAAAGATTAACCATTAAACAACTGCTTTGTTTATATGTAAATCAACACATCTCAACTCTCAATCCTCACACTTTTCTCAATCATAACATGTAGAACACCGTATTCCATTGAACAGAGTTATCTCTCAGCTTATAAATAATAAAATAACCAATTGGGGTGATGTTATATGTTATAAAGAAATCTCTCCGCAAATATGGTTCCCGTCAGTTTGCACAAAATCGGGCTAGGCCAATACTGGTTTTCCAAACAATCTATTTTCAATATCAGACAAATTCCAAATAACAGTAAATAATAAATCAATCAGTTCCATTTCATCATATTCATATTTACAATGGATCTAAAATCATAATCATACGTTCAATTCAGTCTGCTGTTATTTCTAGGTAAACATTTTTAGGGATTATTTGGTTGGCGGATGTATTTTCGTATGACCTAAAGTGCCGTTACATCGTTGATATTAACAACGCGGCAAATCAGCTCACAGTACTTTCCTAACTTTGATTATAACATCTGAGTTGCATTTCAACAAAAGTAACCATAGAACATTTGCATTTAGTAACAGACAATTTCAATAACATTTTAGTTTTGTCCAAGCCTGGATACATTTACCTATTTTTAATCTTCACCTGTTACGTATTTATATTAATAGACATTGCTTGTAATTTGTCTCCAATTCATCATTTTGACGCATAATGTATGTTTGTATATCTGTCTGTCTATCTCTTTCTTTCTCTCTCTCTCTCTCTCTCTCTCTCTCTCTCTCTCTCTCTCTCTCTCTCTCTCTCTCTCTCTCTCTCTCTCTCTCTCTCTCTATCTCTGTCTCTGTCTCTCTTTCTCTCTCTCTGTGTCTATCTCTCTCTGTCTCTCTGTGTCTCTCTCTGTCTCTCTGTCTCTGTCTCTGTCTGTCTCTGTCTCTCTCTCTCCCTGTCTCTCTCTCTCTCTCTCTCTCTCTCTCTCTCTCTCTCTCTCTCTCTCTCTCTCTCTCTCTCTCTCTCTCTTTCTATATATCTCTCTCTCTCTCTCTCTCTCTCTCTCTCTCTCTCTTTCTCTATCGCATAGACAACTTACCAAAAACGTTTCATTTTCCTGATAATTCGATTTTAAAATCATTTGTATATGTAGCAGATGACCATTGGAGAGCATTTCAAACGATGTGATAAGAAGAATACATATCCTTTAATCGATCCACATTGCCATGCAATGTGTTTAATGTACCATTCTTGAATATAGCATTGTAAGTTTAACTGCGAAGAAGGGTACATACAAAGAGTTACACGTTTTTTTTTATAAGAGGAATGATGCCGAAGAAATAGGGTTCGTTCTTTAAACAAAAAACATGATACTCATTCAAAATTCCTTATGTCAAAACAGACATTCTGATTTTCGGTTTTTACCCCCAGGAACACTAGTACGGAATGATTTCCCCTAGAACCATTGGTATGGAATGATGCATTTACAAGGTAATTTGGTTCAAAGGTAATAAGACAATAACACACTGAAGTTTTTTACCTCTTTCTGAGATACTCTTTGTAACAATTTGCACATACTTTTCATTTCTCGCTTTCTTTTTTGTGGTTTTTCTCAGCCTCAACCCTTGTTAGCTTTATCATAATTGCCCTTTTCCTATCCAGCATTATGATCTTATAAACCGCAATAGTATCTGTTTTTTAAATTTTTTAAAAAGTTAATCTTCTTTTTGAATAGGTATCTATATGTCCATACCAATAATTGATGTTATCCATGCACATGATTATTGAAATGCATATCCGAGGTGCTTTGGCTTAGAGGAAAGTGAATGGAAATTAAGTTGCAAAGAAACGTTGACTACTGTCTTGTTTTCTACTTGTGTTGTGTATTCTGCTCAGTCTGAACATACATGTATATGTGTTGTTTTGGGGTTGTAGTAACTACTCATTGTAAAAAGACACAAGCATTAAAACAAATATACAGACGAAAAAGTTCCAAAATGGTAAATGATTCAGTTTTGCATATGCATCGTATTTATTACATTGGTTATAACTGAAATACATTAAGCACTATTGAAGGCAATGTACACAATGACACTTCTTTTGATTTTAAAAATATAAGTAAGTCACTGCTTCTTTTCCAATATCTAGAACCAGAAACACACACGATCTCTTTATCCATTTCCCACCTAAAACACATATGCAATCGATGACTTTGAAAACATCTAAATAAACCATCTGATATCTATATAAATGGCATTTAAACAATCGGAATACAGAGTTGAGACCAATGTGACAAAAGCCATCTATTTGGGATGAAATAATGGAGTCGCGGTAGGTCAGTCGTAAACAACGAGGCATATCAATCCTGGATCGTGGGCTCGAACCCCTGCTCGACCATTCAAATTTCCCAATGATTGATACAGGTCATTGTGACTAGCGTCATTCTTCTTTCACCGATAGGCTAAACTATCTGTGTAGGAAGGTAGTCAGTAGCGTGTACCGAGGTGTAGAAAGTATTAATGGTACGAGAAGGCCAGGAATACTCAGTAGGTGAACTTGCTGCCGGGAAGTAGATGAACTACCGTTGAAAATAGCGTTAACTTGCCATCCATCAATTGAGTGCACCAGAAATGCGTCTGCATGTTGGAAATGGTTAAGGATATGGGGGGATTCTTACTAATGAAGTCGGTGAAACTCCGAGCCAAAGAAAACAGATTTCCTTTGTTTGATATTCATTTGTTTTAAAGCCCGATCTTAGTATGTATGATCCTTTTGAATATTTGATCAGCCATAACACAGGAAAACTGTATTTGAGCTGTTCCACTAGAAATCCATCAGTGTGGACTCTGCGTAAAGTATCCACCCAGATATGCTTATGCATGCCGCGTAGGCAACTCGGACACACCCTTTTCCTATACTATTCAGTAGTTCTGTCCTTACAATTAAGCATTATATGTGATAAAGCAACATTGCTTCGGTTACAAGAATAATGTATCAATATGCAATCTGGTCGTAACTTTCCTACACTCAACACATCCGCATTAAACGACATTGTAAACATATACCAACACGTATGGACAATCTGAATAAAGGAAAGGATAATTAGTGACAAGACTTTTAAAACAATGTAACAAAATTGGAACTTGCTCATTATGAGCGAGTCCTCCTTATGCCAAAATGTTTTCAAGATTCGTCTGTCGAAGATGCGTCAAAGTGAATGCGTGTGTATGTGGGAAAGGGTTAATACTTAATTATGTCAGCAAACGACATTTGTCTATGCAAAGAAGTCTTGACGTACTTCTATTTCAGTACTTGCAGTTCTTTAAGGATATTTCGTATTCCTTGCTATATGTCTAAATGTTGTTTCCTTTTAAAAGATCCACAGGAAAAATTATATATCGAAAAATTAAAATAAGATTTTTTGTCTAAAGTTCTCCTTTCCCTGAAATGTTTTCAAGCGTCGTCAACTAAATTGACGTTCAAATGTCTGATTTAGAAAAAGCGTTTAGATCAATGAATCAACTCGTTCTTCAAATGTGTCTAACTTTTTGAAAACATAGTGACAAAAGAAGAAATTGCACAAAACGTGCAATTTCTCCTTTTGCCACAATGATTTCCACACATGTGTCTAGCATAACACTACGACTGGAGTGTGAGAATGGAAGAAACCGATCAGATAGCGAGAAGATGATGACTGATCTGAATCCGTTGCATGAGTCATTTGCACAAAATGAACACTTTTAAATTCGTTTAAACATTATCTATTTTACATTGATTGCGAAGCCGGCTTTCATGTTATATTAATCACGCTCGATGTGGAAACTTTTAAAACCAGTACTCGCGCCGTTTGTGTGGAAAAATCCCAAAGTCAGGACCCGCTCATCAAGGGACTTGAACACGGGACCTTTGTTACGCGAGGCCGACGCTCTACCTCTGCACCACTGTCTTCCACTTTTAGTTTGACGCGATCACGTGGGTTCTATACACAATATAGTTAATGTGCAACTGATTGATTCCACTGTTTTAATTTGACTGCCTCGGTTTAAAAAGGGCCTTAAAAGAAAGGCAAAACAAAGGCTATACCCGTTTGTGCTTCTTACAAAATCTCATCAGAATATTGTATGTACTCAGAGAGTCCTGTAACGGATTTGTATGATGTGTGACACCCTTACAACTGCCGTCTGCACACGCGTGTGGATGTGACGGTGTTGAAGAAGGTGGCGAATCACTATACAAACCAGAGCCCTGTTTAACCCTTTCCCCTCATATAGACGCTTTCTGACGCCTCTGCAGCAGATGGCTTTTTGAAAACATAGCGACAAAAGAAGAAATTGCCCAATACGTGCAATTTCTCCTTTTGCCACAATGTTTTCCACTTTTAGTCATAGGTTATCCATTCAGTTATAGAGCTTTTCCATTTTTTGACAAAATATGCTGCAGACTTGTCGTATGAGGGAAATGGTTAACGTGTCAGGGGTACTTTGATTCTATTTTTCTCTTTACTGCGGATCCAACACGTGGAAACTTTCCAGTAAAACTCCCCCCATATTACGCAACCTTTTGCCTTCAATTTGAGCCTCGTCAAGGCAGCAGAGGTCTTGCCGTGTATCCCCGTTGTATATGGGGTTATTTAATATAACGAAAGTAAACACGCAGGGAACCAGTTTTTTTCTACAAAGGTTACGCAAATAGGCGTCCATTAAAAAAACATGCGCACAGCCTCTGGTTATCAATAGCGTGCGTGTACACATTAC
The DNA here is from genome assembly GCA_031761405.1 of Serripes groenlandicus. Classification (NCBI taxonomy): domain Eukaryota; kingdom Metazoa; phylum Mollusca; class Bivalvia; order Cardiida; family Cardiidae; genus Serripes; species Serripes groenlandicus. The sequence goes on along the minus strand of JASEVX010000009.1, from coordinate 66,773,103 downwards.
ATACAATACACCAACCTGCGTCCTCACTAAATACAGATACAATAAGACTCGAATTGGCCTGGCGCGACTCGTCTGTACTGTTCTGTCTAATTCTCACAGACGATACGAAAACACTGCGGTTGCTCAGATAGTGATCGAGCAAATGGCATTTCTTTTCGTCGAAACATTGCCCTTTCGCTTAAATAACCCATATCGTATGGCTGTTCTTTGAAAACAAGTTTGCTGAAGTGTATTGTTGATGTACCCACAGTATTGGCATCGGTGATGTAAAAAAGATTTACGTGTTTGAAAAGTATTCGCATTATCCGGAGCTCAGGAAAGGTGATTCATTGCAATAATGGATTGTTGAAAAGAAGCAAATTATTGTTTCGAAAATAAAAACCAGTAATAGTAGCAATCATTACGAGCCCCCGACATAGTGAAAGGGGACCGGTTGCCATTGTTTAGTTTTCATACTAAACAACTATACCTATACGTTAACCCAAACGCCGCCGAATTCCAGTAACCAGTATGGTCCTCATTGGTTGTAAACCGGTAATAATTGCATGTCTATTGACTCCTTGGTACCACGCGTTAATACAAAGGCTTGTCCGAGTCTAAGCTGATTTTACAGGCGTTACTGACGCTTTTCTTGTAGAATATGCTTCATATGTACCTGTTTCTACCTGTTTGATCATATGTTACCCTTGGCATCATGCAATAAAGTTACACGGAGTTCGGCATTTTATATTTGATAATAGTTTGTAAATTCTGTGTCTCGATTGTTTTAACCCTTTCTCACATACAACATATCTGCAGCAGACGACTTTGAAATTATTAAAGTACAAAATAAAGAAATTCTCTATAAATGATAGTATGATTATTGATAAGAGTTGAAATTATTGTGGCAAATGGAGAAATTGCTCATCATGAGCAATTTCTCCTTTTGCCACAATGATTTCAATAGTCGTCTGCTGTAGATGCGTCAGAAAGCGTCTATATATATATATATATATATATATATATATATATGGGAAAGGGTTAACACATTTTCCGTTGCAGAAAAAGTTGACGCATCTGCAACAGTCGACTTCTGAAAACAGTTCTCACTTGCTGTCGAACGGAGACTTTTTATCTGTATTTCCTTCACTATTTTAGACTCTGCATTAAAGGTGTAATTTCGTTGTTTTTTTCTCTATTATCAGTGTTTTCCCTAAGATATTCACAAAGTAGACCACAATAGCAATTAGATCAACTGTGCAACAGTGCCGTCAGGAGTGTAAACGTATTAATTCTAAATATCGTCGATTCACTGGGCAGTTTTTTATCTTATCCATCAACAAACACTGTTTTGATGATGTATTACAAAAAATTCCAAATCTTTCCCCCTACAACATTAGTTATTTTATTATAAGACAGTCATTCATGAATGCTATGATTGCGGGGATTGGCTCGTAATGCGCTATTACATTGGCCAAACGATAATGCACTCACTATCGGGTATATATAAAGGTAATAGCTAGACGATACCCATTCACTCGACTACAGTCACTTTACCGATAAAACGTACTACTCTATGCGGACTCTATCTTACTGTTACCTTTACTGTTTTATTTGATGTTACGTTTTTTGTTATCGTCTGCTTTAAAAATTGTCTGAACAAAATTAAGACATCTGGAAAAATAGGAATTTTTCTCTGGATGCGGTGTTGATATCAAAGTGAGTAAGAAGACATTGCGCGTTTTTTGTTTTTTTAAATATTTACGTTTATCTAATCAATTTCAAATGTCGTCTGATGCAAAAGCGTGAATGTCATCTGCATGTGGGAAAGGGATTAAATCCATATATTTTGAGTTATATCTTATAACGAGATGTAATTCAAAATGATTATTTTGAGTTATATTTAAATTAATTTAGCAACAATTGTTATTCGATATAGATCTATCGTATGATTTATTATATTAGATATTGAGTTATATTTCGATTATAATTCAAAAAGTGAACTGTGTGTAAACAAAGCCTATCGTGATTAATTGTTTTAGACGGGATTCGGTAGAGGTATCGTTTTACACAATGACACTAGTTATTCATTGAATATTGTAGACTAGGTACAACAGATCGGATTAAGACATTAACAAATCAACGTGTTTTTAAATCAGCTGGCGTTTGGACTTTTAATTTATCATTTTTAAAAGAGTGATTTATACGAGTGATGGCATAAGGTCAATAATCTTGAAGAGTGGTTTTCAAAAGACGGTGGTATGAAAATGACGTTATTTATTCTTAAGATATAGACTGGATTAGGACCTGAATGATATAACGTGTTGAAGAGTGAGACAAATTGGACTTTAATTTACCATTAAGTGACACCGACCGTTTGTATTGGAGAGTGAAGTTGGGGATTCTTTTTTTTTTAAAAGGTAAATTTAACCTTGGGTTTATTTGCAATCTTTAACTGATATTTTCCATTATAGGATTAGTCTATACTTAAAAAAAAATGAAAATATAAATATAAATGAGGAATAGATATATAAGCACATTGACATATGAATTTATCTCTGAATAGAGAATATTGTTGAAAAGGGAATTTGTTAGAGCCGTTAGTGTCCCTGGCTTGTAGACTATGGGGCATTGGGTTAATTATTACAAGGAAGCCCAGTCTCCTTTGTAACACATAGTTTAACCCTTTCCCTCATATGACAATTCTGCAGCAGACGACTTTGAACATATTTTATCAAACAATAGAAAATCTCTATAATTGGATGGATAACCTATGACTAAAAGTGGAAAACGTTGTGGCAAAAGGAGAAATTGCTCGTTTTGAGCAATTTCTTCTTTTGTCACTATGTTTTCAAAAAGCCGTTTGCTGCAGAGGCGTCAGAAAGCGTCTATATGAGGGAAAGGGTTAATTATTACAAGGAAGCCCAATCTTCTTTGTAACACATAGTTTAATGTTTTACGTTTGCGTTCGGGTTTTGTCTAACAGTACAGAGTCGGATGACTCTGTACTTCAGCATATTTCAACATAGTCTTCACTGTCCGCCTGTGTGTTGTATAGACAAACATGCATCTTCTAACTAAATAAACTAGAAGTGATGCCTCTTCTTTTACAAATGAGCCGTTCCACGAGAAAACCACAATTGTGGACCCTGCGCAAAGTATCGATCCGGATCAGCCTAAGCATACCGCGCAGGCTAACCCGGACAGATACGTTTCGCCTCCTGTGAATTTTCTGTTTCAGGTATCATTTACAATATACCTCTATCCACCTGAGACGGAATGTGTCGGCCCGGATTAGCCTGCCCGGATTGCGCAGGATGATCTGGGTCGATACATTTCGCAGAGTCCATAATGTTGGTTTTCTCGTTGAACGGCACAAAAGTTAGTTTAAATGATGCCAAACCGTAGAGTCAATAAAACTCAATATCTCTAGAGGCAGCTCTAACATTACAATGTCTCGGGGGTACTACTCGTGTTAACCCCTTCCCTCATATAGACGCTTTCTGACGCCTCTGCAGCAGACGGCTTTTTTGAAAACATAGTAACAAAAGAAGAAATTACTCTATATATCAGGAAATGTTTGTATATGTTTGACATCTAGTATCAATAGTAGTAGTCTAGTAGATATCTCGATAGGTGGTGACTTTATCTGTCCGTGCAAGTATAAACAAAAAACCCACACCAATCCTTGTCGCGTTTTTTTTATCAAACTTGATCCGTTTTAAATGTCGTCTAGAAAACTCCGACCCTTAATTGGTTAAACCTTTATTCTCGTTTAAGCGTGCTTAAATGGTGTCGATGCATACTTTGGAGCAATCGGAAGAAAATACTTGAGCTTTCCCACGATAGTTGAAAACTCGGACGTATGTCAGTTATTTATTCTCTTGTGACATTGTGACAGTGAACTTTCAATGAAAATTTTCATGAAAACAAACAAGTTGTTCGGAATATCATGCTTCCCCGGGAACAGTGAGAGGTGAGTTAATCTGTTTATAAATATCAACACATCTTTCCCCGGCCATATCTCGGGACAATCCCCCGATCTTCGAGGGTTTCGTAGAATTAAGCTAAACGTCCGAACGAATTCTTTTTAGATAAGACGATTATTTCACATCCCCAAACCCTTGTATGACCCTCAAACCATATGTTGTGGGTACTCAAAAGAATCGTATCAGTGAGATTATTCTCTTGAGAACCAACAACATAGATACATATCGAGGGGAAAAAAGTATGTTTGCTGTCGGACACAAACGTTCTTCCGATGAATTACACTGATTGTACGATTAGTTGGTGAACAAGGTAGCTCTAGACCAGACTGTGCGGATGCGTAGACTGATCTTGATCTTCGCAGGTCTCCAAGCTTTCAAAGGTCAGTGTTCGTGTGAGGTAACTCAGCTATCTTGGGTATCTCCTGTTTCAAAGTGACATCTTTCTACTTCTCGTTGTTATCTCTAACATGTATAATACGCAATATCTAGATTCCCCCTTAAACCTTATGAAGTGGAAGGGTCCAATCAATCTAGATAACTAAGAAGATACGTATACATTGTTAACATTGTTTTATCATATTTGTATTTTCCCCCTCTCTCTCTCTCTCTCTCTCTCTCTCTCTCTTGTTCTATCTTTCCTTAGTTATGTTCCCCCTCTCTGTCTCTGTCTCTCTGTCTCTCGCTCTCTGTCTCTGTCTCTGTCTCTCTCTCTGTCTGTCTCTCTCTATCTTTCTCTCTCTCTCTCTTTATCTCTCTCTCTCTCTCTCTCTCTCTCTCTCTCTCTCTCTCTCTCTCTCTCTCTCTCTCTCTCTCTCTCTCTCTCTCTCTCTCTCTCTATCTCTCTCTCTCTCTCTCTCTCTCTCTCTCTCTCTCTCTCTCTCTCTCTCTCTATCTGCCTTCTCTTTCTCTCTTTCTGTGTCTTCTCTGTCTGACTGTCTCTTCCCTCTCTCTCTCCCTCTTTGTCTCTCCCCCATCTTTCTCCACCCGATATGTCTATCCTCAATGTATATCTCTTCTAACAAAGATGATCAACTTGTCTATTGATAAAGGTTAAAGGGTACAGATGAACTATAGTAAATTAGTAATTGTCGCAATCATCATTGTAACCATCATTTTTTATGACCCGTTCCACGAGAAAACCAACATTGTTGACTACGCGTAATGTATCGATCCAGATCAGCTTAAGCGTGCAGCGCAGAGTAATCCGGGCAGACACTCTCGCCTCCTGTGAATTTTTTGTCCCGGGAATCATTACTCTATACCTTTATCCCCCTAAAGCGGAAAGTGTTGGCCCGGCTGATCTGGCCCGATACATTACGCAGAGTCCGTGATGTTGGTTTTCTCGTGGACTGGCTCAATTAGGGTTATATTGAGGCATTAGTCATTGTGCGGTGTTGAGGACAAGATGAGAAAAGAAGTTCACCTAAAAGGTGTATCAAATATCGCGGTTTATAACGTGGTCACGCTAGAATTGAGTCCTACAATATCATCGAACAACACAGTCATTATTGTACTGCACAATAAATAGTGTACATAAATAAATAGTGTACATAAATAAATAGTATACACAAATACATAGTGTACAAAAATAAATAGTGTACACAAATAAATAGTGTACATGAATAAATAGTGTACCAAACTGAATATGTTTACAAAATAATAATGCACAAAATAAACAGTGAACAAAAATATATATTGCTTACTTGCTTACACATGAATTTCGCACAAGTTCATTATAAAGATAACGATATATAGCTGTCCATCTGGTATTCGTAATGATAATAATAATAATAATAAAAATAATAATAATAATAAAGGCTTTATTTAGACAGTACACTCATTTGAGTATAATCCTTTTACACGTAAAACAATTCTTCATCAATCGACTATGAATAAAAGGTAACGAAGAAAACAAAGACAGATCAACTTAGAATGAGTAAAGCAGTTTCCATTTAGATCCTTAGTATTGCTGCACTGGCAAACCTTTTTTCCGTACGTGTAAAAGTTACGCCACACAAATACACCCGAATCCCTTATCGAAAATGTCTGTGGTTTTGACATTAAAAAACAAGTGTTTATTTATGTCGAACGTACAGACTACATAACCCATATATCATTTTTAAAACGGTTATGTAAAGATGACAATGTGATTTCGATATCTTTGTAACCCCATTTTATACCTGTGGACTGGTTTGAATACAAACGAAGGAGATTGAACGCTTATTATTTTCTGTTGTCCATTGCCACGTTATTGTAACAACTTTTCCTGCAATAATGCTATTTTTACATGTGTCTTGCTTCAGGATAACACGCTTAGCAAATGTATGGCAATTGTAGCTGTAGTTCTACATGCTGTACAATCTAATCAAAACGATATCGACAATGTTATTTAGTTTGTTTGTTCATTAGTAGGATGTTTTTTCGCCGCTGTCAACAGTATATCAGTCACATCACTGCAGCAGAGGGTTTTTAGAAAACACTGTGGCAAAAGGAGAAATTGCTCATGATGAGCAATTTCACCTTTTGTCACAATGTTTTCAACTCTATTCACTAATAATGCTTGCATTTATAGAGATATTCCATATTTTTTCATAATGCTGTTTTCAAAGTCGTCTGCTACAGGTTTGTTGTATGTGGGAAAGGATTAAAGTACTTGTACAGCTTGTAAGTACTGACTCTAGCGCATTAGTAGACTGAATGATGTCCGGTGTTGTTGCATGATTTAAAGTTGCAATACCGTCCCGGGTCTACTCTTAATGTTTTTGTCGAAAGATGTGTTTAGGTCAAAGAGCATTCTCCCCTTTCCTTATTCTGTTTACTATGTTATGTTAAACATCAATCTGCTTGATTGGTATTCATGTCGCTTTCACAATGATAGTGAAGCCGGTGTTTTTAGTAAACTACCAGTAATGCTGATATGTTATCCTGACAACCACGCATCTGTTGCAATACTAACCTGTAACCATGTGTGCACAGGAGGAAAGCTACTGCTACCGTTCTTAGCGCATTTACATTTGTCAGGATAACATGTTAATCTTTTCTCATATGCACACGCTTTTTTTGCGTATTCGCAGGAGACAACGTTTGAAAACATTGAGGAAAAAGAATACATTACTCATAATGGAGCAATATTACTTTTTTGTCAAAATGTTTTCAACAAAATGTTTTCAATACGTCTGCTGCAGGTTTTCAAAGTCAATTGCTGCAGGTTTTCAGAGTCGTCTGCTGCAGGTTTTCAAAGTCAATTGCTGCAGGTTTTCAAAGTCAATTGCTGCAGGTTTTCAAAGTTATCTGCTGCAGGTTTTCAAAGTCATCTGCTGCAGGTTTTCAAAGTCGTCCGCTGCAGATTTGGAGTATTTAAGTATGGGTTAAGAAGAGTCTAAGAATAATAAATCAGGTAATGGAAAGATTTGAAACAGGATTTTTTTTTTACTAAATTGTTTGATGACTGATAAAATATAGTGGGGTTTATTTCATTAAAGTAGCTGTCACTCAAACCGACAAACCACGTTTTGATCTTACACATGCCTTTCTGTCGATAACATTCAATGAAAACGGTTCTACAACCTTGCGTTTCTTGTACCCTTTTTCGCTGATACAAACGAGTGTTTACGAATACAACGGCGATGCTAATTCAAAACAATATATCGAGAAGGAAAAGAATTGCTATGAAACGAGCGGATTTTAAATTTGTCATATTTTTAAGTCTGTATGAAAAAGATACTTGTTTTTGCGATATATAACAATCAAAGTCGTCGACCCTTAAGCTACCGTATCAGTTAAAGGGTTTAAGGAAAACACGTCAATCAAAAAAGGCCCTTTAAAAAGAATAGGAAAGTCCTGGACAAAAGAAAAAATCCAGTTAAAAAAAAGTTTGGATGTAAAAACAAATTATCAACGAATCATTTTTCGTGTCCAGCAATGTTTTCAGATTGTGCCATCTTTAAAATCATCAAAAGTATTTCAATTATAGCAGGAAAAATGTTGTATTTAGCTGTTAAACCTCGGATATCTCCACATACAAAACAAAAACAAAATGTTGAACGGGGCTTTCAGCGCCAAATTGTTTAAAGTAGAATCTTCCATGTTCAAACTCGGACGACTCTATTTTCATGTTATAACATTTTTGGAATATTTTTATAACTCACAGCCAAACAATGCAGATTTCAGGTGAGACAGCTCGTTACGAGCTGTCTCACCTGAATCAGTATTGTTTGCAAAAAGCTCAATATTGCCTTTGACGCTGAAAGAGTTAAACAGGTTTTCTAGCCATTCGCAAGTCGGTGTATCTTTTTTTTTTTTTTTATAAGTGCGCTTTATTTGCCTTCCTATATATGGGAAATGGGAAAGGGTTAAATGAAAGCATCGATCTGATCAGTACAAAGGAAAATGGCATCATTTGCATTACAGTATCGGGGACCCCTTTTGGCAGTCGCGTTTCAAGGGTACACTATTTCATTGACTGCATTCTGCCCGGTTATCGTTCAATCGTTTTAAAAGGTGAAAAATACCATGATATACCCAGGCGAGCATTGATATAAGCCGTTCCACGAGAAAACCAAAGGTGTGGACTCTGCGTAAAATATAGACCCGGATCAGCCTAAGCATGCCGCACCAGGCTAACCCGGACAAACACTTTTCGTCTCCTGTGGATTTCCTGTTTCAGGAATCATTACTCTATATATATATCCCCCTGAGACGGAATGTGTCGGCCCGGAATAGCCTGCGCGGACTGCGCAGGCTGATCTGGATCGATACATTACGCAGAGTCCATAATGTTGGTTTTCTCATGGAACGACTCATAATTAACGTCACTTCAATAAATAATTAACAGAAAGGTGCACGTCCATTTCGCATCAAAGTATGGTTATGTCGTTTTTGAAATGAAGGCTTATCGACTTGAGTTTTAACCTCTTTTTCCCGAGTGAAAAGGAAATTATTGATAAATACAGTTTAATACAGCAGCTAAAATAATTTGGATTCGATCAGTTTGAGAAATCTCTCTTTCATCCTCTCACTATGTGCATGCTACATCATCCGGCACATCACGTCTGTATGGGGGAGATGGTTCAATATATTCTCATAGTGTACCCCGGGGGTCGATTAAGGGCCGGGTACGGGGTTGCTCGGGTCCTCAGTTCCATCAATAAACAGGGCAGGTGGTCAAATTGGTTTTAATCTCGAGGTTAAAGCAATAAGGGGATTTAAAACTACCTCCCACAATGAGGGGAGAAAACGTGTTGAATCTTCAATTATTTAAAAAGACATTCATTTTTTTTATACTCTAAACGGCAAATTATTTTAACATTTCACGTCTTCTCATTATCTGAACAGTTATATAATATTTCCATTTTTCATGATTATAATTTTGCCATTGTAGTGTGGGACTATCGTGCTGCCCTTTGAACGCTTAGCCTAGTATGGAATCTTAAGTGGTATCTGCTAAAATACATAAGGGGGCTAATAGTATAATATATACCATTATTGAATTGCTGAATTTATAATAGTGTGGGAAAAAGAGACATTGTTCCTTAAGAGCATTTCCCCCTTTTTCCTCAATGTTTTCAAACGCCGTTTGCTACGATTGGGCGTCAAATGCCGTCTGCGTGAGAGAAACTGTAAGGGTTTAACGCTCTGTGTGTCTTGGTAATGAGGAATGTGCACCGATGAACTTTGTCGTCACAAAAATCCTTTTGTGCCAACGAGAACGGGCGAAACACCTAAAAGTAAACTGAAATATGAAACCAATTACATGTAAGCCGCGACATACAAAACATCCCTCTGTGATAGGCGAAACGGTAAAAGGGTTCCGGAAAGGCTGCGCAATTACCTTGTCTCTCAGACAAGAAAAATCGCAATAGACAGGACTATAACATGTATAAGCTAAATTGATTCCACACAGAATATGTCCAGAAATACAGAAACAATAGCATCCCGTGGTAACTCGTTTACACGGTTACTTCAGGGACTTTAAAACTGTAAAAAATACCATTTTAATGTGACGATATCCATAGCTTCACGGGGTTAAAGACGTTTGCCATAAAATACCATAAACCACTATGAACGTCATTTTTTGCTGTTCTGTAATTGTAATTATAGCAATCGTTTAAATATATGAGCCGTCCCGCGAGAAAACCAACATTGTGGACTCTGCGTGAAGCATCGTACCGGATCAGCCTAAGCATGCCGCGCAGGCTAATCCGGACGGACACTTTTATGTGGAGTTTCTGTTTCAGGAATCATTACCCTATACATCTATACCCCTGAGACGGAATGTATCGGCCCGGATTAGCCTGCGCGGACTGCGCAGGCTGATCTGGGTCGATACATTACGCAGAGACCAAAACGTTGGTTCTCCCGTGGAACGGCTCGTATCGTATTCAAACGTTTTTAATTTAGGATTCGCTAGAGTTGTAAATTTATATTTTTTCCTTCTTAAGACATTCAATGATTTTGGTTTTTTTAACCGATGTCAAAATATGAATAGGTATATAGGCACGGAACAATTTAGCATTGACGGGATACATTGACAATCAACCGTTGAAACTGAAGTGAGACTGAGAACGTATAATATGTCTAATAACTCGCGTGCGGGAAGACATTTGTCTGTACGAGCGTGCTATTAGAGTATACCCTATACGTATATCCTCGTCTAACCCAACTTGTGTAATTCTATGTAACACAATAGCCCGATCTCATGAAAACAAAGACATAACCTTCGCTCGCTCGTATTATAGATTTATAGATCTGATGACTGCCCGTTACAGAGCGGCTTAAATTGATCCTTGAGTCAGCCAATCAAATTGTCGATTACCAAATCGTTCGGTATAAAACAGGTAAGGTAATCCATTTAAATAACCGAAATAACTGAGCGGGTGCTTGTCGAGTTAAACAGAACCGAACGTTGGTTGTATCATGCGATTTCATTGGACATAATAACTGAGCGGGTGCTTTTGGGTATTTTAGTGTATAGGGTCAATTCGAGACGACCTTTTATGCAGTATTGTCAGATCCAATATACGATTAGAGAGTTGTTTGGTCTGATTTTAATATATTGATGGTCGCTCGTCCACCACATCTACACATATTTGTTCCCAGCAAGCACCTCTAGAAATCAAATGTATGACAAGCCGTTTTACTTTCATTTTTCATTTATATAAAGTTTCCATAGGTGTTTTTTTCTAAATGTTTTTATAGTCGTCTGCTGTAGTTTTTTGTTATATGAAAATATTTGTAACCAACTACAAAGAGACAAAATGAGTAGTTGTTCAACAAAGGCACACCCTACATCCTTTTAGAAGTCTGTGATTACGACGACTAAATACATGTGTCATATTTTCCATTCATTTCTTTGAATCATCGGAGACGCTGAGCGTAGCAAATTATTTTAAATAAACTAAACTAAACAAGGAAAGTCTCGAGAAGAACAGAGTCGTATAACAAATGTTATCATTAAATCAATCCTACACACAAAACATCACTTTAATTAAAGAAACAGGCCATTAATTTTCGAGTCGCCTTTAATCTTGCTGAAAGTGTTTTTGTCTTAGGAATATTTGATGAATAAACCCACGAGGTGATGTACTGGGCCCCACGAGTGATTGTGTTTCGCAATCATATTAGAGCCGCGTCTTATAACTGGGGTCTTTATACATATGCGCGTAATAAAGAATTATGTATCCGCGCAGTCCGACCAGAGCAATCACTGTCTACTTGTAATTTAGTTCTAAATGAGCCGTTCCACGAGAAAATCAACATTATGGACTCTGCGTAATGTATCGACCCAGATCAGCCTGCGCAGTCCGCGCAGGCTAATCCGGGCCGACACATTCCGTCTCAGGGGGATATAGGTATAGAGTAATGATTCCTGAAACAGAAAATCCAAAGGAGGCGAAACGTGTCTGTCCGGATTAGCCTCTGCGACATGCTTAGGCTGATCCGGATTGGTACTTTACGTAGATGTTGGTTTTCTCGTTGGACGGCTCAAATATTCTTTTGACAAAAAACGAACTGGATCCCAAATGAGTTTTTTCCCCAATTGACCGTTACATTCTCCCGTTACGAAGATTCAATACGACCTCTAATTCCCAGACGCGGATAATTCGTATATATACGCCTGTGTGTAGGAGGGCAGTATCACATATAACTGCCACTTACTGATGCAAACGACCCCTTAGACTATAATGGTTCCCGGCTGATTAGTAGTTATAAACACCCATGTCACACTGAAAGTCATTTTATATTTTATCAAACAAATATATATATATATATATAAAAACGAGCGTAGGAGATTTTACTCACAGAATGTTTCAAGGAGCGTCTGTGCATCATTGAACATTTTTTACCACATTACATGGATGCGCAAGTAACTCCTCGAATAGCACTTATGCTGATTGTTCTCCAGCATGGCTCCAGCAGTCCATTTCTGATATTCCATAGTGTTTAATCCGTTCAAAAGAGACCTAAGTACACGTCGCTATAAACATAACTGTCACGTTTATTGCATTACGCCATTTACGTGCGGCGAAACCAAGTTTACTTTGCTCTATACATATATCTAAAAAACAAATATTTACTGAAATTCACACCAATTTTGAAATGATTTCAGGCTTTATTTAGTCTGAATGCTGAATACTTTTCAGTGTAGTATTCCTATTAGATCTAGTTCATGCTATTTCTGATATCGTGGCATTATGGCTGTACAGTAGTTGTATTTTTTAAAATATAGAAATGACATCATAATGACGTCATCATTTAGCCAGTTTAACCATATAACGTTACTATGTTCATAGCATTTTAAATGTAACAGTTATAAGGACAACTTCAGCGTTAATGTACAAAATAAAGCAAAACAATTTCGTGAATATAAATCATTGGACTATCAAACCTAAGTGAAGGGTGACGCTACGGAAATGAAATGTGCACAGCGACCACAAGATAGAATTAAAGTCAAATGACAATGTGTCCGGACAGAATCCTCTCGGATTTTATCCCATTAAAAACTCTTTCGCTGGCTCACTTACAAAGGAATAAACTAACACATTTGTTGTAGATTTGTTTCAATGACTCTCTGATTACAAAGCTCTTGAATTTATTTGAAGATAAAAAATACATAAAAAAATCGTCATCCCAATGGAGACAAAATATATCGGGTAATAAATTTGATCAAGCCATATGATAACATGTTTTAAATAGACTTTTTGGAACCCGGATTCGAAATAATTTGTGGCATTTTTGTTATCATTACCATATAATCCATCCGTCTTTCTATATTAAAATATTTACAAGAACATTATTCCCACCCGACTAGAATTTCTTTCTCTGCACTTGCAAGTAAACCTGCAGACTCATTTTGACGCACTTTTAGCAGACGACTTTTGGAACATTTGCCACGATGTGATCTGCTGCTACATAATAAATATATTTTCATTTATTGCGACTGAGATTTTTTGTCTTACTGAATATAAACAATGTTGTCTGATTTCAAAGAGGGAAACGACCTTGTTCTTTTATATTTGGCAATATGGGTTTTACGAAATGCAACGACATTAAGGATGGCATATCAAACATTTTAATCGTTTATCCCTAAAAAGATATTAAATTTACCAACATATTTGAACATTTAAACAGAATGGTAAAGTTTATTTTATTGTTTATTGCAAGCGTATTTGCAGTATCCTTCATCTTTTGTTGATTTGTTTACGGAAACGAATTCACACCGTTTTTTTTAAAATCTTTTACGCTTTTCCCACATACAGACGCTTTCTTACGCCTCTACAGCAGCGACTTTTCAAAATATAGTGATACAAGGAGAAATTGTTCATAATGATCAATTTCTCTTTTTCCACATTGTTTTCAACTCTATTAAACAATATAACTCTTATTAATGGAGATTGATTACACTTTTGATAATATGTTTTGAAAGTCGTCTGAAATCCGATGTGTTGTATGTGGGAAAGGGTTACGGCATAAAGTGAGCATTAAGGGGTCCATTGTAAAGGAGAGCATAGCGGGGTACAATATGGTTTAAAGTTACAGAGGGATATTCGACAGGTAAGTCGAGTCCTTAACCGTTTACCTCCTACGATAAGTTTAACCCTTTCCCCCCATACGACAATTCTGCAGCAGACGACTTCGAACATATGTTTCTCAATCTCTATAATTGAATGGATAACCTATGACTAAAAGTGGAAAACATTGTGGCCAAAGGAGAAATTGCTCGTTTTGAGCAATTTCCTCTTTTGTCACTATGTTTTCAAAAAGCCGTCTGCTGCAGAGGCGTCAGAAAGCGTCTATATGAGGGAAAGGTCTGGGGGAACATTTGGATATTTCGAAACAGGAATGAAAACATGTAGTGTGGGGAAAGGAGAGAAATTGTTTATGCTAAGCAATTTCTTTTTTTTCACACTACATTGTTTTCAGAATTCGTCGGCTGTTAAGGTGTCACAATGTCGTCTGTATCAGAGAATGAGATTATCTCCATATCTTAGTATCTAATCTAGATGTACAGTTCGCTTCTGTTTTCTGTTTCGACTTTCATGTTCTCGTGTTATTTCGTCTCATGCAGTCAATGAATACAAACCTGTCACTCAGACTCGTGTTCGAGACACAGAATTGAGATTAAAACCAACATGTTTTCAGTCTGATCATGATGTCGAGTGTTCGACTGCATAATTACGCCAATTCATACGGAGATAATAGTCTAATATACTCAAACACGAATCTAAGAGATGGCAATATACAAAAGTGTTATTCATTATTTATATTATGTAACAAATTTACTTTCGAGATCGTGGTTGGGTTATGAAAAAAGAGCCGAATCCAGCCAGTACGAATCCAGCCAGCCAGAATTGTTGGGTAAAGTTGACCCCTTTAGTTTTGCAACCATTTAATGTTACATCGTAGTAAAACTACTGAGGCTACACATCTACAATATTTTGTAAACTACCATATAGAACTTTAACCGCATTTATAGACTATATATTTTTAGTATTCTGTTGAAAGCGTCATGTAGAACAATAATACAGAACGACGGACAGTTAACCCTTTCCCTCATATGACAATTCTGCAGCAGACGACTTTGAATTTATTTTGTCAAAAAATGGAATATCTCTATAATTGAGTGAATAACCTATGCCTAAAAGTGGAAAACATTGTGGCAAAAGGAGAAATTGCTCGTTTTGAGCAATTTCTTCTTTTGTCACTATGTTTTCGAAAAGCCGTCTGCTGCAGAAGCGTCAGAAAGCGTCTATATGAGGGAAAGGGTTAATACGCTGGTGGGAATATAAGGCTACGCAGATGTGTTGTATGTGGGAAAAGGTAAAAAGGACGCGAACATGACAAATTATGTAGGATGCTTAAGGCAAGGTTTTGGCAAAATGCGTTTGGAATGTAAACGTTTATGCACGCTGTCGCTTTTTCTTGTTCAGAAGACATTTTAATCCTATGCATCTAGCGACCATTGAAGCATTATGGAAACGTAAACACTTGTCCAAAACGAGCTATGATTCCCCTTTCCACAGACTATTTCCAATTGACCAGATGTTACAATAATATGCTCAGATTTTATATTAAACAGAATAATTTATTAAAATAGTATCAACTAGACGGATAAGAATTTGTTACCGGCCTTCAAGCTCCATGTTCAAAAGAATTCGGTCATTAAATACACAAGTAAACAATGAAAACGTGCGCTAATCATATCATGCTCTCTATTTTATAGAGCACTCAATAGTTCTTCCTCATAAAATGCGCATGAATTCTGTCCTCTTGCAGATGTACAGCAGACGTCTTGTGAAAATATTGTGACAAAAAGGAAAAACTCGCTAATAACGAGCAATGTTTACGTTTGAATTAATGTTTCAACTCCATCCAACAATAAACCTTCGTATAATGATACATGTGTATAGTGATACATGTGTATAGTGATACATGTGTATAGTGATACATGTGTATAGTGTGATACATGTGTATAGTGATACATGTGTATGACATATTGCTGACTATATATTTCAATAGTCGTCTGTTGCATTAACCCTTTCCCTCATACGACAATTCTGCCTCAGACGACTTTGAACATATTTTGTCAAAAAATAGAAAATCTCTATAACTGAATGGATAACCTATGACTAAAAGTGGAAAACATTGTGGCAAAAGAAGAAATTGCTCGTTTTGAGCAATTTCTACTTTTGTCACTATGTTTTCAAAAAGGCGTCTGCTGCAGAGGCGTTAGAAAGCGTCTATATGATCGAAATGGTTAAATCGATCTTGATTCTAACTTGTCATCTGACTTAATACGTGTTTCTATTCTATTGCGTATGTATTCGGCAATATGTATTCGGCAATTATTGCGCCAAAACAACCTTGTTTACAAATTAACCCTTTCGCACAAAAGCAAATCTGCAGCGGACGACTTTAAAATGAATGGTGACAAAAACCCGAAAAAATTCCATTAAATATAGCTTATTAAATAAAGATGAAAACAATGTGGCAATGTGAAATGGCTTATCATGAGTAATTTCAACTTTGGCCACAATGGTTTCAAAAGTCGTCTGCTGCTATTGCGTCAAAATGCGTCTGCAGGTGGGAAAGCGGGTTAAAACGCAGAAGCCTGTTTGTTGTGCTAGTGAGCTTCCACGTCTCCTCTAACATCAACCTCTTTTACAAACCAACACCTATGTGGTTGGTACTCAAACGAGTCGTGTCACTGGGATGATTATTTTGAGTAACAACAAAGTGTTTTTAACGATGTCAAATAAAGATCGTTTGAAAACGAAATACATATCTTATCAAGAGCTTTTCTAATTTAAAAAAAGTCCAATTTTTCCCCTCGTTCTGGATATGGGATTAACCCAAGGCTAAAGCATGGCTCGCAGCAAACAGAAAATTACATAAAAAACCCGTATCACTGCATTAAACAAACTTACTTATCTCCTACCCTCCACTCTTTTGACATCTATCCAATCCCCCTTCATGAATCGTGGCTAGTGAGCTGTTTACCTGATACGGACGGTATTCGTATCAGCAGACGACTTTCTGAAACATTTTTTGAAAAGAAAAGAGGACAGAATAAGTTATTTTTCCTTCATTGTTCTCATGTTGTTGCGACTTTCTTTATACCTCAACGTTTATTGTCACTGGTTTATTTATATAAACTGCTTTGAAATTGTGTGATGAAAAAAAAAAAAAAAAAAAAACGAAGTCCCAAGTAACATAAGTATTTTTGGAAGAATACTTTTCGAAAGGCGTTTGCATCAGTATTTAAAAAAGAAGACATCGCTCGATTTGAGGATATTCTACCCACTATCTTTTCTCTGCTACAAAGCTGTCGGGTCGTGTCTATACCAAGGTAAAGATTGAGCTCTTCCCTCTTGGAGCCGTCTTTCAACGTCTATAGCAGATGAATTGCGTTAATCGACAATGAAAAGACTACAGCTCATGACGAGTGACTGTGCCAACCTCCCACAATGTTTCTGTTTTTCTTCTCACGAGCATCCTTAGTATGTCCAAATTCCACCATTTTAATTCAAGTGCATGATCTTCAACTTTAATTCTCAGTCATCTTATTGGCCAGACGCAAGTTAATTTTCAAAACTGACCGATCGAATAGACATCATTCTGGGGCACTGATAATGTTTTAACAGTTTTATAATCTTCCTGGGCTTGATCTTTAATCTCTAAGGATTTCGTAGGCATACGTACCTGTTATACCCAAATGGCCCTCTGTCATTGACTGAACCTTCAGTGCATGAGAGTTAAGTGTGACATGTTATACATATATACGTATACCGGTTTTTTATTTAAACAGGGATATTTACAGCTATGTACCTTCATACACGAAAGTAATGCACTTATCTTTTAAAGAAATATCTTATTTTAACAAGTCTACAGCAGCCGACTTTCATAACGTCTAGGTAAAATATAGACATAAACATGGAAACAATATTTCCTTTGTGTTAAATTCAAACGTACTTCATTTCTAAGAATATACTTCCTTCCAATGTCGCAAAATGATAGAATGTTATTATATCCCTATTTGAGCAAACGAGAAAAAATGGATATTTATCATTCTGCCAATTTACAAACTTAACGAGTTTATTTAACACTGTTTCTGATATACGGACAAACGTATCGTTTTGAAGGATGTGTTAAGGTGCAGATAAAATTGTTACGTCTGTGATAGAGTGATATTTTGATGTCGTAGAAACATTTATGGTTTCCGAGCCAAACATAAACAGTGTCGATCAATTATATGAATATATTAAAAGCGAAACGAGGTAGTGTTTGTATTCAGACAATCGGACCAAAACCTTCAATAGACATCCAGGAATGTTCAGAATACAGTCAGCTGTGTAGCTTGTGGCGTAGCTAAATGATTTAGGCCACTTCCTGTAACATTCTACGCATGCGCATTTGTTTTACAACGACAAATAGAGCAACTATTTTGAAAGGTACCTTTGGCATGACGGGTTTCATATATCATATTGTACGTTCAACAATTGCCCAGCGTCTCTTTACGGCAGTTTAATGGTCGTTGTAAGCATAGTTTATGGTCGGAATTGAAGAGAAATTTACAAATATTGCACATTTATGGTATGTAAAACTAGTTTTGAATTATCTTTTATCTACGACAATCTAGAAGATCATTTCCATATGGACACACTTCAGTCGTCGCCTGTCGAAACAGTATATGACTTGCAAGATACAATATCAAGATCAGACTAAATGCGTAAACAAGTCGATCTGAAAGGACATTGGTCGCTAAAGTGTTATATACATGTTACTCATTTTTTTTTAAAGAAAAAATCAGCAAGCAATAGTGCATTACAGCAAACTACAGTTAAGTGTGCTTACAATTAACTAAAGGTGTTTAGGTATTGCCTAGATGTTGTCAAGTTGTGATTTATGTTCTAAAGGCAGAGCACTAGATAAGGGCGGTTTTGCATGTTCTAAAATTATTATCTGACCCTCGAAACCTATGCTGTGGGTACTCAAAAGAATCGTCTCAGTGAGACGATTCTTTTGAGTACCCACAACATTGGGTTTGCTTTAGTATTAAGAGAGGAATTGTGGGAAAAGAGCTGAATACCCCGCCTTATCTGGACCTCTGTTAAAAGTGTTAATGGGGCTAAAATATATACAAATTTGACACACGAAGCAGGGCGGTAGTTCCGTGACTTATTTGGTTTCATTAATTGTTTGTGAGTGCACCTGTTAGATAGTGCTAATTATTACTGCTCTACTAATGAATGGTTCGATCGGTAACTCGAGAAGAACCCGTCATTCTTCCTAATGACACATTCAGGGGACTCAATACTATGGTAAAATAGACTTATATTCTGCGTGTACGAAGTACATTATTTCTCTAGGTGTCTGAATATGACCTTCAATGATAGAAATACAATTTGTAAACTTTTTAAATTGTTGAATGGGACCGTTCATGGGAGAATGTACACGTTGGTTTTTATACCCCCTTCGAAGAAGAGGGGGTATATAGGAGTCACTGTGTCGGGCTGTCTGTCTGTCTGTCTGTCGGTCGGAAGCCATATTTTGTCCGGCCTATTTCTTACAAACCACTGGGTGGATGTCAATTAAATTTTACATGAAGCTTCTATACCAAGAGGAGATGTGCATATCCTAAAGGGGTTACAATTGCATGTTATTTTACATAGTTATGGCCCTTTTACTTATTAAGTTATGGTGTAGGTCAAGGTGCTGTTTAGGGGGTTATTTATCACCTTCAGTGATAGTTCTAGTTTCGACAGTTTTGTACAGTTTAAATTGCCCTTCGTATTTTGCAGTTAAAGAAGTTGTAAATTTTGGCTACCATGGATAATTATATTTACGCACGCACAACAGTTCATGCAAATTGCAAAATCTTATTTATTTATTCATTAATTCATTTATTCTTTTATCGAAACAGTTATTCACGTTAATATGTATTTTCCACTGTCTACACAGTACTTAATATTTCGAGAACTACGGTTTGATTTGCCTTTGGACATCTAAACACTTTTTTATAATAAGACCAACGTTCACTGTTATCGGCGGTCTTTCATCAGTAGTTATAATTCTAGTGTCGGCAAAGGTATTCCAGTTCAATTATGCCATCTGACCAAAAGGGACGTAATTCGTTCCACGTTTTTTCAAACTAATTGTTGAACAATCCCTATGTGAAATGTTGATCTGCGTCTTCACTTCTAACAAATGACAGAAGCTCCATTTTGTAGAACAGGGCAAATGTCTACCTGAACAAGAATCCTGAAACAAAAATGCAGTTTATTCCTAAAAAAAAACCTCTGAAACTATGTCGGGCTGGTAAAAATCCCGAGTTTCAGACGAAAAATCATTTTTTATAATTTACAAGGCTGGCACGGTAAACGAAACAAAACGAGGTTAGACAGAAAACAAGCGAACATCCGCTTAACAACTGAAAAACTCCATCAATTAATAAACCACGTTGTAGAAAACCGGGGCCTTACCAAGTCTCCATGGTGTTGTCGACATCACACGGAATTGGCGTTACGAGAGACTGCCATGCAACGGTCTAGATAATGAGGAATAAACAGTTTTTCCCTTTATTAGTTTCTTATCACTCAATCAAATAATGTGGGTACTCAAAATACGTGTCTTTTCGAGACGATTTCTTTGAGTTCCCAAAAAATGGTGCTTCGAAGGCAAATGTGAATTTAATTGATGAGACCCCTTGCTTAGGGTTAGCCATTTCCCCCCACATTATTTACCGAATCAATATGTCTCACTGGTACGATAAGTTGGAGTGCCTACACCATAGGGTTTGTAAAGCACCTATGGTATTGTAGTACAAGGAGTCAATGCGTTCTCTAGAACTCGTAATTGTGTGTTGTGTCAAATAATTTCACCGTCATCTGGGGCCTCAGAGGTAGACTGTGTGTTGTGTCAAAGAATGTCACCGTCATCTGGGGCGTCAGAGGTAGATTGTGTGTTGTGTCAAAGAATGTCACCGTCATCTCGGGCGTCAGAGGTAGATTGTGTGTTGTGTCAAAGAATGTCACCGTCATCTGGGGCGTCAGAGGTAGACTGTGTGTTGTGTCAAAGAATGTCACCGTCATCTCGGGCGTCAGAGGTAGATTGTGTGTTGTGTCAAAGAATGTCACCGTCATCTCGGGCGTCAGAGGTAGATTGTTTATGGCGGTAAGCTTACCTCTAGACAAGGGCCGTTTTACATGTACTGGATTTCTAATTCGAAGTACTAAGAGCAATTTCAATAATCATCATAGTTCAACGAATCTTTGGTGCACAAACAACATAGGGTTTACATGTTAAATACGTACCTGATAGGAGAGAAATATAATGTGAAGATGTTGTTATGTTTACTCCTGATTTTTATTGGCCTATGATAGAGCCAACAGGTTCACGTAGAAACCTGTTTTTGTTTGACACAGTTCTAATTGTAGCAAAAAACACACACAAAAAAGGACAGAAAAACGGCGTTGCAGCGTTTGCATTGTAATGTATCACTGACATAACACGAGATAAGAGGGGCGAAAATTTTAAATCTTCTTACATGGCTGCACCTCACCGTATGCTGTGGGTTCTTATTGGAGCTGACCCTCATAGACGATTGTATGCAAAAACAAAACAATTAGAAGTTTAATTTTAACGTAATTATGATGAATTCGAGAATATAAAAAATAACTCAGACCGTTTTTATCTATGCATCATCTTATCTTGATATCATTGTTACAACTTGTTTTTTTATTCTTTTCTCAATGCAACACCTTCCTTATATAGCAAAAAATACATAGCCGTCGACCAGCATAGTTAACATTCCTCTGCTAAATATTCTTATATATCAAGTATCACCCCAACATATCAAATTATGGGTGCATTAATGCTCTATCTAACAGCCTAGCGTGTGTAGTCGCACTTTTCCTTTACCTACCATAGTGGAGGTACAGCAAAAGCGGTATTTAAAGGACCGGGTATCACGAACGTGTGGTTTTTATGGCACCGGGTGGATCTACCGGGGTACTGAGCTCGTGGTCACTTTAGAAACATAACATTAAAAACTCTAAGGAAAGATTACTTTGGTGCACATGCATATCTGGGTTTGTACAGATTGTAAAGACCTAATGGGTAATGTATTGATCAACCACACGCTTTGTTATTCGTGAACGAAATGTTCAATCAGTGATATATATCTATACAAGTTTTAAAGCCGTCTTCAATTAAACAGTTTGAAAACAAAATGAAACCTTTTTGAAATTTAATGTTTATTGATACGGAGTAGGTTTAAAAATGGCGAAAAGTCTCCAAATAAAGACGAATACCTCATTTCGTTGTAAACAGTGTATACAGTATTGAAGTCCCGGTAGCTCAGTCGGTAGCGACGCGGACTATCAATCCAGGCGTTGTGAGTTCGAACCCCAGCTCAGCCAACATTCTGTCCGTCGTTTGACAAAAGTCATTGTGACCAGCGTCATTCGTCTTCCACCAATGGGCTAATAGTCTATGTGGAAAATCAGCCAGTTACTTGGAAAGATTGTTGTGTGAATTACAGGAAACACATGGATAGACATACCCATCTACCACTATGTTTTGAACGTCGCGGTTCTCGTGGGACAGGTTTGATTAATACTAATGGGAAAACTATGTTCCACTTTTCTCATGGCTGCATTTAGTAGAGCATCAGACATGATGACGTGTTTACCATGCCGGGGACTTACCTGGTCTCTTGGCTTTTTGCTTCATGATTTATTTCCCACTTCCCAGCATGATGTAAATAGAGAGTCTGTGTTCGGTCTCATCATTTTTTCCCCTATGATATATTTAGTGAATGAGATTTTCGGTGTGTTTCGTGTTAGATTTCCCCCATTTATTATACGCTCGATACTGTATAACGACAAGATGGGATGTGCCGAAACACAACAAAATGCTTCCACAAAGGCAGACGATATTTAATAAAATCACGGGAGTGTAAGAAGTGTATACCTACTTTCCAGTAGTGAACACTTTCGCGTGTTTTCCATCCACATTTATGGAGGCTTTGATAACCTTCCAAAGTGTTGACCGAACAGTCGGTAGTGACTGTTAACCTCATGGGGGATTTAATTGTCTATGCCGTTTAGTTTAAAAAGTTATTAGAAAAAAATGTGCTTCCATTCGAATATTGATAGTATTTGTCTGAATTCGAAATTGAGGAAAAATGAGTTTTTTTCAAAATTTCATCTTTTCCATAACGTTTTCAAATTTCGTCTGCTGCACACGACGTCAATGGTCGTCTGTGTCATTGCAGGCTTGGTTGATTGTACGATACCCAGATGGATATAATATTACCGAAACTCCGATCGTCAGGCGACATAGCTCAAAATGTAGTCCATATATTCGTAATGTAATATGGAAGCCATAGGCGAGTCTTAACATATTAATAATCCAGCACAAGCAAGTCATCGTTCACTTACACGCAATATATATTTTGATGAGACTTATGGTGATAAAACCAAGACGTGCACCAAATCAGTTTCATTTTCCGTTGTACGAATATATTTTACGCAAGGCAGAATTCTTACTCTGTACCCTTCCCCGCGAAATGCTTACAACCGGTATGATTGTCCTGCCGTTTAAAACAAATCCTTACATATTTTGTTGGCAAATCTTGTTTATATTGATACACGAGTAGCGCACACTGTACACCAAGATCAGACGTCACAAATGTGCAGTCTTATCTTGGTCTACATTATTCACAATTGCATGTTAAATGCGTGCTCAAATGCGCACCCAACTATTGTTACAATTGACATTAAACGGGGCTAAGCGTTAATCCTTTCCCTCAAACAACAATTCTGCAGCAGACGACTTTCAACATATTTTGTCAAAAAATGCAAAATCTCTTTAATTGAATGGATAACCTATGACTAAAAGTGGAAAACATTGTGGCAAAAGGAGAAATTGCTCGTTCTGAGCAATTTCATCTTTTGTCACAATGTTTTCAAAAAGCCGTCTGCTGCAGAGGCGTATAAAGCGTCTATATGAGGGAAAGGGTTAAAGGCGATAAAAGTGAAATAATGGTTTCTTTGGACTTCTGTTGCATGTATACATTTCGTTTTGCTTTTTTGGGATTCCTTGAACCCGTCCTTTATAAATACAAATATTTGGGTTTTTTTTATCTCGTGAAATGATATGTCTGTTATTTCTACGGTTTGTAGAAGTGATATTACTTTCGTTATTTTTTAACCGCAATTCAATTCAAGTTTTTCACTTACTGCCTTGAATGCATTACGCATATTTGAGGTAACGCAGTAACATAACAAGTGATTTAAGTGCAAGCTGTTCTGAAAGACTTGTTATTGTATATATTACAATTATTCACGAAAGTACTTCTTTGTAATATACTGCCTGCTCTGCCAGGGTATGGGCAAATAAGACCATTTTGAATGTAGCCTGCACACAGAAGTTGTATGGAGGTTATCATTGAGTAACCATCACATTATTTAGTCAGACATGCACCTATGATTGCCCCAGTCGCGACACGACGGTCATGGTGGGGTGGCCTTGGGCAGGGCACTTTTCATAGCCTAGGACCGGTTTGTTTACCCAGAGATCATGAATAAACGAGCTGTCGTCGTGATATGACTGAAATAATGTTGAAAGCGGCGTAAAATCCCAATAGAACAAACGAAACAAAACTATGATTGCGGCGCCCTTTTGACATGGTGGAATTAGCAAAACAAACGCTTATGTCTTTTTGAAGACAACATTTTCGACTCTTTCCCACATTCATAAAATCTGGGCAAAATTATGGTAAATCACTATAAATATAAATCTAAATATTGAAAAGAGAGCAAAATAACCTTTGTGGTAAAAGGAGAAATTGATCATAACTATCCATTTCCCCTGTCGTTACAATGTTTTCAAAAGTCGTCTACCGCAGATGAGTCTAAATGAGTCTGAAAATGGGACAGGGTAACTATACTGTGTACATGTAAATTGAAATCACATTTTTTCTTTAATGTTCACCCCTCTTACATGTAAATAACGTGTACCACAGCCTATTGTATCGGAATAATACATTAAATGAGGCATACTGCTTGTCCTGAAAACACTACGGTCGCTTAGACCTTACATATCTCAGGTAATCCGGGGATTAGAACCATCCGAACACAGTCTTAATTAGTCAATGGGCTAGAGGTGTAAGGTTATGACAGATTAAGAGTACTTTAAATGACCGCGGTCAGTTAAAACTTTCCCTCATATAGGCTCTTTCTCACACATCTGCAGCAGACATCGGTAGAAATGTATCATAATAATTGAACATTTTCTCCTTTTTACACAAATTTAGTTTTATCTCTTTTCAATGGGTATTTTTTTTCATTTGTAGAGCTTTTGCAAAGGCCTGTCTAAGTCGTCCTTTGCAGATTTGATGTATGTGGGAGAACTATAAAATTTTATTTGAATTTATGAAACATGCATGTCTGTTCAATATGTAAAGATGATCACGATGATGATCGATCGATTGAATTTAGAAATTAATTAGTTCTCACTCTTTCTCTTAGAACAGAATAGAAGAAAACGTGTTGTATGTGCTAAAGTGTTATACATTGTTTCGGTTGCCTATTGAATCCACATTGATATGATTTAAAATAAACACCCAACCAAGTTCTTAATCCAGCCTATTAAAGCATTCTGATTATGCTTTACTTTGTTGAGGGTTTAATGTTTAAAATTGTATTCGACAATGTCGAGGTTTCGAAATATTGAATTGGATGATGATAGGATAATTAGTTACATTAATAAATAATCAGTCAGTTTGGCGTCAATGCTAACGATTCGTCAAGATTTTGCATTAATGCAACTGTTTTTGCATGTGGACAGTTTTTATGTCACAAACAATAAGGGATATTATGAATTTGACGTTTTTATTTCACTTTTGGCGGCATTTAATTATCGAGACGAATCCATCACTGAAAGAATTTACAACGATGACACTTCAAATCTATTTATCACTCGTAAAGTTTAAATTGAGCCGTTCCATGAGAAAACCAACTGTATGAACTCTGCGTAATGTATCGACCCAGATCAGCCTGCACATTCCGCGCAGGCTAATCCGGGCCGACACATTCCGTCTCAGGGGGATAGAGGTATAGACTAATGATTCCTGAAATAGAAAATCCACAGGAGGCGAAAAGTGTCTGTCCGGGTTAGCCTGCGCGGCATGCTTAGGCTGATCCGGGTCGATACTTTACGCATAGTCCATAATGATGGTTTTCTCATGGAACGGCTCAATTTTTAATTGTTAAAATCTTCACAACGAAACAGTTTGAATTTGAAGTATGTGTGGTGCTGTATGATAATCACCATAGGGCATAAACGCAGATTGATCTGGCTCTGCACTGTTCGACAATAAGTCACACGAACGAATGAATGAACGGCCGAAGAGACGGCCGGACGAATTATCCATTGATTGATTGGGGTTTAACGCCCTTTTTAACAATTTTTCAGTTATATCACGGCGGCCAGATCACCTTCTCGTGCATTTCCTGGTTTGTTCATACCAGTACTCCACACAACAATTTTCCCAAGCAACTGGCTGCTTTTCCACATAGACTTAGCCCATTGGCGGAAGAAGAATGACGCATGTCGCATTGACTTTTGTCAATCGTCGGAAAGAAAGTTGGCCGAGCCGGGATTCGAAACTCACAACCCCTAGATTGACAGCCCGCGTCGCTACCGACTGAGCTACCGGGGCTCGGATTAACGAACGCATGAGCGAACGAACGAACTTATGCACGTACGAACGTACGAGCGTTAGAGCGAACGGTTTAACGAGTGAATAAACGAACGAATGAAAGAGAATTAATTTATAACTGGATGATACTGAAAGGGTTATATAGTCATATAAGTCAAAGCAAAACATATGTGTTTCGTTTAAACAAAAATGCCTTTCAAATAATAACCTCCAGTGATCCAATCAATTTTTTCCGGGGATGACTACAGACAAAAACTCTCATTGCACAATGTTGCGACATTTAACGCAGGCAAAAATGGCTTTAAAAGCAAATGAGGCCATAACTCAAGGCATTCTAAACGTCACTAATTTTTGACAAGTGCGTTATTTTTTGAAGCGCAAAACATGCCTTGACTTATATCCAAGTCGCTTTAAATCAAAGGCTATACGTAATTGAAGTGACATATGCAAAATAGCTTACAACTAGTCCCTTTGCACCAACCCTTTCCCACATACATCAAGTCTGCAGCAGACGACTTTGAAGACATGCAGTCAAAATATGGAAACTACATTTAAATAACAGAGCAATAATTGAATAATGTGGAAATCATTGCGACAAAGGGAGAAATTGCTCATCATGAGCAATTTCTCCTTTTGTCACAATGTTTTCAAAAGTCGTCTGCTGCAGAGGCCTCAGGATGCGTCTATATGTGTGAAAGTATTAAACACTCTTGGAATGATTTCCTAGAGGACTAGATAAGAGGGAGTGAAAATGTCTTTTCCCCACAATATTTCTATTATTACGCAACAAAATCCAAAGTTATGGGTACTCAAAAGTATCGTCTCACTGAGACGATTCTTTTGAGTACTCACAACATAGGGTTTGAATGTCAAATACGGATTTTAGAACATGAAAAATGCCCCTTACCTAGAGCTCTGATCTCCAATTTGATTACCGTTAACCAAGATAAAGTCTGGACAAGCGTGTTATTTAACCGTTTCTTTCTTACATGATCACCTTATTGATTTAAAAAAAACTTACCCCAAATTGTTGTTGGAATGCTGTATGACACTATATAGATGTTATATATATGTTAAATATGTTCTATATTGATGTTGTAGTAAAGTATCACGCTAACAGTTTACACAATCGGCGTCAAAACGTGAATTCCACAACTGCATGTCCCTGTAAAGTTGAAGGATCCATTTACTAATTCAAACCGTCACTTAAACAAAGTAATTTCGACGTATCGGCAAACGCATGCGTGAAATAAAAAAATAAAAACATGTGGGGGAAAGGGGGTCAGTATTGTTTATTCTTCCCATATCCTTCCTTTCCACAACAATTATATAATGTTGGTCCCCTTTTCTTCTCTCATGAATTTTCATTGTGGCAATAGTTACATTGATGTTTGTGACTTTGATTTTGTTGGTTAATAAATAATTATCAATTCCATACGTTGTCAATACGAATTCACTAGGCATATACACTTATTCAACCCTTTTCCCGCATACATACATTTTGAAGAATCTGAAGTAGACGACTTTTGAAAAACACTTTTACTAAAGGTGAAATTGCTTATAATGAGCAATTCCTCCTTTTGCCTCAATGTATTCGACTCGATTCAATAATTACACTTTCATCTAGAGAGATTTTTCCAACATTGACAACTTAATGTTTACAAAGTCTTCTGCTTCAAATGTGTTGTACGTGGGGAACGTTTAACTGTTCCCCTGATAAGCTTGTAATAAAAATGACCAAAGAAACGAAATATGGTATATGTAAATGTAAAATCGGAAATATAAGTGTAATGTTGGCAGCGATTTTAAAACATTGTAGGAAAATGAGAAAGTTTTCGTTTTGAGAGTAATTTCCTATAACCTATGATGTGCTGTGTGTGAGAAAGGGTGAACGCCCTTGTCCAGTAATAAGGACGACATAAACAAACTGAGGAGTCGTGCTGGGGATTACGGATCTACCTAGCACCTGCTGGGTTTACTGAATAGACTCGTCCAACCTTTAGTTTGGAATAATTATTAACCCTTTCCCTCATACAACAATTCTGCAGCAGACGACTTTGGACATATTTTGCAAAAGAATAGAAAATCTTTATAATTGAATGGATAACCTATGACTAAAAGTGGAAAACATTGTGGCAAAAGGAGAAATTGCACGTTTTGTGCAATTTCTTCTTTTGTCACTATGTTTTCAAATAGCCGTCTGCTGCAGAGGCGTCTGAAAGCGTCTATATGAGGGAAAGGGTTAAGCTAGCTGCTTGTTAAAATATGTGTCTCTCGGTTATACATGCATTTTGCCAATGAAATATGTTTCAAGTAAAGTCATTTTGGATTATTTTCTGTCTTGTAAATAAAGCTGTTTCGCTAAGAAACAACGTTGACATTGCTAACAGTGTCGATATAGATCAGATTGTGCGTGTGTGCAGTCTTATCTCTATAGATACTGTTCACTTATTTCGGAATGACGAAAATTGCCTCGTAAGGGATAAGGTTAAGAATTAAAACAACGAAACCCCTGCATTGACGATTTAGTAATACTTTAGCACATAAGGAGACCATGAGTGATCCTTCACTGTATTCAAGTTGTAATTGTGTTGACTTCTGTTTGAGAGTGGTTTTAACCCTTTCCCATTTGCAGCATCTACAGCATACGACATTTGTAAACATTGTGACAAAATGAGAACTTGGTAATAATGTTAAATTTATTTTCTCTTTCTAACACAATGTTTTCAAGTCTATTCATTAATAATACTTTTATTCATAGCAATTTTTCTTATAGTTGCCTAAATGTTTTCAATGTCGTCTGTTGTATATTTGTTGTATGTGGGAAAGGGTTAAAGTACCGAATTTTGACAAGTCCTTTATCCAAATATTTTGGCACTTCGTCTAAATCTTTTCCGTTCTTTGGATAAAGAATTTATGTTGTCCCTTAACGCCTTATCATCGTTCTTTGTTTCGATATTCGAAAGTTATATAATAGTTATCAAAGTTATTTGTATCGAAAACATCAATGCAAGCTGTCCTGAGCCACATTGGGCCTGTGTAAAGATGCATTTGAGAGGTGTTACTCTGATTGAGGTGTATATAGGGACGTGGATTATTGTTGAAGAACGCTGAACTCAGGATCGAGATGTCCTGGGTTTAAATCCTGTCCGAACCATCGAATTGGTCAGGTTTATAAATCAGTACATATGAGATAAATTTAGTCAATTAGTTGCAATTGTAAATTGCGCAATTGTGCAAACAGTCGACGTAAGATGCACTGAACTTTGTACTTTGTACGACTACACTTCGAACATATACCCGACTACCCGGCATTATAAAACTATTTGTTACATAAGTTAAATAAAAGAAAGAGCATGTTGATTGAATGTTTCGTAACGGCGGATTCTCAAAGATCACGGAGGGTAGACGTACATGCCACCGATTGCCTATGGTAAAACTGGGAAGTCGGTAGAATATGTCTTAAACGATGTAACCCAGACTGTCAAGCCCATACATTTACCTTTGTGCCCTCTTTACAGTATATCACGGGGGATTGTTGAGGAGGGATTACTAGTATTTGCCCAATGGTCATTTTACAGACTAGTCAAACAGTTAGATGTGTAAAAAGATAATAAAACAGTAATTCTAATACAATGACCAATGTGTCAACGGCTAATATAGCTGTCTCGGTACGGATTAAACATTTCCCACATGGGGACGACCTGTGACGCATCTGTAACGGACACAGATGACTTCTGAAAACATTGTGTCAAAAGAGCAAATTGCTAATAATAATAGGGTTCTCGGTTTGCTGCATTGTTTTCTTATTGTTTTAAACTCGACTTAATTCAACAGTTATTCTCCAATCAATAAATCGTCTGCTAAGAACAGCCGACATATTATATTGAAGCGGATATGTTTAGTGTAATTGTTTGTAATCTTACATTTCGCAAGCCCATCTTTCTGAACCCTTTCCCTCATAAAGACGCTTTCTGACGCCTTTGCAGCAGACGGCTATTTGAAAACATAATGACAAAAGAAGAAATTGCACAAAACGTGCAATTTCTCCTTTTGCCACAATGTTTTCTACTTTTAGTCATAGGTTATCCATTCAATTATAGAGATTTTCTACTTTTTGACAAAATATGTTGAAAGTCGTCTGCTGCAGTATTGTCGTATGAGGGAAAGGGTTAACGCCACTCTCCGTCGGTCCCATATAAATATCGCACACACAATGGGTCACTTTTTGTCAATAGTACAAAGTGGGCAACCCTTTCCAACATACAACCCATCTGCAGCAGACGACTTTGAATTAATTCAGTAAAAAATATGGAAAATTTATATAAATAAAAGTATGATAATTGATGAAGTTGAATAGTTTGGTAAAAAGGAGATATTACTAGTTTTGCGCAATTTATCGTTTTGCCACATTCCTTTTCCAAAAATCGCATGCTTCGTGTGTTTCAAAATGCATGAACATGTTGGGAAAGTGTTTAACTTCGTAGCACGATGATTAATCAGAGCCCACTTCAAACAAAGAAAACCTTTTAAGAACAAAATAAGAAATAAAAAGAAACGGACGTTTCTATGCAACAGGAAAGTCTTTTATAGCACCTTCACTATCCAGTACAAAGTCCACCCTTTCTAGTAAAAGACTTAAAATGTGCTCTTAAATAAGCCTTTTGGGTATGTAAGACAATGAGAAAGCTAAACACATATATGACATTTCGTATGCGTTTTTTATTAGTTCCGTGCAACATTGTTGAACATACCTATTGTCACATGAAGCAGATACAGCCGTTTGACCCGTACACATGTGTTCACACCCAACACTCGGTGCGGCAGAGGTCGCTATCTTTTTAAAAGGGTAGGAGTAATTTAATGCAAATTGGCCGTTTCAGATTAAGCCCACAATTGCTTTTGATGGCCGAAATGCCATTTATAATCAGCTTTGACACATTCAAGTGACCTGGCCATTCGAAATGACTCGTGGTCTCTCTCTCTCTCCTCGTTTAAGAATGTGCATGATAGCGACGGCTTTAGACACCTTTGTTACAGACGTTATTTAACAGTGTCGGTGAGGCGAAAGGAGAACATGATGCTTACGGTGCTTAATTGAAAGAGTGGTGCTATTTCATAATTATGATGCATGTTTTACCAGAACAATTGAACATAATTTTCAATTTAATTTCTCATCTCTGACATCTCGCCTAGCTAATACAAAATTAATGTAGCTATAGAGTATGACAGGGTGTAGATACCCCATTATTGAACTAGGGTACCTATCTGTGATAGAGAGGGACAAACAGTCTGACTGTTGTTTATGGCAATGGTCTTAGTCGAGTTGAGCCGCTAAATTCCGATTGGGTAGACCCTATACAAGCGGTTATCAATTCATTTTGAAGATGCGATAACATCATTCGTATCACCTATCAAAACTATATGATGTGATATTCAAAAGAATCGTCTAAAGGAGACGAAATGTTGGATACGACAACATAGAATTTGAAGGTCAAACGTAGGCTGTTTAGAAGATCCATCACATCGACAGATTGAATTGGATTAATTACCTCTTTGCAAACATCATTAGGTCGGGAATTGTGGACCAGACGATGCCCAGTTCATCCAGCGTCTTCACAGCCTCATCTGGTTCTTCTGAATTCGCCATGTATAATTGTACACGTATTCCTGGTGTATCCTGAGAGAACGGTTATGACAGTATCAGGACAGTATAAATGGGCGGTGCGCCGGTAAATCTGACGTTAACGTAATTAGTATACGTGTGGGGGAAATACACCTGTATGTGCGTTCATGCTAAGGATCCAAATAGGTATTGATTTACAGAAGTTTCTTGTAAACCTTTATCGACTAATTGACGAGCAGTACAGAATCAGATCAGACCGACTGATCTAGATACACCGGTCGCAAATGCCCAACGGTTTGTCATCGCAGACTGCCGCTTAAATATGCAATCTGAACATAATAATCATTAATATGTTTGACATCTCCAAATTACCGTTTTTCTATGGGCTGGCTTTATTTTTGATCTCTTGTATTATCGAAAAATCCCTTTGATATGGTCATTTCTCAACGCATGGATTATTAAAGGAAAAACCAATACGTTGTTTGGACATCTTTTGAATACCAATTAATCTGTTCCTTAACAATCAATAGACGCCGATATTCGATGAATTAGCTTACGTACAACAACGAAATAACGCGTAGAAATGAAACTTGAACTTAAATAATTTTCTTGTTTCGAATAAGACCATTTGTACAAAAGTACTTGTATTCAAATTTAAAAAAAAAATCATAGATTTAGCAAACGCTGCTTATTTATAGACGGGTAAATCATGGTTGGAATGTTAATAGATCGGAGAAAGGGTGAATGTAATCTATAAAACGGACATTGAACAAGGCTTGAACCTGGCTGTGGACTATCATTGTCTGTTTAGAATATGTTAATTAGGTGGACCGTGACACACGAAAACCGACCTTCGAAGATTCTGAAATCAATTGCACTTACTAACGCTTTTATTCTTAACCCTTTTTACCACATATACACACTTACTTACGCCTCTGCAGCAGATGTATTTCAACAACATTGTGGTAAAATTAGAAATTGCTCATGATGGGCAATTTCTTCTTTTGCCACAAGTTGTCAACTTTGATCGGTATTGTTTTCCCATTATGGAGAGCTTCCGTATTGTTACTATATGTTTTCATGTTCTTCTGCTGCATATTTGTTGTATGTAGGACAGGGTGAATTCGCTCTCAATAGTCCATCAGGATGCTTGCTTGTTTTCGAACGAGTACGGCCCATATGTTTCCGCCCTTGAATAATATTTCCCGTTCTTAGATAAGATATTTAATCGGGTAAGAACTATCTTCTCACATTGAAGGCTCCGTCTAATATCACATGTATGTAGGCTTATACATTTCTGACATTTAGTTAATAGAGTATTTAAGTCAACAAATCAAATTTGCACCAACGCGGAAATGTTGTTGAACATCATCAGGCCTGTACAGTATCGGCCTGATACGGTACGGACGTATTTCCGAAAATTGTTATTTTCATTTTCGTCATAAAACACTGACGGTACGACCCATCAAAAATGGAAATTGAGCCGTTCCACAAGAAAAACCAACATTATGGAATCCGCGTAATGTATCGAGCCAGATCAGCAGGCAAATTCAGGCCGACACATTCCGTCTCAGTGGGATAGAGGTATAGAATAATGATTCCTGAAACAGAACATCCACAGGAGGCGAAAAGTGTCTGTCCGGATTAGCCTGGGCGGCATGCTTAGACTGATCCGGGTCGATACTTTGCGCAGTCCACAATCTTTGTTTTCTTGTGGAACGGCTCATTTATTGTTTAAATTGACGTTTTAATGTCCATCGTCCTATCTTCAGACTTACGATGAGAATCAGCCTCGTTTTTTTATCGAATAAGTAACATTCTGTCATATGTAGTTTTATGCTCACATAATGACGAAATAGACAGCTCGCGAAAAAAAAAAAAAAACCAGCTGTGCTCGCTCTTGTATCACCAACACTCCGGATAAAGAGTTAAAACAAACTAATATCCTGGCAAAAATATCTGCTACCGAATCTTAACAAGTGTCTGGTATATTTATTACAGTCGTTTCAATGATACGATACGTATAAGGAACCGAAATAGCCAATTTAGTTAGGGAATTATGGTTTCAGCATGAGATATCTCAAGCACTCGAAGTTGTACCTAAATAACACCGTTCCACATTTTTGAAATCGTTCGACAACCCGTGATAGGTTACACAGTTAGCTTTATCCTTGTCCTGCTTAAGCATGTCCATGGGCATCGTTAACTTTGCTTTT
This sequence comes from Serripes groenlandicus, assembly GCA_031761405.1. Taxonomy (NCBI): domain Eukaryota; kingdom Metazoa; phylum Mollusca; class Bivalvia; order Cardiida; family Cardiidae; genus Serripes; species Serripes groenlandicus. The sequence goes on along the minus strand of JASEVX010000009.1, from coordinate 66,738,567 downwards.
GACAAGTGTCAGATCGAGGGCTTGGCGTGAAACGGTTGTAACTAAAAACCGATTTTGAAAACCTTGGTTTAGGGGCAATTTTGACCCTTTTGTAAACAATGCAAATTTAGGTGCCATTGCTCAGAACGAGCAATAGCACCTAAATTTCAATTGTTTACCAAGAACAATTATTTAACGCTTATAAAGACTTCATGGCGAGGTAATTCACCTTGGTAAAAATAATACTAATTTTAGTTACAACCGTTTCACGCCAAGACCCCGAGATCAAGCTTACAAAGTAACCTTAGCCAATAATTGATTAACTAATAGCGAACATTGCAGATTAAAGCGACGCCATGCATTTGCATAATATCGTTGATCGTTATTGTTCGCATATATTGTTTATTTTCGTAATATAAGTAAAGGACATCGTTGTTTAAAGTTGCATAATGCAGGTTAAGGGATAAAGATTGATCAATCCATCATAACGACCAATAATCACTATCTTGATTTTTATATACACAGTATAAACCAATGCGGAAACACTTTATATTACTCATTTCTATCCACGGGGATTCAAGTATAGATAATTCGTACGGGTTTCCACCGGGTGCGGTCAAGATTTAGATCACGATCGTATCAATTGAGCCGTCCCGCAAGAAAACCAACATTTAGGACTCTACATCAAGTATCGACCCGGATCAGCCTAAGCACTAGGTCCTGATCATAGTCACTCGATGGTATGAACGACTAACCACGGTGATCTCCGATTATTCGCCGTTATGACATTTTCAAACAAAAATACCCTTTTTATATTAGTTCATACCAATATAAAAATGCTGAATAGTTCACTGATATAACAAATAAATATGATCTAATACTGTTAATAAATGTTAATTTTGATAAATAAAATATTAACTTTGTAAGTTTAAAACGGGGGTTAGTCGGAGACCACTGGAGGTAGTCGTTTATACCACCGAGTGTCTATGGCCCTGTTCAGACTGCACAAATACGTCGGTTGAGTTGGACTGTTGATGTGATGAACAGTGTGTGGTGCTAACCGGTCTATGCAATCTGTATTTCAGTAACATTGAAAGGCCAAATTGCACATTTTGTTTATGGGAAAGGTTTGGTTAATGTTAATGCCGTTTTCTAGGGCACCTGGCAATGTGTCAACTACAACTAGATGTGATTGAACTGGAGCATGAACATATAGTTAACCGTGGCCTTATTGCACTCCTTAACTATTTCAGCGCCAAAGGCAATATTGAGCTTTTTGCAAACAATAAAGATTCAGGTGAGTCAGCTCGTAACGAGCTGTCTCACCTGAAATCTGCATTGTTTGGCTGTGAGTTATAAAGATATTCCAAAAATCCTATAACATGAACATAGAGTCGTCTGAGTTTGAACATGGAAGAGTCTACTTTAAACAATTCGTCGCTGAAAGGGTTAAGCATAGGAGCATAAGCTTACCCTGTAAACAATGTAGGTGAGACTAATACTAATGTTATTAAACTAATCAGATGTTCCAGTATGTATGTGAGGAAACTGATAAATGCACGACCTATGAACGGAATCGTAAACTAAGATTTTGCGGCATCATTATACGCACTGATGTATCATAAAAGAAACAGGCACGGTGCCTACAGAAAAAAAGGTGTTTAATTGAGTTACATGCCCATTTCATTCAAAAGATAAAGACAGATAAAGACGTAATGACCTACATTACACGACACTAAACGTTCTGTCGTTTAATTTATGTGTTATTATCTTTAAAAAACGAACTGTTTTTATTTTATGCATTTTCGGTTCAGCCATTCAACTAAACACTTACATGTATTTAAGCTTTTAAGTAGTCTACACTCGAGCATATAAATGATTATGTATACAAACCACTACTGCTTTTCACCTGAAGTATCGAAAAACAATCTGAACATAAGCAATCATAATTTCTGACACCTTATTCCAAACAATATATTTCGCATTACATATAAAAACTGAAACCCTATGTTGTGGATACTCAAAAGAATCGTCTCATTCAGACGAAAAGATACATATATTATGTATGTTTCAAAACGTTACCGTTTCAGAATGACGATGTAGTTGATATCAAAGCGGTGCTCTGTGAAAATAAACGTTACCGTAATTCTTACACGTGTAGAAAATGACCTTCCTCTGCATCATGCTAAAGCGTTCAAATATATACTTCTTTACTGATGTTTCTTTAAACCAGTCTACGACTTATTAGCGAACAGTGCAGAACCGTATCAGACTACGCCCATGCGCTAGCTGAAGTGCATCTACACTTCACGCAAACGATGTTATGTTCTTTTCGCTGAGTACGGCTCATATCTGCACTATGTGTGTTTCAATTATGAACGGATAGCTTGTTTGGCCTTTGATTGAGTTAACAGTTAATTGACTATAATGCATGCCTACAGTGTAGATTATTTGCCAGCACTCCGGTGTTTAACCCTTTCCTGCAGTAGTAGTCGACTTTGAACATATTTTGTCAAAAAAAAGAAAATCTCTATAATTGAATGAATAACCTATGACTAAAAGTGGAAAATATTGTGGCAAAAGAAGAAATTGCTCGTTTTGAGCAATTTCTTCTTTTGTCACTATGTTTTCAAAAAGCCGTCTGCTGCAGAGGCGCCAGAAACCGTCTAAATGAGGGAATTGCTTAACTACCGGAATAGAGTAAAGACAAGTTGATAACTGTACAAGAACTGATTACACATCAATAATGGAGACATTTATTGCAGCAAATCAACAGGATAAGGTTTAGTTTGAAAACAAACTTCTAAGATCGGTTTTGGTGCGGCGCGGCTCATTTTGCATATATTATGCATGACGTGGCCCAGGTTAATGGTGACCTACGCCTTCAAAATGAATTTTGTCCTTTTTGAAGTTTGATTGTGTTTTTACTTTCAAAGCGATCTAATGGGGCGGATTGCATAGCTCTATGTGCAAAGTATGTTTCCACGGCATACTTCGGCCATTAAAAATATGCAGCGTTACGATGTGTGAGAAAGTTTCACAGTTTTTAAATCATTTAAATGTTTTATGTATTGTTTTGATCGTCAGTATTGGTATAAAGGCATATCGTTTACGTCTTTGATGTAATGCTTTATTCTTTGATGACTTTATACAATTGCATAGCCAAAACAGCACAGCTTGAAGAAATATGCGTTTTTGTTTAAATGCCATTAATTGCAAAACACCAGAATACAGGTGATCACATGACTTGGCTTCAATATAAATGAGGTTTCAACATCGGTGTGACTTTCTTAAATCACAATGGCAAACAGCGAGAAGAACATGCACGTCACTGTACAATACGCGTGGCCGAATATTACAGGAATACTTAACTCTAAATGTTTATCACTGAGCGAGTAATCCCTAAAATGTTGGTAAATGATTGGCGAGTTGTGACATTCTCTCACACAGCAAACTAAAGCAATGAAAATGATGCATCTTCAGGCATGGAGAGGAGGTCAAGGGCTATCAGATATAAACTGGTATATGTAAAAAGTGTCCTATCCGTATATATATATATAATTTTATATATATACAATATGAAATCGTTAATTGTGCACTTATTCAAATTGAAGCATGTCAAGAAGACATTAGTTCAGCGCCGACTGCGTAATCCAAAGACCCCGGGTTCGCTTTTCAGATTCGTGAAAGCGGGGTAAGCATTTGGGACCGAGCTCCTCACGGTCAGCACGAGAGCTGATTGAATACCTTTGAAAGGTACTGCTTCTGATATTGTAGTCCAAATTGTCAACACAATCTGCAATTATACATCGTACCTTTTAAATTCTAAACATCAATAATGCGCAGCAAAATTGGTGTCCTTTATTTTCATTGTCCATTTACCATCATTAAAGGTGAATATAAAACAGGGATGCCTTATTATCCACCCTTATGCTGCCTAACGTGAATTAGAAATAATCTTTATGTATCTCATATGAAACTTATATATGATTTCGTTGCGTCTCTTAATGATCCACTGCTACCCTTCAGTTCATGTCCAGTGTCAGAATGACCATTTAGGTATGTATATCCTATATATCAGGACTGTGAAAACTCTGGTGAGACTGTATTCTTACAGGCTGGCCTGATCATTCACTGTACACAGCTGCATAAAAAGCCAAACATGCAGTTCGATGTCATCTACGGCGTAATATTTTATGTGAATGTATTGCCATGCCGGGGCCTTTGGCTGGTATGGCATGTTTGCAGCGTGCAGTTGGTAACGCTGCTTGATTAGACGGGTCGGGGGAACCGTTCATATTTCTTACTCGCATTGTCACTAATAAGTTAGAAACGTGATGATATAAGTCATTTATGGTATTCTAGACTGTGTTGGTATGCATCACCCCGTGTATCCTCTAAATTCATCATCATAAATTGTTTGAAAATATATTCCAATTTAGCCTGGTTTAATGTATATAATTATTTAGTAAATCATCTTTTTACGTGTTAATTATATTGTGTTTATTTGAACCGCGTTTTACTAGTACTAGCACTTTATTAATTGCATGTGCGTTTCCAGGTAAAGTACCAGTACTGCTGGTAAGCTTATCCAGTAACAAACGTATCAGTCGTAATGCTTTTCATAAAGTCTTGGGTATATGCCCCGCCCGGAGATGGGAACTGGCCTCCCGCTACCACAAAACTATATTGATTAATACTTACCTTCCGAATAATTGCGCTAATTGCCTTCATCCTTGATTTTCAATTAAGTCTTGGTAATATCTGGAGTAGTTTTCATGTACATATGTGTATATAGTATAATAAGCAAATGTTTCTACTCTAACAAATCCTTCAACATTTCAATAGTTCATTCACATGTTAGAACATTTCAAGTTATTAATCCGTCCATATATACGGCATTTTGACGTCTTTAGTGGACAGCATTCATGAGCAAATCAAGCATTATGTGTTCTTTGTTCACAATGTTAGAACTTATTCAACATTTGTAGATCTTACAATATTGTTCTCAGGCAATTTTAAAAGCGGAGTTATCAGACGACCCTTACAAAAACAGGTAAATAGTTTAAAGGGATATGTCACGTGGTATATATGTCACGTGAGAAAGTAAACACTGATGGGAGTGGATCTGTATGTACTTACTGGAACCCAAAAGTCTATTAATTAGAAAGGTGTTAACTATTAATTGACATTTATACATAGGACCGGCTTCTATTTAAATATTAAACCGCTATTGGCTCTAAATGTCACGACGTCACGCCATCGTTCCCACAGAAGTCTACATGTGAACCCGGCAATCGGAAATGGTACGAGTTTTGACTAATATGAATATTTAACATAAGCTTGTTAGAGTATTGTATATATACGTGTACTTAGCCGTTCTACGATAAACCCATCATTATGGACTATGCGTAATGTATCGACCCAGATCAGCCTGCGCATTCCGCGCAGGCTAATCCGGGCCAACACATTCCGTCTCAGGGGGATAGAGATATAGAGTAAAGATTCAAGAAACAGAAAATCCACAGGAGGCGAAAAGTGTCTGTCCGGGTAAGCCTGCGCGGCATGCTTAGGCTGATCCGGGGCGATACTTTACGCAGAGTCCACACTGTTGGTTTTCTCGTCGAACGGCTCGGCTCTATTAGTATTTTGATACATACTGAGCGTATTATTATTAGACTGAACTGAGTGAACTGAACCTCCTACACTCTTGACGAATACCAAATTGTACCCTTTTTTTGAATGAAAAGGCTCCTCCTGAGAAGAACGTGTACTTAAAATTGACAGTAGAGTTCTACTTGACTCCTTACTTTTTCAAAGACTATAAAACATAATGTTTGATCTCACTTTAACTGCCCAGTTCTCCGTTTCAACCATTCATTGTTGTTAATGTATAGGCGAATTATTCTATTTATAGCCAACATGGCTACTCAGTTTCGTAAGTGCTTATACCATGCACGTTTTTCTTTTATTTTTTATACATTTGTGGTATTGCTCGAGAGAAGAAAATTTACTACATTGACCTTTAATACAGTTTTGTAGGATTTTTATTTAAGTCTAAAAAAACAACCTTCATAGTTCATACACTTTTCTCTTACTTATATAGCATGATCGAAAGAGTAAACACAGCAATTATACCGAAACCACGAATGACCCTGAGACACAACTTGCCATAGTTAACATATTTCAACAATATCAGACTTCAATTAAAAGGTAAACGCGGTTAAAACTCTTAATAAGACTCAATGGTTTTAAAATTAAATGACAATCAGTGATAGGGGTCGTATAAACTAAGCGTTGTCCATTGGTATTTAGTGATCAGTACAGGAGAAGGTCAGACTACATAAACAGCTTAAACTCTTGAAACGACGCCTCTTTAGAGCCAAACCTCTTTAGAACGACAGTTTAATATTTTCCCTGTTTGAACGCAAAGCCAGTGAGCAAATTGAAACAAGGACCAAGCTATTTTTTAGATGGAGTGACAAACGCACGTTGACGCCTCTGAATGCATGGAACCAGCAATGCGTCAGATGCATTGCTGGTTCCATGCATTCAGAGGCGTCAACGTGCGGTTCTATCTGGAGAACGATTTAACCTCGATCGAGCATCACCTCGCTATATAGCGGCTGTCTATCTTTGCTTCCTTCAGATGCTGCTCTGCAATGGTTGGACAGTATGTAGCTATGAAGTCTGGCTCCAAAACTATGAATAATTTTGGAGCCTGGTCTTAGTCTACCATCGTAAGACTAATCAAGTTCATCATTATGATCTATAAGCGCATTGATCAGATTAAATTTCACTCTTTTGAAATTGCATTTTAATTAGGTTTTTCTATTTCATTTGTTTTGATTTGTCCTTTCTGAATTTATATAAAGAAAAGAGATAGGAAAAACAAATAATTGATGCTAAAATTGGCTTGCACCTATATGCTGGCTGACATATTTCCTCGATTATCGCAGCGATTTTCAAAAGGCTCAATTTGTTAAAAAGGAAAATAAAATAAAATAAAATAAAAGCACTTGACGTGGTAAAGGGTTATGAAAAAGTACCGTCTCAATTTTCATTCATGCCATATTACCGGCTCCAAGAGTCAAACATAAGTAAAGCCGTGTTTTGTTCTCGAGTTTGTTTATCGTCCCATTTCTTATTTGGTAGTACCTGACTAAATACGTTTAAGGCCAAATAGGATGAGCAAGAAGAAAAGGCGGATTTATCAATTTTGTAAATTTACTCTGTATTAATAGTATTTTGTAAATGGTCTTCAAAGGCCCCCCCTTCGAGATTATCGTTTTAATGATACGGCCCTGGGACTTGCGTCTCACCGCACGGCGAATGATCAACAAATATTGACTGTGTGGATTAGAATGTTAAAACACTTCAATTTCTAACCTAGTGAACGCATCCTTTCGGGGTCATAATATGACAATCTATACATGGGAAACGGCGCTTAATTCTGAAGACATTTAGTTTCAGGTATTGTTAGAAGCTTCGTTCTGTCCCTATGTGTATACATATAATTAGTTACACCATTTGTAGAAACGATGGAGAATTTGACGACCCATTTAGATGCATAGTGACATCTTTTAACTCATTGTTTGAATTCACGAAATGAGCTTTTTTATGCCTGCAGCGGCTCCTAAATGAAAACCATAATAATTCATTGAATTAAATTCCCTGAGGAACCATGTTACAAAACGTCAACCTAAAAAGTGAATTGAAATTAATGTTGTTAAGCAGCATGCTTGTTGTCTTATTTATATATATATATATATATGAGCCGTTCCACGAGAAAACCAACTCTGCGTAAAGTATCGTCCCGGATCAGCCTAAGCATGACGCACAGGCTAACCCGGACAGACACTTTTCGCCTTCTGTTGATTTTCTGTTTCTGGAATCATTACTCTATACCTCTATCACCCCGAGACGGAATGTGTAGGCCCGGATCAGTCTGCGCGGACTGCGCAGGCTGATCTGGGTCGATACATTATGCAGATCTAATTATGTTGGTTTTCTCGTGGAACGGCTCATATATATATCGCGTGTTCTTAATTAAGTGTTTCATTACATTGTCCATCATGGTGTACATTAGATCTTCATAAAATAATTCCATTTTTCAACAAGACGTTTCATTGTCTGAAAAGGACATTTAACTGTAAATGAAACGACATAGTTTGTCTTTTTGAAATTAAATGATGACAATGTATATCAGACAAGGTGATGGCGCCATCTTTAATTCAAAACAAGAAGCCATTGGTTACACCACTTTCCAAATACAACAAATCTGAAGCTGACGGTTCTGAAAATATTTAGTAAGATCTATGGAAGCTCTCTATAAATGAAAGACAAAATATTCAATAAAATTGAAATCATTGCGACGCAATGAGATTTATCTGCTGCAGAGGCGTCCGAAATCGTCTAGATGTTGGAACGGGTAAAATGTTTGTGTACTTAGAAAGCACCGTCGATTGATCTATTTATTTGATATTACTGCTAGCATTTTTCAATACCAGATACATACATGTGTATAGACATTGAAAACATATTTGTGTTCCTGTAAAAGAAACAAGGGGACAAACATACACTATGCTAAAGGTCCATCGTTTTCATTTCAATGTTTACATGTCTAATCTTTATGATATTTGATTTTCCACTTCCATATCTCTTTATCAATGCAGCACCATTTGAACTAAAGAAAACATCATAAACCTCAAATTATGTGCATAAATACAACCCTTCTAACCCTTTCCCTCATATAGACGATCTCTGAGGCCTCTGCAGCAGACGGCCTTTTTGAAAACATAGTGACAAAAGAAGAAATTGCACAAAACGTGCAATTTCTCCTTTTGACACAATGTTTTCCACTTTTAGTCATAGGCTATCCATTCAATTATAGAGATTTTCTATTTTTTGACAAAATAAGTTCAAAGTCGTCTGCTGCAGAATTGTCATATGAGGGAAAGGGTTAATATTGTTGAGATCTGTGATTTACCATCATACATACACACAAGAAGTGACAGAGGGCATTGCGTGCTCTTCCTAAGTGGATCATTTAGTCGCCTAGGTCAGGGCTGATTGAAAGTACAGGTATTCGTCTGCAAAAAAAATCACAAATTAACTTAAATCGTCAAATGTTGTGTCTGCAAGCTCGAAAGTAGAAGTCTAAAATTAATAAATCGTTATTAACAGCTAATTCGAGACCTGGTGGGGTCTTGATCAATACAGCAATTATAGATCCCTTCATAGGATATAAATCTGAACCCTTTTGTCACATTGAGAGGACTGTTGACGCATCTACATGTATAACATAATGATGTCAGTTAACCCTTTTCGCTGCCAAAGGCAATTAAAGGTTTTTGCACACAACGCAGATTTAGGTGAGACAGCTCGTCACGAGCTGTCTGTCCTGAAATCTGCATTGTTTGCCAATTAAATTTGACCAAATTTCGTGTTGGACAACAAATCGAGTGTTCTAATCTTCAACTTCGTGAATTTCGGCAGTGTAAGATATAAGCAGTTGTGTAAAGATGTATGTATGTGTGTTTGTGTGTTGACCTTGATTCAATTATGTTTAAAAGGACTGATTTGGATATGACAGGAATATAACCAAGGCTGTCTTCCTTATAAATTGTATAAAATTGAATACCTCACTTGAGGTGCATTGTAGAACACCCCTAATTGGCTCGGCAATTTCCGTAAGAGGACGTTAGAGATCGCTATTGATCTTGGGCTTGTCGGTCATCTCCGCCGGATTCCGATATGTTACATTTTTAGACGAAAATGACAACGCATTATATATTGAAATCGCCGTGACCATTTGGGACTGGCTTCCTGTTAACTAAAACTGCGCATAGGCCCTTATTATATTCCACATGAGGACAAAATCACAAACAGATCAGATTAGAATTCTTATTCCAGATGTTGTGTATTTCCTCGTCCGCATTTCGCCACCATATTTGCAAAAGTTGTACTCTGGCACCAACAATGCGTCTTTAATCGGGAAATTGTTGCGATAGATGGCAGGACCAGAACCGTACAAATACCATTGTCCATGAAGGTTAGCCATTATGTGTTTCATTTACATGTTGCTACCTTGTTTGTTATGCCATGTCTCATGGTTCCTCTATTCAACCACAAAGAAAAAATGACCTGTCATGATTACCCCAAACTCCTAGAAGACGTTCCCATGTTAAGAGGTCCATATAGATCTAGTAATGATTTATAATCATAGTTTTATATTCGGGTTATTGTGTAAATAACAATAAATCGATCGATGTGAGCCTAATAAACATCCATCGAGACAGTAAGCGAGGATAACCAAATACATAACAGACAAAGTGGGTCCGAGGGGGAAATCCTGATTTTGTTGACGGAAAATGTTAAATCGCAACTCAGTGTATTTGTCAAAGTAACCTTTGGTTACATGTAGATCCATCGGAAAAGGTACAATAACGTTCACAGTACTGGTTAATCACACAGGGACCATGCATGACAGTGTCATTGGCACAACTATATTACTTGAAAGTTTACCTAGTGTTTATGTACAGAAACTCAGTAAAATTGCACCAATGTAAGTAAAGTCATTAAAACCAACTGAAGTCGTGCGGCAGGTCAAATGTTATCGTCGACACAATAAAACTCGGAAATTGGTATCGATAGTTCAAATTCTAAATAGGTTTATCTATATCTGGAAACAATTAGTACTTAGCTTATTGTGGAAGCACAACGCTTAAATGTCTAAGCCACATGAACGGTGTGAGTGAGTCCGTGGGAAGAAGGTATGGGTTGACTTTAGGGAACATTAAAGTTTCAGATCAGCATGTGATTAATATGTACACTGTTCAAATAGTACATACATTCGTTTTGTTAGAAGCTTCTATCAATGGTATAGGTTGACTTTAGGGAACATTAAAGTTTCAGATCAGCATGTGATTAATATGTACACTGTTCAAATAGTACATACATTCGTTTTGTTAGAAGCTTCTATCAATGTGTGCACATTCTGATAAGACGGAGCTATGTACAGCCTGATCTGTATATACACTCTTCACAAATGCCAACTTAAACCTTGTCTCAATGGACTGGCTCATATGCAAAATACATAACGGGGTAGAATTCACTAAAGGGTGAAAGAAAAGTTTAATAATGACCAATTATAAAACGCTCCCATACATTTATTTTGTTCATGTTAAATAATGGTCTGCCCTTGGATTCCTGCTAATGCTTAGGCCTTGTTCTACTGCACCCCTTCCACCGATACCATCATCCATGATTTTTGACAAACCACATACAAATGGGCTCTTCAATACTTAATTATAATGTATAAATACCGAACAGTGTAGATCAAGATTAGACTGTACGAATGGGCAAAATGATCATCTCGTGGTCTCCATGTTTCGCACTTGTCGCTAAATGTCGTTAATAACGGGGTATACAAATGAGCCGTTCCACATGAAAACCAACATTATTGGATCTGCGTAATGTATCGACCCAGATCAGCCTGCGCAGTCCGCGCAGGCTAATCCGGCCCGACACATTTCGTCTCAGGTAGATAGAGGTGTAAAGTAATGATTCCTGAAACAGAAAATCCACAGAAGGCGAAAGGTGTCTGTCCGGGTTAGCCTGCGCGGCATGCTTAGGTAATCCGGGTCGATACATTACGCGGAGTCAATAATGTTGGTTTTCTCGTGGAACGGCTCATTAATGTTGTTTAGTGTCGAATATATGTTCAGAGTACGAATTGGGTATAACCATTTTTCACGTTTAATTCTACATAACATGCAATGGATATTATATGAACGTAAACATTTAGAATGCGGACAAACGATATTGTTTAATCTTAATATCTATATAAACAAAACAATTGATAACAAAAAAATAATTAAACAAAGTTAAATTACAATAACCATTATCTCGGTGCATATTACTCACTTGTGACAGAATGATATTGTCGTAAGTATATATTTCATAGATCAAGGCATTGATTTTCTAAAAGCAATCAATTTGTTTATCAACAATCCAAACTGATCAGTTTAAACTTTAAATACAGTGTCCTGTGCATACTTAAAACAAAAGGAGGTAACGAGTTCGTGGTTTCTATTTAACCCTCCCTCTTGTGTTCCCAGGTGTTCGCACACTTGAAGTTGTCAACGGTGTCTTCAAATGCACTTTATAAACCACATGTCATAAATGATAAAACGAGTGTTTATGCGGGTCTTGCACTTTCCTAACTTCAATGAAAATATTATAAATGCATTTTTGAAGGAATGTGGTTAAAAAAATCACCTGCCATTGTAAAGTTAAAACACCCAAACTTGATCAGATATTCACGTACAAAACGGACAAGGAAATACTGGTTTAGAACTAAGTGAAATGGAGAGCATGAGAAAAATACTCTTATGAAAGCCTGTCTTTGTTACAAGTTTATATCTGCAATTCTTTGCATTAAGAAAAACGGAAGCTATCTAGATTTATTAAATAGTATATCTAGTTGTGTGACAAAAAGCCTAAATGTCTTAAGACAATTTGTGATGTTCCTTTTCAACTCCTTTCCAGAAGCAAACAACATAATATATTCAAACAAATGTGTTAAACTTGTACATACAGCGCAGAATAATTATGAGAGTCGAAGGATGTTATCAAAATGGGTAGCCTTAAATCTGTTATAGCTTTGATTTATTATTTATAGTGGGTACTTATAAGGAGACGCGAGGCAAGAAACAAGGAAACCCCCAAATTAAAGAAAATATGACCTACTTCTTCTTCGCCCTTCAGAAAATTTACGACAGCTAATAAGTATGTTTTGTTTGTGTATTGAAGTTCATAGTCATCAAGACTTAAGGGGAAAGCAAACACAGGCCAAAGACAATAAATGCGATGAGCCAAGTAAAAAGGGTTTATCAGTAATTCATCCTATTACGCGATCTTATTCACCTGTTCCTGACGTATATGCAGCGATGCTGCGATGCGGACAACGTACATATATTCTCGTCAAATTTGGGATTTTTTTAACCGTTTCCCACATGGAAAAAATCTAGACAAACATGTGGAAAATCTTTGCAAATAAAAGTACAATCATTGAATGCAATTGATATTTTCAACTCTTTATCAATATAACTCTTTCAGCTTTCTAGAATGGTGAAATTGTATATCTGATGATTGTAAAGCAGACGACCAATGAAACGCCGTGTGAAGTAATAGGTCAACATCCTTAATTAACCTTAACACTATGTTGTGAGTGAATCGTCTCACTTTGAGTACCCAATGCATAGGGTTTAATTCATCGATAAAAAGTAAAAGGCATGTTTATTCCTCCGTACGTAGACCTCTTGACTTGCAATTTAGTTAAATTAATAAATGACATGGCGGTCGGTGACTTCTCACTAGCTAATATGCAAATTAAGATTGTATACATGTGCATGTCAATCAAAAGTGTAAGTACGGGGCATTGGACTCTTCCGTGACGAGGAGAATCATGGTCTTGGTACTATGAACATTGGACAACGGTACCAAATGAGAAGTGATATCAGTCCAAGCCTTAAGCCTTTTGTCAGAAACATATTGACTGATCTTTACACATCTTAACACGGCGCACATTGAACATCCGGGCGAGTGCGTGTAAACACAAATAATAATTGATAAATTACATAATTCAGCGACCAGTGAAGACTCTAGGGATAGACTGTGACTGTGCACAGGCTCGTCTGGATATACACAAAACGCACATCTAACGAGGCACGTAATAGCAACACGCGGCCCAACGACTATTATATAAATAAATACAAGGGTGATAGCGATGTTAATTATGGACCTCTCTCTGTTTTACTTTTCGTTTTTTATGTGACCTCCAGTACGATGAAAGCGTCCACGTCGAGGCCTCTGACACCTTTTTTATGTTTATACATGGCTAACATCGTGTTTTATTCGTTAAACGAACATAATTCTTCTCGTTTGTCTTTTTTTTCATCTTTCGTTGTAAGTGTTACAGGTATCTGTTTATGTGTTGGTGATATTTCATTATACTATATATATCAAGGCGATGAACCTTACACAGAAAACTTAACCCTTTCCCACGAACAGACACATTTTGACCCATCGGCAGCATACCCTATACAAGTGTAAATTGACTATTTTCTATTATAATACTTCGTTTTGTAGAGGTTTTGCGTATGTTGCCTAGATTCTTTCAAAGTCGTCTGCTTGTGGTGTGTTTGCAGAGTTAACTTGCCCACCAATACAGATGCCTTGTGGATCAGTGTGCTACTTTTCTAGCACAAATTTAAAAAGAAAAGTAGGAGAGCATAAGAGTCCGTTCTCTAAATACGAGCACTTAATGTTTTTCTTCCTTTCCGTGCTATAATATCAATTATGTATTTTTAAACATACATTTCCACGTTTTAAATATTTACACATAGGCATACAAACAATCTCATATAGGGAGGAATGCATGCCTTTATGCGCAACTATTTCAGCTTATTTAATGAGTGAGATGCATGAAAGAACTCGGTTGGTTGGCGAACAATATTCCATTCTTTACACCATAGCTTCTTACAACTAACGCACGTATGCAATAAATCTGATGGACCAAATTTATAATAAATAAATATTTATATCAGATTTCATAGATTGGCATATTTAAGAAAAAAACGCGACCAAGCGGGTATGTTTATACGCACGGTCGTGCGTTAACATCTCTATGTGTGTACAATAACATGTCTTTGAATGGTGCGCATCAGTAATAGTAAAGCCAAAACAGATTAGTGAAATACAACAGAAGAAACGGGCTCTTACACAGAGCATCGAGTGCTTTTTTGAGGTGTCATAAATTTCGTGTATTCAAAACAGCTGTAAAGAGCCAAATTCGACACGATTCGGTGATTTTACCACAAGTATGCATAAGATTACTTGATGCACCGAATTGTGGCTTTTTATGAACATTTTCCATTTAACAGCGGCATGAATAGGAACGGCTTTAACGGTTTTAGGAAAAAAACTTAATGGAATGCTTTTTTATGTCGTCGCATACCTTGCTGATGCAACATTTTACATAATATTAATTATTCATATATCGTAGCCAAATCATCCAGACATAGTCCAACTTTACTTTGCTCTCTTTCATATAATTACGCAAAAAAACTTAAACAAGTTAAATTGTAATTATAAAGAACGTTTTTTATCTGACAGTGCTCGAATTCGTTAAAACCGATAAAAGACGTTTTTTGAAAGGAGCGCAATGCAAAGATATGAAGGTGTCATATAACTGCTTGAGAAAGAATTGATCATTTGTCGTCCCATATGAACAGCGATCTAACCTTTCTCATATACGTCTACCTGATGTGAGTGGCTAGGTTTTAACCCTATCTCCTATTCAAGCCACTTTCAAATTAACCCTTTCCCACATACGACAAATCTGCAGCAGACGACTTTGAAAGAATAGTGACAAAAACCTGAAAAAATCTCCATAAAACATAGCTTTATTGTTAAATAAAGTTGAAAACGTTGTGGCCAAAGGTGGAAATGCTCATCATGAGCAATTTCACCTTTGGCCACAATGTTTTCAAAAGTCGTCTGCTGCTATTGCGTCAAACTGCGTCTGTATGTGGGAAAGTGTTAAAGGTTTTACCGCATATTCAGATGACAATTTTAAAACGTTTTCGGACTGAGAAATTTCTCACAACGTTCAAGTGCACCTTTTCCTGAGGTGTTTTTCAATTACATTTAGTAATAAAACTTCCGATTTAGCAGAGATAGGTACACTGTTAGCTTCTTATTCCAATCTATTACTTGTTTTATATCGTAAATATATATACTTTTATCTGTAATAAATCAAATCAGGGGTTGTGAGTTCGAACCCCAGATCGGCTAGCATTCTTTACGACGTTTGAAAAAAAGTCACTGTGACATGCGTCATTCGTCTTCCACCAATGGGCGAACGGTCTATGTGATAAAAGCAGACAGTTGCTTGAAAGAAGTTGTGTTGATTACTGGTGTGAGAAAGCTAGAAACAACATGAGTAGGTGATATGACTGAAAAGTTGTTGAAAACGGCATAAAGCCCAATCAATCAATCAATAAATCAAATTAAGTATTGTTTTAAGAAATCCGATTTACAATTTGCATGTGAATTTTCAAAGCAAGCGCAATTTAAGCATATACAATATCAGTTTAACAGTACTTATAACCGAGGAAAGACTTCGAAATCATTTTGATACAACAATTAACACTCCATAAAATCACAGTTGATATGTGTATTAAACTGCATCTATGAGAAAGGTCTTTTATTTTAAGCGTTCCGTGGTGAAAAGCTTAAAAAGAATATACAATTAATGTATAATGTTTATCGCATTTTCTTCGAAAGAAGAAAGGACTCATTAAGAACAATTTCATGTTTTGCCACATTGTTTTCCAACATCGCCTGATTCCTAGTCGCAATGTAAAGTCTACGTGTCGAAAGTGTTAATTTAATATAAGGTCACATTTCATCTTATGCAGAAAGATGAATATCTTGCTCCATGTGTTGTATGCTTCAGTATAGTTGGATAAAGTGTTTTCAATAAAATATCGCTTAAAGTGAACTGTCTGTCAATGGAATTCATAAATAGGACTGTTCCTCCTTCCCTCCTCCCCTTCTTTACATTTACAATAAGTGCATTTTATGTACCCTTAACCCTGTCCCAGATACAGACGCTTTCTGACGCCTCTGTAGCAAACGACTTTTGACACAATGTTATCAACTTCAATAATGAATTGTTCTTAAATGTATAGAGAGTTTCAATATCTTTTACCATAAGATTTCAAAGACATCTGCTTCAGAAATGGTGTATGTTGAAAAGTGTAAACACTGTTCCAGATACAGAGGTCATTTGGCTCCTTAGAAGCAGACGAAAGGAGAAATCATCTTTAAATTTTCACATAAAAGCTTTAAAATCCGTCTGCATCAGACGCATCGTGTGTCGCCTGAATCAGGCAAAGGGTTAAAATTTGAAAACATTTCGTCCGCGTCTTGCAATATTGGGTCTTATTACATCTGCGTACAATGGAAACTAAAGTGAGCCTGTACTGTACCCGGCTACAGTCTTATCATAGCCGTCTTTGTCCGCTCATATCAGGGGCGTAGCTTTGCAATAATCAATGTGTAGGCCGTCTCGTGAGAAAATCAACAGTGTGGACTCTGCGTAAAGTATCGACCCGGATCAGCCTAAGCATGCCACACAGGCCTACCCGGATAGACACTTTTCGCCACCTGTGGATTTTCTGTTTCAGGAATAACTACTCTATACATCTATCCCCCATAAGACGGAATGTGTCGGCCTGATCAGTCTGCGCGGACAGCGCAGGCTGATCTGGTCGATACATTACGCAGATGTCTATCGTCGCAGCTGCATGTTGGAGGCATTTTGAGAAAACATGTGTAGGCACGTGTCTACAGTGCTTAAAGGGAGCTACGCCCCTGCATATGTTACATAAACCTCAAAATATATATTCACACTAAAGCCAGGACATGAAGCTCCATTGGTTGAACGCCAATGTACCTTTAATTAACCCTTTCCCCTCAAATAGACGCTTTCTGACGCCTCTGCAGCAGACGGCTTTTTGAAAACATAGTGACAAAAGAAGAAATTGCACAAAACGTGCAATTTCTCCTTTTGACACAATTTTTTCCACTTTTAGTCATAGGTTGTCCATTCAATTATGGAGATTTTCTATCTTTTGACAAAATACGTTCAAAGTCGTCTGCTGCAGAATTGCCATATGAGGGAAAGGGTTAAGCTAAAACATAGAAAATATCTTTAATTGAATGGATAACCTATGACAAAAAGTGGAAAACATTGTGGCAAAAGGAGAAATTGCACGTTTTGTGCAATTTCTTCTTTTGTCACTATGTTTTCAAAAAGCCGTCTGCTGCAGAGGAGTCAGAAAACGTCTATATGAGGGAAAGGGTTAAATAATACACAACCGGTGATGACATAAGACCTAAATTCGCATGACGCGTCCCCTATACGAACCCAATACAAATTGGAATTCTTTACCGCCAATTCAGATCATATGCTTACACCATTCGTGAAGAAAAATGTCATTATTAAATATTAATACGTAATGACATTCGATCCGATGGCTCTTTTCACCAAAGTTGCATTATAGTATTGCTATATCCTTTATCTTCTACTTAGAGCCACACACATGTAAACATATACGTTGATACAACATAGTTAAAACGATTATAAACAAAGTCAGTATTCAGTTCAATTCGATTATGAATGCATATTTTAAGTTATTTTTATGATTAGTAAGAAATGTAATTTAATGTTTGTGCAAATTGATTTTGAAAATGCTTCTTAAGATATCAGGTGCTGCTTACCCTTTCCAAAATACAGCACATCTGCAGCAGACGACTTTGAAAACTGTGAAGAATATTCGTAACTGAAAGTTTAATTGATAAATAGAGTGAGACACAGGTAGAAATTAATCATGATGAGCAATTTCTTAATTTGCTACAATGTTTTCAAAAGTCGTCTGCTTCAGATATGAGCCGTCCCGCGAGAAAACCGACGTTATGGCCTCTGCGAAATGTATCGACCCAGATCAGCCTGCGCAGTCCGCGCAGACTGATCCGGGCCGACACATTCCGTCTCAGGGGGATAGAGGTATAGAGTAATGATTCCTGAAATAGAAAATCCGCAAGAGGCGAAAAGTGTATATCCGAGTAAGCCTGCGCTGCATGCTTAGGCTGATCCGGTTCGATACTTTACGCAGAATCCACAATGTTGGTTTTCTCGCGGGACGGCTCACACTGTCGAATTACGTCTGCATGTGGGACGAAGGGATAACGAAAGTACGTTTGTTATGGCAGAGTTGACATTCATTTTCGGAGGTGAATATTTTTATTTTGTGAAATTTTATTACAAAGTGCAGAACGTTTAATGTTGCAAGCTGACGTTGGTTTTTTTATTTACGATGCTCGGAATATGTAGATTGGTGACAATAAATCACAAACAATACTATGAAACATTACAAACACGTTGTACCCTTTCCTACATACAGACGCATGGCTACATGGAACAGACATCTTTTCAAAACATTGTGACAAACGGAGAACTTCCTGATAATGAGTGATTTCTTATTTTGCAACAATACCTTCAATTCTATTCAATATTATCATCTCATGAAAGGGTGATTTTCCATATCTTAGCCTTAATAGTCCCAAGGTCGTTTGCTGCTGTTTCGTTGTATGTCGGAAAGGGTAAGACAATTTCCCTCATGGCGACAAATCATCCAGTCGGTGCGCATCAACATACTTTAGGAGGAAAAACGTTATTGGAAAACACAAAGTGTCCAATGTTCCTGTTTTCAACGCAATCACGTGATCAAACACTTTCGTTTTTTAGTATGCCATTTTGAATGTGATTTCAGTTTAGTGCAATAGCACACCTGTCAAGTGTTAGACCCTCTCCAACATACAACAAACCTGCAGCAGACGTCTTTGAAAACATACCCTCAGCATTTCGGAAAAATCTTTTTAAATGAAGGTATACTTTTTAAATAGAGTTGAAAACATTGTGGCAAACGTAGAAATTGCTCATTATGAGCAATTTTTCCCTTTGCCACAATGTGTTCCGATCTATTTAATGATTACACATCTTTTATAGAGGTATACAATATTTTTAACCAGATGTTTTCAAATTCGCCTGCTGCAGCTATGTGGGAAAGGGTTAAGAGAAGGCTTGAAAAGATTGTTTATAAGAAACACCTGAATTCAGTTACTCACCAGATTGTTGAATGTATTTAATTGTCCCACTAGTCTTTGAATTTTGGAAACTTGTTTAAACAGTAAAGGGGGAAATCTGAAATCCGAGTTAGATCACCACCTAACAACCCTTTAACATTTGCAGACGACATTTTGTGAATCTGCAGCATACGACATTGTATAACACTTTTGCTTAAAGGTAAAATTTGCTAATTTTGAGTAATATCTTATCATTGTCAACATGTTTTCAACTCTTTGCATTGAGCATGTTCTTTCACGTTTGTTTACCAAGATGTTTCCATAGTTGTCTGCTGCAGACCTTTCGTTTGTGGGAATTTTTTAGAACTTAAAACGTTATGTTTTATGAAGATGTGTATTTCAATTAAATAATGTAAAAAGGACAAACGTCGCAAAGGAAATATCAATCTGTTAAATTGTGGTTTTTGTTTCGTTTTGTTTTGCTTTGCAAATACCATCACATATCTATTAATTGAAATCAACTCGAAATTAAATAAACAAAACAATTACTTCACCGCACCTATAACCCTTTCCCTCCTATAGACACTTTCTGACGCCTCAGCAGCAAACGACTGTTTAAATCATATTACCAAAAGAAGAAATTGCTCAAAACGAGCAATTTCTCCTTTTGTCAAAATGTTTTCAACTCTATTACTGTACTTTCATTGAAAGAGAGTTTCCAACTTTGTTCGTGTTTGTTTTCAAAGTCGTCTGCTGCAGATTGTTTGTATGTGAGCAAGGGTTAACCATTCCCACATACTAATGACCAGCCTCAGATGGCAGTAGAATGTCTCCTGTTGCCACACTGTTTTGGTTTAGACATGATTAGTTCAGTTACTCCATGTTACAAGTTAACGTAGTTATGTCGGAAAGACGGGTTAATAATAATTCACCACGTTTCTTCAAACAATATATCGAGGGCTTGGCGTGAAACGGGTGTAAACTAAAAGAGATAATTTCTAAGACATCTTTCCATTTTCTATTTATAGGTTGCTGACGCTGCTACTGGTGCTAGTCGGAGTTGGAAAGGCTGTTTATCCGGTGAGTTGTTTGTCTTGTATTATTGTATGAAGACTGAAGTCCATGATGGGATAACCCAATAAAGGGATATAATGGCGTGTTTTTGTATTACACTGTATATATTTTTAACATTGGCGAACATCACAATAATGAATAATGACGAATATTATATTGCGTTTGTGTATGGATTGATTGGGGTTAAGTGTGGCTTTTAACATTTCTTCAGTCATGTAACATCGACCAGTTACATATGAGCCATCCCGCGAGAAAACCAACATTGTGGACTCTGCGCAAAGTATCGACCCGGAGCAGCCTAAGCATGCCATGCAGGCTAACCTGGATAGCCACTTTTCGCCTCCTGTGGATTTACTGTTTCAGGAATCATTACTCTATACCTCTATCCCCCTGAGACGGAATGTGTTGATCCTGATACGTCTGCGCGGACTGCGCAGGCTGATCTGAATCGATACATTACGCACTGTTGGTTTTCTCGCGGTACGGCTCAATTATGAAGGTATTGCATGGCTTTCTCGTTTCTCTTACCTGTACTCCATACAAGTCTTTCGAAGCAATTGGCTGTTTTTCTACATAGTTTGTTAGCCCATTATCTTAAGACGAATTACCCGTTTCGCATTGACTTTCGCAAATGTCGAGGGGTCGGCCGTCATGTGAAGATGTACATGTAAACACAGCTTATTATTCAGAATCAATGAAACAATGGTTCAGATTTCTTACAGTTGAAACACAGTCAAAATAAATGAGTTAATACAAAGTTATTAAAAGCAACCGCCTACTCTAACAGTTAAAGTGTGGTAGTATATACACTCGTACTATTTCGAAGGACATGTTAAAACTTTCAGCGCCAAATTGTTTAAAGTAGACTCTTCCATGTTCAAAATCGGGCGTCATCATTTATTATGTAATAAAATGTTGGACTATTTTAATAACTAAAAGGCAAACAATGCTGATTTCAGGTGAGACAGCTCGTTACGAGCTGACTCGCCTGAATCAGTATTGTTTGCAAAATCCTCAGTATTGCCTTTGGCGCTGAAAGAGTTAAAACTTTACTTTTATAGTTTTTACCTGAATTCGCTAGGGTTTCAAAATTGCCTTTATATGGGAAAATAGACTATGCTTTATTTTTCTAATAATTTGATACGTGACCGTGTTTTACAAAAATGATTTAGTGCGATTTCATGTGGTATTTTTTCTTGTTATTGGTCCATAGGACACATATATATGGTCACCACTTTTAACGGTATTGTAGAGTAGGTATTAAGGTGTTTTTGAGGGCATTTTGAAAGCAGACAGTAAAAGTACTTCTCACGAATACCAAATATTTGCAGCAGATGAATTTGTAATAATTTAGGCGAAACAATCGAAAATCTCTTTCGGGAAAAGAACAATTAAGGATTAAAAATGAAAATGTAATGCCAAAATGAGAAATTGCTTATTATTAGCGATTTCCTCTTTTTGTCACAATGTTTTCAAACCTCGCCTGCTGCATAGGCGTCATAAATCGTGGGTATGGGGGAAAGGGATAAATTAAAACATCTTCGTTTAACCCTTTCCCTCATACGGCAATTTTGCAGCTTTTTGAACGTATTTTGTCAAAACATAGAAAATCTCCATAATTGAATGGATAAGCTTTGACGAAAAGTGGAAAACATTGTGGAAAAAGGAGAAATTTCTTCTTTTGTCACTATGTTTTCAAAAAGCCTTCTGCTGCAGAGGCGTCCGAAAGCGTCTATATGAGGGAAAGGGTTAAGATCTTCTCCAAAGTATCAATTATAACACTCACGTGAGTTGAGTTATTTTTTTTGTCAACATAATCAGTCAACATTTATCTAATTACAACACATTTATATAAAAGAAAGACATTGAGTTGTCAAATTGAATCTTCAGTGCTGACACGACATTTAGATCTATTGCTTCTCATATAATGAAGTCTGGATCTGTGACACGTGTAACGTGCAAAACAAGCATTTAAAGACGGATTATATACATAAAGGATATACGCCTTTCAGAAACACGTGTTCTTAATTAAAAGGCAAAACAAAAAATATGGGAATGGAATTTGAATAACTATTTTCTAACTGTCATAGTGTACGTATTTCATTCGCCACGTTATGTCGTGAGATGTGAGCCATAAAATTATGGATTTATTAAGTCATGTGCGACAAACACCTTTCATCGCGTACCGACTTTTTTTTGTATTAAAGGGGGAAATGAATATACAACGTCTGGCAATTTGAAGTCTAGATTTATCTTCGGACAATGAAGACTCGGATGAGACTGTGTAATACACACAGTCTGATTAGAACCTTTATCTTCCGCCCACACTTATACGAGTCATAGATATAACCTCTGTCAGAAAGCTAGAATTGTATATCCTATGGTTTTGAAAACATCGTGACAAAAGAAGAAATTGCTCAAAACGATCAATTTCTCCTTTTGTCACCATGTGTTCAATTATATTGAATTATTGTACTTTCAATGGAGTTTCCAAACAATGTTTAAAGTCGTCTTCTGCAGATTTGTTGTATGTGAGACAGGGTTATACGGGCCCTGATGCAACTTTTGACAAACGTGTATAATCACAACGAACATATGGTCCATGCAGTTTGAATAGATGAAATATAGAAGTTCAGACGCCTGTGCAGCGGACCAATTTTGAAAACATTGCGACAAAAGAATGTATTGCTTATAATGAGCAATCTTTCCTTTTGTCAAAATGTTTATAACTTTAAATAATCATTTTCAAATTGTTGTCTAAATGTTTCCAAGGTCGTCCGCTGCAGATTTGTTTTGTATGTAGAAAAGGGTAAATGTGTTTATATTATTATAAATATTTAACATTTTATAAATATTCACGGTGATTTGACATATTTCCTTCCCATAAATATAGATACATACTATTAATACGCTCACATTTACGTTAGCATGTAAGTACAATAATAATGTACGGTTTACCTTGCATCGTGTTTAATGTTCACCTGCTGATGTAATTTGTAAAATCTGGAAAATTTTACTGAAAATATTGAAACAGTGTCGAAAACATTGTTGGAAATCATGAATGAAATAGCTCAAGCAGAGCGTGACAAGCAAATGCTCTTTAACCATTACCCACATACAACGAATAGTCAGCTAACCACATTTTTAACATCCATGCAAATATATTGAATGTCTTTAAAAATGAATTGAAAACTATTGAATAAAGTTGAGTTATTTCCTTCATTTGCACAATTGAATTGAACTACACACGAACTAATAGGAATTGAAAATAAATAGAGAAATGAAGTTGCTATTTTTAAAATATTTTAGGAAAACATTGAATATCAATAAAATAAGTTCAATTTTATGTGTAGCGAAGGGATAGAAAACAATGTAGTTAAAGTAAAAATCACTTGTTTTAAGCAAGTTTTACATTCTCCACAATTTGTTAATGAATAAGTCGTCCAATAAAGTGCGTCATATATCTTTTCTTCGTAAAGTAAAGTGTCGAAGATTGCAATCGTTCGCAATCGAATGAAAGCGTGAAAAATCCAAAGTAAAAAAAAATCGAGTGATCGCAATTCATGATAATTATGATCATTCTCCATGAGATTTCAATTTTTTTTTTGAGTTGTTTTCTTTTCAGGGTGTTTTCAATTGGTGTGTGTTTACTTTCGCTTACCTACAACGTTAATGATATTTCTCCTTAACCCTTTCCCTCATATAGACGCTTTCTGACGCCTCTGCAGCAGACGGCTTTTTGAAAACATAGTAACAAAAAAAGAAATTGCTCAAAACGTGCAATTTCTCCTTTTGTCACAATGTTTTCCACTTTTAGTCATAGGTTATCCATTCAATGATAGAGATTTTCCATTATTTGACAAAATACGTTCAAAGTCGTCTGCTGCAGAATTGTCGTATGAGGGAAAGGGTTAAACATAGTGGCAACAGGCGAAATGTTTTAGATTTTCCATATGAATACTATATATTTTCGAGTGTCGTCTGCTGCAGAATTCTTTCACTGTATGTTTGTAAGGATACATACATACGTTAATGATATTTCTCCTTTAACATGTAGACGTATTTCGTTCCTTCTAAAAAGTAGACGACTTTTAAACATAGTGGAAACAGGCAAAATATTGCTCAACACTAGCGATTTCCCCTTTTGCCGCAATGTTTTAAACACTATTAAAAATCCATCCTTTCATTTTTGGAGATTTACCATATGATTTCGAGTGTCGTCTGCTGCATATTTTTTTCCTGTATGTTTGGAAGGATACATACATGAATGATACAGTTCGTTTTCAATCAGTATAACTCGGCAGTATTGACCTCACAACCTCTGACTTTACTCAAATACACAAATGACTCTCGATATCTCGACATCGAGCGAGACACTTAAATTACTTCGAGTTATCGAGGTATACGAGGGAATCCCTCGAGTAAGGTTATATTCATTGAATGGTTTTTTTCAGCTTCGTAAAAAATATATGCTGGCTTTTCTAATATGAAAAGAAATCCATTGATAACAATCATGTCAAGGAAACAGCATAAGAGCAGTTCTGATTGATCGTCGGAGCAATCAGAACTGATGCTTCGCTTCAAAATAAAGATACGGTCCGGTATTTGTTCGAGTCAAACGATATATTCGAACTGCTACGTGTTCGAGTTTATCGCGAGTCCACTGTCGGTGTGCATTCAGACCCACACCCGCTAGATGCGGCTCCCATATGTATGAATGGTGAATAGATATAAAACCACAAAAAAGTAATCACATTATAGGACCTGTGTTGCCCTTGATAGTGTTGATCGTTATTATGATAAATCGCGCATTCTTTATTAATTGCTCTTCTGAATACGTCCACGATTTACTTCACCAAATTGGAGCCTCGACAGGCGAAAATCGACCTTCAGACATTTTGAAAGTAATGAACGATGACGAGAAAATTGTATAGATACACAAATGGCTTTAAACCCCCCTCCCCACACCCACCCCACCCCCATCCTTTCCCACCTACAGCCAATATGCAGCAGATGACATTGAAAATATACCCGAAAAAAATTGGAAACTCTCTTTAAATGAAAGTACAATAATTGAATAGAGTTGAAAATGGTGACAACAGGAGATATTGCTCGTTTTGAGCAATTTCCTTTTTGTTGCCATGTTTTCAAATGCCGTCTGCTGCAGAGACGTCAGAACGCGTCTATATGAGGGAAAGGGTTAAATGTTTCCGTAGAAAACATCGTAAAGCGAACATTCTTTTCCCTTTCAAAAAATGTTTTAGTATGTCTAGTGTCCCAAAATAACGCACCTGTATTCTTTGATATAAAAGTGTCATAAGCGACATATCAGGAAATACTTTAGGGTCATTTATTAGCTGACTCGACTGAAATTACCTTGATTCAATTAAATGGTGTATGGTTTCTTCAATATCGAACAAAAGTCAACGTTTCTTTAAGATTTCTAATTGTAGATAGATCGAATTTCATAATAAATATTTGTCACTTATGGTCTAATGTAGTTAAACATTCCAACAAATTCTAAGTAATAAATATCACACCACGCTAAAGAACCCTGCAATATTAAAGAGTATTTTTTAAATTTATTTTCATTTGAAATTAAATAACTGTAGCCCATTTACGGCGTTGTCATTAACTATTAAAAGTGAATTTTGATGTCTTTCATATTTAATTTACTATTTGTTTTTAAATAATGACTAAGAACTATGTGTCGCTATTCTTTAATGTACCCATGCATGTTATAAGAGAGAGATGAGCTCGTCCATGGTGATAGGTACATGTTGGTTTGTGTTAACAATGTAGATCCAGACCAGCCTTTGTAGTAGCACAGTCTGATCAAGATCTGAAAAAGCTAACGTACTGCTTTTATAATCTTGTAAAAAGAGTATGTATGTCAACTTGTCTGGATTCTGATGATTGACAGGGTGGTTATATTACTACGAAAAGTCCACGTATACCTTCTCCTAGAGAATGGCTGATACGCTCGGGTGTACACAAGTTTATTTCCTTCTATATAGGCATCTTCCGACCGTGGTGTAGCGGTAGAACGTCCGCCTTTTGTGCTGGAGGGCGTGGATTCGATCCCCGGCCGGGTCATACCATATCGAGGGCTTAGCGTGAATCAGTTGCAACTAAAATTGGTATTTTTTTTACCAAGGTTAATCACCTCGCCATAAAGTCTTTATAAGCGTTAAATCATGTTCCTTGGTAAACAATGGAAATTTAGGTGCCATTGCTCGTTCTGAGCAATGGCATCTAAATTTGCATTGTTTACGAAAGGGGTCAAATTTGCCCCTAAACCAGGGTTTTTCAAAATAGGTTTTTAGTTACAACCGTTTCACGCCAAGCACTCAAAATACTAGTAATTGCTGCACCCCTTGGCGCTCTGGGTGACTGGCTGTTATCGGGATAAGTGGACCAGTAATACTGGTAACTTACCCAGGAAATGCCGTGATATAACTGAAAATATTAAATGTGGCGTAAAACACCAAACAGTTTACCCGACGGTTTGCTTTTTCCGTGGCGTAGCTCGTGGGTTGGCTTTGTTCCTAACTGTTAACCACTATCGTATTATTTAGACGTTTTCGGTGAAATTTAGGAACTCATTAACCCTGGAAATAGAAGGTTTTACAATAAAAATACGAATCCAGGAATAGTTTAGTACTTTACCATCTTCTAACGATTACAAGAGATTGAAATATCAATGTCTCTATAATTGCGCGTAAAGAAGACTTCTTAAAGACTTAATTCGGAAATGATTGCAACATTGGTCATTAATTATATACACTTTTCAACCTGTTTACACGTCTGAATTGATGAAAGTTTACATATTAAAATTAATAAGATCGATTTCTTCTCGTTAGACCATTTAAAAGTAAACGAAAAATATAACAAAAGGTATTAATTAGCGTTTGTGGTTTTGCAGGTTTTACCGAAGTGAATCCTTTATATGTGTAAATGAGAAAACAGGGAACCTTTACACCGGGACTAAAACGTACCCTCTGACTTTATTTTCTTCTTGGGCCTCGATACAAGAAAAGGTTATTTTCATCATCGACGTAACATCGGAGAATAAGGATGCATGCTCAGCGACTAAACTGTATAACTCTTTCCAAAATACCAAAACACTTCTGCAGCAGACGAATTTGACAACACTTTGTAAAAATAAAGAACATCTTTCTATATTTATAAATGAAAGTATGATTATTAAGTAGATTTGACTGTAGTGAGGCAAAAAGAGACTTTCCTCGTCATGAGTTATTCCTTCTTATGTTACGATGTTTTCCAATGTCTGTTGCAGCAGAATTTCAAAACGCGTCTATATGTGGGATAGCGTTAGCTGTTTGCTCTACGATAATGTAAAAGAGCACATCTTTATTAATGCATAATTGTATTAATTCTTTCCCACAAACATACGACTTATGACACGCCTGCAGCAGGCGACTTTAGATTTTTGGGGGGCAAAAGTAGAAATTGCTCAAAATGTTGTTTTTTTAACTCTTTTTCAATAATAACACTTTCCTTTAAATATTAATGTTTTCATATTTTCTCCTTGATATTTACAACGACCTCTGCCATCGTATGTGCTGTATGTGGGAAAGGTTTAATTTCTTGACTACATTAATGCCAGCGCACATGATTGCCAGAGAGGTCACTGCTGTGCATCCGTATTTATTCTAACTAAAAGGGTCGTTGTGTATGCCACGTTTCACTTCAAAGCATTTGTATGTAATAACAAAGCGGTACTTAACGTCGCCGCCAGGCCGTAAACCTGTCCAGATGGCGCGAATAGTTCAGGCATTTTTAGAAAATACAATATAAGATATTAGATATGCAAGCTACTTATGTTTTAATGCTTGTTCCGGATAGGTTTATGGCGTTTTTCAATTCTATTATACATTGTCAAACTTTTATCCTAACTGCCAATCTATAATTTAACCCTTATCCTGTTTTTATTCTTTCCCTCATACAACAATTCTGCAGCAGACTACTTTGAACATATTTTGTCAAAAAAAATGAAAAATCTCTATAATTGAATGGATAACATATGACTAAAAATGGAAAACATTGTGGCAAAAGAAGAAATTGCTCGTTTTAAGCAATTTCTTCTTTTGTCACTATGTTTTCAAAACGTCGTCTGCTGCAGAGGCGTCAGAAAGCGTCTACATGAGGGAAAGGGTTTAAAATGACTTTTTTATGCCAACATTCGCTTGTTCCTGTTATGCATGACGTCATCGGAATAATGAAGACTAAGCTAAGAATATGTTAATGTAATCGAATGTATTCGCCATTTAACCCTTTCCCAAATACAACAAATCTGCAGCAGACGACTTTGAAAATGAATTGACAAACGCCGTGAAAACCCCCATAAATAATTGTTATATTTATGGAGTTGAAAACATTATAGAAATTGTTCATCCTGAAGAATTTCTCCTTTTGTCACAATATTTTCAAAAGTTGTCTGCTGTAGAGGCGTCAGAAAGAGTCTGTATGAGGTAAAAGGTTAAGTAATAATGCCTGACAACGACTAAGAATTATAATTATACATGAACATCATCTATTTCTCCACTTTTAACAAGTATTGTTCGGTGTTTTTAACTCAGACGACTGCAGGTAACTTGTTAAATATGTATACATAAAGACATCGATAAACCTAGAATCGTGCTCCCTGTGCCGTATGGGAGAAGGAATTATTATGTTTTTTCTACGATATGAATGCTATATATTCATAGATATGCAAGCAGACTTATTTATTATTTTGCATATTGACAGAAACGGTATCAAACCACTTTAACTCTTTTAGGGCCAAAGGCAATAATTAGATTTTTGCAAACAATACTGATTCAGGTGAGTCAGCTCGTTAGAGCTGTCTCACCTGAAATCAGCATTGTTTGCCTTTTAGTTATTATCAAAATAGTCCAAAGCTGTTATTACATTAGAAATGGAGACACCCGATTCTGAACATGGAAGAATCTACTTTAAACAATTCGGCGCTGAAAGAGTTAAACCATCTGGGAAAATAGAGACTATAGACACGGACTTTGAAATTAGGAGAAAACATTACGAGATCAATGAAAATAGAGACTATAGACAACGGACGTGGTCTTTGAAAGTAGGGGAAGACATTACGAGAACAATGAAAAGTTCCTCATCATGAGCAATTTCTCTTTATTTCACCACAATGTTATTAAATCTCGACTTCTGAAAATGTATCAATCGTTGATTGGCGTAGTGATTGTTTAATAATATTCGTACCGTGAATATATATCCCCACGATCGGCCTTTCAGACATTAGTGTTTTATGATCTTTTGAAAAATCCTGTCAAATAAAACAACCATCACTGTCTACTTGCCGTGTCATTCACAACACTCGATCCGTTAACCCTTTCCCTCATACGACAATTCTGCAGCAGACGACTTTGAACATATTTTGCCCAAAAATAGAAAATCTCTATAACTAAATGGATAACCTAAAAGTGGAAAACATTGTGGCAAAAGAAGAAATTGCTCGTTCTTCTTTTGTCACTATGTTTTCAAAAAGCCGTCTGCCGCGTAGGCGTCAGAAAGCGTCTGTATGAGGAAAAGGGTTAACACAATACCTGGTGCACTATCTTAGAGTCGTATTCTGTGAATAACACCTGTTTAAATTAATAGTAACTTCTGAGAAATCTTCAGTTTTATTTTGATATAGACATTAAAACATAAAGGAAAAAACGGAGGAATTACTCATTTTCAGCCATATCTCCTCATTCCAAAATGAAAATCTTGACGTATGTTTCCTTATTGGCTGGTTGAGGGTCTTTGACAAATTATAAATTGAAAAATGTAACCTTTTCCCACATACATCAAAGGGAAAGTCTCTATATACTAAACAAGGTGGAATCATTACGGTTCATTGAGAAATTTATCATGTCGTCTGCTGCAGAGGCGTCATAAAGCATCTACAGATTTAAAAGGGGTTGCACAATAATTAAAGACATGTTGATCAACCTGGAGCGGTTAACATTCAGAGCTTATTCGGCATTTACTTACAATATGTTCAAAGTCGTCTGTTCAAGAAGCGTCACATCGTCTATGATATCACGAGATCAATTAATTTCAATTTATAGGGTTCAAACACAGAATCCTGAATTGAATATTTCCTTAATTTGGATACATTGTTGTAGTTCATTTTATAAGGTGTTTTTAGTTTTTTCAAAAATCATCATTCGACCTTTTG
The DNA here is from genome assembly GCA_031761405.1 of Serripes groenlandicus. NCBI lineage: Eukaryota > Metazoa > Mollusca > Bivalvia > Cardiida > Cardiidae > Serripes > Serripes groenlandicus. Next base: position 66,707,576 of record JASEVX010000009.1, on the reverse strand, counting down.
AATGACCAGTAAGTCTCTTGACAATTTAGCGTTGAAACATGTACGCTTACACTTGGCTCCTTTCCCACATACGACAAACCTACAGCAGTCGGATTTTAAAAATTCTGGACTTAAATATCTATCAATGATAGTAATATTATTAAATAGAGTTGCAAACATTGTTGCAAAAAGGAGAAATGTATCATCTAGGGCGGTTTCTTCTTTTGCAACGATGTTCTTTTAAAAATTGGCATCTGCTGAAGAAACGTCAAAGTGTTTCTTCAAATGAGCATATTTTTTTTAAATACATACGACGTTTCGTCCTTTCAGGAGAAGACGAATCGAAACAGTGTAGAAAAAAAGAAAGATGTCTCATGATTAATAATGTCGCATTATCCAAGGATAATTCTTCCATGTGTGATTTTTTTTTCTTGCAAATTTTCCAAAATGTTTGTTTTATTCTCGGATATTATTTCCCCATCGTCAGACTCTCAAACTATATCCCATTATGTAATCAGCCATTTTGTGAGTGACATAATACCCATTTTGTGGAGGGATTCCCCATAGCGTGTAACATCAAAGCGATACGGGTATGTCTAACCTGTAAAAAGCGATAAGCCGTATGACAGGTATATTAAGACAGAAAATTAATATGTATATTTTTTAACAGACATGTCATCGCTTTGATAGCAGATCCGATATGTGCCAAGTTACGATAAAATAAATGCTCAACTGTCGAGGTTTTTCGACCCGTTATGATCCTGACCAGTCTGCGCTTTCGTGCAATCATATCTGAGTTTCCACATTTCGTCTACTATTTGTATCTGAAACCGTGGACGCCTTTGGATGCCAGTTAAGACAATAAACTGTCGGCTATAGTCTTATATAAGTCCATCGTGTTTGTCATCATTTCGGAAATCACGATTTTCTTGTGCCGAAGCTTGCACGATTCTTATCCCTGTAATGTTATATGCTGTTTTAGATTCTACCAGAATGAATCCTTAGTGGGTTTTTTTCTAAAGCCTAGTTTTGTTTTTTAAATAAATACTAAGACCAAGTCGGGTGTCGTTTTTATGTGAACAAATGGTTAAACAATGTGTATAGACGCTGATCAGAACGCTAATTTTATTTCGACAAGTGAGCGGGATCATAAGTAGGTCGAATAATGTTTTATAATAATTTACTCGACATAAACATTTATTAATCCTTTCCCACAAATCCACTTTTTGACGTTTCTGCAACAGAAGTCTTTTAAAAACATTGGCAATTTCTCCTTTTAACACAGAGTGTCCTCGTTATAACTTGTTGTCAATAATTAAACAATATTTTGTATAGATATTTTACATGGTTTTCCCTCGATGCTTTCGAAGTCGTCTGTAGCAGATGAGTTGTATGTGATATGGGGTAACGGGTGAAATAGTTTCCTAAGTTACTTTTTAAGCCCCCCTAATGTGAGTTTTATTTAGGTCACTTTTCGCCATTCACGTCCCTGAAGACATACCTTTATCTCAGCTACGGACGCTTTTTATCAATTCTGAAACATAATAGTAAAATAGTTTGAGTAAAATAGCAATTCATCCGGTTCTTGCAGAGCTTTCTCCCTTGCTAAAAGTCAAGACTTTCACTTTTCGAGAATAGTTTTTCTTCAAATGTCTTCAGAGAAGATTTTTTTTTTTTAAATATCATATTATGTAAACGATAAAGAGAATACGAGAGTGCCTTAAACTGTGTTGGAGTCACATTTCAAGTCTGTTTAGACATTTTTCTAGTCGTAAACATGTAGCAATGGTATGTCTTAACCCTTTCCCTCATACGATAATTCTGCAGCAGACGACTTTGAACATATTTTGTCAAAACTTAGAAAATCTCCATAATTGATTGGATAACCTATGACTAAAAGTGGAAAACATTGTGAGCAAAAGGAGAAATTGCACGTTTTGTGCAATTTCTTCTTTTGTCACTATGTTTTCAAAACGTCATCTGCTGCAGAGGCGTCAGAAAGCGTCTATATGAGGGAAAGGGTTAATCCGCTGTTTCAAGTTACTGTTGCTGGGTTCTATATTATATAAGTATGTGTCTTCAATTGTCTTTAGTATCAACCTCAAGACCAACAGTTCATTGGTTGGAGCCCTGACCCGAGAATTACTGACATGAACATGCTTATATTTCAATTCACGCGTTTCATATTCCCGGGTTCGATCCCCAGTCGCGGCACGACGGTCATGGTGGAGTGTCCTTGGGCAAAGCGCAATTCCTAGCGTAGTACTGGTTCGTTTACCCGAGAATCATGAATAAGTGAACTGTTGCCGTGATATAACTGATATAATGTTTAAAAAACGGCGTAAAAACCCCAATAAAAACAAAAATCTCACACAATAAGTCCTGTACTCATTGCAAAGAATCACGAATGTTACGTGTTATTTCCTAATGAGTTCCGGGTCACACGAAACTCCGATACAGGTAAAGGTGATTAAACGCTAAACTTTTAATGTCTTATGTTAACCCTTTCCCACATACAATAATTCCGTAGCAGATGACTTTCAATAATTCTAGAAACAATATGGAAAATTCTCTATATTACATGACCGTATACTTATTGAAAAGGGTTTGAAAACATTGTGGGAAAACGGAGAAATTGCTCAATATGAACATGTTCTCCTTTTTGCCTCAATGTTTTCAAAAGTTGTCTATTGCGGAGTAGTCGGAAAAGGTTTCTGTATGTGGGAAAGGGTTAAAGTATTTTGCTGTTAATGTAACGTTCAGATAAGACGATACCTATTCTAAACCGCATCAAAGAGTGAACACAATGTTTTAACCCTTTACCTCATATAGACGCTTTCTGACGCCTCTGCAGCAGACGGCTTTTTGAAGAAAAAAACCATAGTAACAAAAGAAGAAATTGCACTAAACGTGCAATTTCTCCTTTTGTCACAATGTTTTCCACTTTTAGTCATAGGTTATCCATTCAATTAAAGAGATTTTCCATTATTTGACAAAATATGTTCAAAGTCGTCTGCTGCAGAATTGTCGTATGACGGAAAGGGTTAATGCTGGATCGGAAAACACTGCAGTTACATTCATTAATTGATCTGCCACTAAGCGCAATGAAATTCCAAATATTTGGATAATTGTTTTTAATAGAAAGTTATTTTTGTTCTTACTCTCGTCAATCCTAATTTAACACTTTCCCTCATACGACAATTCTGCAGCAGACGACTTTGAACATAAAGCATCTATATGAGGGAAAGGGTTAAACGCTTCTTGATGTCTTTTGAAAATATCGCGAATTGACGAACCCTTTGTTCGAACGTACAGTGTCTTGTTTCCACAATGATTTTCAAATTAGTATCATATTTGATCTCAAATGATTTTCTAAGTATTACATTTTTTTTTTACACAGATATTTACAATGCGGTAATTGTTAAATCCAACGATATTTCAAACTAAAGTCGAGTGGTTTGCCTTGTATACTATATATTATCTAGTTGAAATAATTCTGAGGGAAAACAGAAAGTACTTAGTTACATTTGCTTCTCCTTTCTCCACACTCTTTTCCAAAAGTCGCATTATTTCAAGTCACGAAAATGTCGTCTGTATGAAGGTAAAGGTCTAAATCTAAAAATAAAGTCTTAAATCTTCAAAAGAGACACTCGATGTCCTTCATCAGATCGACAAATCAACTCGGAATATGGCAATTTACACGAGCTGTCTCTTTACAACGAGCGGGGACTCTAACGTCCACGAGCTCCAGATTTATTGCAACTGACCGCGCACGCGTAGAACGTTAGTGGGGCTACACTACATCGTTTTACAATAACCGTCGGGTAACTAGAATACGGACAGACACGTGTACAGAAGGTGAAGGCTTTGACGAGTCTGTGCATATGCGTCAAAGTCTTCACCTTCTGTATTATTATGGAGGACATGTTTTTAGTTAGACGCGGTCCACGACGACCTACTCCAGATGAAAGGTTTGTGGTGAGTTCGGAGTCTTCAAACCAATATTAGATTTCGTTTTCTAACTTCATTAAAATGCAAATATGGTTAAAATAAGGCCAGATCTTACTAACGCGGGGTTAGACTACAACATTCTTTTGGCTTTATTTACCCTCTGCACTTCTATAACAAATGTTTACACCAATTTCTGTGTTCTCATTGCGCATGTGTCTAAATTAGAATGTACGCCTTTGTAACATTTAAAGGGACTGAACATCATAATGTTCCAAAGATCGTTATATTTTATACTTATTCTAATTAATCCACAATACGTCGATATATATGTAACGGAATGTTGTAGAAGGTCGTACAAGTGTTGTTTTGCATTATTTCATAGGAAATAAGCAGGTAAAAAAACGTCCGCTCCGTGTTTTCCCGTTTAAAAATACGGTGGAATTTCCTCTTGCTCATTTGAATTTGTGGATTCAATTCGGCATTCTCTAACACTATCGACTCATTACATCATGACAACTCTGCGAAGCAGATTGTCAATTCGGTTTTAGTGATCACATGATAAATATACAGCGATATTTTTAGATTTACTGGGTTACTAACCCAGTAGATTTTAAAATGCAAAATAACGAAAAAATCTCCGCAATATTAATAGTGTGCATATATTGTAGTACATCAGTCAGCAAATCTCAATGCCTTACATGCAAAAACATCAAGGTAATAGCAATTTTTAACAATTTTCTTTTTTTTTTCGCTTTTTTCTCATATGGGATTCAGTCCCTTTAAAGTTGATCTCCACAGAACCTTCAACATTTTACAAAGCAGTGGGCATGTTGATTGTTTAAAAGATCTAGTATAATTCACGTGGTGTGTTCGCCAGTTTTAGGTCGAGACCAGCCGATAGCCCATTCTATAACAACGACGGATATCAATCCCGGGGTCATTAGTTCGAACTCCGGTTCGGTCATTCGTCATTCCCGATGATTGACAAAGGTCTTCGCGAGAAAGACTCATTCGTCTTTCATCAATGGGCTGAAAAGTATATATGAGCCGTCCCGCGAGAAAACGAACATTGTGAACTGTGCGTAATGTATCGACTCGGATCAGCTAAATCCGGGCAGACACTTTTCGCCTCCTGTGGATTTTCTGCTTTTAGGAATCATAACTCTATATATACATCTATCTCCCTAAGACGGAATGTGTCGGCCCGGATTAGCATGCGCGTACTGCACAGGCTGATCTTGGTCGATACATTACGCAGTGTCCATAATAGAGGTATAGAGGTATTACTCCTGAAACAGAAAATCCACAGTAGGCGAAAATAGTATATCCAGGTTAGCCTGCGCGGCATTTATAGGCTGATCCTGGTCGATACTTTAAGTAGAGTCCACACTGTTGGTTTTCTCGCGGGACGGCTCAATTATCGTTACGCCGAACGTGTATTATCATCAATCTAAATGTCGGATTCAGTTAACGTAACGTGTCAACTTCTGAAAACGGTTTACTTGAAACTTCCTAGCCTTTGAGAACAGTGTAGATCCAAATCAGCATATGCAGCCTAACGGTCTTATGAAGATATGCACCGTTCACTTCTTACTTACATAAGCTTGTTAGAACCTTCTGTCAACGTGTGTAAAATTCTGCCGAGACAGAACACATGTACAGGCTGATCTGAACCTACACTGCTCAGAAATGCCAATATCCCATGCACTAGCTCGAGGTTTTTTCCCATCACTTTTCAAACCATCGAATGTTTTTTTCTAGTGGCGTGGTCTAAATACTTTTGGAAACTAGAGATGGGCTGACACGATCATGGGGATACGGTCAGATGATCCGACAGAAACAATACAGTTAGAGATAGCGTTATCGCTGCATACGCATGGGGTAGAAGTATTAAAGTATGGGAAGAAATGAGCACCCCCTCCCTTTCTCCTGGCCCTTAACCGGTCACATCTTTGCTATTTTTAGACTCGTAATTATGATGTCATTATGTTGTTATTATTACATAAAATACTCAGTTATCTTAAAAAGTTTTTATAGCATTGTTTGCATAGTGCGAAGTCATTTATTTTGCTCTACGCTTCTCTATAACTGAAACGAAACTTACACCTTTTATTGAAAGCAATGTGGGAAAAGGACAACATGTACGTTTTTAACAAAGGTTGAATGTATCATACATAATTTAAATTATGTTTATCATCCATGATATTGGGCAAGTTTTATAGACGACATGAACGCGAAGCCAATTGCGTGACCAAGGACACGGCTGAACATAAAGGGAATGTGAATCTTGGTAAATTTCGTTATTGTGAAGCTGCTCAAATTCTATTGATTCATCTAACGCAACTATCTTTTTATCGGAATTGCTAGAAACACCAAACATCAAAATGTATTTCCAAAATGTGTGACATTTAGTCAAACGTCATCAGTGGTACATGTAAGGAATGCTCTCAGTTTCGTGTTTGCGTAGGCAATGGCAAACAAAACACGGCCAATGAAATAAACAAAGGTGACAGATAACCCCCCGGACCGGTGATATTTCACGAATTGTATGACCGTTCTGCATCGTGCTAATCAAATACGTGCCAGAATCCACGTATGTATATATATATATCAGAGGTCCAGATAAGGAGGGGGTATATTCAGCTCTTTTTCCCACAATTTCTCTCTTATTATTAAGGCAAATCCTATGTTGTGGATACTCAAAAGAATTGTCTCAGTGAAACGATTCTTTTGAGTACTCACAACATAGGGTTAGAGGGTCGAATAAGGATTTTAGAAACGTGCAAAACGCCCCTTATCTATAGCTCTGTATAATATGTATACTAGTTTTTCGTTACACTGCGGTATGTGTCGCATCTAGTACTATGGCATTGGACAAGAGATCTCACATCCACTTCAGAAACCGCTTAGCATTCCTTTTTTAGTGGTATCATTTCGAGGGATTGGCGTGAAACGGTTGTAACTAAAAAGCTATTTTGAAAACCCTGGTTTAGGGGCAATTTTGACCCCTTTGTAAACAATGCTAATTTAGGTGCCATTGCTCAAAACGAGCAATGGCACCTAAATTTCCATTGTTTACCAAGAAAAATGATTTAACGCTTTTAAAGACTTCATGGCGGGGTGATAAACCTTGGTAACAAAATACCAATTTTATTTATAACCGTTTCACGCCAAGCCCTCGATTTGTATCATGTTTTAAGGAGTTCCATATTTGACGCAATTGCAGCAAACACCAATTAAAGAAGATTTTGATCAACTCGTGAAGTACCTTCAATGTCATTGACATTTATACTTGCCTGATGGTGGAGTTTTGATTCAAATACGGATGGTTAACATTGTGATGGAAACAACCTGTCGGGTAATTGCTAAAAACGGAGACAAATGTTAAGTTGTTAAAAATACATTTTTTATCAAATAACGTTCGTGTTTTAAGCCATAAATACAGGTTTTAAAACTACACTGCATCGAGTTTATTAACTATGAAATTCAAAATACTTGGTATAAAACTCGTAGTCAGTCGTCTGCTAAATTTCGTGTCGTCTGATATACGGCGTTTATTTCTCTCTGAAATTCGAAACCACAGCCATATTTTTGGGTTTTGAGATACGAAACTAACGCGGTACCTGGAGCTGTTTCTAGCTTTGATTAATTGTACTATATATTTTATAAATTACGGTATACTGTTGCCTTACTAATCACTGTATCGACTTACAGAGTTATCAACCCTGAGTCTTACGAAAAGGTGCCCTGATGCTGAACAATGTGTGGAGGGAACTTTTAAAGCTTTTTTGAGACGAGGAGAAATCGCTCATGATGTGCTTTTCCAATGTTATCATTATTTGTTTCAACCAGTTTAAAACCTTCTAAAGCTATTTCTTAAAAGGATTATTCGCTCGAAAATGAACTTTTCTCCATAAAAATAAATATGTTCAGAACTTCTACGCTGATTTAAACAAAGCTTTATTTTATCAGTTTTCATTTTACTTTCGTTAGCGAGTCCACTTTACATTCACTAGGTTACACCTAACATTCACTTTTCTATGTGTAACAATTACCGTCTGGCTTGTCGACGACCCATTTTACCGTGACGTAGTGTCGGAGTATTACATACATCATGATGAAAAAGTCAGCTAGATCTCCGATGACTGGACAAAATGGCCGATGATTTCAGTATTACAGCAGTCACCCTGTTGTAAACATACAGTGTTCTCGTGATTTCTCGTGATTTCTCGTGATTTCTCAAACATTCGATAACTCGACTTTTTCGATTAACTCGAACGACTTCCAGGGACGGATCGGTCTTTGAAAAACAGAAGCATCAGTTCTGGTCACTCATACAAGCTATCTGAACTGATGACGTGCTGTTTTCGTGACTCGTTCGCTTTGCTCTCTTTAGAAATCCAACGCGGTCGAGTGGTTAGTGTCGGGCTTTTGAAACCGGTCGTCCCGGGTTCGATCCAAAGTCGCTGCACGACGGTCATGGTGGTTTACCTATGGGCAAGGCACATTTCCTAGCCTAGGGATCAAACCGTGATATAACTGAAATAATGTTGAAAACGGCGTAAAGACCCCCAAATAAAACAAATAAAAATAAGACTATTTTGATAATGAACCGATTCGAATGGTTCAATGTCGAAGATGATAGGTCATAAATGATTTAAGTATAAGTACAGAGATCACCTTAACACGTCAATAACTCGAGTTAATTGTTTGGTCCCTTTCGACTTCGAGATATCGGGAGTCCATGGTCGTATCAATTCAACGAAAATGCAGTTAAGTGTATTGGCCAAACGGCACTTGAACATGATAACATGATACACTTGCGGTTTTAAAAAATATATATCAAAACACGAAAAGTCAGGTTGTTGACCAAACGGAATGTGTGAGAAAATGAAGATGGTATGTTGCTGCATCTACGAATAGTAATGGTTCATACCAGCCTGTGCATCCGACTAGTCTCACCAGAATCTTCACTGACCTGACCGCCTATATTTAGAATAGCAAGATATGCCATCTCTGATCAAACATTAGAATTGAAGTCGTATTGGTTCCCGCGTCTCATATCGCTTCTTGTGGTGTGACTGGCCCCCATTTCTTCTAGCCGGGATCCAATGTATTGTTATCGGTTTTACGAGTGTCAGAGACATGTCTGTGTGTATTTTGGCAAATTGCTTAATGAACCACCCAGTTTCCTGTAATCGCAAATTCAGAAAATGTGCAACGCTATCTGACAAAATGGGACTCTCTACTCAACGGCATTCAAAATACTGTGTACAACTGTAAATCCATTCTCACATACAAAAAAAATATGCAGCAGACGACTTTATAAATTGTAAAAATATGATAAATCTCAATTAATGAAAAAACAACAAAATGTTGACAAAAGTGTAGCAAAGTGAACAATTGATCATTATCAGCAATTTCTTCTTTTTGTCGCAATGTTTTCAAAAGACGTCTGCTGCGCCAACTGCGTCTGTACGAGGGAACGGGTTAACAGTTTCCGAAGCAGCAACCTATTTAAACAGCTCGTTACGTATTGGAAGCAATTTCGAGATGGAAACTTAACAATGTAAAATGCAATACACCTTTATCTCTATATATGTATTACTTTGAATATTATTTACATAAACACGACCATACAAATTCAAAATACGATTACTGTAGACCATCCGCCGGCACATTCGTGCAATCAAATATTTGTCTCGTCTGTTTTTCGAAGAAACAGTTCAACATTTTCAAATGAAACTTGGTACACATATTACTAGGAACAATACGCATGTCTACGCCCAATCACATAACTCTGGCTTGAATAATTATTCAGTAAAAAAAACCTTTATCGATTTATAGAAAAAACGGATGACCTCTTGCTCGTAATTCAGATATAAATATGAAGCAATATTATGAGCCGATCAACGAGAAAATCAACATTATTGACTCTGCGTAATGTAACGACCCAGATCAGCCTGCGCAGTCCGCAGAAAATCCACAGGAGGCGAAAAGCGTCTATCCAGGGAAGCCTGCGCGGCATGCTTAGGCTGATCCGGGTCGATACTTTACGCACACAATGTGGTCTTCTTGTGGAACGGCTCATATATATGCCGGTGCAAGAGAAAATATACAAGTTGGTATTTCTGAACAGTCAAATGTGAATTGGTGGCTACGACCCATTGTACCATTAATCGTGCGTCCTTTATTTCATGATTGTTGGCATTCGCTAGTATTAGTAGTAGCCTACCTCTCCGTTGTAGGTACTTTTCCGATGTAGGTACCTTTCCGATGTAGTTACCTTTCCGATGTAGGTACCTTTCCGATGTAGTTACCTTTCCGATGTAGGTACCTTTCCGATGTAGGTACCTTTCCGATGTTCGTAAGGCGACTCTGTTCTGTCGATCTTTCATGAATCGTTTTGTTCTGTATTTTCAGGTACACGGTAAAAGTATTAATAACCACAAAAGTTCTCCTGTAACGTTTGGCGACTTGTCGGGTGTTTTTAATTTTGAGAATCAAACTAAACTTAAGAAGGATCCCTTTGGCATAACGACGGAGATTCGTATGGAAACCCTTTACAACATGTGTACGAAAAACTTCTTGCGAGTTCTACGGAAAGGAAAACGTGGGAAACGTGGCATGGACGCCAAGGGACACAGAAACGGGAACCTTAGTGAGTATTGCTTTGAGTCCTTTTTCCTGGATAAATAGACGACAAAATCACGCATTTTAGGCCGACTCGTTTCGTAAACATTATGGGGAAAAAAAGAGAACTTCTGATGATTGGTGTTATCTAATGCAGCATATGACAACATCTAGGCTCAAACTTTCTATAAATAAATGCATCCCGCCTTTAAACACCGAAAAACATTTTGGCAAAAGGAGAAATTTCTCAAACTTTACTATTACAAAGTTCTATACTGTATTTGCATCAAAATGCGTCTGTATGCGAGGAAGCGTAAATGGCGCTACCTTACAAACGTGGTATTGCACCGAACAGCTGCCCTCGGTCAGAACGTGCTGAGATAATGGTTCACATGCTGATGGACAATTACAGGCCTAGTTGTTTTTCAAATAATATTTAGTCGATCAGCCCATTGACTGTCCGACAATAGGGTATTGAAATGAAGTGACCGGCGCAAAATTGGAAATTAGAGTTAATTTCTTGTCATAGGAGTTTATGCGGACGAGAAACATCCCCCTTTTCATCTCGTTTAACCCTTTTCCATATGAAACAAACATGCAGCAGACGCCTCTGAAAACATATTGGCAAACATGTTAGAAATCTTTATAAATGGAAGTATAATAAACCTAATTCAATGTCTTATAACATTGAACACATTGTTGCAAAATGATTAACAATATCTACCTCTGCTTCAATGTGTTCGACTCTTATGATTTTGTCTGCTGTCGGTTTGTTGTATGTGGGAAATGGTTAAACCGGTTTCATCGACAATGAAATTTGACATCTTCTTACATTTAAACCCGTTCCCACATATAACAATTTTGCAGCAGACGACTTTGAAATCGCAATAATTGATGGCTCAACTCTAAAATAGAGTTGAAAACATTGTGGCAAAAGGAGAAATTGCTCGTTTTTAGCAATTTCTTCTTTTGTCACAGTGTTTTCAAAATTCGTCTGCAGCAGAGGCGTCAGAAAGCGTCTATATGTGGGAAAAGGGTTAACCAGCCTTTGCTAATTACCGACAAATGAGTGGCGTACACTGTAGACCAAGATTCGACAGCAAGACTGGCACTCACACTTACACACGCATTTTGATCTAAGTAGAGCAGATGACTTTTTAAATCATTATGGCAAAAAGAAGAAAAAACTGCTCATGATTAACCTTTCATTCTAAAGTCATTTTTGGTTTCAACTCTTCTTTTTGCAAGATGGTTTCAAACTCGTCAGCTGTAGATATGTTGTGAATGGGAAAGGGTTACATATACACAATATACATGCAGTGTTTTTACCAGCCTTAATGGTTTACATTTATTTTTCCCATTATTTATAGCGCTATCATGTGCCAAAGTTCAAAAGGCAATGGCCATAATTTAATCACCACGAAAACCCCTTTCTAAAGGGTCCCACGCACAATTTTAAAAGTCAAGTATCCACTCTGAATTGAAGTACTATCAAATTTACGCTGTTTTTTCTACAGTTATCCCTTAATATGTTTCTGTTGATGTACATGTAACTACTGGCAGTGTAATCGTTAAGGACATTTTCATAATTGCCTCAAATATTTAAAAGTGAATATAGTTTACATACTGTTGGTACCAAATCAACATGATTAACTATTGCAGTGTCGTATTTATGCACGCTATATAAATCCGTGTTAAGTTTAATGACCTTTTTTTCAAAATGTTTACGATTAACCTAAAGTTATACATGAACTTGGCGTCTGCTATATGATTTAAAAAACATGCATTGTCTGGGCAACTTAAAAATGTAATATCCATTTAGGATCGAAAATAGCGTGGGAAGATGAGTAATATTTTCCCTTATGGCAATATCCTGTTTTTCCCCTACAATGCCTTTAAAGGGTAGTCTGCGCAAAGGCAATGCGTTGATGTCGTTTATATATATATATACATAAAAGGGTTAACTCTTTCTCGTATATAACACATCTGCAGCAGACGACTTTCAAAAAGATATTGCCAAAATGGGTGAAATCTCTCTATAAAAGAAAACTAATGAACAGAGTTGAAGACATTGTGCAACATTAGAAACTGCTGAGTAGTTTCTTCGGTTGTATCGATGTTTTCAATAATCGTCTTTTACGGATGCGTCAAAAAGCGTCTGTAAGTGGGAACGGGGGTGAAGGACCGTTTTAAGGGGGGCGTGGTCGGGATTATATTCGGTTACATTTTAATTTAATTTTCGCCATGGTCAATAGGGTTTTTTTGATGCTCGAATTTATTGTACCATTGTTTGAAGGCGTCCATCAGTCACGAGGTCCCTTATTGACCTCTGCTAACAAGGGATAGAGTGCAAACAACACCCCTCTGAATACCGTCTAGGACCCTTAAGACCTTGTAGTATTTTAACTGATTTACGAGCAAAAATAACAATTGCTCTCACGAGGTGGTGTTATTATCTGATAGAGAAACAGATGTTTTGTACAACGAGATACATGTAGAGTATGTTTAAGTTATTAAATGCTGTTCCTTAGAAAAGAGTATTAACAATAAGAACGATGTGAATAAAGTTTATTTTCATGTTTCACAGTGTATGCAATATACTGGATGGTCCAAGTGCTCTTATAGAAAGCCCAATTGTTAGAGGCAAATGCTTTGAAAATTACCAGGCCTATCGGTCCCTAAATAACTTACCACTATATAATTTTCGTTTATGAATAAAGATCAGGGTCGTGTAAAATATGTTGACTGTATAAGTGTATCTTGAATGCGAAAAGCAATGATCGTAACTTTAGGCTTTAACATTGAAAGAATATGGCTTCCCTCTTTGGCGCTCAGTGATGCCAAGATAACATAACGGCTTATTTCTCGGTGTCAGGAAAAATGATACCGGTCCAACTTGTAATTTATTAAGTAAACTTCGTGACTTAACTGAAATACTTCATGAAACTGGCATAAATCCGATTCAAATAAATAAACAAACAAATAAACAAAGTAACTATAACTGTAAGATTGTGTCTTGTAAAACAGGATAAGGGTACACCGCCCAAAACTTGCCCCGGGGCCCCGGGGATAACCGTATGAATGGTTGTCAAAAATCATTTAGACTGTCTGTATTGATATTTGGAGTAAATACTCGAAAACGCTTCCTTTGTCTACTGAGTGCTTACCATTTGTGAACGCTGGATTAATATACAACTTTTTTATCAACATTAACCCTGCCGAAATCTTTGGACTGGTATATCATTTCATCGTGACTATGAAAAGAACTGCGTCTAGGGGTTTGGGGTTTGTGATGCATCCGCGTTCTGTGAAGACTCAGGCGAGTCTGTTCATCAATAGTCTCACTAGATCCCTCACTGCCAGTCAACATGTAACTGTGCTCGAGATGGATCTGTTGACAGATCATTTTAGATGAAGCCGCATTAGTTTTTACGATAATATACATGTATACGATTCCGTTAATAAGACTCTATAAGACTCAAAATCGTCAGAAGCGGTGTAGTAGGTGTTTTAACCCTTTCCCTCATATAGACGCTTTCTGACGCCTCTGCAGCAGACGGCTTTTTGAAAACATAGTGACCAAAAGAAGAAATTGCTCAAAACGAGCAATTTCTCGTTTGGACACAATGTTTTCCACTTTTAGTCGTAGGTTATCCATTCAAGTATAAAGATTTTCTATTTTTTTACAAAACATGTTCAAAGTCGTCGGCTGCAGAATTGTTGTATGAGGGAAAGAGTTAAACACAGTCACAGGCACGACATACTCCTTAGTAATCATACAGTAAATTTAACGATGCTTTTAAAAAAGAAACGTAGGTCCTATATACTAGTTAATTAAAACGTAGCTAAAATCAAGCCCATAATAAAACATGCACTTTCTTTCAGTCAAATGCCCTTTTCTAAAGCAACAGACGGGATATATTTTCCTCAATGAATCGATGGTAGAATGTGCCGATCAAAAGAAACTTGTATACAAACTTGAAAGTGACACATAGGTTTATCATTTTATGAATGAACTGTGTAAAAAAATAATGAAAACCAAGACAGGCAAGAAGGATCTTTAACGAATGAGAGACTAGTTACGGTTTTAACAAACCCATCATCTCGTATAAATCGCGTAAGGTTATGCATTAATCTGTTCACGTGACTAGCATGTATGTTCATTATGTTAATACGCTAGAAGCGTAGCCCTAGTACTTAACACCACATATTTGTTTTATATAATGGAGAAACTACAAACACCTTTCTTGTCGGAAGCGGCTTATGATTACGTTGCTTGAAGTCTATGTCTGTCACCAAATTATTTATCAAAAGGTTTCTGGCAAAGCTGTCGGCCCCTGGCGGTCGGTGGGGGCGGCTGATTTTACTAATTAAATTTCCCCTTACATCATTTATCACGTAACTTTAAAAGGCAGGTTTGCTTTTATCAATTCATTAAACAAATCCCTGCTTAACGACTGCTTTTGTTAAAGTTTATATTGTGAACAACTGCAAATGAAAAGAGAGTTGACGTAGTGCATGCGTTTGCTCCTTACAAGTACAAAAAAGCACACGTGTGAGTAATTTCCTGGAGTTTTTTTAAGCATCTTAAGATTCTCAAAAAATAATTTTCCGGAACGATAACGTCTCAGATGAATCTGTGTGAATACTCACACTATAGTTACCGTCGTTACCGTTTGCACATCATGGTAATACCCTTTCTATTCGGACGCGGCACCGTCGATGGCGGACTGCCGTTTAGTTCGCACACGTGTGGACTCCATTCATAAGTTACCCGAAGTATTGTTATAGGTTTTCTTTATCAGTGTATGTGATATTTGTTATTTGGAGACATTTGGCATAGATAGATAAAGTGGCAATCTTTTTTTTTTCTTTTCGTATTTTTTGCCTTTCCCATTCATGTCTTTTGAATGTTGTTACTGTATCCTTATCCTACCGTAATTTTCATACTTATTGATTGATTTTGTTTTAACGCCATTTTCAACAATTTGTCAGTCATATCCCGTTGACCAGTTCACATCCTCCTGTGCTGTTTTTCCACATAGACTGTTAGCGCATTGGTGAAGGACGAATGACGCTCCCCACAGTGACTTTTGTCAAATGCCGGAAAAAATGTTGGCCGAGCTAGGGTTCGAACTCACAACCCCTGGATTGATAGCCCGCGTCGCTACCGACTGAGCTACCGGGGCTCGGTCACATAACGGTTACCATCTTCCAAGTGTACACTTATGAATTAGTTTATGTCAGATGTTAATTAATATAAATAAACAAAGAATATGAAGATCAAGATAAGGCTACACAGCTGTGCAGATTGATCGGTGTAAACCATGTAACTTATATCGTTTAATGTCGCACGTACCGCAATACGCAAATGCTTTTTAATGAATGTATTACAAATCATCTGCAGCAGACGACTTTGAACACAATTTGGCAAAACTATGAAGAGTGTCTACCAATTAAAGTATTATCATTTAACATAGTTGAATGCATTGTGGCAAAATAAGACGTAGCTCATGCACGTTCACATTTTGTCACAATGCTTTCAAATGTCGACTGCTGCAGATGTGTCAACATTCTTCTTCGTGAGGGAATAGGTTGAAGTCAGGTATAGCAGGGTAATAAATAACATAAAAGCGTACGAGTTTAATCCTTTAAGTGTTACAGCGCCGAATGTTATAAATTAGACTCTTCCATGTTCAAAAACGGGCGACTCCATGCTCCATGTAATAAGAGATTTTTGAATATTACGTTAATGGTAAACATATGCTCATTTCAGTTAAGACAGCTCGTTACTATCTTACTCACCTGAATCTGTACTGTTTGCAAACAATCTCAATATTGCTATTGGCGTTGAAAGAGTTAACGCCTTTCCCTCATACGACAATTATGCAGCAGACGACTTTGAACATATTTTGTAAACAAATAGAAAATCTCCATAATTGAATGGATAACCTATGACTAAAAGTGGAAAACATTGTGGCAAAAATTGAAATAAAAACACTACATTTTACTTAACAAATTGATTGTATTGTAAACGGTTTACCAGACGGACCATAATATTGGCAGCTCTTATTGGGTGACACATCTGTCAGAGAGACGGCTGATAAGGGGTCTATTATCAACTTTGAGAGTCAAACAACATATTCGTAATCAGAACAAATACACCTTTACGAGTCCCTTAAATTGCAACAAAAATATTGACATTTGGTGTTTCGATTTTTTGTCGCTCGTTTAATGTCAGAACTGAAAACAGATGAATGTAAAACACTTATCTCATTAGAATCGCATATAATTGAATTAAGTGTTTGACTTCGAATCTAATAGGTACATGTGTGGTTTGTTTTATTGTTATTAATGGATATTATGCCGTTTCCAACAGCAGTTCTGTTATATCATGGAAGCAGTACACATACTATCCATTTTCCCTTGGTTACTAACTAGTACCTTCCATGGCCCTCCACCATGACCGCTGACAGCATAAGTGTCTGGTATAAACTTAGACATTTCTGCTTTTCTTAGTACATTTGTTTTTCCTCTAAAATTATTCGACTGCAGAGATGTCTACTGTAATGTATTACATTTCTTTATCCTTTTCCTATTACAATAAATCTGCAGAAGACGACTTTAAAAACAAACATGCAACAATGTGAAAAGACTTTGTAAATGAATGCAAAATATCGAAAAGAAAGGATACATTGTGGCAAGATTAGAAATTGCTCTTTCAAATGAATCCTTAGTGGACGAGTGGTTAGCGTCGGGTATTTGAAATCGGATGCCTGGGTTTAATCCCCCAGTCGCACGTGTCCTGGCATAGTGCAGTGATCGTGAATAAATGAACTGGCTCCGTGATATAACTGAAATAATGTTGAAAACTGCGTGAAACCCAAATAAGTTAAAATCATACGATTAACCGCTGGTGACGTCACCAAAATGCAGGTATAGATCTCTAAAGTTATTTCTTATTGTGTGTGTTTTGTTTTCTTACAGATAGGTTGGTATTTGAAAATGCAGGCCAGACGAACCTGAAGATATGGGGGTTAAAAACCGGTTTACATATATGTTTTAACCGAAAAGGAAGACTTATAACTAGGGTAAGTTGTTTTTGTTTAAACTAACCTTTATTTCATGTGTGTGCGCGCGTGTGTGTGGTGTAATACTTTAAGTGCGTTTGTTAAAACCAACACTATGGCCTCTGAGTAATGTATCGACCCAGATCAGCCTGCGCAGTCCGCGCAGACTGATCCGGGCCGACACATTCCGTCTCAGGGGGATAGAGGTATAGAGTAATGATTCCTGGAACAGAAAATACACAGGAGGCGAAAAGTGTCTATCCGGGTAAGCCTTCATGGCATTCTTAGGCTGATCCGGGTCAATACTTTACGCAGAGTCCACAATGTTGGTTTTCTCTCGGGACGGGCTCATATTGTTTGTTAAAATGGAGAATACGCAGTGGACGAGTGGTAAGCGTCAGAGATTTAGATATCAGTGTCCCGGGTTAGATCCCAAGAAGCGGCGTTACGATCATGGTGGAGTGCACTTGGACAAGGCACATGTCCTGGCCTAGAAACTGGTTTGTTTGACCCAGGGATCATGAATAAGTAAACTGTCGTCGTAATATAACTGAAATAATATTGAAAACGGCGTAAAATCCCAATAAACAAAACAAAAATTGTTAAAATCGATCCCTTTTCCTCACGCTCTGTGTTTTCCCTGCCTACTTTATAGAACATGTACATTTAGAAGTTATGAGTTCAAATCAACTGTACAATCTTATTGCAGGCGTCTCAGATCAAGAACACTGCTTAAATTACTATAAATGGTCTCATTAGAAATTCTCTATAGATATAAATCAGGGTATCACCCAAGGAAGGAAATGTAAAACCTTGTGAACTCTGCGTACCGTATCGATCCGGATCAGCCTGAGCATGCCGCGCAGGCTTACCCGGATAGACATTTTCGTCTCCTGTGGATTTTCTGTTTCAGGAATAATTACTTTATACCTCTATCCCCCTGTGAAGGAATGTGTCGGCCCGGATTAGCCTGCGCGGATCTGTGTCGATATATTACGCTAATGTCCATAATGTTGGTTTTCACATGGAACGGCTCAATTGCATGGGAAGTTTTAAATTACCTCCGTTAAGTGATAACTTGTCTTATATCTATAGAGAATTCGTAATAAGACAATTTATACGCATTGTCCTTGATCTGAGAAGCCTGCTAAATGTCGACAATTCATTTTAACCATTTTATCACAAGCATGCGACTTTGACAACATACAGGCAAAATATATGGAAAAATCACCACAGTCGAAAGTATAATCATCGAAAACAATGTGGCAAGTGGATCATCTGCTCGATATGAGCAATTTCTCCTTTTGTTACAAAGTTCTCAAAAGTCGACTGTTGTAGATGCGTCAAAATGCTTCTGCATGTAGGTAAGGATTAAACTTTTGGACAGATTGAATATTTTAAGTGGAGTCTGATTCGAGAACGTTTTGAGTAACAACTTGTAAAATGGACTTCATTGTTTTGGGGCAGATACTTGAAAAAAAAACATTATGGCTAAAGAAGAAAGTGCCCGTTTCGGGAGTTTTTATTAACCCTTTCCGACATACAACAATTCTGCAGCAGACGACTTTGGAAGTGTCTAGGCAAACACACAGAAAAAGCTCTATAAATGTAGGTATAATTACTGGAAAGAGTTGAAAACATTGTGGCAAAAGAAGAAATTTCTCGTTTTGAGCAATTTCTTCTTTTGTCACAGTGTTTCCAAAAGTCGTCTGCTGCAGAGGCGTCAAAAAGTGGTAAAGGGTTAAAGCAGACGACTAACAAAGTATAATCCCAGGTAAACGGACAAAGGCGTTCATAGGGTAACGTTTTATAATGTAATAAAAGTTCGTCTGTACCTTCTTTCATATTCGTAATATGAGCCGATACGCGAGAAAACCAACACTATCGACTCTGCGTAATATATCGACCCAGATCAGCCTGTGCAGTCCGCACAGGCTGATCCGGGCCGACACATTCCGTCTCAGGGGGATAGAGGTATAGAGTTATGATTCCTGAAACAGAAATTCCACTGGAGGCGAAAAGTGTCTAACCGGGTAAGCCTACACGGCATTCTTAGGCTGATCCGGGTCGATACTTTACGCAGAGTCCACAATGTTGGTTTTCTCACGGCTCATATCAATATATCTGCGTAATGTATCGACCAGATCAGCCTGCGCTGTCCGCGCAGACTGATCCGGCCGACACATTCCGTCTTAGGGGGATAGATGTATACAGTAGTTGACAGAAAATCCACAGGATACGAACAGTGTCGGTCCGGGTAAGCCTACACGGCATTCTTAGGCTGATCCGGGTCGATACTTTACGCAAAGTCCACAATGTTGGTTTTCTCGCGGGACGGTTCATGTAGTCCACCCTATCCAACACCCATTAAACATACACGTAATATAAGTCAACGTCGAATACGTCCAACCAATTATATGGAAAATGTACATGCTAGTGTATTTTTTATTGAATTGAGTTTAAAACATTGAAGCAAAAGGAGAACATATGAATCATGAGCAAGTTCTCCTTTTTTCAACAATGTAAGAACATATTAAGTTGCATATTCTTCAAGATGCGAGGGCTGCAGAAAGAAGTATGACAAAGGTGTTGCTAAATACGTGTAGTGTTATTTGGCTAAATGAACGAAAAAAAATGATGAACGAACGCTGGGATGATATTGTTCCCCTTGCAGCAGACGGATAATTTAAGTGACAGGGGCATATCCTAGACATAATATATAACGTATAAAAGCCCGTTCATGCAAAAAAAGGGACAGGTTGACATTTCTATACAGTGTAGATCCGGATAAACATGTACATCTGTTCCGTCTTATCAGAATATACACACGTTAACAGACGCCCCCAACAAGCGTATGTAAATGATATGTCAATACTGTAGATCGTAAAGAGACTGAGTGGATGCACCGGCTGATCTTGATCTATACTTTTCACAAAAGCTAACTTTAACCGTTTGCAATGGACGGGCTTATATATACGTTTTTGTTTTGTCATATAACTTTGACTGTAACTTAAGACATCATCGGATATGGCGCTGTATACTTGCTTTCTGTGATCCGTTTACTTTCGACAATATCTCTCAAGGCTTCTGAACGAAAAATATGAACGACGTAGCAAATTTAAATCTCGAAATATCAAACTACAAAATCAATACAGAATATTGAACCGTGTGGGAAAAAAACATTCACGATCTCATTGAGCCATTTTGCCTCTTTATTTTAATATCGTCTGCTGCAGTTGCGTAACTTGTCGTCTGTAACAGCGGACACAACGTTTTACCGGCAACAGTAAGATACAAAAACAAATTGACATGCGATTTTAAGAGAGTTCATAATTTGTGTTCATCCTTGGTACTCTGACTTCCAACTTGTCAAAAGTCTGCTTTTATTCTTAAGTTCAATGTAAAATGGATTTGACATGCCGTTGTTAACTCTTTCAGCGCCGAATTGTTTAAAGTAGACTCTTCCATGTTCAAAATCGGGCGTCTCAATTTCTCATGTAATTAAAGCTTGGACTATTTTGATAACTCAAAGGAAAACAATGCTGATTTCAGGTGAGACAGCTCGTTACGAGCTGACTCGCCTGAATCAGTATTGTTTGCAAAAACTTCAATATTGCCTTTGGCGCTGAAAGAGTTAAGTTCAATGTAAAATGGATTTGACATGCCGTTGTTAAAATGTTATCACCCTACATTACGTTACCCTATTCCTACATGCAGACGCATTCAATGGTGTCTGTTGCATATTTGTTGTATGCGTAAAAAGGGTGAGAATATATTCCATTTCACTTGACAAGTATTTCCTTTCTTTTCCACTTAGTTTGAATACTTGCTTACAATAGGTATATCCGTTGTGAAATCAAACCTGGTAGACGCCTACACTTATTGTTCATCAATTTTAGACCGTGAGTCACTTAAAAAGCAGTTTTCTTATGTCATTTATTGAACTGCAAAACCTATGTCGTTGGTACTCAAATGAATCCTTTTAGTGAGACGATACGTTTGATTACCAATAACATAGGTTTCAATGAGTTCTAAGAGAGATATTCAGGAAGAAAGACCTGTTTACTCATTATCTAGTTTAGAACCGCCAGACAGATTTCCCGATCTATATTTGTTTATGTAATATTACACGGACATTGACCATTGGATCTCGTCATGAAAAACATATAACAGATGGGGTTTTTTTAAAATCAAATGGCAGTCTAGATCAAACCGCGTACCTGAATTACTATTCTTAGTCAAAACAGTTCTCCTGATACATCCTGAATGCTTGTAGCACCACTGGAATGTAACCCAGTAAGATCCTGATCGGACAGCGCCTGAGCGCTAGCGGATCTAGATTTTCCCTGGTATAAACATCCCGAAGGTCTGTTTTCGTGTGACGTGACCCTAAAGTCGTTGATCAAGATTTTCCCAGACATTTGACCGATTTTTGTGTTCTATCTTTATATGGAAAATACGTTCGAATGTACTCGGTAATTCAGTTTATTTTATCGATGTGATCTGTGCTACGTGATACCCATTCTTACAGCAATTATACGTCTATACTGTGTTATATAAATGTACACTGTGTAAAAGAGGCTTCTTGAATGATTCTTAGACTAATAAGTGAACAGTGAAGTACCGGATCGTAATGCACTTATGCGCAGGGTGATCTGGAACTACACTGGAATCCAATGCTTATGGCTGTAGCGACGCTTATGGTGTCATCTTAGCACGTACATTTAGAGTGCAATTGATTGGTCCTGGAGTGTGCTTGCTGGATACTGAATCAGTCCTCGCACCGTGAGTGAAGGGAACCAACTCCCTAAGGTTGTTGACATCCCAGTTTTTAACGAACCCTTGACCTTTAGATGGCGAGACAGACGCTCTATCTATGACACTCCGGCTTCATACATTGACATAGCCATCTTTATAACAAGTAATTTAGACATCCGGCCCATAATAGAACTATATATATACGACTATTCACAAGAGTGACAATATATTCTATATATACTTATTCATTCAAGGTTAGAAATATGCATTGAATGGCATCTTTTCAAAATACAGTACTTATTTACCTGATGTTTTAACAAATGCGATAACATTGTTACATCAAAAGAGACATCTCTTAAATCATTTATTTTTTATTCATTTAGCATATCTTTTCCCAGCTCGGAAGAACAAATGTAACTAGATATTAGATATATATAATTTCTTTTGTGAATATAAAAACGCCGTAGATTTCTATTTCCGAGTCATTTTTTGTTTGTTTGTTTTTGTTTAAAGTAAAGCTGTCTTAGCGTTTCATAGCTATTACATTCAAAGGCAAAATTAAGATGGAGTAAGTTCAGAAACGTGAAAAATTGACTGAATATATTTCATACTGGCGCAGTACCTCCAGGGGGTTGGACATTCAATATGAATTATACTTTGAAAGTATGTCAAAGTTTAGGTTTAGCCTTATTAATCTAAACTAATACAAAACGGGTCGTACTTGTTACACACTTAAAAGATAGTGGATAGATGATATAAGTGAACTGTCGCCGTGATATAACTGAAATAATTTTGAAAGCGGCGTAAAACCCCCCAAAAAATAAATTTTCTTTCTGTTGAAGAGATATGTGAACTGTCGGTTCCATAGGGTATTCCATAGGTGTGTCTATGTCGCCCGCGTCATGGGTGTTGTATGTGGGAAAGAATTACTCTGCCCCGTGAATGTTTACTTGTAGAACTCGGCTCGTATAAGATGCAAGACCGCGCATCGGTCGTGAAGTGGTAAAGCGTCCGCATCGGATGCGGGAGGTCGCGGGTTCTATCCCCGGCCGGGACATACCACATACCTGACACTCCTTGGCGCTCAGGATTGCAGGGTTAGCATTACTACTGTCTCACTGGTGTCAGGTTGGATGGATCAGTAGCACTGGTAACGTACCCAGGAAACGCCGTGATATAAACTGAAAACAGTTTATAAAGCGGCGTGAAATACCAAACAAACAAACAAACAAACACAGAGTTGTAAGTTAATCCATTGAGGATGGCAGTCACACCCTGTAATTACAAAACTATTTCGTCAGATAAAACGACAGACTATACCTCTACTTAACCTATATCATACACGTAATGAGCCCGTCCATAGTAAAAAGGGTTCAGGGTGTATATTCAGATCAGCGTGTACATCGACATAGTCTGATAAAAACTGATAATATATTACTTAACCTTGTTAAAATCTTCTGTCAACTTGGGCGGATTCGAATAAGTCGACGCAAATTTCAGAGGGATATAAACCTGCACTGTTAGAATATGTCAATTTGTACATTTTAGCATGGAGGGTTCAAATAATGTCTGGTAGGTAAATTTGGCGACAAACTTCAGAAAAAAAACTGTCTGTCTTTCCATATTCATTTCATTGGGTCTTTGTGCATATAAAGTTGATAGTTTTTCACTTTATTTTCATTTCTGTTTGTATGCCTTAAGGAAGAAGTTGTGCAATTGTCACAGTCTGCATATAAGGGTCGTGGGACCCGAGTTCAATCCTTGGTCCGGTTACAACAAAGACTTCTGGAATAAATATGGTGACTTCCATCCATCTCACTCAAAATTGTGAGGATTGAATAACGACGGATGCTAGGATAAAGTCTCCCGGAAGTACTGGTCATCTCTCAGGAAATGCCGAGATAAGAGGGAAACACCATTCAACAAATTTTAAATACCAGTACTAGTGTTGCTTTCTCTAGTTTGCTAATTTTAACTAAGAGTATATGAGCCGTCCCGCAAGAAAACCAACATTGTGGACTCTGCGTGAAGTATCGACTCGGATCAGCCTAAGCATGCCGCGCAGGTTTACCCTGATAGACACTTATCGTCTCCTGTGGATTTCTGTTTCAATACTCATTACTCTATACCTCTATCACCCTGAGACGGAATGTGTCGGCCCGGATCAGTCTGCGCTAACAGCGCAGGCTGATCTGCGTCGATATATTACGCAGAGGCCATAATGTTGGTTTTCTCGCGGGACAGCTCATATGTTCTAAATAGTCAATATGACTCACTGTGATTTAGACCAACGCGAGAGAGGAACTGTCATCGTAAATATGTGAGTAATTCACTTGGATTCATGTTTGTTTCCTCTCCGCCTACGCCAATGTAAATGAATCGATAATTCTGCCTCAACCATTACCCACATACAAACACTTTTCGACGCCTCTGCAGCAGACAACTATTCAAAAACATTGTAGCAAAAAGAGAAAAATTGCTTATAATAAATTTCTCCTTTTGCCAAAATGTTTTCAACTTTATGAATGGAGATACGCCGGCATTGTTAGGTTTAGAACATGACACTGCTTATATCGTTTTATATGTGTTTGGTCCTATAGCAAATCCAACACTCGAATATGTACATGTATCACATATTTTCAAGTCTGTTATTTGAACGATTTTTTTTCAAGACAAGTACGACAGACATTTCAAGGTGACCGCAATCATTTCAAATTGAGACAAGGAAGTAACGTCGGATATCTCTAGATAGTAACTGAACATTTCCACATCATGCACGTTATTGAACCAGTCTGCAGCCTTTTTGAAAACATTTCGGTAAATCGAGAAACTGCTGAAAATGAGCAAATTTCTCCTGTCGTCAGCATATTTTTCAAGTATTTTCAACAATTAAATATTCATTTGTAGCCATTTTCCATATGTTTGATCTATAACGTCGTCTCCTTCGGATGTGTCGTATGTTAGCAAGGGTTATATGTAATCGCTATAGACTATCAATGACTATCTTCCCATGCTGTGTGACAACTTTGTATGAACTAATCATTGTCAAATATATACGAGACGTTCCACGAGTAAACCAACATCATGGACTCTGCGTAATGTATCGACCCAGATCAGCCTGCGCAGTCCGCGCATGCTGATCCGGGCCGACACATTCCGTTTCAGGGGGATATAGGTATAGAGTAACGAGTCATTTAACAGAAAATCCACAGGAGGCGAAAAGTGTCTGTCCGGCCTGATCCGGGTCGATACTTTTACGCAGAGTCCACAATGTTGATTTTCTCGTGGAACGGCTCATACGAATACGTAGGAAACAAGGCAGATCAAGATTAGACCAAAATAATGTGCAGCTTGATCTACGTCGACATTGCTCGCTATAATTGTATATTATACACAAATGATGAGTATAGTCGCGTACAGCGGGATAAGGGTTAAATTCCATTAATTCCACCTTTGGTGGCATCTGCTTCTAGCTCTCATTCATCTTAACAGGTCGGTGTCGTGTTAATGGTGAAAAATCCTTTCGATGTTTTAGTCGAATAAGGTGGTTAGTGGCATGCATAGCACGATTCAGTTATGCGTATACGGAATTAAACATATCAATTGTTTAGCGCACACGAGATCTGAACGCGAATAAGGTCAAGTATGCCTATCCAAATTAATTATTTAATTGGTGACGATGATGATATAAAACGATAAAAAAACGTATTCGGGACTAGTAATTAGATCATCTCGCCTTGATTTGCCACATTTAACGTACAGACGTTGGGGGGATTCCGTACAACTGTAAACATATCATGTAATCGTTTGTAGTTAAGTCTGATTTGAATTGAATCCGACAAAGCGTCGTTGCAAATGTAATAAAATTGAATACCCCTGTCATGTTGAACATTTAATGATTCTGCCTGGTTCTTTTCTGTTTCAACCGTTTACTCCACATGCTATATTTCACAGTTGCATGCCTTTTACAATGTTTTTTTTATCCAGCACTAAGCAAAACATTAGCATTGTTTTGTTTTATGTTAGTTTTACTTTAACGTATAATTAAAATATAAAGCTGAAAATCTGCAAAACGACTTCAAAGGGTTGGTCTACCAGGTAACATATTCCCATAAATAGCGTGCTTTGAGCCGTCGGGGAGAAAAGCAGCAGTATGGACTCTGCGTAAAGTATCGACCGGATCAGCCAAAGCATGCCGCACAGGCTTACCCGGATAGACACTTTTCACCTCCTGTGGATTTTCTGTTACATGAATCATAACTCTATACCTATATCCCCTGAGACGGAATGTGTCGGTCCGGATCAGTCTGCGGGGACTGCGCAGGCTGATCATGAACGATACATTACGCAAATGCCATAATGTTGGTTTTCTCGCGGGACGGCTCAATTTCTCTTATACAATACAATAAAAAAAAATGTTAATACATTCAGGCACATTTGCCTATAGTAAATAACAAACTATTATGTACAATTAACAAAACGTAATCCCTTTACGAGAAGCAAAGTAAAAAAAAAAAAAAATCTGTTATAGACGACTTAGAAAACATATTGACAAACCGATGGAAAATCAATGTATATGTATTCATTAAATTGCCTTGAAACATTGTGGCAAAAGATAACGAGCAATTTCTACATTAACAATTATGGTTTTTTAAAAGTCGCTTGCTGCAGATGCGTCAGTAAGCATGTGTATTTGGGAAAGGATTCATTCGCTAGAACCGGAGACTATTCCACGATGAAATTCATGTTTTGTAAATGTATTGTTGCATGTATACTTCCGGAAATGTTCAGTTTTTAGATAGCATATCGTGAGACTATCCGTGGTATGATGTATATCACGCAATATATTGTGTTTTTGGCTGTGAGTTTTTGCGTCGCCCTCCATCACTTTCACAGTTTCCTGGTTTAATATGTCCATTTATCCTGACAACAGCATCTCATTCGTAATGCTATCCCCACACTCCTTGGCGACATGGTAGGAAAGCTTTCTTAGAGATATTTGTTTCACCCGGGACGCGGATCGCACCCGTAACCTCCAACACCCGAGGCGGACGCTCCACCACTTCACTACCGCGACGGTTCAAGCAATAGAATCCGTAGCTCTGGCGTTTGTATGGTGGCACTTTCCTGAAATTCAATATTGTTTGCCTGTACATTTCTTACACCGAGGTTGCCTTATATCCGCAATGATAGCTGACGCGATGTAAGGTTTAACGAATTATCATTAGTTTTAAGATTTACAGTTCTTTACCCTTTCCCGCATACAAGAAATTCGAAGCAGACGACGTACAAACGATTTTGTCAAATTTATTGAAATTCCCTATAGAACAATAATTACTGAACAAAAGTTTAAACAATTGTTGCAAAGTGAGGAATTGGTCACCTTGAGCAATATCTCTTCTTGTCACAATGTTTTCAAAAGTTGTCTCTAGCAGAGGCGTCAGATAGCGTCTTAATGTGGGAAAGGTTTTTAAACTCCACATTGTCTTGTCTGCATACCTAAATAAAGCGCACACATAACTCGCTATATCATTTACCCTTTGCGCACTTATTAGTTTCCCGAGTAGTGTGTACGTGGAGCCGCGAGAGATCTGTCTGTTATAACAAGTGCTATCATTCCAGGCCAAATGAGTTTAAAATCGTCTTGACAATAAACAATTTCTGACGTAAGTTATGATTGCAAACGTCGTAGTGTCTTCCATCCATTGATAAGATTTCACAATTATTGAAATTGCGTTTAATCTCAATCAATTGATGAATTCTTGAGTGGTTGTCTGTTTAATAACGGAAAGCCTCCGTTGCGGATGGTCGATGGTTCGATCACCGAACGTGTCATACAATCAAAGACTTTAAATATGCGTGACATTGATTTCCTTTATTATCGCTAAGGACCGTCGGGTTATTTTTGCCATTGACTCCCTTCTATCATGATGAATGGACAAGTAGTACTGGTAACATTCACAGAAAATGACGTGAAAAAACTTGAACACGTGTTGGTAGCGACTTTTAACACAAATAAACAAACTTAAGAAGTATGTCCTGCTTTTAAATTCTTCAAAAGCGTATGGTGAGAGAACAAAAACCATAATAAATTATCAGCTTCATAATTCATGTATGCACTAAATTTTAACAAACCTTATGATAAAATCAGCACAGCAGCAGGTTAACTAGATGCTACATTTTTTCCGCGAAAGACAACTCCGTTCAAGAAAAATGTTTCAATTAATATAATATATTCGAATTTTCCATAATTCGAGTGGAGCTAAATTCACCCTATGACAGAACACTAAAAGTGAAGTCCAATTAGTTGTAAGTCAATTTATTTTCAAATGATTCCAAATCGGAGGTGCAATTCGAACCCTAATCGCCAAACGCTGCACAAATACATGTTTAACTGCACGTTTACTTTGTTTCAAGATGCATAGAGCACGTCTTCTGAATATCAGTAGTATGTGAGCGTTTGAATATTCTATAAATAGAAAGGTCATTCAGATGCCAAGCTATTAGTAGGTGTCTCCAACAGGAAAACATCAATTGACCTTCCTGAACCACACTTTTAAAATATATCTATCAGTGGCGTCATGGTAAAAAGGGGTAAAGAACGCTTTGTACATTTGGGACTGGAGTTCCAAGGTTTGGAGGCGAGTCGCAGTACCGAGAAGTGACAAGTGCTATCATTCCTTGGGTTGTCAGTTCGAATTCCAGCTAGGCCAAAACTCCTTCCGCCTTTTGACAATAGTCACTGTGACAATAGTCATTCGTCGTCAACCAATGGGCAAACAGTCTATGTGGAAAAGCAGCCAGTTGATTGATAAATAGAAAACACATGGATAGGTGAACTGGTCGACGTTGTATCACTATACAGGTGTTAAAAACGGCGATAAACCCTAATCAATCAATCTCAGGATTGTGCTGTTGGTGTCGTAGTGGAGTGTCCTTGGGCAAGGCAAATTTTAAAGCTACGTACTGGCAGGCCAACAGGGAAAACATTAAATATATATTCTGTCAAAGTGATTTAGACGAAATGTTGTTTAACACTACGTAAAAACCCCAATATAACACAATAAAACACAGCAATAGACGTGTGCAATGTGCACCCACGCAAACACAAATCGTTGTTGAAGGCTATACACATTCTTGTTAATGCATATATATGGTGTTTGTTTATTTCATGCATACTATTTCATATCCTTTATTCTCAAAACATACTGGAGTTCGTAATTATGAACATGTGGGTGGTACATGTAACTTGACAGAACTATGGTGTTTGCCATCCGCGTAGAGTTTTGATGAACCTGCCAATCCGTCCAGTTTGATCTGGCATTGCATTTGTCGCAGACAATTAAACATGTATAATTAAGTCCCAAAATGAAATGAAATATAAAAATCCCTACTTACACATTAGTTTTCAACGATAAGCTTTTCTTGCCGATCTCATTTTTTTGTTTGACAAAGCGCTATCCCTTATGCGCTAGATCATTTTATGAAGTATGACCTGCGTCGCACGAAAAACCACCTTAGGAATATTAACCCTTATCCTGCGGAGCACAAATTTAGATAACATCGAGGGCTTGGTGTGAAACGGTTGTAACTGAAATTAGTATAGTTTACCAAGGTTAATCACCTCGCCATGAAGCTTTTATAATCGTTCAATCATTTTTCTTGGTAAACAATGGAAATTTAGGTGAAATTGCTCGTTCTGAGCAATGGCACCTAAATTTGCATTGTTTACAAAGGGGTCAAAATTGCTCCTAAACCAGCGTTTTCAAAATAGGCCTTTATTTACAACCGTTTCACGCCAAGCCTTTGATATGTTCTTATCATGTAAAGCAGGACTTCAAACTACGTAGACCAAGATCAGAGTGAATTTTCGATGGTTTGAACGAGGTTGCCTTTTAAAAACGTAGCTTCCAAGTTTATTTACAATTAGTTCCCCCAAAATATGTTACATGTACATAATGAAGTTATTGTGAGGAAATATCCCCATTAGACAGTGTAACGAAGCAGTTCCTAAACGAGAAGTTTTGCGAATAGAGTTAGAAATTGTGTAGAATAAATTCGCTTCCAGATTTAGTTGATAGCAGTATTGTATATGTGTTAGCCATCATCAGTCATGTTCCCGATTCATTGATAGCAGTATTGTATATGTGTTAGCCATCATCAGTCATGGTCCCGATTCATTGATAGCAGTATTGTACATGTGTTAGCCATCATCAGTCATGGTCCCGATTCAGTTTATAGCAGTATTGTATATGTGTTAGCCATCATCAGTCATGGTCCCGATTCAGTTTATAGCAGTATTGTATATGTGTTAGCCATCATCAGTCATGTTCCCGATTCATTGATAGCAGTATTGTATACGTCTTAGCCATGACC
Organism: Serripes groenlandicus; assembly: GCA_031761405.1. NCBI lineage: Eukaryota > Metazoa > Mollusca > Bivalvia > Cardiida > Cardiidae > Serripes > Serripes groenlandicus. The sequence goes on along the minus strand of JASEVX010000009.1, from coordinate 66,676,809 downwards.
AGTCATGTTCCCGATTCAGTTGATAGCAGTATGCATGTTATGATAGTTTTAGCCCCACATATACAGGTTAACAACGGTTTGAACATGTGACATTCTACTACTTGTATAAATGATATTAAGTTAGTGCGATAGTTCCGCTGACGTAGTATTTTGTGCAGAAAACTGGACTTAAAATGGACAAATATGATCTTTATTGTGGAATAAACTATATATTGAAGATATAGGTCAACTTGGCTCAAATGTAATCATAAATAAGTATCGTTATACATTCAATCACAGTAGAGAAACGCATGCTATAAATTGTACACACTAGCTCATAGCGCCTTAGTTCCTAGCAGACTTAATCCAATGCTCTTTAACAATGTTGCTACGGCTTTAACCCTTTCCCTCATATAGACGCTTTCTGACGCCTCTGCAGCAGACGGCTATTTGAAAACATAGTGACAAAAGAAGAAATTGCACAAAACGTGCAATTTCTCCTTTTGCCACAATGTTTTCCACTTTTAGTCATAGGTTATCCATTCACTTATGGAGATTTTCTATGTTTTGACAAAATATGTTCAAAGTCGTATGCTGCAGAATTGTCGTATGAAGGAAAGATTCTCGAAAACAGTTCACAACTCAAAATGTATGTAGTATCTTCTGGCAAATTCTATGACACGTTATTTATTAATGTGTTAGTAAAAAGGCATTTAATAAAACATAAAATTATGATACAAATAAATGAATGAATCACATTTAATTGTACGGGCAGTGCTGCTTTAACTTACCCAGAAGGACGCATATCATTAGAACGAAGGGTTTGATGGGATAACATGGTGATCAAAGCAAATTTTATCTAATCAAAAAATAAATAAGTTGAGACGATTTACAATGCGGGGCGCAAAGACGATAGGCTCCAGCATTGTTTATACCTCTCCTTCTATACGAACGTCCCGAATGATGCTCCACCTTACCGGCGACGATGACTTTGGAGATTTTGAACAACGTCACACAAAAACCAACCTTATTGATTTGGCGATATGCGAGGATCCTGTTCAGCCAACGCGTGCGCATGTGTGCTGATTGATCTTGATCTTCCTTGTTCAGATTGTTTTCATTCACCCTACCGAGAAGCCTTACAAGGATGGCTATGCCCCAATATTCTTTTATGAAATGCTCCGAATTGTGTTTTTCGTCTAACATCGTTCGTTTGTTGTTGAACCGCCCCGGTGGTGTAGTGGTAGAGCGTCCGCCTCGGCTGCGGGAGGTCAAGCATTCGATTCCCGGCCCTGTCATACCATAAACTTAAGTAAGGCTGCCCTCCTTGGCGCTCAATGTTGCCGGGTTAGCATTACGACTGACTGGCTGGTGTAAGTATAAATGGACCAGTAGTACTGGTAACTTACCCAGGAAACGCCGTGATTTCACTGAAAAATTGTTAAAAGCGGCGTAAAACACCAAACAATCTATCAATCGTTTCTTTTTCATGTTACCACGGCCATTACAAACGGTCTCATGCATGACCAGGTACATGTAATTTCAAAATGCAAGATCGCTTATATTTGGCTAGTTTGGTCCTGGTCTAGGTCTGTATAGTTTGCCAACTTATCCTAGAAACTTTCGAGAATATCCTGCCAAGCATTGCAAATTCGGATGAGACTATGTGGCTTTGAAGGTCGACCTTACTCTTCACGTGTCATAAATACGTTCATGTTGGTTTCATAGAACACATCTCGTATACTATAACTCATATTTCTTTTGAAAAGCGAAAGGTCGCGGTTTTCTAGTTTTGTAAAAATACTATTCTCGTTTTCTGTCGGAAAATCACTGATCCATTAATATATTGTTAATTAAACCCTAGAATTTATCTTACATATATTGAATGTAGGTAATAATAACCAAAAAAAGAGAAAATATGAACGGACAAACGCATCGCATGTTATATTACATATATCAAGCTTTAACCCTTTCCCTCATACGACAATTCTGCAGCAGACGACTTTTGAACGTATTTTGTCCAAAAATCGAATATCTCCATAATTGAATGGATAACCTATGACTAAAAGTGGAAAACATTGTGTCAAAAGGAGAAATTGCACGATTTGTGCAATTTCTTCTTTTGTCACTATGTTTTCAAAAAGCCGTCTGCTGCAGAGGCGTCAGAAAGCGTCTATATGAGGGAAAGGGTTAAACAGAGGTAATACTATGAAAGCTGAACTTAAAAGGGGAGCTGGCGTATTGTAATCAACGTATCATAAATCAAGATGGAGCATATGAATATCAAAAATCAATTAAAATGCAAGCTCCGCTTAACCACCGAAAATATTAATGTTTCACCAATTGGCTAAGAAAGTCATAAGGTTTTATATATTACTTTTTTTTTCTTTTGATAGGAAAATGTCATTTATTCACTCTTGATCTTTGCTCAAATTGTCTTGCCTATAACTGGCTCATGATAAAGGGGAAGAAAGTTTCACTACTTTTTAAAAACGTTTTATTATTAATCAATCTATAGATGACCCTTGCTTCCATTAAACATTGATCTTGGAATATTCGTGACAAGTGAAGACGAAGACCCTCCCCCATGTGCATCAATGTATAGCTGATCCAAAGGCTTGCTGTTTCTGGACGGTGTATAACTGTGTGTAACTGTTTGTAACTGTAGAACCGAGACAGATAACTCGGTAACGACGAGTGCTTTCAATATAGAGGCCGTTATCCCTTTCCCTCATATAGACGCTTTCTGACGCCTCTGCAGCAGACGACTTTTTGAAAACATGGTGACAAAAGAAGAAATTGCTCAAAACGAGCAATTTCTCCTTTTGACACAATGTTTTCCACTTTTAGTCATAGGTTATCCATTCAAGTATAGAGATTTTTCATTTTTTGACAAAATATGTTCAAAGGCGTCTGCTGCAGAATTGTCGTATGAGGGAAATGGTTCATATAATCAATTTCTCCTTGTGCCATAATAGACCCAAATATCGACTGCTGCAAAGAAGTCAGAACGCGTCTGTAAGTCACACAGATTTAATGCAACTCAAGACATTACCTGATATCCTGCTGTATTTTTCCTCCAATATAACGGAGAAATCAAGGCACAATTATTAACCTGCAGAAAAGTGTAATGCTATCTTGATTTGCATTGTGAGCTCCTCTTTCTGCATTGTTTTAAAAACAACCAACAATTTCACCCTTAGAAATATGTATATCGTGGTTGGATATCTAACGTATGCGACTATTTCAGGACAAACATTGTAAATACAAACGAAATCATTCAGCTACGATTCAGTAATTAGGTATCGGCCTCCTCTTTTATTAAATATTTACCACAACATTTTTGTTTATAGACATGAATACGAAGATCGAATTTCAAAGACAGTAAAAACAATTTATATATCTACTCGAGGTACAGGGTTTATAAATTATGTAGACCTAAATAGACCACAAATTCATTCATAATATATGACCAACACGCCAGAAAGAATTGGTTAATTCATCCGCTTCCCAGTCAAATCACGCATCCCAGCAAAAAGTCATTTGTAACACGTCACTTCCGCCTTTATTTTTAACGGGAGACGAATTTATGTCTTTATTTAAGAAAATGCAATGGATATTCCTTTTGATTGGAAGAACTGGGTGTACAAGCTCGTTTGAGTCTTAACTTTAGGCATACGATCGGACGACACTTTTGTCTTGACGCGGAATGTTTAAACTGACGAAATTGAATTTGGTGGAGGTTTTTCTTCACAAGTCGTTTAATGAAAAAAGACGCACATTTATTTCGCCGATTTAATTGAAATAAATAAGAATAAAAAGGACATTAAACTCTTTGTGGGTTACCTTTAAATGTATAAACTTCTATATTTGTCACAATTAAAATAAGACGTTTTTTGAACGATCGAGTATTAATGTTTTCTTCAATGATATCTTCGAAAAGATTTAATTAACTGACGGATTGGGAATTGTTTTGCGCATGCGTCATGTTGCAATGAAACCTCTTAATTTGCAATAAATATTTTCATAACATCAACGATCAAATTTTGTCTAAGATGTCTGATTTATATAATTTTAGGATATATTTTATCTAGAGAGTAACAACGTAAGATTTTGCATACATGTTTTTTTTTTATTGAATTGCAATTATAATTATTTTTGGGGATTATTTAAAAACAAATTATTTGCAGATTCCGCTCTACAATCGATGTTCGTCCATATCGTAGTTTGAACTAGTATTCATAAATGATAGCAATCCTTCTATGCATCATCAGAATTATATATCGCTGATAGACATGTTTGATGAGATATATATACCAGTTTTAAAATACGTCTAAGGAACTGCACATCGAGGCAGTGTATTTTTGTGTATTTTTGACAATTGATTAAAGAAGAAAGCAACTTCTTTTCCAAAAACACACGACTCCGTTTTTATCAGGAATTCAGCGGGATAAGGGTTAATTTCTTCCGTGTGGCGAAAACGTGTTCAATGTAGGATTCATATAATTTCTCAGCGGGTGGGGAAGAAGAGTGGGTGTGGGTGAATCACGTGGCAATAATAAAACATCTGTTTAACTTGAAATTGAATTTCTTTGCCTTCCCATCGATTCGGGTTCATTGGAGTCTAGTCGGGTATAAATTTACCGTGATAATCTTTTCTTTCGTCCCACAAAGAATCGCGCATGCGCAGACCGCCAGTTAAGCTGCATAACCTTATTTCATTTGTCCCGGTCTTCTATCGTGCATTACAGATTGATTGTTGAGAGCGTTGCGATTACAAGAAAGTCATAATGCAGCTTGATCAGCAGTTTACGTTCAGACATATCTTACGTTCGTTAACGATAACATATCCACCGATCAAATACAATTCCTTAATTGCCTGGATTGTTTACGTTAGCTGTGGGTAACCGTTAACATTTTCTCACATACAAAAGATCTGCAGAAGATGACTTCGAAGAAATTCAGACAAAAATCTAAAAAAAAAAAATCTCGTCTAGCTATTTTAAGTTTTATTGTTTCTCTGGTTTAGCACCATTTTAGTTACAGTGGCGTAAAGCTAGCCAAACTTATCCTCTAGTTGTTTTGAAAGAAGTTAAATCTGTGTAACTAGTACATGCAAGTAGTAAGTAAAGACTCTTCTGAGCCTTTGCGTAAAAACAGACTAACACGCGTCTTCCACTGTTTTGATATCTAGCAAGAACCAGTTTCACATAATACAAAGCTTCAACTCAATTATATTTATATTTATATTTCGGAACTAGTGAAATAGCGTACTATGTACGCTCTATCTAACTGTAATGTGTAATTCTAGTCTTGTAATTCATAAAAAATAAGAGTTTAGATTGGAATAGTCATATCAATTGTCAAAAAAATACATTTTAATTTTGACAAGCATTAAATGGGTCAAATATGTTTTATTCGTATATTCAATGCCCAGCTTAATATGTCCGAATAATACTATTTTATTGGCAACATGGGATGTCGACTTCAGGTGTTTGCATAAAGGAATGCCTTAATCCCTCGAAAGCCCCGTCATACACTGTATGCGGCGAACTGTCAAAGGGTTCGTCCCTACCAACGCGCTTGATTAGCCGCGCCAATGGATGGATGAGGTGGCCCTCCTCGTCATTTATATTCACATTTCATGTATGAGCCGTTCCATGAGAAAAACCAACAATATGGACTCTGCGTGGTATATCGACCCAGATCAGCATGTGCAATCCGCGCAGGCTAATCCGGGTCGACATATTCCGTCTCAGGGGGATAGAGGTATAGAGTAATGATTACTGAAACAGAAAATTCACAGGAGGCGAGAAGTGTCTGTCCGTGTTAGCCCGCGCGGCATGCTTAGGTTGATCCGGGTCGATTCTTTACGCATAGTCCACAATGTTTGTTTTCTCGTTATTCGGCTCATATTAATATTAGTCGTGTCAAGATATATGGGGGCCATGTTGCTCGTCTGAACTTCTTCGGTGAACCTGTGTATCTCTACACAGTTTTACCAGATCGTTCAATCTACGTCTACATGTAGTAACATCACAGAAGCAGTATTTGACAAAACAACACCAAATAGTTTAGCACCACTAATGTACTCCAATAGCACTTTAATTGATATTTAGCCGAAGATTCAATAAGAGACCACACCTCAAGACCCAGCTTAAATAAAAGACGCGTTAAGCTGAAAGGTCCCTTTTATCTAAAATATTAATAATAAATACCCAGGCGAGAATCTTCCTCCGCACATCCCCACCTGGTTATTCACTGTGCGTGATAATGGTTGGTTTACATTTTGTATTTAGAAAACAGTTGCAGTATGTACTATAGAGTGTAGTAACATAACCAATGCCCATTTATGTAATTGTTTATGGCGAAAATTACATACCTGAATCCGCTTTATGCATGCAACCGTTCGTGTATATTTTTTGTTATCAATTCTTCAGCACCTGCATCGGTTTCTATCTGAGAATTTGAAAATGTTCCCTAACTCTTTTCAGCGCCGTATTTCTTGAAATAGACTCTTCCATGTTCAACATCGGACGACTCCATTCTCATTGTAATATGGGTTTTTGAAATATGTTCATTACGGCAAACTATGCTGATTTCAGTTGGCTCACTTGAGTTTGTATCATTTGCAAACAACGCAATACTGCCACTGGGGCTGAAAGAGTTAAAATGACGATGGTATACGTTTTACTATTTGACCTTCAGATTTCGATTTGCATGTATCTGTTTCTACTGATTGGTTTGTCAATATTAGAGAAAATTGATTCATTTGATTCATCCATTTTCCCATATAGTACTTGTTAACACAATTAATCAGAATGATATAGTTGTTAAAACGACTTCAAAGGTTGTGAGCAAACTTGATCCAAGCCATAGTCAGGTCGCTCGTAAGATTGACAAATGGTAGGCGACTGGTGAATCATAGCAATTTCCCGGACGTGTAAGTCTTTCAGACACATAAAGGCCTCTCTATATAGCAACAAGTTCAACAAAAAAAGCAGATGGAATGCATTCATTGCAACGTGTGATCAGACGTAGCGTACACCTGTTTTGTTATCAAATTGTATTTAAAGTAATATTGAATTAAGCCCGCCTGTGCGAAAAGGTACACGAAGGTACACGTTGGCTTTTGTGAATAGTGTTTATGTAAATCAGCTAATGTATTCGTACAGTCTGATCAAGATCTAAACTGTTCCAATATTACTTACACACGTCATTAAGATGTATCTGCCAACTTGATGGTGTAGATTCTGATCCGATGGAGTAGATGTATAGACTCATCTGGACCTACACTGTTTAGAAATGCCAACCTTTACATTGCAAATTTTCCTAGGGAAGGGCTTATTTAACAGTATATATAGTGTAAGAAAGAGCTGAAGCTTATCCATATATATGTAAACCCTGTTGAACATATACAATTGAGCTCGTCTATGAGACAATCACAATTTGTGTCTAGTCGCGCAGACAGGCTGTATTGATATTATTGTTTTTAAAAACACTATAGGCGGAACGGAATTGAATAAGGTCAAACGTTACGTGCATGCTGTTTGATTCTTATGTTTATATATGAGCCGAATAAAGAGAAAACCAACAGTGTGGACTCTGCGTAAAGTATCGACCCGGATCAGCCTACGCATGCCGCCCAGGCTAACCCGGACAGACACTTTTCGCCTCCTGTGGATTTTCTGTTTCAAGAATCATACTCCAAGAGACGGAATATGTCGGCCCGGATTAGCCTGTGCGGACTGCGCAGGCTGATCTGGATCGATACATTACGCAGAGGCCATAATGTTGGTTTTCTCGTGGAATGGCTCATATCTAGATTATATGGTGTAAAGCAGGGTAGATGGAACAAGGCGCTGTCGGTAGAAAACGATGACCTAGCGGATGTAAGCAAATTAACACATCTTTTGTGCAAATCCGCTTAGTGCAAAAGCGATGCATGCACAATTTAATGCAATTTGGCATACATTTATGATTTATATCTGCTACAAATCGTAAAAATCACGAATATGTATGCATATTTATTAGGATTTTGTGTGGTAAAATGATATAGGGATGATAATGCATATCGTATTTCATAATTCGAAAACGATCCATTCTACATGTCCTTACACTGTGTAATTTTGACAGATTTGAATGAAGTAGACTTTAACCCTTTCCCTGATATAGACACTTTCTGATGCCTCTGCAGCAGACGGCTTTTTTGAAAAACATAGTGACAAAAGAAGAAATTGCACAAAACGTGCAATTTCTCCTTTTGCCACAATGTTTTTCCACTTTTAGTCATAGGTTATCCATTCAATTATGGAGATTTTCTATGTTTTGACAAAATACGTTCAAAGTCGTCTGCTGCAGGATTGTCGTATGAGGGAAAGAGTTAACCCAGACGTATCTAGAGGCCTCGGTAACTGACGTGTTTTTTGAAACTTTTCCTTCCAAAAGGCGAAATTGCTGAAAACGAGAAAAATCGCATACTTCCATTTTTTCTAGATGTTACACTGGGTGCATGGTTAACAGATTAACAGATACATTTCGGTTGAAGGCATACTTTAGAAAGAAAATACTTCTCAACTATCTTCGAAGATAATTGAAAACCAAGTCGTCAACCTTAAGAGGTGGGTGGGAAAACGAATTGTCTTCATTTAAACAACAATGTTAAACGTTCTCTTACAATCGTTAAATAATGACATAATTTCGGAGCCGAGTTGTGCGTAAAAGGTTCTACTGTTTACTAAAAACAATTCAGATGACATGGGGTAGTTTTTTTTTTCAATATCAGGGGCGTAGCTCCCTTTAGGCACTGTAGGCACGTGCCTACACATTTGTTCTCAAAATGCCCCCAAAATGCAGCTGCGGCGATATACATCTGCGTAATGTATCGACCAGATCAGCCCGCGATGTCCGCGCGGACTGATCCGGCCGACACATTACGTCTTAGGGGGGACAGATGTATAGAGTAGTTATTCCTGAAACAGAAAATCAACAGAAGGCGAAAAGTGTAGATCCGGGTAGGCCTGTGTGGCATGCGAAGGCTGATCGATACTTTACGCAATGTTGATTTTCTCACGAGACGGCCTACACATTGATTATTGCAAAGCTACGCCCCTGAATATATTGAATTGCCCTTTTGATGATTTATATATTCACATAGATTTCAAGTCTTCAGAGTATTTCATATCATATGACAGCATCGCTACACTCACTGTCACTGTGTAGCAGTGGGAAGAAATACATTTCTAAAAATGATAAAACATAAATATTGTAAATGACATATTAGACTTTTCCAAGTAGCCAGTTCGGGTTCTAGAAGTGGTCATTGTTTTAGTATATAAAGCATACCTTTATAGCAATGAAGAGTTGAATAGTTATTCGACACACATAATAATGATCATTTGATTTTATATTTCGTCCAAACATAAGTGTTACATCTATTTACAAATTTGTTAACCTAACCGCAACACAGCCTGACGCATTTCATGTGCCTCGGTGAAGAAAATTTCAAAATTTCAGACATTTATTTAAATTACTCGAACGTCTAGATCGCAATTTGGGTAATCACAGGTTACACATAGAAGACAATGGGAATGAACTGGTATAAGTGAGTGCTCTGACTATCTTAATTAGAGATCTACGCTCTACCCCTGCTCGGGTCATGTCCTTTTGTTCGATGGGGGTATATACCCCAGGGCCGCAGCCCAAGAGAATGTTTCATAATCGAACACCCGTCACTTAAACATACTGACGTAAAAGTCCTGGTGGGGCTATATTTATAGCTTTCTTTTATCGACAGCTAATGTTTCACTTGAGGTACAAGCTGACTAAATGTGCACACTCGTGTGATACACTTTCTCGCTGGAGTCTTCACTTTATGTTGTACTTGTAAAGGATCAAGTTTGAGTGACGAGAATGACTTAAAGTTAAACACTCTCATTATTATAGCCCTAATTGTCATATCCATTGACTTCAAATTGCATGAGGTTTTGTCGAAAATAGAATTGACTTGCAACAATTTAAACAATTTATCTGCCAGCCCACAAACAGTTTCACCCTTCTCTCTGTTATTGTTACTCACCTACAGGGTGTTTCATCGTTCTGGAATCCGAGTCTGCCATTCCGGAACACTACAATGTGCGATCTCAAAGAAAAATAATTTCAGCCGTCCCGCGAGAAAACCAACATTGTGGACTCTGCGTAAAGAATCGACCCGGATCAGCCTAATCATGCCGCACAGGCTTACCCAGACGGACACTTTTCGCCTCCTGTGGATTTTACTGTTCCATGAATCAATTCTCTATACCTCTATCCCCCTGAGACGGAATATGTCGGCCCGGATCAGTCTGCGCGAACTGCGCAGGCTGATCTGGGTCGATATATTTCGCAGATGCCATAATGTTGAATTTCTTGCAGGACGGCTCATGTTAGTATCAATAAAACATGTACTTTAATTGCTTAATGAGAGAGACGTTGTTGTTGTTGTCAACGGCGCCATGTGTACTCATCTCTCTATTTTAGCCCCTGCCTCGTAAATATAATTTTCCCCTTAATAATATGCTCTACTAAGATTCGGATATTTAAAAAAGAAAAGGAAATATAAATCCTGAGAAATCTACAAATATGTCCCATCTACAGTACTTAAATTTACTTATGTTTTTATCATTTAAGTCAGTACATGGGAAAGACTAAGTAGGTTCAGATCAGCCTGTACATCTGCTCTGTCTTGTTAGAATCTACACACATTGACAGAGGTTTCTAACACTGCTATTTTAATAATAATATGCGAACAGTGGAGATCTAAAACTGCACTATTCACAAAAGGCAGCTTGCATATTTTCTCACAGAACTCTTCATTAATAAAATAACGTACACGAAGGCGAGACAGCACTAGTTAAGATTCAATTAGGAAAAGTATATGACACAAATAAAGTAGAACTTTGGATTTACGGTTCCCCCCGACAGACAGGTGTACACCAAAGCGGTTTGACAGCTAGTCACAATCAGACAAATATTGACAGCTCTTTTCAGACCTCATTCTTTTAAACAAATGAAGGAGAATGAACGTCCATCGTCCTTTTATTTTACGTCGAGGCAATTGAAAAAGGAGTTCAGAAGGCTTTCATTTCTCCATGTCGAACGGTTATATCCTTGTTAATGCATTTGCAGCGTGTTCACTGTATGTACATGGATACAAGCACAAACAAAGATATATAAGTAAACGATGCAGATTGGTTTCAGAAAGCTAGAATAAATTCTCAATTAACTACAAAGGACAAAGTTGGGAAACAGTTTGTCAAAAGGAGAACATGCGCACAGCGAGTATGTTTTTTATTCTTTTTCCCTAATATTTCAAACTCCATACACAAACAGTAAATACTCACTTCCTGTTTTCCTCAAATGTTTTTATAGCAAACGCTTCTATAAAAAGCGAATCTGGTTACAATGATAAGTGCTTAATTTAAGCCAAAGCCGATTTTGTTATGACCTTTTATTTTCTTAACGCTACCCACGTAAGTTTGTCTTGCGCCCGTTTTGAACTTTTTTGCTATTGAAACAATAGAAGGTGCCCTAAAATGTGGTTATGCTATGTTGTGTCTGTTTGCCCATGTCAAAAATGATATATATATTCTTACCCTTCTCCGACTTAACACCAGGGAAAGCTAAAATGTTTAAATCTGTAAAACAGATGACCGTGGTCATACCTTAACCCTTTCCTACATATAGTCGCATGTTGATGCATCTGCAGCAGACGACTTTTGAAAACATTGTGGCCAAAGGAGAAATTGCAAAGTTTTCAACTTTTTTCAGTAATTAAACCTATTTATAGAGATTTTCCATATTTATTAGAAGACATTTTCAAAGTCATCTGATGCATTTTTACTGTATGTGGGAAAGGGTTAACTCAGTTGAAATTGATATGATATCTTTAGATTCGTTAGCTTTCGAAAAAGATTACTGGCTGATCATCGAGAAATACTCATCTTATAGTCCATATTAAATAGAAAAATAATCAAAATCAAATGTTTTAAGACTGCCGAAAAGTTGGTATTTTTTATTTATCACAATGTTTTCAAATCAGATTTTGTTTATGTGTGGGAAAGGGGAGGGGGGGGGGGGGGGGGGGGGGGGGGGGGCGGTTAACGACATCATGTACATGCACATTTCAGTGAATGAAAAGTCATCAGTTCAAACTAAAAAGAAGCTATACTTGTAGGATAATCTATAAACAGAATATTTAGTATACATTTTAGGTGAAAAAAACCATTTGATTGCTTTTAAAACGTTTATTTTTTTTAATTTGGTGTTCGTAAAACAATGCAGTGTTATCATTTTCGTAAAAGAAATACAGTGTAAAAATCAGTTTTCGCGTTTCATGCTACGTAGACATAAAAGTGTAACGAACGGAAGAGACTAGATTTCTATTCAAACTCGTATACATAGTTCACATTCCTCACACGTATTTATGACTTAAAGTTATTATGAAAACAGACATTTGACATTTTTTTCCACCAGTGAAAATGCAGATTAGCCTGTGCCTCCGCTTTCCCCGTTCGTTACATTTTATCTTACACACATTTGGGAAAGCTATTGTGGTCAAAAAAGTTCTTTCCTGGGATGCCCGTTAATAGTAAATGACATTAATATTAACTCTTTCAGCGCCTGAGGCAATATTGTGCTTTTTGCAAACAGTACTGATTCAGGTGAGTCAGCTCGTAACGAGCTGTCTCACCTGAAATCAGCATTGTTTGCCTTATGGTTATCCAAATATTCCAAAACTATTAAAGCATATACAATAGAATCGCCCGACTTTGAATGTGGAAGAGTCTTCTTTAAACAAGTCGGCGCTGAAAGAGTTAAGGCACCGGTTTTCGTCCAACATGTCACCCCCATTGTTTAACCCTTTCCCTCATACAACAGTTCTGCAGCAGACGACTTTGAACACATTTTGTCAAAAAATAGAAAATCTCTATAATTAATGGATAACCTATGACTAAAAGTGGAAAACATTGTGATAAAAGGAGAAATTGCTCGTTTTGAGCAATTTCTTCTTTTGTCACTATGTTTTCAAAACGCCGTCTGCTGCAGAGGCGTCAGAAAGCGTCTATAGGAGGGAAAGGGTTAATTGATCCCGTCTATGGGAAAAGGGACACGTTTTGTGTTTCTGCACAGTATGGGGTCAGATCAGCTCCGTCTAAATCCGAATATCAACATGTTGTCAAAAGCCTCTGACAAGCGTGTGTGAGTGTAATATGTGAACAGTGTCGATCTTGATCAGACTGTGCGCATGCACAGACTGATCTCGATCTACACTGTTCATACCATTCAACTTGTAGCTTTTCTGTACGGACTCATAAAGGAAAAAATATAACAATCCCGTAAATGGTCATAAAACGTGATATCACGCGAGATCAGTATGTTTTCATGTAAGAGTACTGTTATACGCTCATCACGGTAAAAGGACGTCTTAACAGCATACCATGATCAACCTTCGCACTAGCGACTTTGGATATAAGTTTGACTTTTACCAAAGCGTTTTTAACCGGGTGTAAATACAAGAAGGTCGAATGATACAATGCTCTCGCGAGACTATGCAAATATGCAGGGTTTACAAATCATGTTGCAGTACGAATTCACACTACTAAGTAGCATCGTATTCGCGTGTTGCGTCTCGGATACAAGATGATCATGCGAAGATCGGGACTGATTACAATTTTATGAAGTTATATCGGGACGTTAAACCTGATGCGATGGTGTTAAATACTTACTAAGTGTTTTTGTTCACGTTTTATATGATATGACGCCGTCGTGTTAACTATACTTACACGAAATGTATCCTATTAAAGTAGACCGTTGAGATGAGTACGCCGAAATTGGGAAATAAAAATGATAACAAAATGTATATTTTTTTATATTTTTTTTTACTTAAGCCTACAAACAAATGCTTACACTTTTTGAACTGGTGTATCTTTTAGCACCCTTTTAATTGGACATTGAAAGTACTTAGTTTAAATAAATCAGGAATAGTTAGTTTAACTTTTCTGTATCTGCCCCGAAAAAAATTAGTTGAAATTATATGTTCCATATAAATCACGGGATAAGTACATGTATACCAGAAGGCAGTTTTCGCCAGTGAAAAAAGGTTTAGACTAGCGTTAAGGCTGTAGACGTATATGCTGTAGTTCGCCGTTCATTAGACATGTAATCTTCACTTTTACGTGTATAAATGCTTTTTTCCCTAGAAGACATAAATCTAAATGAGGTGGTACGAGTTCTTACGACGTGTCGGTTAAGGTATCACTTGAATATGTGTGGTCATAACACTAATAGGGCTACAGTTGTAGTCTTTGTGTAAAACGATACATCTAGATGTATAACATGTAGGCGGACAGTGAACACTCTGCTCGTACACATGGTCGCTCTACATATATCTACTCTGTGAGAAAGAATAGTCATACGACAATTCTGCAGCAGACGACTTTGAACATATTTTGTCAACAAATAGAAAATCTCTATAACTGAATGGATAACCTTTGACTAAAAGTGGAAAATATTGTGACAAAAGGGGAAATTGCTCGTTTTGAGCAATTTCTTCTTTTGTCACCATGTTTTCAAGAAGTTGTCTGCAGCAGAGGCGTCAGAAAGCGTCTATATGAGGGAAAGGGTTAAACATTTACATGACATACTAGGTTAGCCCTTTCCAACCCTGCAGAGGAATTTTCAGCAGGCGACTTTTAAAAACATCGTGGACAAAGGGGGAAAATTGCTGTTTACAGGCGTAGTTTGCACTGTGCTGTTTTCTTATGATATCGAAAGTGCATGATCTGAGATGCATTCCGTTCGTCATATACAGAGTTAAAAACATTATTTGAAAAAAGTTGAACTAGCTAAATTTGAGCAGGTTCTTCTTATGCAAAATCCTTTTTAAACGTCGTTTGCTCAAGAGGAGTCAAATGTCAGTTATATCAGCGTAAGAGTTAACCGACAACGAAACGAAATGAGCCGTCCCGCGAGAAAACCAACATTTGTGAACTCTGCGTAAAAGTTCGACCCGGATCAGCAGGCTTACCCGGATAAACACTTTTCGCCTCCTGTGGATTTTCAGTTTCAGGAATAATTTTTTCTATACCTCTTTTCCTCTGAGACGGAATGTGTCGGCCCGGATCAGTCTGCGCGGATTTCCCATGCTGATCTGGGTCGATATATTACGCAGGGACCATACTGTTGGTTTACTCGCGGGACGGCTCATTTCACCTTTAATCACAGGGTTTGCACCATGCCATTTTTCTTCCGACATCGTTAACGTTTGTTTTAAAGTTACATTCCATTCGTCTGATTTTATTGGGGAAAATAAATCTCAAGTTTTTTGAAATGTGTTGCAATGGGATTGCGTTTAATACCCCAGATTTCCATTTCATTTTGTTTTATGTTCTTTCAATCTGAAGCAAATCAATAAAATGTCTAATTTTAGTCGAAATCAATTTTACATGAATCAGTTTAATCCTTAGCTATTTCCGGTGAACGTTACCTATATTCGAGGCTCGTCACATAGAAAAGGTGTGTCTCCGTATACATATATATTATTGTTCTGCCATATTGTTGTTAACCCCTTAACCCAAGGAATCCCTGAATTTGGTATGATCACTATATATTTATTCGATGGTCTCAGTTATTTGCGCTTTCCGAATTATTGATATACGAGAAAAGAACATTGTTTACACGATGAGACTGCACGAACCCAATTGCACTTTAAAGTCGTAAACAGCATAATTCGTAAATCAACGGGTTATAGGTTAGAGTAAACCTTTGAGCTGTCCCGCGAGAAAACCAACATTATGGCCTCTGCGTAATGTATTGACCCAGATCAACCGACAGTCGGACACATTCAGTCTCATGGGGCATAGAGGTATAAAGTAATGATTCCTGAAAATGAAAATCCACAGGAGGCGAAAAATGTCTATCCGGGTAAGCCTGCACGGCATGCTTATGCTGATCTGGATCGACATATTACGCATAGGTCACAATGTTGGTTTTCTCGCGAGACGGCTCATTTTAAGTTTTAGTATTGTAATAAAGAGTTACCAGTGAGGACATGTTGGCCTTTAGTATGATTTAGTAGTAAAGTACATTGCTCCATTCATAGACTCCTAAATCTCGGTGGTCATCGTGGAACTTAGGCAAAGCACATTTCTTAGCCTAGTACTGGTTTGTTTAACCCAGGGATCATGAATAAGTGAACTGTCACCGTGATATAACTGAAATAATGTTGAAAACGGCGTTAACCTAAATAAAACAAAAATCCATTCACAGAAAAACAATGTATATGTTAGCTCATATGAACTTCTTTCTTCATATCTCTTTTGCCCAATAATATATTTGCAAACTCACTTTTAAATACTTCTTGCTTATTTATTGGCAGGTCTTTGAACGTTCAAATGAGTTTATAGGGATCATTTAGTCGTTTTGCCGGATTATGCGCAACGCTGCATCTTAATATGTTCTTTCCTATGCACAGGGTCCCATTACATGGGGTTCTAGATATACGTTAGATACGGTTAAGCTCGTTATAGTGAATAAGGTACTTAATGGCTTTTGTGAACATTGTAAATCGAGATCGACCTATTCATCCACAAAGTCCGATCATATGGTATCATTTTCCATAGTATTCAAATAAGTATATTAGAAACGGAATCCGCCGTGGCCGAGTGGTTCGTGTCATGGATTCGATCCCCAGTCGCGACACGACGGTCATGATGGAGTGCCCTTGGGCAAGGCACATTTTCTAGTCTAGTACTGGTTTTTTTTACTCAGGGATCATAAATAAAGTGAACTGTTGCCATGATATAACTGAAATAATGTTGAACACGGCGTAATAAAACCCAATAAAACAAACAAACACATTGTTAGATAAGAATTTTAACCCCCTGTAGATGTTTTAATAAGACTGAGTATGTGCATACTGGTCCAAACTCTGTACATAAAAGACATTTTGCACATGTTCTCATGGACTTAATCATTTTATATATTTTTAATGTGAGTACAGTTCACAGTAACATTAATTATTGGCATTGTCGATGCCATACATGAGCGATGCTTATCGAATACCTACTTTAAGACAGCCGTCCCGCGAGAAAACCAACATTATGGTATATGCGTAATGTATCTACCCAGATCAGCCTGCGCAGACTGAGCCCGGCCGACACATTCCGTCTCAGGGGAATAGAGGAGAGGTATAGAGTAATGATTCCTAAAGCAGAAAATCCACAAGGGGCGAAAAGTGTCTATCCGGGTAAGCTGATCCGGGTCGATACTTTAAGCAGAGTCCACAATGTTGGTTTTCCTGAAACAGAAAATCCACAGGAGGCGAAAAGTGTATATCCGGGTAGGCCTGTGTGGCATGCTTAGGCTGATCCGGGTCGATACTTTACGCGGAGTCCACACTGTTGATTTTCTCACGAGACGGCCTACACATTGATAATTGCCAAGCTACGCCCCTGGAACCTTATGCACGTTATTTGAATGTGTTTATAAATTCATAGTTACGTTGACTAGTTTACGAAATTACAACTCATACCAGCAACACGTGGTGAACTGGAAATAAAATTGCTCGGAGCACGCGATGCGACATATTTTTCCACTAATTTGAGACACTGCTCGCTGATCAACTTTCTTCGGTCATACACGCACACCAAATGAACGTTTCCAAATAGGTGTAACTACTCTCTGTTGACGATTGTGATTACGGCTGCTTTGAACCAGTCAATTGGCTTGTCTTTTGTTCCGATATGTCCATAAACAAAACACAAAACACACTTACCTTGGCCACGTTTTGGGAGTATTGCACACATTCGGAACCTGTAAGATTCAGACAATCTTACGCTTTCGCAAACGAACCGATGGTTGCATGCAAAAACGTGCTAATTATATATCGTAAAGATATGTAGTTACAACCGTTTTGCATGAAGTTCACGAACTGTTCACCCAAGGACATCTAGTAAATTGGCTTGTTTTCTTCCATTACTTTCATATGGTTTTCGTCAAGGGATTTAACCCTTTCCAACATATAGACTCAATTTGATGCATGTGATGCAGACGTCTTTTGAAAAGATACTGGCTAAATGAAAATTTGATTATAATGAGCAATTGTGTTTTCAACTCGATTAAATAATGTTTTTCATATATGGAGTTTTTCCTATTTTTTGCATAGATTTTTTCAATGACGTCGTTTGCTGATATAATGTTATTACATCGTTTTAAATTGCAATCTAAAGTATCATATAGCATTTTACGAAAATATCGTTAAATATCGCATAAAGGAGAAACATCTTTATAGAAGGAAAATATATTAACCATGACAAAATTAACAGTGTGTGTACTGTTCCACACAACTTCCAATATATCATAATAGCCCATCATGATTTAATGAAACATATTAATAAAGTGTTGTCTTGTTTTTCTTTTTCAGAAACACGGAAAAAGCTTATTGTGCCAGTTCATAGAGAAAGAAAACGGTGGTTATTTTCAGTATGAAACAGCGCACCGAAAGTATACGTGGCTGATGGGATTTAAGAAAAATGGGAAGCCCCTAAAAGGGAATTCAAATGGGAATTCAAAAAAGCACCAGGATTGTACTAAGTTTTTAAAAGTTGGCCAGAAATACAAATGTAACAAAAAAAGTAAAAGTGGCATTAAACATTGTATAATAGCTGAATTAGCAAAAGTTGGTCCCAACCCAATGCCGTCATCGCCACGACACAGACGTTATATTCCAAAGGAATGGACCGGATGAGACCGTGTATATTTGTGTATATGTTTCGTTAAACTAAAGCTTACCTTTAGATTGTACAAAGATTCATATCTTCTATGGCCATTTCTAAATATTCTAGCTTGCTGTAAGACGTTTTGGCGAAGGAGGAGAAAGGTTAGCGAGAGTGAGAAGTTAATACAGCGTTAGTAGCAGAAATGTGATATTATAATGGCATCATAGACAACACAAACATGGTGACTCATGACGTCACGATCATGTGATCATTGAGTAAAACGTTGATTGGTTGCTCTAGATCAAATGACAAACAAAATCACCAAAGTGTTCAGACCATGAATCTAAAACGTAACAAATTGTCCATCGGGGTTCAAGGAAAAGTGAATCCGCCACATTCAACCGGATCTTGTAATGCATTTTCGATCATACTTATTGACTCCATTCGAGCAGTTATCCGTATGAAGAATGGGATCGATTCCAGATCACTCGGAGAGACGGACCATTTAAGTTTAATTCTTACGGACAGCCTTGACCTTGACTATTCTATGAACGTACAAGAAAACGAAGTAAATCACTTTTCTGGAAGTATTTTCGTTCCAAAATACTTTGTAATTCTAGATGAATAAGGCATCGTATTGAACATGCAATGTGACACCCGTTTCTGTAAGTAGTATAATTACAAGTCAACAAAGGGGTATGAAAGCCTGAAATCGTTGGTATTGGATCTACTTACTGAAGCAAATTTTCGACAGCACCCTTGATGTCTTATGTCTTTCCATGTGGCTTATACCGAAGAGAGGAGAAGTCGTTGGTTAAGGTATACACTCAAAATAGAACGTGTTATACATGTTCTACCTATTTATTTATTTGATAAAGAAGAAGTTTATTTCAAATACAAGTTCAATCTAATATCGATATTATCTCTTCCGTGCGAAAATGTACAAGTTGCGTTATTTGTGAAAAGTCTAGATCCCGATCCAAACTATGCATTGGCACAGTCTGATTGAGACCTACAATGTTCATATGTTACTTACTTTAAGCTTGCTCTGAAATGCCAACTTCTCCCACGAACGGGGTATGTTTTCAGTCATCTGGGTGGTTTGACCCGAGAAAGAACAGTGCATAACTGGAACGGCTGAGCGGCGCTTTGCGTAAACCATCCCAGCTGTGTTGATCCACACAAGCCAGGTTGATTTTCAGGAGCACCGCGCATTTTCGGAAGTGTATTGTGGGAAAATGCGAAATCGCTCAATTTGAACATTGCATACATTTACAGCTTTTTGAATAACATTTCAATTATTATTCTATGGACAATTTAAAAAATCCAAGATAACTCATTGAGTGTATATCTTTCCAATTTCTACTGATCCAATCTTGACAATGCCATATTGAAATCGACGTGTTAAGAATTGGATTCCGATTTAGAATTATTTATGTTAATATATAGATCCACAACTCTTTTACTAAGTTTATATTACGAGTGGATAGAGACAATAACTGGACACAGTGAAAAGAATAGATAGGTAGCCTGCCCCTGTCTATGTGCTTTTATAGTACGCCTGGTACCAGTAACAAAGGACAATGACTCCCCGAATATCCGGGTTAATTTCGACAGAAGAAGGCTGTCGGCGGTGATCTGAATCCACTCTGTTTAATTTATGTGCATTTTATGTTTTGTATAGTTAAGTCTTTAAGCAAGCGATTACGTGTGAATCTTAAACTTTATAGGTAAAATACAATTTTAGCTGTAATTATTACCCGACACAATTAACTTAATCCTGGCGTCAGTGAGTGTCTTATTTGTGTTTAACCCATTGCAGCAGACGACTATTTGAAAACATTGTGACAAAAGATGAACTTGCCCATAAGAGCAATTTCTCTTTTGGCCACAGTGTTTTCTAATTCATTCAATAGTTAAACTATAACTGATGGAGATCGTTTATAGTTTTGTCCCAATGTTTGCAAAGTCGTCAGCGGCATAATTGTTGTTTGTGGCAAGAGGGTTAAAACGTACACATCAGTTATCTCTTGGTGTGTGTTTTCATAAAACAATTAACAAATTTGGTATAACAAAAAGATATGTGTACATCGTAACATTATGTGATGCACAAAGGTCAGGATCAGGTCAATTTTGACGAGTTATACGATCTGGTAAGCATTCAAAATAGTGCAGAACAAGACTAATCGTCATTTCACCTAATCCGCTTTGGTCCGATTTCGTCTACAGTGTCTGCCAACAGTTAGTATAAATTGCATGAAAACATGCAACACAAAACAAAATGAAATGAGTGGGGCCGAAACAATTCCAATGTCATGAATACCTTTTTGAAATGAAATATAAGCTGTAAAGGTTGAGATTCACAGGTGATTTTTAGCGATGTTACATAAATCATTAGTTTACATATAGTATATACTTGGGATAAATGTCTTACCCCGGCGCGTAAAAGGCTGACTTAACATTTAACTAAAGAAGAACAACTGACCTTTAATATGTGTTTCTGACAGCAGGGGTCAATTCAACATTGAACTGGATGCACATTTTGACCATTGACATGCGAGGGTCAGAAATGTACCTCCGCATATATCATAAGCCATAAATTTCGGTAACAATTTTAAAAAGATTGCCTCGCCTTTCCCTCTCATTCAGGGTTACACAACTGACGAAGGGACAGACTTCGGTGTCCGTTTCCATTTTAAAATCATTTCATTTTATTCTCATTTTTCTTGCTATAACAATGATTACGTTACGTATTTATGTCACTTCAATGAGTGTATAAATGCCAAGTTTAATCTCCAGTGTCACCCTATACTACAAACAGTTTGAAATATGTTTGACAGTTTTTACACCACAGAAACGGTAAAATTGCGCAATGAAATTGTATTCATGTCTATAATAAAAGAAAAACTTAAAGCAGAAAAAAAGGAAGACCAATGCGTTTCACCCGCGCGCCTTCTATGTGATTTAAAAAAAAAGGGAATGCAACAGGTCACCTCAACTTATAGCAAAATAAACCTTGGTAAATTTTAACGGCGCTCTAAATAAATCAACCTTTGTATATTTTAACTGCGTTCTAAGAACATTTTAGCTGTGCTCTTGGAAAACCTACCTTTGTAAAATTTAACTTGCTAGTTACAGTTAAGCTTTATTTCTTGTCTTCACAACATTTATAAAATTGTACGCATTTTAATGGATGGTTATATTCTGAATTTGACAATTCTGGGTATCAGTTTTTTTGGGACCAAGTATTTATGAGTAATTAGCATAGACTATACTCAGCTGTTCATATTTTGAAATGCATATACCAAATTATCTTTTGCAATTCAACTCGAAAACCGCCCTCATTGATTATATTATGTCTCTTTACTATTAGGACCGAGCTTTAGAATATGTGACTACTGCTTGGTTAGGTCTGATGATACACTTACATCTAGCCAATCAAAAGCAAGATTTTTTTTAAAGCTGGAAGGTATTTATGTATACAAATGCACATTGAAAGAAAACGAACGTTTTATATTTGGTTTGATTTCTAATGAATTTTGTTTCAATATTTTCAACTTGAACTATTGTGTTTTCTCAGCTTCGACTTTAAAGCACATTTTCAAATGAGGTGTGTCGGTCGACAAGATGTATTGTTGCATGTACGAACAATGAATGCTCAGTCACAGGTTCGCCAGTGCCTCCAAGTTCCACTTATTTTGAGGAGAAATACATACTTCCGAGAACTGCAATATTTACCTCCCCTAGTGGCCATTTCGATAGGCAAATATATGTCTTATGGATTGAATAGAGAAGAATAATAAAAATAATTAAACAACTACACGTACAATAATTATTAAATCAAGAAACAGATCTAATCAGATAAAACAAAATGTTCATCGTATCTATACATGCTTATCGAATTTGCCTATCGAAATGGCCAACAAGGGCGGTAATCATTGTAGTTCTTGGAACTTTGTATTTATCTGTTCGCATGTGAAAGGTGAAGTTTCACTCCCATCGTTCATAATCAGAAACGAGTTTCGGGGGATTCAACAAGAACCAATTGTGTCTGACCCGACGCGAATACAGTGGACTCGCGGTTTTTCGAATGTATCGTTTAACTAGAATCAATTCCTTGAACGGATCCGTCTTTTGAATACAATGTAGCAGCCGTTCTGATTGCTGCTGTACTGTTTTCTTTATATAAATTCGTCACTGGAAACACAATTAAGTATAAATGAACAACGAATCGGAAAATGCATGAATGAAATTAGTACAAATCATCGATAACTCGAGGTGATTTATTGGTCTGTTTCGAGTTCGAGTTATCGCGAGTCCACGGTACGAACAGATTGAGTAAATGTTTGATAACCCTGATCTTAAGAATCTTGATTTTTCTTTACTGAGAACAGATGCAAAATGATTGTTTGTGTTGGCTTAATATATAGAATTAATTTGGGAATCGCAATATGAAAGGCTTCACATTGGCGTATTAAGAGCTGGACAACCCTGCGTTCACTAGCCGTTACCTGTGGAAGACGCTTGGCTAACATCCTTTACTTTGCACATGTATTAAACGGTGTAAAGATGCGGTGTAAGCTAAACGGTTTAGCTTGCTATACCTATTGAACGCGAGGTAGATCTAAATTGTAATAATGTTGTATATATGAACCATTGATATGTTGTTATTGTTATTATTGTTGTTATTCTTCTTGTTCAGAGTATGATAACCACGAGACTCGAAGTACATAATGCGTAAACATTTGCTGCATTTAACATAATTCCAAAATATTAGTGTTATTGTTACAAAAAATAACTATACCACGTTCTTAAGGGCAGATTCAAACATACATCCCAAAAGTCATTTTTTGGACCAGACACATAAACAGACAACGAATATTTCAATTAATTTTCAAAATTATATCGAGAACTCTTAAAATAGTCAAAATAGCACGTGTCGATACCTTTGTCTTAATATACACAATATGCCAATGGCTGGTTCTTGGTGCGAAACCTGAACAAAAGCACCAATTTGCACTGACGATGCCATAAAGACTGCAATTCTCATATTGATATTCAAAACCAAATGCGACATCGTTAGTGTACTCTTTCAAGGCGTGTATAAAAACAAGCTGCGTATCTATCATACATATTTTGAGAAGCGAATCTATCTTATTCAAAAGATAAAACAGTCCATGATTAAATTATTGTGTTCTAGAATTAATTTCCTGTCCCTGGTATGTCAAATGTCGATTCAACATTTTGCTAAAGAAATATATTCGACCGTTAAAACGCCAAGGTCAGAAACAGATCACTTTATTTGTTCACATTCAGTCTGAATAAAGAAGTTATTCTGAAAACCCGATACATCATTGCAGCCTCTACATGCCGGTTATGACCCAAAACTAATTGCATAAGTATGAGATTTTATCGTAATTGTCTTAATATTTCAGCCTACGATGGCAATTTATCGTGTTACGAGCATAGCAACTCGGTGGTATGTACGAAACACATTCATGATCTCCGATTATCCACCGTTATAAAACGTTCTTACAAAATACTCGTTTTATACATACACGTTACAAAATTAGTATTAAGTAAATACATCTAATATTGAAATTGTGATTTATATATAAAAGCAAGTTTTATCTGAAAGTTTTATAATGTTAGTTAGCTGGAGATCACGGCGGGTAGTCGAAGATACCATCGAGTCTCTATGGTTATGAGGCACATGTGAACGTTTGTGCACAGTAATTACAGTCGTGTTAACTATGTTGTACAAGAGTCTTATATGGTTGTTGTGCTCCCCGTTAAACATGTTGTATCATGTCATGAGCGGCGCTCTACGAATACCAACCGATTACAATTTGAAAACACAGTAGGTCTAGATCACCCAGCGTATCCGCACAGTCTGATCTGGCCCTGTACTTTTCGCCAATAGTCACAAAGGTTTATAGGAACTTCTGCAAAGTAGTAGCCATTTGGATCAGGTGCATTCATGCCCCGGCGAGTCTTTTTCCACACGTGTTTGAATTGCTTTAGGTTGGTTTTCCAGGAGTCCCGTTCATATAAAAGAGTCTCGTCAGGCAAACACAGCACAAGGATGCTGAACAATGATTCACACTTTTGAAAACAATAGAAATAAGAAAAACGAAACAAACTCATTTGCAAGGAAGTAGTAAACAATAAGGTGATGTTGATAAACAATTAATCACTTCCCATATATTTGTTTCAAGTATAATATTTAACAGAAGCGTCAAAGGTCGTCACTTTCAACACGTTGTTAAGTATTGCCATAAATTGTAGGAAAATGGGATTTTGTCTAAATAAGTTTCTACAAATGTTTACATGTAAAATAATCCTTTCTTAATAATTTGCCTGACAAAGCTTTTCTTAAAATAACAATTATGGCCAGTAGAACATTAGAACAAAATTGCTTTGTTCAAATATTAAGCCACTGCATGTTTGAATTGTTACAATTTGATTACAGAAACATTGTTCATCATGGATCTGTTGCTTGAGAAAAATGTACACATTTGAATCACAGGTGCCAGTCTCGTTTAAAATCTAAAAATAGCATTTGACTGTATATTGTCAATATATAGTCAAATGCTATATTTAGATCTTTAAACGAGACTGGCACCTGTGATTTGAAATTGATTAGAACGTTGTGAAAATATGATACAAGAGTTGTGCTCCCTATGAAAATCAAATTTAGTTTCCTATAATTGAAGACTTAACTCTTTATTAACCTGCCAAAGGCAACTAAAGGCTTATGCAAACAATGCAGATTCAGCTCTTATCGAACTGTCTTATCTGAAATCTGCATTGTTTGCCACTTAGACATTACATGTCACTAAATCTTCTGTTGGACGAAAAACAAAATTGTGCAATTTGGCAGTAAAAGTGTTAAGTCAGTATATACATCCACGTTAGTATCGAGGGCTTGGCGTGAAATGGTTGTAACTAAAATTGGTATTTTGTTTACCAAGGTGAATTACCTCGCTATAAAGTCTTTATAAGCGTTAAATCATTGTTTCTGGTAAACAATGGAAATTTAGGTGCCATTGCTCGTTCTGAGCAATGGCACCTAAATTTGCATTGTTTACAAAAGGGTCAAAATTGCCCCTAAACCAAGGTATTCAAAATAGGTTTTTAGTTACAACCGTTTCACGCCAAGCCCTCGATGTAGCCTGTCCGTGGACCAAGGTAAACATTTGAATTTCTATAATGTGTAGGTGTTCAGATCATTCTTCTCTTATGCTTAGTCTTATCAGAATCTACACAAGTCGATAGTATCTTTTAACCATCTTATAAGAGTAATATTCGAAAACTGAAGATCGTGAAAGGATTTTGCTGAAGCACAGGCTGGTACCGATCAACAATATTCACCAAAGTCAACATGTGCCTCTTTCTATTGACGGATTCATTTGATTAAATACAAACTGTTTCTTAAATTGTTATTGAAGATTCTTTGACATATTTGGAAACCTTGCAGATTCAAATCAGAGTTCGATATCTGGCTGTGTGGATGCATTATATTTTGGTCTAGCTATAGAATGGTATTAGATGTCGTATGCTTGGTTTGTCCCGGATGACAGCGCCTACTTTCCATAACGAAATATGTACAATTAGAATGCAAAATGTACTTTTCAGTTGTTTTTATATTTAAATGGTAGTCATGTTGATTCATGGGCGTTCTTCTAAACGAATTTCTACAGCTATTTGATAACCACAAATATGTCGCCTATATCAATTGATTGTTAATTGAATTCATGAAAAAAGATGTGAGTATATTGTGTGACATTATGAAGTTGGTTCTAGTTCTGTTTATGATTTATATTTTAACTGTCAGTTTCTACGGTTCTGAATTCGAAATATGAAGCCTTCATTTAAAGCAGCTTTCCAATTATCTGGACGTTACATTTTTCTCCATGTAGATTGTTTCGTATACTTATAGCAGTCGACTATAAAATATCAGAAACGGTTAAGTTGACCAAGTAAAAGCTGTCTAATTTCCCACCTGACCCGTCATGATTTAATGTATATGGCCAGTAGATAGAGTTGTAATACAGTACTCTATTGTTTTCTGTTCTGTTCTTACTATAGAACATAACATACCGAAGGGCGTCAATTAGTGGTGCATGTTAGCCGCGGGGTCTTATTGCATCTTTGTAAGGGAATTATACGTAATGGTAGATATTGTAGTACTACGCATCGGAAAGTACTTCTAATATATCTATTTCCGCGCAGAATTCCCTAAAGTATTCTCTTCAATCGTGTGACTCCATTATTCATGTGACAACAGTTTTTGAAATAGTTGATAACTAAAAAACAAACAATGCTGATTTCAGGTGAGACAGCTCGTCACGAGCTGACTCACCTGAATCTGTATTGGTTGCAAAAAAAACCCACAATATTGCCAATTGCGCTCAAAAGACATACTAATATAGTTTCAGAAGTTACTTCTGGGTCTTAACCACATCCATTTGGACAGTGAAATTTGGTGAAACAGGACGAATGTCCTGGCTCAGATGACTCTTCTCTGTAAGCAGATTCAAATAAGACCCCAATTCGTCAGGTTGTGCGCATGTATTTTCTTTTTCTCTTTTTTAAATTGCCTCCTACGTTGGATTCAGTATTTTCAACGGTGGAAGGCTCCGTCATTTGTTTTTAATAATTATTAAAGAATGCTTTCAATTGCTTACTAAGACTGTAAAATACATTTCGATTTCAATTGGTCTGAACTCCTTATAAGGGCAAGCGATCTGTTACATGAATCCTTCCGTACCCTAAGTTCCTCAGTTCAGTATCTGCTTAAACTTTGGAAGAATAGCTTATTAGATTTTAAGTTTGATGTCGGTATGCTCTGTATACTACGTTTACAATCGCAATATAGTGTTTTCTTGTAAATAATTGTTAAATGTACTAACTCTTATCCCGCTGCATTCCTGCGACTCGAATCATCAAACTGGGACTTTAATACGTTCTTAACAGTAGCGAACGATGCAGATCAAGATTAGACCGCACATATGTACAGCCTGATCTCGGTCTCCATTGGTCGCAAATGTTGTTAGCATTCTTGTTATGCAGCATAGATCCTTGTTATGTAAAGTCGCTTATAGCGGGAAAAGGGTTAATTTTAGTAACTTGTAACGTCTGCATATCTGTACAGTTTTTGTTGTTGTTGTATAAGCCAAAGATTATATTTATTGATAAAAAATGTATATAATTATTTTGTCCCCAAGTGTACTTATTTATAGAGATGTCCAATAAATGAAATGAAAATAAATTGTTATATAAATATTAGATCAATAATTCATAGTTCGTTTATTCAAAAACCAATAAGTAAGTAGTCTATCTGTGATAGCCTGCTACCCGCCGTGCTATTTGAAATTAATACAGCTGGCATGAACCCACAATGGCGACTAGATTGGCCATATATCCGCTTATTTATCGCCATCGCATACATAGTTAATTATTAAATATACAATTGATTTCTGTAAACTCTACAGCACACAAATATAATGTATTTAAATAAACTCAGATAATGGCAATAATAGTTTTTCAGATATTTCTTGCGAATTTTGCAATATTTGGGGCACACTAGCTAAGAAATGATACTCTGATCAGATGACATTCATGTTGTAATGTTTGCATATTCTTTCTGTTCCGGGAATGTTAAAATATCCACCTGATCCAATTGCTTAACTGTTACATGACAACCGTGACTATGTTAGAGATCTACGTTCACACATGACAGAAACGTTGCCATGTTCAAAAACATGTTGATACATACTATAAGAGTCAAGCTCTTGTTAAAGGTGCTAAACTCCAGATTATACATAGTATCGAGGGCTTGGCGTGAAACGGTTGTAACTAAAATTGGTATTTCTTTACCAAGATATATCAGCTCGCCATAAAGTCTTTATAAGCGTTAACTCATTTTTCTTGGTAAACAATAGAAATTTAGGTGCCATTGCTCGTTCTGAGCAATGGCACCTAAATTTGCATTGTTTACAAAGGGGTCAAAATTGCGCCTAAACCAGGGTTTTCAAAATAGGTTTTTAGTTACAACTGTTTCACGCCAAGGCCTCGATATAGTATAGTCAAGTTATAAAACTGTTCAGAAGTAGTCTTGAAATATTAGAATCATAATTCTGGGATAAAATTAGAGTGATTTATTCAATTTCCAGTACTATAAATATCCAAATAATGGGTAGACATACACAGTAAGCCAAATTGTGTACGATTTCTGGACTTTCAACTCCCTGTTTTTCAACATTTACTGCCAAAATAGTTTTGAACTATTTATTACTTACATTGTTTCACTAATAGAAATATTTGCCGAAGTTTTAACATTGCTTAACAGTTTGGAGGTCAATAGTGTGTGCATTTTGGTCCATCCATATTCCTTCATAGGGATGCATTATCACTCATGGCACGGTTGCGTGATCACTGCTTTAAGTTGTATTGTGCCGATTATTTTACCGCGAACAAGCGCATGCATCAATCAATCAATCGATCCAATTCTGGAAATAAGATATCCTACTTTCTTCATATATGTTCATGAGCTGATGTGCACAGCTAGATCGGTGAAACGAACATTCACAAAAGTATCGTATCTACTTATTTTCGACTATTTTTTTACCCAATGCTGTATAGCCTTGCACGCAGCCATTTCAATTTCACACAACACGTAACAAAAGAGAATGTGCGTTTCTTTTAATGGAGTATTATGTAGTATTCAAAAGAATGTCCGTTACACCACGGCGACAGTTTACCTTTGTATGATCCCTGGGTAAACGAGCCAACACTAGCGCTAAGAAAATGGATTTTACCCAAGGGTACTCCGTCCATGAACGCCGCGACAGGGGATTGAACCCGAGGCTTCCGGTACCCAATCACTGTTCCGTTTTAGACTTAACGGAACGATAATGACGCTAAATCTGTGTTTAATTAAGTCTCTTTATTCACTAGCAGTAGCACCGTAAAAAACTGAAACTAAAATAAAGACTTACTTAAAAAGAATATTTCTTATTCTGTGACTCATTTGCTTTTTAAATGACTTTTGATGCTTGTACTGGTAAAACAAAGAAAACATCATGGAGAAATGAGGAATTTCCACTCATGGACAATGTCTCATCTTCCCACATTTTTTTTAAAGGATGATTCTATCTATATTTATACCTTGGTAACAATGCAACAGCTAAAGATTCTAAATAACTATGAAATAAGAGTTCTGAGAAGAAACGGATGTGTTATCAGACAATGTGAAAAATGGAGCAAATACGTGCACATCCTTTAATTCTAATAGTATTAATTACTGAAATTATGAATACTGAATTCAAACATTCAAGGAAAAGAAATCGTTGCTCAACACGAGCAAAGATTGATTTCTTCGAGAAAGCCTAGAAAACACACAAAATGCTTGACGCGAAAAGCCATTACTGTACGCTTTAACAATTCAAATACAAACATATAAAGATGCAACAATAAAAGTATATGCATAACATGTAGCGGCAGAGTGCACTGGATCTATACATAATTTGTGAAAGTACTTACGCCGTAATACGTCCAAGCTTGCTATTTATTAACCATTTGCAAGTTTCGAAATCAGAAAACATGTGACTCATGGTGGGCGAATAAAGAACGATAACTTCTCTTTCACAAAACCAAAATCAAAGTACTTTAAGTTTAAAAAGTAACGATCCAGCACAATCACCCTCGCTTACTTCTCGGGCATGGTGTTTTTGTATAGCGATGTATACTTATGTTATCATTAATACTTGTTGTGCGTCGAGTGATTTGTTTCAAACCTCAGATGTTAATATACAGTTGACAAATTTACCGTTCACGCTCTGTTCCGTTCCGTTCAGTTCCGCTCACGTTCCAATCCGCTCTTAAAGCGTCCAATTGTTCAAATCAATGTGATTGCTTTTTCCGTTCCGATCAAATTGATCACTTTTATACGATCACAGGATTATATTTTTCGATCAAAAGTAGTTTCGTAAAATAATTATCGAGTAAATTGTTGCAACCGCTCAATGAGCGAAACATTCATGTGAGTGGATGCTTTTATTCATTATGATTGTTTCGTTAAGAGCGCAAAATTCCGTTCCGCTCTTAAAGCGTTCCAACTTCGCTCCAATCCCGTTCCGCTCAGATTGTCAATTTCATGATGTTTTTAATTGTAACAGATATTCATTTGTGGGATGACAAACCGTGAGGTACGAAACTGTTATACTGACCGCATGGCTGGTACACGTTTAATCTAGATTTGGTGTTGCGGATGCCATTTAACACGTTTGCTCAATTTGAAAACTGCGATAGTTGATCAAATAAAATATAGAATCACTTCTTTTAACATATCGATTATCATGCACTTGCGACCTGCAAAAGAAAGCACAACCTTAACACGTAACCTTTGAACTATGTGATAATAAAACTGACCTCCAAGCCCAACGAAGTTAAAAAGCAGCCTGTGCATCTGCATAATTTAATCCTCCCTCGTCGTCATTTAATCGTACAAGTATACTATTCAAGACGGTTATGACAAGAAACATAATATACATGTACGCATTTTGATCATAATTGCTTTGAATTTCAACTAGAACTATCACTGAAGATGATAAATACCCCCTAAACTGCACCTTGACCTACACCATAACGTAATAAGTTAAAGGGCCATAACTCTGTGAGATAACATGCAATTGTAACCCCTTTAGGATATGCACATCTCCTCTTGGTATAGAAGCTTCATGTAAAATTTTATTAAATTCCACCCAGTGGTTTGTAAGAAATAGGCCGGACAAAATATGGCTTCCGAACGACCGACCTACAGCCAGACAGACAGACACAACGACTCCTATATACACCCTCTTCTTCGAAGGGGGGTATAATAACCTGAGCTACGAAGACCAATGCCTCGTAGAAGCAGGTATTTCGATGACATTTCACCACAGTGGCATGTGGAGTACTTCAGTTATTTCGCAGTGGCAGTATTTTGTCCCCGAAATTTGCCGGGGGGATTAACCAGTATCAGACTACTCAATGATCTTAATGGTCCTTGTATTGCAATGATAGTCCAGACATATGTCTATAATTGTCTTGGTATCAACAACTTCTTTTCAGCTTGGTTCTGTCCTATATAATTATACTACAAGTCAAATTTCTTACATTTATTATTCTTTCTTACAAGCATTCTCTGACGCTAAAGAATATCGCACAGCGTTCTACGATAGTGTTTTTATGCTTATGATTGAGTAAGGCAATAACAGACCATTTATTTTATAAACCATCTAAGACGGGTATTTCTAGTATTCTTTTATCTTGGTTTTCTGAATACTTTTCAGACAGAAAGCAAGTTGTACTATCTGTGAGAGTTTTTCAGATATTTTCCTTCTTAAGGGAGGTGTACCACAGGAGCTGTTACTAAGCCAACTTCTCTTTATTCCGATGTACAAACAATCTCAAAGTTGGCTGAAGGTTGGCTTCGAAACTGTCCCAACCAATGTTGCACCTTCGACATCGATGTTGATAGATGTTAATTTAGAGCTAAACTATAAACACTATGTCTTGCGGTTCAGCAATATATAAAAGCCATACAGAGATTTCAACTGAACTAGCATTTAGTCTCCAGATATACTGAGTGTCACAATCAAACACTCTTTACAATCTTTCTATTCTACTTATTCGTCCCAATTTTTCTCTTAGGAACCTTTATTTTGTCTGATAGTATTACTATGAAGTTTGTCTTTGATCAATTTATTTTCACTTCAAAATATGGTGCGTTTATTTAATTTGGCATTTATTTTTTCATGTGTTGTGTTTTTAATGATACTGTTTACATCGAAACATTTTTTAGTTCTGCTGTTTACAATATATCGAGGGGAGAAGTTACAAATATGTCTCAGCCTTTCTCTTCAATCCTCACGTTGTTCGGCTATTGATGTATAGTAAGTACTTTTTCAGTCATATCGCAAACTGTCCTTGGTTATTTATGTAGTTCTACTGGTAGTCTTTATCCTGATAACGATCGTTTCATGAGCACTTTTTTTCACTTAACGTATCACCGCCTCAGTGTATATTTAAGACCACCTGAGCCGAAGGCTGCTGGTGATCTATTCTGATCACTCTATGTCAGTCGTCCGTCGGCGTCCGTCGTCGTCCGTCCGTCGTCCACTCTTAACTGAAAACGAAATTCTTCAAAGATTTAACTAACATGGAGTACGTTGGTTCCTGTGGCATAAGAAAAGTGGATACCCAAACTTTAAAAAGATTCTATTCTGAATTTGCTTATCGGATATCAATATAATTTGGTTGAACGACCCTATACAAACACGAGGCAAGCCATATTGATTAGGCTAACAACATGACAGCTAGGTGGCATCAGAAAAGGTGCAGAATGATAACATTTTAAACTTCCATGTCTTCATATTTTTGTTAAAGACATATATTGATTTTTGAAAGATTTAGCAACACGTTTCTTGTCCTTGAAGCCATTACTTTTATTAACCTTTTCCCTCATATAGATGATTTCTGACGCCTCTGCAGCAGACTGTGTTCAACCCTATCCAATAAGTATACATTCATATTGAGAGATGTTTTCATATTGTGTCTAGATGTTTTCAAAGTCGTCTGCTGCATATGTGTTGTATGCGGTAAAGGGCTAAGTGAGATCCTCACCATTGTGCAAAGAATTGTATCATAATGAAGAACATGCACTTTCTGCGAATTCTTAATTTCGAAGAACCTTAACTATTCCCCACATACAGACTCGTGATGATGCATATGTGGATGCGCCGGTTAATCTGAATTTATACTGATTGAAAACCCGAGCTAACGATGTTTCCCCCGGAGCGTCGGTCACATGTTTTATCGTACTGTAGTGAAATAACATTGACAAAGTATTAGAATATACAGCCATTCCACGAGACAACCAACATTCTGGACTCTTATTATTAAAGAGTAGATAGAGAGAAGGCGTCACAAGACATATGTATTGTTTTGGAAAGGATGACCTCATAAATCATTAAACCTGTATGTTTTCTAAGTTACTTATGCACCCTATCCCTACGGGGTGAAATAAAGGTCACCGACAAATATAATAAAATAATATACAAAAAGAAATAATAAATTGGTAAACGCTGAGAACATGGACGACACCCCACAGAGAAGATACTATTTTCTAAATCAATTTAGGCGTGTCACTATATAAAGCGTCTCTATGACTCCTCGATGTCGTCATCACACGATGGCAAAAATACAGCATTGTTATAATGTTGATCATAGTCGACAATGGTTCTTAAAAGCCCCCGAATATCAAAATCCGTGTAGTCTGTATCAGCAGCAAGATGAAGCAGCCATGATGCACATACTTACCAGAATACATATTCACTTTTCGCATGTGTATCTGTCTACCATTTCTCCCCGACGCGATTCGGGTCTATGGAGAAGTCGCAGGGACCCCTGACATTTTCCGTCCATCATTCACTAATGATGGATACGATATACAATATCACGTAAGGTTCTGAACAAAAGAAGAAATTTGTCACATGGTTGGAAATCCATACAATTGCCCTTTACATACCCAATACCTGCATACTAGTCAAAATTACAATTGAACTTTAAATTGTGAACATGTTTTGAGAGAGGCTCTGCGAATATCAACCGCATTTCATTTGCGATCAGTGTAGATCCTGAGCACATACTCGCCGTATGATATAGATCTTCAGTTTGTGTCAATAATTCAAAGAGGGTCTCAAGAAACTTCTATGAAAGAGTATATATTTGTAGTCTTTACCATGGATACCTCTGTAAAAATAGTTCAAATGGGGTTTCAAGAAACTTCTATGAATCAGTATATATTTGTAGTCTTTACCATGGATACCTCTGTCTCTCTGTTTCTGCATGTATAATACTTACGCTAAGACTGGTCTTCAATTGGCATCGCTCATGTTAGCTGTTGAACCCTTTCAGCGACGGCTTTCCTAAAGACGACTTTTCCAAGTTCAAAAGCAGACACTTTTCAGGCAATTTGAATTTCGAATATTATGATAACACTGCTTATGTCAGGTGATTCATCTCGTTACGAACTGACTCACCAGTATAAAGACAGTTATTCAAATGTACACAATAGGTAAGTAATCAGACAAGTGCATTGCCATATCAGATGATGCACGTTCAAGGTATGCAACATGAATAGAAAATAGTTTTTATAAATGTAAATATGTTATTTGTTTTGTTCGTCTTCTGCTGTCCCGCATAAATGATCAATTAATCGAAAAATTATGTTTAAAATGCGTTTTACAATATATAGACCATGACAATAGTTTGTAAAACATTAACAAGGGGAACAACTCTAGGACTATCTTATTTAGATAGGACATATAACAAAGAAAATAACGATGTCCTATTAAAATAACAGGGCAATACCGACATTATTTTCGGAAGTATATGGTCTTCGTCATCTGTTTACATAGTGTTTCTATCTAATTTCATTTTTAACAAAGTAAAGTGATTGTTTACCCTTTCCCACCTTCAGATGCTTTTTACGCATCTGCAGCAGGCGAATTTCAAAAATATTGTGGGAAGAAAAAAAAAATGCTCATAAGTCATAATGATAAATGTTTTCTTTTCACTCATTGTTGTCAACTTAATTCAATAATAAGACTTTCTTTAACAGAGTTTTTTACATACTTTTATCGAAATATTTTCAAATTCGTTTGCTTCAGATTGATTTCTGCAAGGGCTAAAATGTCACCCGTAATGAAAGGGTGAACTACTCCTGACTTATGAAACACCTTTACATCTTTATATGGAATCCGCTGTGGTCGGGTGGTTAGCGTCGGGGATTTCGAAACCGGGTGTCCCGGGTTCGATCCCCAGTCGCGGCACTACGGTCATGGTGGAGTGCCCTTGAGCAAGGCACATTTTCTAGCCTAGTACTGGTTTTTTTACCCAGGGATCATGAATAAGGGAACTGTAGCCGTGATATAACTGAAATAATGTTGAAAGCGGCGTAAAACCCCAATAAATAAATACATCTTTAAATCCGAATACTATATTATTTTTGGCCAGGTGTAAGGAAGGCGCGCATTCCGTACCAGTATTAACCTAGCCGGTGAGTTATCAATCGATCATACCAGACCTGATTTAACCCTTTCCAACATATAAAAATTCTGCAGCAGACCACTTTGACAAGATATTCACACAAACGTGAAGATTCTCCATAAACGAAAGTTTAATTATTAAATAGAGTTGAAATCACTGTGACAAAAGGAGCAATTTTTTCTTTTGCCACAATGTTTTCAAAAGTCGTCTGCTGCAGAAACGTCAAAACGTAGCTACAGGTGGGAAAGGGTTAATAAATGTAATAACTGGGATCAGAACCTTCGACATCCCTACTACCAAAGCGGATGCCTTTATCGCTAGACACTTTCAAACTATGTCGATCACCTCCAGCGTGCACATTCGTGCAGTCTAATATTGGTTTGTGATGTTTCATGATCATGGTATAATATGTAGAATAATTGATTGATTGATTGATTGATTGATTGATTGGGGTTTAACGCCGTTTTTAAAACTTTCTCAGTCAAATCACGGCGGCCAGTTCACCTTCTCATGTGTTTCCTGGTTTTCTCACACCAGTACTCCACACAACAATCTTCCCAAGCAACATATGTAGAATAAACATACAAATAATATGTTATCACATGACAATGCTTGTATCCGATCTAATATACCCATTAGGTATTTCATTATATGTAACGTGTGTAATATAACATGACCGAATCACTATTTTTGTATTCATCCGCGAATGTTTACAAAATGGCCGAGAACGTGTATCCGGTAAGCACAAACGTCACGATAAATGGACGAGGTAAAGGGACCATTTTCGGTCATATTTTTTTTTTTGTGTGATTAGTTTATTAAGTATTACATGTTGGCACTATTTTCTGACCGCGAAAACCCGATTTTCGTTTTCTTGTTTTGTCATGTGATAAGAGGAATCTGTTTTCTTTGACATTTCATAAAGTTTTATTAAACTCGTCCAATAAATGTGTTATGCAGCTCGCCAAAGGCAATGACAACTCATGACATATCCTATATCTATGAACTTATAACTTTTACAGCGCCAATATTGAGGTTTATCACAAACAATATCACAAACAATACAGATTCAGGTGTTTCAGCTCGTAGGTAGCTATCTCACCTGAAATCAACATTGTGTTCCTATCACGAAGAGCAATTTCACATTTTCATTTGTTGTATGTGGGAAATGGTTAAAAGTTAATGATTGATATAACTAAAGGGTCATCAGGCTCGAATAACATCAATCTCACTAATCGCTAATTAATACTTAAATACTTAAAAGCATATCTCATCATTTGTGTTTCCCTTATATTGTGTAAAATATAAATAATAGAATGTATTTAAGTAAACGACTAAGTTGATATAAACAATTACCTTGCTGTCTAACAATACTTGTTAAGAAATGAAATCTTTTGGGATTTT
This sequence comes from Serripes groenlandicus, assembly GCA_031761405.1. Taxonomy (NCBI): domain Eukaryota; kingdom Metazoa; phylum Mollusca; class Bivalvia; order Cardiida; family Cardiidae; genus Serripes; species Serripes groenlandicus. The sequence goes on along the minus strand of JASEVX010000009.1, from coordinate 66,639,571 downwards.
TATTAGGAAAACAGAAATGATGAGCTATGCTTTTAACTCTTTCAGCGCCAAATGCAGTATTAAGTTGTTTACAAACAATACTGATTCAGGTGAATCAGCTCGTAACGAGCTGTCTCACCTGAAATCAGCATTGTTTTGTAATGTTGGCCAGAAGCCTCATGTTTATTGAAATAAATAAAACTTTACTACATGTATACTTACTTTCTAATTGATATATAAAAGTTGCTATCATACAACAAATCTGTAGTTGACGATTTTATAACATACACGAAAAACTTTGTAAGATATGTCTCAATTAATGTAGAAGTATTGAATAGGGTTGGAAACATTATGGGGAAAAGAGAAAGTGTTCATTATAATTCCTTCCCCTACAATACTTTCAAATAACGTCTGCATGTGGGAAGGGGTTTAAAAAGTGTCCAGACAATCAACATTCCATTTTAATATGTCTCTCCTTGATAAATACAAAATAGCTTATTCAACTGCATTTTATTATGATATTGAATAGGGTACACAAAAAAGTAATTTTTTCAACAGGTGTTGAAATATGATCAAATAAAGCTAAAACTTTGAATTATATGTAAAATCACACCTTCCGTAAATCCTACATTGTTTCCCTTATACCACCAGGTGAAACGCTGAAGTATTCGCCTATCCATTTCCCTGATATGATAGTTGTAATACATGTCAACTATAATAAAAAAACACCTGAGGAAATGCAGCAGTATGTGCTTTTTTAACAATTTGGGATTACTTTTGTTCAGCTTTTCTTCTCACCTGTTTATACATGCTTAAAAGTCTGAGAAAGGGAGAAAGTTGTCCGTTTAGATCAATTTACAATGGTTTTAATATCGTCTGCTGTAGATTACACAAATGGCGTTGTCAGAGTAAAAGGTGCATTCCACAATTTGAAACCAAAAGGTAGTGAGGACCTTTTACAAATAAGCCGTTTCACCGTGAATGTCGTCTATATGTGTATTGTGTCGACTGATATGATCATTGAAAATACCTGATGAAGAAGAATGAAAAATCAAAAATTAATTATTTTCCAAATACAACTAATCTGCATCAGGCGATTTCGAAAACATCTAGACAAATCGAGGGCTTGGCGTGAAACAGTTGTAACTAAAAACCTATTTTGAAAATCCTGGTTTAGGGGCAATTTTGACCCCTTTGTAAACAATGCAAATTTAGGTGCCATTGCTCAGAACGAGCAATGGCACCTAAATTTCCATTGTTTACCAAGACAAATGATTTAACGCTTGTAAAGACTTGTAAAGACTTGTAAAGACTTTATGATGAGGTGATTAACCTTGGTAAAAAACATACCTAGTTTAGTTACAACCGTTTCACGCCAAGCCCTTGACATGTTCTATAAATTGAAGTATGATTATTAAATACTTTGAGAATAATGTGGCTAAGGGAGATTTTGCTCATCATGAAATTCCGAATAACCGTTTTCTCTAATAGAACAAGCAACTTTGTATGATAAGTTAGAATTACCAGACTATAAGAAATTCTCATTTTTGTTCGTCATGTTTGCAAATGTTTAACCCAACACAGAATGTTCTACGTCAAGAGTATTATATACTTTTATCACAATTATTCCATAGGTCGTCTGCTGGAGATGCATCTAATGCGGTTGCTCTGGAAAGGGTTGGCCAAGGGAGATGCATCGAATGCGGTTGCTCTGGAAAGGGTTGGCCAAGGGAGATGCATCGAATGCGGTTGCTCTGGAAAGGGTTGGCCAAGGGAGATGGATCGAATGCGGTTGCTCTGGAAAGGGTTGGCCAAGGGAGATGCATCGAATGCGGTTGCTCTGGAAAGGGTTTGCCAAATAAAACAAATCGAGGGCTTGGCGTGAAACGGTTGTAACTAAAATTGATATTTTTTTACCAAGGTTATTTGCCTCGCCATAGATTCTTTATAAGCGTTAAATCATTTTTCTTGGTAAACAATGGAAATTTAGGTGCCATTGCTCGTTCTGAGCAATGGCACCTAAATTTGCATTGTTTACAAAAGGGTCAAAATTGCCCCTAATCCAGGGTTTTCAAAATAGGTTTTGATTTACAACTGTTTCACGCCAAGCCCTCGAAATCTTCACTCCTAGTACCAATCCCTTGCAAGAATTCAAAAACTCGGAATAGGCATTCGACATGGAATGGATGTTCCAATTGTCAGATGAATTATTTATAAAACACTCTGACCAGAAAAATACTGATTTTTATTTGCGAATTCACTACCTTTATCTTATAAAGCATGATGCATCTGGACGCAACCCTTCTCCATTCCATTTTCACTTTATTTGGTAAGTCTAAGCGGAATCTTATTCATCGAATATTGAGTAAGTGTTAACATGTGAAAAATACCAAGGGTGGGGATTTATGTAGTGGAATCAACATATTAGGATATTTCATAAATCATTGAGCGGTATTCTGCAATAACCAACCTTAAGGTAGTTGCACTGCAACCAGTGTAAATACAGATCAGCTAGCTTATCCACATACTGAACAGGTCCTATAATGTTCGCCAATTAATCAATTCAAATTTGATCCTAAGCACAGACACGCTGGTAGGTCTAATTGCATACGTATACTCATTACATAAAGGTTAGATTTCACAGAGCACACCTTTCCAGTGTCTATTAATTGGGACATCTCTGTGATACAACTCTGTAGAAAGGTTACGACAATTTCAGGCATTATAAATCAACGAGTTTACCTTTACCGTGGTGGAGTCCACTTTCTGGGCCATTGCAGTAGACGAATTGTGACAACAGTGCGGGAAATGGCGGCTGTTTAACCCGTTTTCTGGCAAAATCTCCTAGTCTGACTTAATTAACCCTTTCCCACATACAACACATCTGCAGCAGAGGACTTTAAAAACATCAAGGTAAAAACACAGAAAATCCCTTTAAATGTAAGAACCATAATTGAATAGAGTTCAAAACATGGTGACAAAAGAAGAAATTGCTCGTTTTGAACAATTTCTTCTTTTGTTGTCATGTTTTCAAAATGCCGTATGTTGCAGAGGCGTCAGAAAGCGTCTATATGATGAAAAGGGTTAAAATTACATTTTCTTTAAGTTAAAATAGTCTCCTCTTTTATAACGGCGTAATCATTGTTGAGGGCCTAACATATGAGGTAAAAGGTTTCCTATTGCATTTGTGTAAAATTTAGTTCAAACTTATCATATTCGCTGACAGTATTATTATTGCAATTAAAATGAATGGGTCACATTATAAAGAATATGATGCAATAGATAAATGTTACCCTCATACAAACGTTTGGGGACTGGAAAGCAATAATGTTTTCTACAAGATGTAATACATAATAAAACCTTCAGATATACATGTATACGTTGACGATTGAGAGAGATAAATATAAATTGATATGTCAATTTGATTTTTAATTATTTGGTTGGAAGTTTCAGGGTGTTTTATAACAAAGGTAGTTACATATTTCCAATACATATAACAGATATAAATTCGTTGAGTGCCATCGTTTCGTAGCCACCATTTCAAAATTAAAGAAATGTTAAGATATAGCCTACACTGTTTGTACAACTCATTAGCTTCCGTAATGTGTGTTAGGTTGATCGACAAGAATTAAGCGTATCTTGACAACTTTGTGTTTATCTTTGTCATGTACCATTACAGGTTGATTATTACCGTACGCTTTAGTCGCATCAAAGAACAGTGGGGGTAAAATTTGTCTTATAAATCAAGGACCATTCAATGGCCTGTTCGTGTTTGGCTTACAAAGACAAGCTGTTGAGTCATTTCTGTTGCGTTTGTTTGTTTTTCAGACAATATAATACAGTACACTATTCTTAAGGCAAAAAAGTTAACTTATCACTTAAACTGCCTTCAATAATCCGAATGGCGCCTATTGAAATATGCAAATATCCGAGTAGCAAATACAAAAGGCGCACTTACTTATTGAGCTTCTAGGCACAAATTACTCCTAAAATAGATCAAAATTATAACTTATTAAAGTAAAACTGTATGCGCGCACGCTCTCCAGACCGTGTGTATGTAACAGAGTGAGTGTATCGAACAACCCTGAGTGTGATAAGTCTGATTAAATCATTATTGCGCGGTGCATCAGCACCAGCGCATATATTGGCTGTGTTTAGAACTATCACTGGTGCAATGGGCTTACGCATGCGCCATGTTAATCGTCTTGATCGCACATGCGCCGCATTTTACCGTCAGCTCTCGGATATTTCCGTAGCAGTTCTTCACTAGACTGGTTCTCGTTCGAGTTTGCAATAGAAGATTAAGATTAGTGAACCAGTCTACTCATATGCGAGTAGTTTTTTTATAATTAAAATGTAAATTCAAACCATATTTTTTTAATAACAGGAAAATGGGAATATATTCATAAATGCGAAGTTATTGTGCTAAATTTTGCGATTTTAAGAATAAATTAACGGTAAAAAAGGACGCGCATGCGCAGACAAATGTTTACAATAAATCTGGGAGATCGAGGTCAACACGTTGGGAAAATGTATTTTTGTTTTCGTTTTACGTATTTAACTAAAATGCTTTCGTTATCATACATTTATATCATATATTAAGCCATAAACTGCTGATTTCCGCGCTAACATCCAATTGCTGCATCTTGCAGTAACTCTTGTGTAATATTTAGGTGATAACAATTATCAAAAGCACCAATTAATTATAAAGCACATAACATGACAGGAAATGAATACATAATATAAGGATATATATATAGTAAGTGTACTCAATTCGAATGTGTTGGTCCCCATCCATCAATCAATAGAGAATCCAATGTTCCAATTACATTGCATAGATGTGTCAACAATGCATCGTATCCGTTACACCCAACTCCCCTTCAGATTTGAAGAATATTGAGGTTAGAAGATATTCATCATGCTGATTGGGATTTGATGTTACCCGCCGTTATTATTATTTTTATTTCAACTTACTTAACCCTTTCCCACATGAAAGCCTTTGAAAACATGGTGACAAAAACCTGAAGAATCTCCATAAAAGATAGCTTTATTGTTAAATAAAGTTGAAAATATTGTGGCCAAAGGAGAAATTGCTCATCATGAGCAATTTCACCTTTGGTCACAATGTTTTCAAAAGTCGTCTGCTGATATTGTGTCAAAATGCGTCTTATAGGAGGGAAAGGGTTAATCAATAATACTTTGATGATTGAGGTTGGGGATAAACGCTGGCGGTATTACAACAGTACTCCACATAACGGTAGTTCCGTGCAACTGACTGCTTTTCAACATAGACCGTTAGCCCGTCGATGTTAGACGATAGTCGCTTGTAGCATTTTCTTTTTCAAATGTCGGAAATATTATTGGTCTGGCAAGCATGGGTTCAAACTCAAATCTTAATATAAGATGGGTCTGGTATGACGTCATAGCTGGTTTCGCCTTATCACGGTTATCGTTTATCACACAACTTTGAACATAATTATGTATCTTCCGTTTTAATTTGATTTCTTAAATATTGACTGGACAATTTGTATTTGATCATTCTCTGTCATTCCGTCCGTTCGTCGTTAACTTTAAGCTTTAGACATCATCTCCTCCTAAACCACAGGACCAATTTCAACCAAACTACACAGAAATGTTTCTTTGGTGGTCCTCTTTCAAACATTTAAATTATATGGAGAACTTTGGCTGCTGCGGCATCAGAAAGCGGGAAAAACTCTCCAAACTTTTAAATTCTTCTCTTCTGAATCTGCTTCCAATATAATTTGGTAGAAAGTATCCCTCTATAACAATTGGTCAAGCCATATTGATTAGTTGAAACACATGGCAGCCATACCACATCAGAAATGGGGCAAAATGACAACATTTAAAAATTCCATTATTATGAAAGTGATTGCCTAATTTTATGATAATTGCATAGAAATCTTACTTCATTGGTCCTCTGCTCTTATTTGTTCAAGCTATATTGATTGTATATACACTCATAGAAACCAGAAGTCATCACGAAAGGGGTAAAATTAACTGTTAGCTTCAAATAAAACTCCTACAATTCCATTGGACCAATTTCAACTTAATTTTACAGGAATGTTACTTTGTTTGTCCTATTTCATTTTTTTTTGAAGACATACATTCTGTGTAGAACTTTGGTTACTGCGTCATCGCAAAGGGAGAAAAAATGCCCAAAATTTAACACTTTCCTAGATATTTGCAGTTAAATGCACATATTTGCTACTATACAATTACTCAGGTGATCGATTTAGGGCCATCTTGGCCCTCTTGTTATTATATAAATAAGATATTAATTAGTTACACAATTATCAAGTTGCATGCTATGCATTACTTAGTTTATGATTAATCTAGAACATTGAAGAATAATTCCTCTCAGAAATGTGTTTTTGTTTCGTTTCTTTTTCATATCATGTAAACGCAAACACATGATTATCGCAAAAACCTGGCCAAGCAAACCTTTTAGGATTATCTATAGATATTAAACACGATAACGGAGTTATGAACATCATCTCTTGACTCTTTGCTTCTGGTCTGTACCAACACAGGGGGTTCGGTGTGGTTAATACGATAGCACAATTCATTTCAGAGAATAGCAAATCTGTTCTTAGTTGGTTTAGATTATTCAGGTGCTACTACTGCATAAACAACGAATATGGTTGCCAGGTTGAAAACACAATGGAGCAATTCATTTCATAGATCAATAATGTTTTTTCCACTGGTGTATCTATATTTACTATATAAACCAGCAAACGTGGCTGTCATGTTGAAAACACAATGGACCAATCAGAGCTCTAGATAGGGTGCATTGTTCATGTTCAAATATCCTTATTCGACATTTAAACCTTATCGAGGGCTTGGTGTGAAACGGTTGTGACTAAAAACCTATTTTGAAAACCCTGGTTTAGGGGCAATTTTGACCCCTTTGTAAACAATGCAAATATAGGTCTCCAGACCGTGTACATGTAACAGAGTGAGTGTATCGAACAACCCTGAGTGTGATAAGTCTGATTAAATCATTATTGCGCGGGTGCATCAGCACCAGCGCATATATTGGCTGTGTTTAGAACTATCACTGGTGCAATGGGCTTACGCATGCGCCATGTTAATCGTCTTGATCGCACATGCGCCGCATTTTACCGTCAGCTCTCGGATATTTCCGTAGCAGTTCTTCACTAGACTGGTTCTCGTTCGAGTTTGCAATAGAAGATTAAGATTAGTGAACCAGTCTACTCATATGCGAGTAGTTTTTTTATAATTAAAATGTAAATTCAAACCATATTTTTTTAATAACAGGAAAATGGGAATATATTCATAAATGCGAAGTTATTGTGCTAAATTTTGCGATTTTAAGAATAAATTAACGGTAAAAAAGGACGCGCATGCGCAGACAAATGTTTACAATAAATCTGGGAGATCGAGGTCAACACGTTGGGAAAATGTATTTTTGTTTTCGTTTTACGTATTTAACTAAAATGCTTTCGTTATCATACATTTATATCATATATTAAGCCATAAACTGCTGATTTCCGCGCTAACATCCAATTGCTGCATCTTGCAGTAACTCTTGTGTAATATTTAGGTGATAACAATTATCAAAAGCACCAATTAATTATAAAGCACATAACATGACAGGAAATGAATACATAATATAAGGATATATATATAGTAAGTGTACTCAATTCGAATGTGTTGGTCCCCATCCATCAATCAATAGAGAATCCAATGTTCCAATTACATTGCATAGATGTGTCAACAATGCATCGTATCCGTTACACCCAACTCCCCTTCAGATTTGAAGAATATTGAGGTTAGAAGATATTCATCATGCTGATTGGGATTTGATGTTACCCGCCGTTATTATTATTTTAATTTCAACTTACTTAACCCTTTCCCACATGAAAGCCTTTGAAAACATGGTGACAAAAACCTGAAGAATCTCCATAAAAGATAGCTTTATTGTTAAATAAAGTTGAAAATATTGTGGCCAAAGGAGAAATTGCTCATCATGAGCAATTTCACCTTTGGTCACAATGTTTTCAAAAGTCGTCTGCTGATATTGTGTCAAAATGCGTCTTATAGGAGGGAAAGGGTTAATCAATAATACTTTGATGATTGAGGTTGGGGATAAACGCTGGCGGTATTACAACAGTACTCCACATAACGGTAGTTCCGTGCAACTGACTGCTTTTCAACATAGACCGTTAGCCCGTCGATGTTAGACGATAGTCGCTTGTAGCATTTTCTTTTTCAAATGTCGGAAATATTATTGGTCTGGCAAGCATGGGTTCAAACTCAAATTTTAATATAAGATGGGTCTGGTATGACGTCATAGCTGGTTTCGCCTTATCACGGTTATCGTTTATCACACAACTTTGAACATAATTATGTATCTTCCGTTTTAATTTGATTTCTTAAATATTGACTGGACAATTTGTAGTTGATCATTCTCTGTCCGTCCGTCCGTCCGTCCGTCCGTCCGTCCGTCCGTCCGTCCGTCCGTCCGTCGTTAACTTTAAGCTTTAGACATCATCTCCTCCTAAACCACAGGACCAATTTCAACCAAACTACACAGAAATGTTTCTTTGGTGGTCCTCTTTCAAACATTTAAATTATATGGAGAACTTTGGCTGCTGCGGCATCAGAAAGCGGGAAAAACTCTCCAAACTTTTAAATTCTTCTCTTCTGAATCTGCTTCCAATATAATTTGGTAGAAAGTATCCCTCTATAACAATTGGTCAAGCCATATTGATTAGTTGAAACACATGGCAGCCATACCACATCAGAAATGGGGCAAAATGACAACATTTAAAAATTCCATTATTATGAAAGTGATTGCCTAATTTTATGATAATTGCATAGAATTACTTCATTGGTCCTCTGCTCTTATTTGTTCAAGCTATATTGATTGTATATACACTCATAGAAACCAGAAGTCATCACGAAAGGGGTAAAATTAACTGTTAGCTTCAAATAAAACTGCTACAATTCCATTGGACCAATTTCAACTTAATTTTACAGGAATGTTACTTTGTTTGTCCTATTTCATTTTTTTTAAAGACATACATTCTGTGTAGAACTTTGGTTACTGCGTCATCGCAAAGGGAGAAAAAATGCCCAAAATTTAACACTTTCCTAGATATTTGCAGTTAAATGCACATATTTGCTACTATACAATTACTCAGGTGATCGATTTAGGGCCATCTTGGCCCTCTTGTTATTATATAAATAAGATATTAATTAGTTACACAATTATCAAGTTGCATGCTATGCATTACTTAGTTTATGATTAATCTAGAACATTGAAGAATAATTCCTCTCAGAAATGTGTTTTTGTTTCGTTTCTTTTTCATATCATGTAAACGCAAACACATGATTATCGCAAAAACCTGGCCAAGCAAACCTTTTAGGATTATCTATAGATATTAAACACGATAACGGAGTTATGAACATCATCTCTTGACTCTTTGCTTCTGGTCTGTACCAACACAGGGGGTTCGGTGTGGTTAATACGATAGCACAATTCATTTCAGAGAACAGCAAATCTGTTCTTAGTTGGTTTAGATTATTCAGGTGCTACTACTGCATAAACAACGAATATGGTTGCCAGGTTGAAAACACAATGGAGCAATTCATTTCATAGATCAATAATGTTTTTTCCACTGGTGTATCTATATTTACTATATAAACCAGCAAACGTGGCTGTCATGTTGAAAACACAATGGACCAATCAGAGCTCTAGATAGGGTGCATTGTTCATGTTCAAATATCCTTATTCGACATTTAAACCTTATCGAGGGCTTGGTGTGAAACGGTTGTGACTAAAAACCTATTTTGAAAACCCTGGTTTAGGGGCAATTTTGACCCCTTTGTAAACAATGCAAATTTAGGTCTCCAGACCGTGTACATGTAACAGAGTGAGTGTATCGAACAACCCTGAGTGTGATAAGTCTGATTAAATCATTATTGCGCGGGTGCATCAGCACCAGCGCATATATTGGCTGTGTTTAGAACTATCACTGGTGCAATGGGCTTACGCATGCGCCATGTTAATCGTCTTGATCGCACATGCGCCGCATTTTACCGTCAGCTCTCGGATATTTCCGTAGCAGTTCTTCACTAGACTGGTTCTCGTTCGAGTTTGCAATAGAAGATTAAGATTAGTGAACCAGTCTACTCATATGCGAGTAGTTTTTTTATAATTAAAATGTAAATTCAAACCATATTTTTTTAATAACAGGAAAATGGGAATATATTCATAAATGCGAAGTTATTGTGCTAAATTTTGCGATTTTAAGAATAAATTAACGGTAAAAAAGGACGCGCATGCGCAGACAAATGTTTACAATAAATCTGGGAGATCGAGGTCAACACGTTGGGAAAATGTATTTTTGTTTTCGTTTTACGTATTTAACTAAAATGCTTTCGTTATCATACATTTATATCATATATTAAGCCATAAACTGCTGATTTCCGCGCTAACATCCAATTGCTGCATCTTGCAGTAACTCTTGTGTAATATTTAGGTGATAACAATTATCAAAAGCACCAATTAATTATAAAGCACATAACATGACAGGAAATGAATACATAATATAAGGATATATATATAGTAAGTGTACTCAATTCGAATGTGTTGGTCCCCATCCATCAATCAATAGAGAATCCAATGTTCCAATTACATTGCATAGATGTGTCAACAATGCATCGTATCCGTTACACCCAACTCCCCTTCAGATTTGAAGAATATTGAGGTTAGAAGATATTCATCATGCTGATTGGGATTTGATGTTACCCGCCGTTATTATTATTTTAATTTCAACTTACTTAACCCTTTCCCACATGAAAGCCTTTGAAAACATGGTGACAAAAACCTGAAGAATCTCCATAAAAGATAGCTTTATTGTTAAATAAAGTTGAAAATATTGTGGCCAAAGGAGAAATTGCTCATCATGAGCAATTTCACCTTTGGTCACAATGTTTTCAAAAGTCGTCTGCTGATATTGTGTCAAAATGCGTCTTATAGGAGGGAAAGGGTTAATCAATAATACTTTGATGATTGAGGTTGGGGATAAACGCTGGCGGTATTACAACAGTACTCCACATAACGGTAGTTCCGTGCAACTGACTGCTTTTCAACATAGACCGTTAGCCCGTCGATGTTAGACGATAGTCGCTTGTAGCATTTTCTTTTTCAAATGTCGGAAATATTATTGGTCTGGCAAGCATGGGTTCAAACTCAAATTTTAATATAAGATGGGTCTGGTATGACGTCATAGCTGGTTTCGCCTTATCACGGTTATCGTTTATCACACAACTTTGAACATAATTATGTATCTTCCGTTTTAATTTGATTTCTTAAATATTGACTGGACAATTTGTAGTTGATCATTCTCTGTCCGTCCGTCCGTCCGTCCGTCCGTCCGTCGTTAACTTTAAGCTTTAGACATCATCTCCTCCTAAACCACAGGACCAATTTCAACCAAACTACACAGAAATGTTTCTTTGGTGGTCCTCTTTCAAACATTTAAATTATATGGAGAACTTTGGCTGCTGCGGCATCAGAAAGCGGGAAAAACTCTCCAAACTTTTAAATTCTTCTCTTCTGAATCTGCTTCCAATATAATTTGGTAGAAAGTATCCCTCTATAACAATTGGTCAAGCCATATTGATTAGTTGAAACATGGCAGCCATACCACATCAGAAATGGGGCAAAATGACAACATTTAAAAATTCCATTATTATGAAAGTGATTGCCTAATTTTATGATAATTGCATAGAATTACTTCATTGGTCCTCTGCTCTTATTTGTTCAAGCTATATTGATTGTATATACACTCATAGAAACCAGAAGTCATCACGAAAGGGGTAAAATTAACTGTTAGCTTCAAATAAAACTGCTACAATTCCATTGGACCAATTTCAACTTAATTTTACAGGAATGTTACTTTGTTTGTCCTATTTCATTTTTTTTAAAGACATACATTCTGTGTAGAACTTTGGTTACTGCGTCATCGCAAAGGGAGAAAAAATGCCCAAAATTTAACACTTTCCTAGATATTTGCAGTTAAATGCACATATTTGCTACTATACAATTACTCAGGTGATCGATTTAGGGCCATCTTGGCCCTCTTGTTATTATATAAATAAGATATTAATTAGTTACACAATTATCAAGTTGCATGCTATGCATTACTTAGTTTATGATTAATCTAGAACATTGAAGAATAATTCCTCTCAGAAATGTGTTTTTGTTTCGTTTCTTTTTCATATCATGTAAACGCAAACACATGATTATCGCAAAAACCTGGCCAAGCAAACCTTTTAGGATTATCTATAGATATTAAACACGATAACGGAGTTATGAACATCATCTCTTGACTCTTTGCTTCTGGTCTGTACCAACACAGGGGGTTCGGTGTGGTTAATACGATAGCACAATTCATTTCAGAGAACAGCAAATCTGTTCTTAGTTGGTTTAGATTATTCAGGTGCTACTACTGCATAAACAACGAATATGGTTGCCAGGTTGAAAACACAATGGAGCAATTCATTTCATAGATCAATAATGTTTTTTCCACTGGTGTATCTATATTTACTATATAAACCAGCAAACGTGGCTGTCATGTTGAAAACACAATGGACCAATCAGAGCTCTAGATAGGGTGCATTGTTCATGTTCAAATATCCTTATTCGACATTTAGAACGAGCAATGACACCTAAATTTCCATTGTTTACCAAGTAAAATGATTTAACGCTTATAAAGACTTTATGGCGAGGTGATTAACCTTGGTAAAATAAATACCAATTTAAGTTACAACCGTTTCACGCCAAGCCTTCGTTATGTCGTGTATTCTTTTGAGTACCCACACTACAGGATTGTGTTGAGTAATAAGATAAATAGTGTAGGGAAAAGACCTGTTCACTCCCTCTTATCTAGTCCTCTGGATCCATTCATGACTGAGATCAACACATGTTATCTTGACTGGTGTATTCAGTTCTACTACATAAAATAAAGAACGTGGTTGCCATATTGAAAACATGCTGGCGTAATTCATTTCAGAGATCATCGAATTTGTTCTTGACTTGTTTATTCAGTTCTACTATATACAACAAAGAACATGGTTGCCTGGAAGAAAACAGCATACGGTATTCTGCATGAAACAAAACGCTGTTAGCAGGTTGAAAATTATTTCAAAGTTCTGCAAATGTGTTCTTGACTGGTATAGTTGATAACGGTCTACTACTTGAAAGAACGAATATGGATGCCATGCTGAAAACATGATGGCGCTATTCATTATGTCAGATGTCAGCGAAGTTGTCCCTGACTGGTATAGTGGATAAAGGTCTACTACTTGAAAGAATGAATGTGGATGCCATGCTGAAAACATGATGGCGCTATTTATTTCAAAGGTCAGCGAATTTGTTCCGAACTGGAATAGTCTAGTTCATTAAGGTTTACTACATGAAAGATCGGACGCGGATGCAATGTTGACAACCTGATGGCGAAATTGATTTCAGAGATTAATGAATGTTTTCTCGACTGGTATAGTTCATTGATGTTTAATACATAAAAGAAGGGACATGGATGCCGTTCTAATACCATGATGGTGCAATTCTGACATTAGCACATGTGTTTATGATTGGTTTATTAGTCTAGAAAACAACGATGGGTGTATTCATTTCAGAGATTGGCACATTTATTCCTGACTGGGTAATATAGGTCTATATCTACTGAAGTAAACAACATATTGACCAGCTTATTCAGGTATACTATATAAAACAACGAATGTGGTTGCCATGTTGAAAACACGATGGTATAATATATTTCAGAGATTGGCACATTTATTCCTGACCGGCTTATATATCAGTTCATGATGCAATTAACAATTTATTTAAATCCACTCCATCTATCACTTGTTTAAGCAATACATATCTTTCTATTTTTTTTTTCTATTCATGGCTAATTGCTCAATACACTTTGTACACTTATATTGCACTTTGTAAACAACTGCTCAATCCCCTAATTAAGCTTCTAGCTTTCGTTCCAAACCTTTTCGCACTTAGTGTTTGTATTGTTGATTTTGTGCCTTACTGTATCGAATAAAATATGTTTAAACTAAACTATTCCTGACTGGGTAAATCAGGTATAGATCTACTAAATTAAAAAACGCTGGTGTCTTATTTGAAACACGTTGGTGAAATTTATTTTCGAAACCAGCACATTGTCGTGCCAAGTTAATGCAAAACGGCTTCAACATTGTTTCAGAGCGATAGATTTATTTCTTAACTCTTTCTGTCGAATTTCACAAAGTCGACTCTCCCATGTTAAAGATTTGATCACTCCATTATTTGCCCAACATACACTTTGGTAAAATGTAATGTCTAAGTGGCAAACAATACACATTTCAGAAGAAACAGCTCGTTACGAGCTGTATCACATGAATCTGCATTGTTTGCAAGAGGCTTGTTTTGACTTTGGCAGCGACAGGGTAAATTCGCAATCTTTGAATTTGTATATATTGAATTCAGAATGTGTTTTCTTTTTAAATAAAACAACAATTACATAAAATACTACATTTTTCATTTTCAACGCTACTGAATACATCACACATTAACCACAACATGTATCTACGTCAATACGTTTTTAGCTACGCTAGAGGCAAACATATCTGGTTAAATACGGTTATTTATTGGGGGCGGGGTAGGGGGGGGGGGGGGGGGGTGTTTGTCGCTGTCAACAGTATTTCTGTTTTATCACAACAACAGCACGCTTATTCTTGATACCTGGATGACTTACGAATATCAGACTAAAACCAAGGGTACTCCACAAGACAACCGAAAGGGTCGTGCAAGGAACGTATGGTTTTAAATCCGATATATTAGCAACTCAGCCAAAGCGGTTATTTCGGAAATGCGGTTAAAGAGGTGACAATTCAAACTACGTTTACTTAAAACACGTTATCTATGCTCATATATATACGTAAGAAAGTGTACACAAACTGTTTGAGTGGCTGACATAAATGCAACGTATCTACCCATGTTATGTCTTAATAATGACTATCCGTAACCTGATAGTACAACGTTAATTTGACGAAGAATTAGTGGGACTACATTTCTGGCTTTTTGTCACAAGATGCATTTAGGTCTATACAACGGATATGCGATCAAGAAAGACTATAATCAGAGTATACACATGCTTAGTTTAGACTTCAATGTACGTATATGCATTCAGACTCAACATTGCCAGTCGCGGCTCCCAGTCAGCGGTTATAAATATATATAGAACATTAACGTTATTCAAATATGAATATATCATTAAGCGAGGATTTATTTCAAAATTAAAAAGGTAATTAGATGAATATTTAATTAAGAAATTTAATGATCATGTCCTTTGGGCTTCATATTGCAATATATTAGTACGCATAGGAAACGAAAACTTAATGGCCGTTACGGTATTTAAGATATGTGTTATTAATGTCTTAATTTGTGTGCACAAGTAATGTGGAATTGTCGACGTTAGTTAGAAGAAATATATAAGTTTCAATGTAAAAAAAGAATATGGAATTGTCGACGTAGGTTAGAAGTAATATTGAACTATCGACGTAGATTAGAAGTAATATGGAATTATCGACGTAGATTAGAAGTAATATTGAATTATCGACGTAGGTTAGAAGACGTAATATGGAATTATCGACGTAGGTTAGAAGTAATATGGAATTGTCGACGTTGGTAAGAAGTAATATGGAATTATCGACGTAGATTAGAAGTAATATGGAATTATCGACGTAGGTTAGAAGACGTAATATGGAATTATCGACGTAGGTTAGAAGTAATATTGAATTATCGACGTAGATTAGAAGTAATATGGAATTATCGACGTAGATTAGAAGTAATATGGAATTATCGACGTAGGTAAGAAGAAGTAATATGTAATTATCGTCGTAGATTAGAAGTAATGTGGTATTATCGTCTTAGGTTAGAGGAAATATGGAATTGTCGACGTAGGTTAGAAGTAATATGGAATTATCGACGTAGGTAAGAAGAAGTAATATGGAATTATAGACATAGATTAGAAGTACTATGGAATTATCGACGTAGGTTAGAAGTAATATGGAATTATCGACGTAGGTTAGAAGTAATATTGAACTATCGACGTAGATTAGAAGTAATATGGAATGATCGTCTTAGGTTAGAAGTAATATGGAATTGTCGACGTAGATAAGATGTAAAATGGAATATTCGTCTTAGGTTAGAAGTAATATGTACTTATGTCGATATAAGTTAAAGTAATATGTAATTATCGTCGTAGATTAGAAGTAATGTGGTATTATCGTCTTAGGTTAGAGGAAATATGGAATTGTCGACGTAGGTTAAAAGTAATATGGAATTATCGACGTAGGTTGGAAGTAATGTTGAATTGTTGACGTAGGTTTGTAGTTATATGTAATTGTCGACGTAGGTTGGAAGTAATATGGAATTATCGACGTCGGTAAGAAGAAATAAGGAATTGTCGACGTAGGTTGGAAGTAATATGCAATTAACAACGTCGGTTAGAAGTAATATGGAATTATCGACGTAGGTTGGAAGCTATATGGAATTGTCGATGTAGGTTATAAATAATATGGAATTGTCGACGTAGGTTGGAATTAATATGGAATTATCGAGATTGGTAAGAAGTAATATGGTATTGTCGACGTATGTTAGAAGTAATATGGAATTATCGACGTCGGTTAGAAGAAATAAGGAATTGTCGACGTAGGTTGGAAGTAATATGCAATTAACAACGTCGATTAGAAATAATATGTAATTGTCGACGTAGGTTGTAAGTTATATGGAATTGTCGATGTAGGTTATATAATAATGTGCAATTGTCGACGTAGGTTGGAATTAATATGGAATTATCGAGATTGGTAAGAAGTAATATGGTATTGTCGACGTAAGTTAGAAGTAATATGGAATTATCGACGTCGGTTAGAAGAAATAAGGAATTGTCGACGTAGGTTGGAAGTAATATGCAATTAACAACGTCGATTAGAAATAATATGTAATTGTCGACGTAGGTTGGAAGTTATATGGAATTGTCGATGGAGGTTATAAATAATATGGAATTGTCGACGTAGGTTGGAATTAATATGGAATTATCGAGATTGGTAAGAAGTAATATGGTATTGTCGACGTATGTTAGAAGTAATATGGAATTATCGACGTCGGTTAGAAGAAATAAGGAATTGTCGACGTAGGTTGGAAGTAATATGCAATTAACAACGTCGATTAGAAATAATATGTAATTGTCGACGTAGGTTGGAAGTTATATGGAATTGTCGATGGAGGTTATAAATAATATGGAATTGTCGACGTAGGTTGGAATTAATATGGAATTATCGAGATTGGTAAGAAGTAATATGGTATTGTCGACGTATGTTAGAAGTAATATGGAATTATCGACGTCGGTTAGAAGAAATAAGGAATTGTCGACGTAGGTTGGAAGTAATATGCAATTAACAACGTCGGTTAGAAGTAATACGGATTGTCGACGTAGGTTGGAAGTCATTTGGAATTGTCGACGTAGGTTGGAAGTAATATGGAATTGTCTCGACGTTGGTTGGAAGTAATATGGAATTGTCGACGTAGGTTGGAAGTAATATGGAATTGTCGACGTTGGTTGGAAGTACTATGGAATTATCGACGTAGGTTGGAAGTAATATGGAATTGTCGATGTAGGTTAGGAATAATATGCAACTATCGACGTCGGTTAGAAGAAATGTGGAATTTGCGACGTTGGTAAGAAGTAACATGGAATTGTCGACGTAGGTAGGAAGTAATATGGAATTATCGAAGTCGTTTAGAAGAAATAAGGAATTGTCGACGTTGGTAAGAAGTAATATGGAATTGTCGACGTATGTTGGAAGTACCATGGAATTGTCGACGTCGGTTAGAAGCAATATGGAATTATCGACGTAGGTTAGAAGTTATGTTTAATTGTCGACGAAAGTTGGAAGTTATGTGGAATTGTTGACGAAGGTTGGAAGTTATATGTAATTATCGACGTAGGTTGGAAGTAATATGGAATAATAATGAAGTTAAAAGTAATATGGAATTGTCGAATTAGGTTTGAAGAGATATGGAATTATCGACGTAGGTAAGAAATGCTGTGATATTCCCGATGTAGGTCAAGAGTAAAATTAAATGCTTGACGTTAATAAGAAAAAGTATGAACGGTTCTACGTCAGTGTAATCTCGTAGTTGATTACGTTTTTCCAAATTCTTAAAACTAGATTTCTACCTAATGTGTCTATTATTGACTTAATAACTAAATTTCCGACCTATAACAGTCTCTATTACGAGTGCACTACTTAAACATGTGTAGATCGCATTTAGGATAGATACGTTAAAGATCATGTAACATAGACAACTTATGTTATAATAACCTAACCTACAAGTCACGCAACCGCAATTGGTCGACTTGCAAGAGCAAACTAGTATTTTCTAAAGTGAGGAATCTGAAACTCCTCTGTGACCATATGTTACCACTTTCACGTTTGTTACTGACGACATCGACGACATCGACATGTATCCACCACTCGATATAACCGTGCTAAATGAAATTGCTGTACGACAGCGGGATTGATTTCGCTCCTGATTTTATTTTTAGTTACTACATGTGAGAACATTATTGTAGTAATTGTGTGTACTTTTGTATGTCATTATACCCCCGATAAACAAAGTTTAGAGGGGGTATATTGGAGTCACCCTGCGGTTGGTCGGTCGGTCGGTCGGTTGGTCGGTCAGTCGGTCGGTCAGTTGGTCCGTTGCGATTTTCATTGTCCGGAGCATAACTTTAAAACTAATTGTTTGAATTTAATAAAACTTCATAGGATGATACAACACATTGAGAGGCAGTGCGGTGTATAGGAACCATAACTCTATTTTACCTAAATACAGAGTTATTGCCTTTTGTTATTTTTTCTTGTCCGGAGAATTACTTAATAACTAACAGATGGAATCTAATAAAACTACATACAATGGTACAGCATCATAAGAGGAAGTGCAGTGTACAAGAACCATAACTCTAATTTACATAATTACAGAGTTATTGCCCTTTGTTACTTTTTCTTATTCGTAGAGTCTTGTCCGGAGCATAACTTTAAAACAAATTGTTGGAATTTAATAAAACTTCATAAGATGATACAAAACATTAAGAGGAAGTGCGGTGTACAGAAACCATAACTATATTTTACCTAAATACAGAGTTATTGCCCTTTGTTACTTTTGTCCGGAGAATAACTTAATTACTAATAGATGGAATCTAATAAAACTGCTTACAATGGTAGAGCACAATGAGAGGAAGTGCGGTGTACAGGAACCATAACTCTATTTTACCTAAATACAGAGTTATTGCCCTTTGTTACTTTTTCTTTTTAGTAGAGTCTTGTCCGTAGCATAACTTTAAAACTAATTGTTGGAATTTAATACAACTTCAAACGATGATACAACACATTGAGAGGAAGTGCGGTGTACGGGAACCATAACTCTAGTTTACCTAAATACAGTTATTGCCCTTTGTTACTTTTTCTTGTCCGGAGAATTACTAATAGATGGAATCTAATAAAACTGCATACAATGATACAACACATTGAGAGGAAGTGCAGTGAACAAGAACCTTAACTCTATTTTAGCTAATTACAGATTTATTGCCCTTTGTTATATTTTCTTGTTCGTAGAATAATTTTCATCGCCCTATCTTTTTTCTTGTCCGGAGATAAGCTTTAAAACTACAAGTTGGAATTTAAGGTGGGTTTTCTTAATATTCCACTACCTTACCTATCAGGGCGACGTTCGGGGGTATTAATCACATTCAGTGATAAGTTCTAGTTTCCGATTGTTTCAGATCTGAAAACATTCAGTCAATTCAAGGAACTGTTAAAAGAACGTTTGACACTAATTGGTTAAGAGGTGTTTTTTTGTGCGATATCCACGTGAAAAAGTATTACGCATATTTAAAACACGTGCGCGTTATTTGTTATACCAATACGCAAACTATTGATTAACGTCATGTTCAAACATACAAATATGTACCTTTAACATGAAAATGTACTCGGGTGACTAGGCGAGTGTTTGTTAGCGATTTAATGAATGTGTGAATTTGTCATGTACATGTAATATATTATTATATCATCGTTTAAGGCCATACAATAACTATTTCTATCTATCTCTCATTTAATATTGTCTCCTGGGTAAATAACCAGTTCTTCCGGTAAGAATAGATTGACAACGGTGCATCAGTCATAATATCATCTCCGCAGTCCCAGATGACAAAGTGGAACGAAGTATTACTATTTAAATACATGACTCGACCAAGGATCGAGATTGGATCTCCCGATAACGATGCTGACATTTTAACCACACGAACTGGAGTAAAGTGTTACACCATATGAGTCCGGCTTTAAGTAAAGGTAAAGTCTTCATTTAGGTTCAAATCAGCCTTAACATCTGCTTCGTCTGATCAGAGTACACACGCGTTGATAAATGCGTCTAACATGCTTACGTGAGAAAATTGACAACAGTTGAGATCTTGATAGGCTGTGCCGATACACAGGCTTAGTTGGTCTTCTCTGTTTACAAAAGCCAACTGGACTTATCTGTACATTATCGTATGACAATTGAAGATTAAGAACTATCTACGCATCGATCACACCTATCCCAAACACACAATGTAGATCAGGGGTTTCATAGTATGTGAATAATCGGCGCCCAATACATACTTATGTAGATTTACGTTTCTACAAACTGAACGGCAAGGAGGGAAATTTCAAAAAAAGAATCGGCAGGAAGGAAGATTCTGTCCAGTCTTTAATGCGACAAGGAGGGGTATTCTATCTAGTCGGTTTTACGGCGGTACAGACAGTCTTCTTTATGCCAGTTTGTCTAGTCGTTTTTAGGTGGCAATGGCTCTCTTCAATAAGTCAGTCCGACCCTCTTCTATATAGCTGTCAAAACAGTTAGCAAGCAATCACTGAAAGAATAAAAGTCATTTTGATGTTTTTGAGTCAGAATTATCAGAAAATACAGAAGATTTTTTTTTTTTTTTAGCACTAAGAAACGGCTTGCAATGTCGCAAAACAATGCAGAAAAAGACCATGTTTACTCTTAACATGCTTTACGTCTAATGTTCATATTAATCTTTCCAAAAAAATATAAGCCCAGAAAATGTATCTAAAACTGACAGTTTTTCAGTATTTCTATTTTAGACACTGGTCAAGACACGAATATTCCAACTCCAAGTGTTATACGACCCCTTACGGCAAATACGGAGACTCCATTTTACGGTAAAGGGGATATTCTGTCTAGTCGATTTTTACGGCAAGGCGGGGGATTCGTGTAATCTTTTAACGAGAAAGAGGGTGATTCTGTCCAATCTATTTTTACGGCAAGGAGGGAGAATCTGTACAGTTATATTTTTACGGCAATGAGTGTGATTATGTCGATCTATTTTTACGATAAGGAGAGTGATTCTGTCCAGTGTTATCGTTACGGCAAGGAGAGAAATTCTGTCCAGTTCTATTTTTTACGGTGATTCTGTCCAGTTTTATTGTTACGGCAAGGAGGGGTGATTCTATCCAGTTTTATTGTTACTGCACTGAGAGTACTTCTGTGTCGTCTTCTTTCGACAAGGAGGTTATTCTATCGTTCTATTTTTACGGCAAGGGGGGTAATTCTGTCTAGTTCTATTTATACGGCAAGGAGGGTGATTCTGTCCAGTTCTATTGTTACGGCAAGGTGGGAGATTCTGCCCATTTTTTTTTTTTACGACAAGGAGGCAGATTCTGAGTTGTCTTTTTACGACAAGGATGGTAATTCTGTCGGTCTATTTCTACGGCAAGGAGGTAATTCTGTCCAGTTCTATTTATAAACCAAGGAGGGTAATTCTGTCCAGTTCTATTTCTACGGCAAGGAGGGTAATTCTGTCCAGTGTTATTGTTACGGCACGGAGGGTACTTCTGTATAGTTCTTTTTGTACGGCAAGGAGGGGGATTATGTGTAGTCTGTTTACGACAAGGAGGGTAGTTCTGTCTTTCTATTATGACGGCAAGGAAGGTAATTCTGTCCAGTTCTATTTATAAACCAAGGAGGGTAATTCTGTCCAGTTCTATTTGCAAGGATGGAAGTTTTGTCATTCTAATTTTACGGCAAGGAGGCTAATTCTGTCCTGTTTTATACACGGCAAGGAGGGTGATTCTGTCCAGTTGTATTGTTACGGTACGGAGGGTACTTCTGTCCAGTTGTTTTTGTACGGCAAGGAGGGTAATTCTGTCGTTCTTTTTGTTCGACAAGGAGGGTAATTTTGTCCAGTTCTATTTCTAAACCAAGGAGGGTAATTCTGTCCAGTTCTATTTGCAACGATGGGGATTCTGTGGTTCATTATGAACGGCAAGGACGGGGGATTTTATCTTTTTTTTTATGGCAAGGAGGGTGATTCTGTCCAGTTCTATTTGCAAGGACGTGGAATTTTGTCGTTTTATATTTACGGCAAGGAAGTTGATTCTGTCAGTTTTATTTTAACGACACGGAGGGCGATTCTGTCCAGTTCTTTGTGTACGGCAAGGAGGGAGATTCTGTCCATTTCTTTTTTTACGGCAAGGAGGGTGATTCTGTCCAGTTTTATCTTTACGGCAATGAGGGTAATTCTGTCCAGTCTTTTAACGACAAGGAGGGATATTCTATCCAGTCTCTTAACGACACGGAGGGATATTCTATCCAGTCTCTTAACGACACGGAGGGATATTCTATCCAGTCTCTTAACGACAAGGAGGGATATTCTATCCAGTCTCTTAACGACACGGAGGGATATTCTATCCAGTCTCTTAACGACACGGAGGGAAATTCTATCCAGTCTCTTAACGACACGGAGGGATATTCTATCCAGTCTCTTAACGACACGGAGGGATATTCTATCCAGTCTTTTTATATCAAGGAGGAAGATGATGTTTATACATCTTTTTGGCGAGGAACGATAGATACCGGTATGTTACAAGATAAATTATCAATAAAGGTGTTTAAATGCTATTTATTAGCTCGACTATTCGAAGAATATGAGAGCTTTACTACTCGCCCCGGCGTCGGCGTCGGCGTCGGCGTCGGCGTCCGGTTAAAGTTTTAGGGCAAGTTGGGATTTTCATTCATAAGTATTTGTGCTAGGGCTTTCATATTAGGAATTTAGTTACATCTTATACCTTTCTTGACATTGAACGCTAAAGATGCTGAGTGTGACCTTCCTTTTGGGGGAAAAAACATGATTTTCGGGGGTTAAAGTTTTAGGGCAAGTTGGATTTTTTTTTTTTTTTTCTCAATAAGTACTTGTGCTAGGGCTTTCATATTTGGAATATAATTACATCTAATACCTTTCTTTTTATTGCATACTTTCATATTGTCCCGTTCACTTTGCATTGAAGAAAGTGGTCATGATTATAGGTTATTGACCCTGTACTGTGAAATCATCGTTGGACCGAGTTCTTTGGTTGGCGTTGCCGAGCTTGCGAGGCTACGTTCGCCAAAGAACGAGGTCCAACGATGATTTCACAGTACAGGGTCAATAACCTTTTTATTGCATACTTTCATATTGTAAACTATTTGCTTTACGTTGTGGAGTTTTTTTTATTATCTAGAATTGATAAATCTGCTTCCGAATTAAAAACAAACTGTTTGTTTAAATAAGTAGTACTTTTTGTGCAAATGCCGTTTGAAATATAACGGTGACGTAATTTTTTTTAAATGACGTCATGCACGTGCATAACCAACATTTTAGATGCGCGTTTTAGACTGTTTTCATGTCAAAAACGTACTGTTAGCATGAGACAGTAAGAAATTGTTCATGATCAATATATGAGAATTTAACATTACAAAGTCCCGTGAGGTTTAACAATGATATTTAGTTCAGCTATGTTTGTTTATATAACAAAAGTAGTCCCTAGCATGTTAATTATGCAGAATTTTTGCACGTCCTTATCTACGGTCATGATCACTCCTTGACAGCGGTCATGATCGAAAAATCATGACCACTTTCTTCAATGCAAAGTGAACGGGACAATATGAAAGTATGCAATAATTTTCGATCATGACCGCTGTCAAGGAGTGATCATGACCGTAGATAAGGACGTGCGAAAATTCTGCATAATTAACATGCTAGGGACTACTTTTGTTATGTAAACAAACACAGCTGACCTAAATATCATTGTTAAACCTCACGGGACTTTGTAATGTTAAATTCTCATATATTGATCATGGACAATTTCTTACTGTCTCATGCTAACAGTACGTTTTTGACATGAAAACAGTCTAAAACGTGCGTCTAAAATGTTGGTTATGCACGTGCATGACGTCATTTAAAAAAATTACGTCACCGTTATAATTCAAACGGCATTTGCACAAAAATTACTACTTATGTAAACAAACAGTTTGTTTCTAATTCGGAAGCAGATTTATCAATTCTAGATAATAATAAAAAAACTCTACAACGTAAAGCAAATAGTTTACAATATGAAAGTATGCAATAAAAAGGTTATTGACCCTGTACTGTGAAATCATCGTTGGACCTCGTTCTTTGGCGAACGTAGCCTCGCAAGCTCGGCAACGTCAACCAAAGAACTCGGTCCAACGATGATTTCACAGTACAGGGTCAATAACCTATAATATTGTATGCTGAAGATTCTGAGTTTTACCTTCTTTTTGGGGTAAAAGACATGATTTTGGGTGGTTAAAGTTTTAGGGCAAGTTGGCATTTTCATTTAATTTTTTAATTTTTCTCTATAAGAATTTGTGCTAGGGCTTTAATATTTAGAATATAGTTACATCTTATACCTTTCTTCACATTGAATGCTGAAGATGCTGAGTGTGACCTTCTTTTAGGGGTAAAAAACATGATTTTCGGTTAAAGTTTTGGGGCAAGTAGGATTTTATTTTATGTTTTTAACTTTTTCTGAATAAGTACTTGTGCTAGGGCTTTTATATTTGGAAAATAATTACATTTAATACATTTCTTCATATTATATGCTGAAGATGCTGAGTGTGACCTTCTGTTTGCGGTAAAACACATGCTTTTGGGTGGTTAAAGTTTTAGGGCAAGTTGGCTTTTTCATTTAATTTTCAATTTTTTCTAAATAAGTACTTGTGTTAGGGCTTCCATATTTGGAATATATTTACATGTAATACCTTTCTTCACATTGTATGTTGAAGATGCTGAGTGTGACTTTTAGGGGGTAAAAAACATGATTTTTGTTTGATTTTGAGAATTTTAGATAAATTCTTAATTTTTGGTTACATTTCTTTCTAATTGTGATCATTTATTTATCAAATATAATTCTTCAACATATCAAACGGGTTTTGCATGGTGTCAAACATTAGGAAAACCTTTTTTTAAGGTTTTGCTAATTTTGGACTCGGTCAGTTTTAACATTTGTGTTTAGCTCAACGTTAAAGTTACATCATTCAAATCACTTCATACTTCACATATTTGTTAAGGACCATCGTACAATTAGGTTAGATAACTCCATTGTATCCTAAATATGGAGTAATGGCCCTTGATTGACTTAGGAAATTTTATTTTTAAATTATATTTAAATGTATGTATATCTATTCAGTTGCTTTTACATATAGAGTATATAATATGATTTAATAGTACTTAAGTGCAATATAATGAAATAGTGCTTTATGTGAATAAGCGGCCTGTAGTCGAGCGCGCTGTCCTCCGACAGCTCTTGTTGAACCATAAAATTAAACAAGCGAAATATGTAACGTAATGATTATGTCATATAAATATATATCCGAAAATGTAACCCTTATCCCGCTCAACGCGACTTTGACACATTCCCGCATGCAGATGCATTCTGGCGCCTTTGAAGCAGACAACATTTGAAATCATTGTGGCAAAAGGAGAAATTGCTCATGATGAGCAATTTCTCTATTTGCCACAATGATGTCAACTCCATTTTATAATTAGGCTTTCATTTATAGAGATGTTCTATGCTTTTGCCATGAGGTCTTAAAGGTCTGCATGTGGAAAAGGGTTAAACAACATGTTTGTGTGAACTGTTTCGCATGAGCTCGAAACTACAGTTGCGAACAATGCAGACCAAGATAAGACAGCGCATATTTGAATTTTCATCCTGGTCAACATTGTTCGTAGCTCATCATTTAATATTTAGAAACGGTCTAATCCATAAATATGTATGAACATGACCGTAGAAGCCAGTTTCATGTATTCGGCAGGACAAGGATTAGGTATGTTTTACTGTGATTGATCCTGACAATCCCTACGATAGACGTTGCATCATTAGCTTGCATCCTCATTTCACCTTCATGTTTATGATCAATTAATAAAAGTTAATGTACGAGATATTAAAGAAATTCATTGTTTACTTCTCTTTGCGTCGATGTGTTCCCGTCTGTATATTAGTCAGGGGTGTTAGGGCATTAAAGGGGCTGTTTGGTTCAGATTCTTCCAAAAGCACCAAATTTGGCCCAGAGGTCGCCCATGCAATACTTTTAACTTTTTTGGTGGGCGCCAAGACGAACGCCCCATGGGGCTGCCATTATGGCAAAATCCAAAATGGCCGCTATCCGGATTACATGTCAATCGCAGATAAAAAACTAAAAGGGCTAAAATCATGAATGATACCTCATTTTAGGGGTTTTCGGGGTTTGGAAATTCGATTCAGATGTTATTTCAATGATCTGAGGTCAAGTTTACCCCTCATTGACATGGTAAAGGTCATATTGGGGGTCAACCCTGGATGCGAGGGTGAAGATCGCATGTAAGATCTCACAACTGCTTATCTATACTGCTAGTAAGGGTGAGCACCATGCAGTCAAGACAGCTGCAGTATGCCACACGAAGGAGCGAGAAACCCCCTACCCTCTATATTATGGCATCAAGCTGCATGGACGCGGACGGGACAAAACACAGATTGAGATTGACCACGAACAGGGTAACTCAATAGCGTAGAATCGGGTCATAGAAGTTAAGCGAAGTGTTGAGCGTGCACTGTGTGCTCGGCATGCTCAATATGGAGTGGTGCTACCAGCCAACATCCTTCTCAGGGTCTTTACCACCCAAGATGCGGATAATATAGATAGCAAGGCTCGGGGCAACTTCTCACTTACTGAGTTCCACGGATATGCCCTGAGCGTGACTAACCATCTCTCTCATGGCAATATTAGAGTGAAGCGGGCTCCCATTAAGCTTGACACCTCTGACACACCAACTCCTAAGCTACCAGATGCTTACGCAATCCATCCCCCAATCAAACTAACTCAAAACATATGTATTTGCACCCATACTCGGCAACAGCGAAGTCAGACCGGCCGATGCCAAGGATGAGGCGTGGATGGCACACGTCATCAGTGTGCTGAAGCAAGGCACGCTGACAGAGGTACACCCATCAGGTCTCCTTCATGTCTATTTACCTGCTCAAACAAACCGCTTACTCAGAGTATTGTCAGAATGTAATGGGAGTCATTCGATATGTGGGATCAACGTTCCCAAACCCTTCCCCAGTTTAAGTTCTGGTCAACCATAATCGAGCAAGAGCTGCTTATGTCTTGTTTCGTGTGGTCACCGCGGGAGGGGGACTACATATGCAAGCATGTGACAAACTCTGCAGCTGGTTTCACGCCATGGACCACACTCTCAGTCTCTATGCGCGTTGGCTGCCGATACATGTACACAACATGGTTGAGCTAGCCGAGGATCACCCTCAACTACATGCTGAATTCCTGAAGGGTCATTTTGTTTTGCAGAAATTGGCTAGAAAAATCAGCCTCAAGGACCAAGCCCATGAACATTCAAACAAAAGCCTCCAGACACATGGTGTAGCTGTTGAACTTTATAAGAAGCCTGAAGCCCTTACACTGTTTAAGCTGGCCTGACCTGAATGCACGCGGGTAATCCCGCCACCCAGCATGAGGAAGGACACAGCTTGCAATTAAAGTATGAAAAGGATGTACTGTCGTTCATCATGGTGGTAGAGCAGCTGGGCAATCCTTTCCTTGCTACAGGTCAGGAGCTCATAGTACTCGATACACAGAATGTCATGGAACATGCCATTGCTACTTCTCTATCTCAAATCCGTGAAGCTGGTCAAACCCTGCTTGCAGCATATGTCATGGAAAGACTGGAAAAGGCTTCAGTACCAGTATATGATACATTCAAGCGGAATAATATGCTAACCTTCGCCCACCGACCTGACCCCAAGAAAAAAGGTACAAAGGAAAGTGGCGTCCAGAGGTAGACTATGATGTTAATCATACAACTTTTCTTCTCACTCCAGAAACGTCCAAATGCCGACATGACAGACTTCTTTCAGTTCGAAAATCAGAGAAAGCTGACAAATCAAGGGATCAGACTTTCTTAAGTGCCTCAATTCACCCACTGGCCGCGCAGCTGCTGCCAAACAAGTGGTGTTGGATATGGCAGCTGTTATCCACATGGTTCGACCCGCAACAGCAAAGACATTCAGCGAGTATATGTCGTCCCGCATTGTACCATACTTGGAGGCCCAAATAACAAGTAGTACCCAACGCATTGACGCTGTATGAGATAATCACTCAGAGGAAAATAACCTCAAAGCTCTCACGCAGCAACGACGTGGGAATAGCCAACGGACAATAGTCGGCGATAGCAGGACTCCAATTCCGAAGCGTGACTGGAACAGCGGATTCCTGAAAAATGAGGAGAACAAAAAGGAGCTGTTCTCTTTCATCGGCACACAGATCTCCAAGGCTGACATGGACAGAAAACTGTTCCGGAGTACCCGCTTCGAGACCATGATCTCCAACAAGCATTGTGACCTTACAACACTTCAGCCGTGCAACCATTCCGAGTTGGACATCATTCTGCATCTGGCACATGTTGCAAAGTAGGATCATACAAGCCTATGTTCACACTGTGGACAGCGATGTTGTACTTTTGACAATCCGTTAGATCGAGTCCCTCAGTCTATCAGAGCTCTGGGTGGGCTTTGGTACTGGTAAAAACTACTGTGACATACCAGTTCATACCATTTACTCTGATCTTGGCGTGTCAAAATCCTTGGCCTCTTTCACAGCTTAACGGGGTGCGACACGACTTCACAGTTTCTTGTATGTGGCAAGAAGACAGCATGAGCAGCATGGACAACCATACCGGATCTCAACGAAACAATAGTGGCTCTCACGCATGACCCTGACCTCTTCATTCACGAGTCTGTGCATATGCAGTTCTCGAACGCTTTGTCATATTCATGTATAACAAGGGGTGTAGTGCAGCTTGTGTCAAGATGGCCAGACTGGAATATTCACCACCGGAAGCAAAATGTTGGAAAACATCCCACAAGCCGCAGCATGTAAAGCAAGTGCTACTACAGGCAAGTTTCTACTGTCGTCAGGCCACCTCGGTCCAGCAGAAAATTCCTGACTTCAGTGAGTGGGGCTGGCAAAAAGATGGCACCAGTACATTGCAACAACTATGGACCACTCTCACAATGCCTCAGTGGCATGTGGCATTCTCTTGCACTGTAGCTGCCCCAGTGCATGTACAGGAAGGTGCAAATACGAAGGCGGTTGTATTATAACTTAATGACCAGTAGTGCTTGTTGCTGAAATCATAAGAGTGCAAGCCAGAACGTAAAGATAGTTATAGTAATAATTAGTAATCCTGTATTGTATATTGAACATTTAAATGCACACAGAGGCACAAAGCATTTTGTTACTGCAGATGTTCCCAAATTATTTTAATTAAAAATGTTCCTGAATAATTTTTATTGATTTTTTAGTGACCTTGAAGGGTAAACTTGAACTCAGATCATTGAAATAACATCTTAATTGGATTCCCCGACCTCGAAAACCCCTAAAATGTGGTATCATTCATGATTCTAGCCCTTTTAATTTTTTAACTGCGATTGACATCAAACCCGGATGGCGGCCATATTGGATTTTGCCACTATGGCGGCCCCAGGGGGCGCCCGTCTTGGCGCCCATCAAAAATGTAAAAAATATGGCATGGGTGACCTCTGGGCCAAATTTGGTGCTTTTGGAAGAATCTGAACCAAAATATCCCTAACACCCCTGACTATATCGGATTATGCTCTTTTTAGAATTACAAATAATAAAACGGTTGCCTCAGATAACAGTTAGGTAACCACATTCTTGAACACTTTAAAAAATCTTCATGAAAACAACAAATAAAACCTAATTGAAAACGCACAAAAAAAAGCTCTTAAACCGTGAATAGATGTTTATAGTCGAAATTGAGTTATTTTAATTGAGATTTCTGGGAGCCTCAAATAACAGACTAAATGGTTTCATTCGAGATATCAGGCAAGTAGACATGCTGAAATTTTAAAAAAGTCACAAGAATAATATGCGCCCGTAGTGCATGGGAACCACACGGTTTATGATGCATTTTAATTAGAAAGCAATAATTGTCACAATAAAAATCAACCAAATGTGTCATTACGCATGTATGCAAATTAAAAAGACATTCTTACCTATATACAGGTCTTTTTATCGAATGAAAACCAATGAGAACATCGGATTGGTGGCTGTGCAAGACTGCGCAGTGGCGGAGATTGACCTAGTCCTTTGATGATGGCTATGTTCCGAACGATGGTTGATTATTGACGACTTTTGGTGACTATTGAAAGCATTGTTGCAAAAGTAGTAAAAATTTTTCATAAGGATCAATTTCTCCCTTTGCAACAATTGCTTGAACTATATTCAATAATAAGACTTACTTTAAATGATAGATATCTTTTCTATATGAACGCCATGAAGAAGCAATTGCAAGCGTATCAAAATAGCAAGTAACTGTACATAAGTCATGGAAAGTTGGCTATAACTGGGCTATACTTATTTGTATTTCTCATTTACAGCAAGAATAACCGCTTCATTGTATCAATCAGATTGTTGTTGGATTGGTTCGTTATTGACAGTGGACAGCTAAAGATGCTCATTCTTTTTTTTCTTTTTTTTAATTAATTTAATTTGTATAACTTTCTGTGGGTTGTTTTTTTGTACAAATATATTCCAAATGAACTTATAAGGTCCAATAGGATTGGAAACAAGACCTATTATCCAAGTGTTGTATGCAAATGGGTGTCGATTAACGCCGCTATTTCAATAAGAATTACGCAAAAATGTGACCCACAATTAAATACCAAATAAATGCCGACTGACTAGGAAAATCTTATGTAATAGTTCGTGACATTTACTTTTCGTTTTGAAAATGTATACCTTGTTTGAAGTTTTGAACACCGCTTTGAAAACGTTTGGTAAAAAAAACAAGCTGAATTGATAATGTAGTTGTAATTGAAAGCATCGTTGGAAATTGATATTTTTTGAAACGAGGAATTTCTCAATTTCCTACAAGGTATTAAAAGAGTGTCTTTTTCAGACGTTTAACATGCCATATATACCTGGGACATATAACTAAGGAATGAATGGTTTTAACCGTTTTCTGAATGGCAGACAGATGCTTCGGCAATTCACCGGATTCAATTAACAATGCAAATGTAGAAGTAACTTAACCTTTTCCCACATCAAATCTACAGCACGCGACTGTGAAAATATGCTATCTTCAGCTATTGAATGAGAG
This sequence comes from Serripes groenlandicus, assembly GCA_031761405.1. Classification (NCBI taxonomy): domain Eukaryota; kingdom Metazoa; phylum Mollusca; class Bivalvia; order Cardiida; family Cardiidae; genus Serripes; species Serripes groenlandicus. Next base: position 66,607,961 of record JASEVX010000009.1, on the reverse strand, counting down.
TTGAATTATTAAACAGAGTTGCAACAGCTTGACAAAAGGGACAATTGCTCAATATTGACAATTTCTCTTTTGGTCAAAATGTTTTCAAAAGTCGTCTGCTGCAGAGGCATCAGAAAACGTCTGCACGTGGGAAAGGTTTAAGCTACACCTTCATCCACTTCTGATCGCATCTGGTCCGCTATATAACAATGAACGTAACCTGCCCTTGGTTCATACATTACAAACCTACACGCAAAAATGAAAAAAATAAAATCTTAAAATATGTCTATGGGGTAAAATGGTTTACTTAAACACCTGCAGATAATAAACCATAAACAATTAATGATGAAGAATTTATAATGCCCATATCTGTAGAAGCAATCTTTACTGTTTGAATATCGTTTCCACTGTAGTTGAATTTCACAAACATGCCTCGTCATTTGTAGCTTCGTTCTGACAGACAGTCAATTAGATATAACTGTATTGTTTGAAACTCTTCGTTAAAAGTCACGAATGAATCTCTTAATAATAGTTATATCTCGCTTGCGGGGGCGTTTGTCTTTTAATTAATGTGCGAAATTAACTAATACTATTTGGACGAGATGAACTTTATTTGATACAGTATTTTACGAATTCTCTTATAAAGCAGACTGTTAACTCGACTTTGGTTATACTGGGATCTGTCTCTAACTGTGTGGTATAGTATGTTTCACTCCTCGACGGAGGCGGGTGTGCTGATATTTACTCCCTAAACGGTGAATAAGCATTTATACTTTTTCACTATGTAGTCACTTCTAAGTAAAGCAGAATGTTTTGACCCCTAAGGGCGGATTGGTTGAAAGAAACCAGGCGAAGGTAGAAACGGGGTAAATTGTACTTCTAGCTTCAATTGTAATATCATCCTAATCCACTGGGCAAACTTCAACCAAACTTCACAGGAATATTTTGTTGGTGATCTTCTTTAAATTAGCTTAAAATGTAAATGTTATACACAGCTTTCGTTGCTGTGGTATCAGGAAGGAAGTAGAATATCTAATTTGTAACATTCTTCTCCTTTGAATCCGCTTATTAGATTCCAAGATAATTTGGTACACATGTTCCTTGAAAGAACCTCTGTTTAGGCCGTATTGATTGATTGAGAAACACGGCAGCAAGACGGCAACAGAAAAGAGGCAAAAGGACGAAACTGTCTGATTTCAAAAACATATTTGTAATTTGGCGTAAATGTTCCTTTAGCGACACTCAACATAATGTGTTCAAGCCATATTAATTGGTAGTAAAAGATAGTAGCGAGGCTGCATCAGTATAAGGGTCAAATGAACCCATTGGACTGATATCAACAAACTTCAAAGGAATGTTACTGCTTTAAAAATATTCTTTCTCCTCCCAAATAAGTTGGCCTATGTTTCAAAAAATCGTAGAAATGATCCTTGGAGAATCCTCTATCAGATTCCTTCAAGCCATGTTGATAGGTCTAAAAGCATGGCCGCCAGGGACGGAGCTGTTTTAACCAATTTGGCTATAGTGAAAGCTTTAAGAATCTTCTCCGACGAAAATTGGAAGCTGATTTTTAAATACTTTAGAAAAATGATCCATGTGATCCATGGGATCTTATTTCTTCAAGCCGTGTTAATTGGTCGAAAACACATGGCCGCCAGGGGGCGGGGCTGTTTTGCCTTATTAGTCGCCGAGCAGAAGCCCGCGACTTCTATTTTTAATAGCTTTTCGGAAATGACATGGGAGGAGAGTTATTATTAGAAAAAAACAAATTTAAATGTCTTGAACATATTACAATTGTGATTGTTTAAAAACACTTAGTTATGACACATCTAAAATGAAATAAATAATTCGATGTTTTAAGTATTTGTAGTTTCTTTATTTTGACTCGCATTTATGTTTTTTTGTCTTATTTACGAAGACAAAAGAGTCCCTGATAGACTTGCTGCAGACTGTTATGTGTCAATATCGAGATAAAAATCACGTCGAATTCTCCTTTTAGTAGCAATTTTAACTTACTGAATGTTATTTTCATGTTCAAAAAGATGTCTTGATATATGTAGAATTCATTTAATTATGTTAATCCATGAATATCTAAAATAGGAACTTTCTAAGCTAAATATGTTGATCAAGTGACTACCGAATACCGACTGCGTAGATAAATCACCTTTGCAAAGAGCCGTTCTTTACACTCACTTACAAATAGTTAATTATAGGTGATTTAAAATGTTTATTTGGTTCGAAACAAATGAAGAAAAGAACAAACTGAGATAAAACTGGTTTTAATATAAAAATACTTTGAATGAACACTCTCTGCCTATAAAGAGAGTGTAAAAAACGACAAGTAAGCGAAGAAGAAACGAATCGGGTCTTTCGTACAAAATTATTTTGTTCTTGACAATTTTAAATTTGTCATTAGATTTCCTACAGGCATTTTGCTTGCGATCTGCATATTGTTATGCATCATTAACACAAGGGCGCTCATCATTATATCATTTTAAAACACCCTCTCTGCCTATAAAGAGAGTGTAAAGAACGACAACTATGCGAAGAAGAAACGAGTCGGGTCTTTCGTACACAATTATTTCGTCCTTGACAATTTTAAAAGTGTTATTAGATTCCATACACGCATTTTGCTTGCGATCTGTATATTGTTATACATCATTGACACAAGGGCGCTCATCATTATATAATTTTAAAACATGAGAAGACTAATGATTGGCAAGATTACTCATTTCCTGTTTATGATCAATAATTAGTTGGCTGTGTATATGGTCAACCTACCTTAGAATGGAGATTGATCATAAACAATGAAAGGCTTTAATTATATTTCAATGAAGGACATTCACATCGGTGACAAAAAAAAATGCAATTCACTTGACCCCACCCCTGATGTTCCAATATGCCCTTAAATGTAAGTGTTATGCATAACTGCAGTATGGATTTCCGGCGACATTGATGCGTTGCATCAACTTTCTCTTGTATGTATATAGTGAAAACCTTGAAATTCTTCTACTCTTGTTTATCGCTTTTCATCAACACTGGCTGCAAACGGCACAGAAAAATCAAATGATCCATCAGTGTTATACCTGTCGTTGTTTTGATCGATTGACTGCCATAACTTGACAGCTCCCTCGACAACATTTGAAATATTTCACAGTTAAAACAAAGTATGATTGACTGGGGTTTATCGTCGCTTTTTAGCACTAGTTCAGTTATATAATGAAACTAATTCACTTAATATTTGTGTGTCCTTGCTCTAAAGGGAAAGCTAGACCCTAATTATATCCCCTTATATCGCCCTGCTATACACGACTTTAAAGGATAATTATGTTAAAATAGTACGCGTCTTTAAAACGCGTTTTTGCATGGATGAGTGCCCTTGGCCAAGGCACATTTCCTAGCCTCGTAATGATTTGTTCGCCCAAGGATCATTAGTAAGTGAACAACTGTTATATATACCCTTGATATAACTGTAATACAATTTAAAACGGGTCAACAACCAATAGAACAATATAATCACATATGCGTATAACACCCGCAATAGCATTATTTCGCATTTTGATATATGATGTGCGCTATGCATCGCTCAAGTGTAGCAAAGTATACCACATTCGTTTAAACATATTTATTCAGTTCATATTTACAAAACTAACAATACAACAATAGTAAGTTGAAATGGATTGGAAATCAAGCAATGCTATTGCTTATACTAACTTAATTGCTTAATTTTTATTAGAACTGGTCAGTGACAAATATATGGACCACTTCTAGCGATTAGGGCTCTTGATGTATCTGCGTACAGTGAAGACCCAGGCGAGTCTGTTCCACCGCACATTAACACCAGAGTATTTCCCGTTCGGCCGAGACCCGGAATCTGAGTCGGTAGCGACGAGGGCTGTCAATCCAGGGGTTGTGAGTTCAAATCCCGGCTCGGCCAACATTCTTTCCGACGTTTGACAAAAGTCACTGTGACATGCGTCATTCGTCTTTCACCGATGGACTGTTAAACAGTCTATGTGGAAGTGAAAAAGGAGCCAGTTGCTTGGAAAGTATGTTTTGTGGTGTACTGGTGTGGGAAAACCAGGAAACGCATGAGTGGGTGAACTGGTCGCCGTGATATGACTGAACAACTGTTGAAAACGGGATTAAACCCTAATCAATCAATCAATCAATTTCCCGTTCGCAAACCGAAATATTTTTCCTGCCAAGAGAAGCTCTGAAGTGAAGCCCCACTAGTTGTATCACTATGTAAAGGATATATTTGAATACGAACACTTTTTTGATATTTTGCCGTTTGATTTACGTATGTTTATCCGTAGAATACGAACATCTTCACATTCATCTTGTAGATTCGATCGTCAAATAGTGCCAAGAAATGAACGTATATGTCGTGTTTGCAATACAGATGAGGTAGAAGACAAATTACATTTTGTTTTGATATGACCTTATTTCATAACTATTCGACAGTAATTTGAAAAAAAGGTTATTATTATCATACTATTTAAACAACATGTACGCCAAGGAGTGAAGGCATTACTATCATTTGTTATAGTCTTTGGTATGAGGTGAACTTGTTTGTTTTAACCCTTTCCCACATGCAGACGATTCCCGACGTCTCTGCATCAGACAACTAGTGAAGACATTGTGGTGAAAGGAGAAATGTCACCCTTTCAGTTATAGTGATTTTCTATATTTTTGTCTAAGTGTTTTCAAAGTCGTCTGCTGCTGATTAGTTGTGTATGGATTAACCCTTTCCCTCATATATACGCTTTCTGACGCCTCTGCAGCAGACGACTTTTTGACAACATGGCGACAAAAGAAGAAATTGCTCAAAACGAGCAATTTCTGCTTATGTCACCATGTTTTCAACTGTATTCAAGTATTGTACTTTTATTTGAAGGGAGTTTCCAATTGTATGTCCTCAAAGTCGTATGCTGCAGGGTTTTTTATATGTGGGAAAAGGTTAAGGTTAATCAAGCCACATGATATACTTTCCATTCACCAGTATATGATAAATCCATTGAACAGTTAACATCTCCATCACCTGGTATATGATAAATCCATTGAACAGTTAACATCTCCATCACCTGGTATATGATAAATCCATTGAACAGTTAACATCTCCATTACCTGGTATATGGTAAATCCATTGAACAGTTAACATCTCCAACACCTGGTATATGGTAAATCTATTGAACAGTTAACATCTCCAACACCTGGTATATGGTAAATCCATTGAACAGTTAACATCTCCATTACCTGGTATATGGTAAATCCATTGAACAGTTAACATCTCCAACACCTGGTATATGGTAAATCCATTGAACAGTTAACATCTCCAACACCTGGTATATGGTAAATCCATTGAACAGTTAACATCTCCATAACCTGGTATATGATAAATCCATTGAACAGTTAACACCTCCAACACCTGGTATATGATAAATCCATTGAACAGTTAACATCTCCATCACCTGGTATATGATAAATCCATTGAACAGTTAACATCTCCATCACCTGGTATATGATAAATCCATTGAACAGTTAACATCTCCATCACCTGGTATATCGATGATTGATAAAAGCCACTGGGACAAGCGTCGTTCGCCTTCCACCATATGGGCTAAATGGTCTTTTTGGAAGGTGACGGGCTACCTGGGAAGAATACTGTTTGAAGTACTGGTGCGAGAGAAACCGGTAAACCACGTCTAGAAATTGTCAATGATTTGAGCGTTATAATTCCTACGCCTGATATCGTCTCCACTAATTTGTAATAAATTCTTAAAAACTATATTGGGTTGCTTTTGCTACATACAGATTCATGTACATTAGATTCATATTTCAGATTCTTTATTCTTTATTAACTCAAATCTACAATTATAAAGATGCATGAGTAAATTTTTTTTTCGTTGGGAAAGCACATTATTATTAAAGTTATATCTTTTTTACTTATAAGTCTGAGTGATGCATAACATGACCGGGCCCAAATTTACTCGCAAACCTTTCATGTTTTACATCCCTCAGCTTTAATAAGCGTACTGAGTATACCAAGACAAGACTGCTTTGATGTGTATGCTGATCTTGGTCTACATTGCCTGTACTTTTTTATTATGATTTGCAGAAATGCATTTACACGTCGTTGATATATGAGCCGTCCTGCGAGAAAACTAACATATTGTCTCTGCGTAATGTATCGACCTAGATCATCCTGCGCGGTCCGCGCAGACTGATCCTGGCCGACACATTATGTCTCAGTGGAAAAAAGAGGTTTAGAGCAATGATTCCTGAAACAGAAAATCTACAGGAGGCAAAAGGTGTATATCCGGGTAAGCCTGCGTGGCATGCATAGGCTGATACGGGTCACAATGTTGGTTTTCTCTCGTGACGACTCATATCAATATATCTGCGTAATGTATCGACCAGATCAGCCTGCGCTGTCCGCGCAGACTGATCCGGCCGACACATTCCGTCTTAGGGGGATAGATGTATACAGTAGTTATTCCTGAAACAGAAAATCCACAGGAGGCGAGAAGTCTACATACAGGTAAGCCTGCGTGGCATGCTTAGGCTGATCCGGGTCGATACTTTACGCAGAGTCCAAAATGTTGGTTTTCTCCCGGACGACTCAATTATATTGTATTATTTCCAAATCGATTGTATTGGACCATTGAGTATTATGAACGCGTGCCAATCAACAACATTTTGTTGTAACATGGTACACCCTATGTAGACATTTTTACTGTACTTACTTTGACTGCAAAATCATTGAATGCCCTTGGACAAGGCGCATTTACTAGCCCGGAATAAATTAATTGTCGCCGTGATATAACTGATTATTTTTTCAGAAACAGCATAGAATCCCAATACAACTAACACATTTACTGTTTAATGACATAATAACTCGCGCCTAAGAACAGTGGTATATGGCTTAAACTGTCTCCTGGCATTTTTAGCGGACAATTCAATCAACGAAAGCTTTTCCAATTATTTCTTTCGATCAAAAGCCAATCGATATCGATTTGAGTAATATTTGTATATGTATGGATACTCGAGTATGTGTACATGTATGTATAATCAAGTATGTGTACATGCATGGATAATCAAGTATGTGTACATGTATGGATAATCAAGTATGTGTATATGTATGGAAACTCGAGTATGTGTGCATACATGGATACTCGAGTAATTGTACATATATGGATACTCGAGTATTTGTACATACATAGATACTCGAGTATTTTTACATACATGGAAAGTATTTTGTGAAGCTGCATAAATGGTGACATAAATATCTTACAGGTAACAAACATATCATTTTAAAATTAAGACATTACTTCAGAATTTATGGAAGTATATCTCTGTGTTGAAACACCACGTTTTGCTAGTAAAATCTGCTCTAACCACGAATGATCATTTGAGCCGTGCCCCGCGAGAAAACCAACGGTATGGCCTCTGCGTAATGTATCGACCCGGATCAGCCTGCGCGGACTGCGCAGACTGATCCGGGCCGATACATTCCGTCTCAGGGGGATAGAGGTATAGAGTAATGATTCATGAAACAGAAAATCCACAGGAAGCAAAAAGTGTCCGTCCGGGTTCGCCTGCGCGGCATGCTTAGGATGATCCGGTCGATACTTAACGGATAGTCCACAATGTTGGTTTTCTCGCGGGACGGCTCAATGTTTGTATTTAGGCTAAAACTCGCGAGTCAGCCCATTAATAGATGAGACGATGAACATGCAAACCATTATAGTTTTACGCCGCTTTCAACAAGTTTTCTGTAATATCACGGCGTTTTCTGTGTAAGTTACCAGTTCTACTGGTCCATTTATCCTGACACCAGCCAGTCTGTCGTAATGCTAACCCTGCAACCCTGAGCGCCAAGGAATGCAGTCATTACTACCATTTTAAAGTATTTTATATGACCCGGTTGGGGATCGAACCCACGACCTCCTGCACCCGAGGCGGACGCTCTACCACTATACCACCGAGGCGGTCTCGTTCTTCCGAATTACTCCATTATATTAAAGAAAGGGAATAAATAATAAGGGTATAAATATAATGTCTTCTTGGCCATCATATCGGAGATGTTGATCACAGGCAGTTATTTACACAGATTTATATTCTAATTTTAAATTTTCGTCGACATAAAAACCCGGAGAAATTCTTTAAAAGTTTGAGATGATATTATCTTTGTTTATCATTCGATCTATAAGTAATTGATTTTATACCTTTTACGTTATTTACCACATCGTTTTTTACTTATTTGTCAGAAAATGGGACTCATTGTCAATATGTGCTAATCCTTTACGTGAAATGCTATTTTGATGTTAAAATAAAATAATGTAACAAAAATTGAAAATTGCATGAAGTAGTACTAGGTAGAAAATAAATGATCTGAAGAGCACTCTTCACAGAATAAGCGAGGGCTTGGTGTGAAACGGTTGTAACTAAAAACCTATTTGAAAACCCTGGTTTAGGGGCAATTTTTACACTTTTGTAAACAATGCAAATTTAGGTGCCATTGCTCGGAACGAGCAATGGCGCCTAAATGTCCATTGTTTACCAAGACAAATGAGTTAACGCTTATAAAGACTTCATGGCGAGGTGATTAACCTTGGTAACAAATGTACAAATTTTAGTTACAACCGTTTCACGCCAAGCCCTCGAATTAAGCGAGAGGCATTCAATAAAGGATGTCAATGATCTTCGTGTGTTTAAAATGTTTCATGCGCGTCAACCGTTCAAAGTATTACCCTTGCATAAAAACACACTTTTAAAGAATTGCTATCAACGATATTAACGCTACAAATAAGTTTTAACACTGTTCAGATACTGAAAAGGGCAGAAACAAGACCATTTCTAGTGACATAGCGCAATTCTTCTGCAAGGGAAATGGGAAAATTCGCCGGGGCACCGGTCAGGGGAACTAGGTGGGTATTCAACCTGAATAACCTTATCTTTTTCTTAGAAATATTGTACCATTTTACTTTTGTAGGCTGATGCATTGTCATGAATAAGTTGTGCGTCTTTACGTTGGCGATAATTTAATAACATTGTTTAACAGATGCAAAACTTATCTGCGATGGGTTTACCTACCCTACCCTCTTTGCAATGAATTTGTATATGAATTGAAGAAATTTATCTAATTTTAACTTGTTTGTTATTCAAACGTCGCTGGGGTGTATTTGCTCGCCCGAGTGCTAGTGAAAAGCTGTACTTTGATTGGTTAATTTGGATAGCACTCGCCGAGCACTAGGTGTGTCGGGAAAATCCGAATACACCCCAGATCGCTGTGTTGAAACCGATTATGAATACGTCATACGGTACAAATTGGCTTCGGTGAACAGTGTTGATCCCGAACTGTATATGAATCCGCACCGTCTGATGAAGATCTTCACTATTAAGCATAATTATTATTTACAAAGGCTTGTTAAAAACCTCTGTCAACTGGTGCAGGTTCTGATCAGACTGATCACATGGCCATGATTATCTGCAAACAAGTGATGTGCAGAATATCGCATAACAGGATACGTAGATGTTGTTTAAAGTTACGTATAGAAGGGAAATGGATAATAGGTGATGATTGCAAAAGAAGAAACTCATATCTAAATAAATAATGTAAAGATGTGAATACGCCTTTTACACATAAAACGTACCATTTATCAACCATTATAACTAGGATAGCAATTTATCAAATTAAGTTTAAAATCTGTATATCATCTGCTGTATATGTATTTAATCTGTATATAGGCCGTTCCACGAGAAAACCAACATTATGGACTCTTCGTAATATACCGACCCAGATCGGGTCCAACACATTCCGTCTCAGGAGGATAGAGGTACATAGTAATGATTCCCGAAACAGAAAACCCACAGGAGGCGAAAAGTGTTTGTCCGGGTTAGCCTGCGCGGCATTCTTAAGCTGATCATGATCGATACTTTACGAAGAGTCCACACTGTTAGTTTTCTTGTAAAACGGCTCACATCATCTGCTCTATATGTATTTAATTTGTTTCCCGTTGGTTTTTATGTCATGAGATCTACATCCGTACCCGAAAGTGTTGATTTATGAGCCAGGTCGCGTATAAAAACCGACGTTTGGACTATGCGGCCATTGACGATTCGGAAAGACCTGTGTCTCCACACAGACTGATCAGGCTCTTTACTGTTCCGTTCGTATTCGTACAAATAGCCCGGAAGTCTTTCGAGAACGGTTATGATCAAAATCCGACAATAATATGATTGTAATATGGTCGTAATGCCGAATACTCAAGACACAATCTAAAGGTGGACTTTCGTACGGCGTGACTCTATTTCACCGTAACTTCGATGTGACAATTTAGGTTGCGCCACGCATAAACCGGTTTTATTGTAAATATAATTAAAAAGAAAGTGATAATTTAATAGAAAATGAGTATGATCATGTGGACATATTTGCCAGAAAATTTACGTTTTGCGGAAATATAGTAAAATAGTATAAGTTGCTAATATATTACTATGAAATGAGTCTTTTCAAAGCATGTACATCTTGTTTCGTTCTTCATAGAGCTCTTGTGAATCTGTAGAGTGTGGTATGCCCTGGATTCTTAGCTCGCTGTCATCACTTACCATCCGTTTGCTACAGTTAATTCATGTTAATTAACCCTTTCCGACATACAACATATCTGTAGCAGACTATTTTAAACACATCTAGGCAAAGATGTTGAAAATCTCTACAAGTGAAAGAAAAAATAGAGTTGAAAACATTGAGGCAAAAAGGTGAAATTTCTCATTATGAGCAATTTCTTCTTCTGCTACAATGTTTTCAAAATTCGTCTGCTGCAGTGGCGTCTGTATGAGGGAAAGGGTAAATCAGAGGACTCGATAATGCTGAATCAATTGGTCTTTTCCCACCTTTATTTCTGCTATGTTCACCGAGACAATTATTTTGAGTACCCACTACTTAGAATTTGAGAATCAAACAAAGGTTTTAGAATTTACAATACTCACCTTATCTTTAGCTGTACTGTAATCTTCTCTGGAATTATTGGTCCCCTTGTGTATGGCTTTTGTCCTGTGTCTTTAATTATCTAGATAATGTACTGTCGCGGTGGTGTAGTGGTAGAGCGTCCGCTTCGAGTTCGGGAGGTCGCGGGTTCGATCCCCGGCCGGGTCATACCAAAAACTTTTAAAATGGTAGTAATAGCTGCCCTCTTTGGCTCTCAGGGTTGCGGGTTTAGCATTACGACTAACTGACCGGCTGGTGTCAGGATAAATGAACCAGAAGTACTGGTAACTTATCCAGGAAACGTCGTGATATAACTCAACACAATGTTGAAAGCGGCGTAAAACACCAAATTATCAATCAATACATCTAGTTAAGGGATAGATCCATTGCATACCTATCGCGCATGCTTTATCGTTTGAACATGAAGCATATCTAGGGCTTGGCGTGAAACGGTTGTATCTAAAATTAGTATTTTTTTACCAAGGTTAATCACCTCGCCATAAAGTGTTATAAGCATTAACTCATTTTTCTTGGTAAACAATGGAAATTTAGGTGCCATTGCTCGTTCTGAGCAATGGCATCTAAATTTGCATTGTTTACAAAGGGTTCAAAATTGCCCCTAAACCAGGGTTTTCAAAATAGGTTTTTAGTTACAGCCGTTTCACGCCAAGACCTCGATATACATGTACATGAGTGTAAGTATATTTTCTGTCTGTCACGGCTAATATTTCAATAACGTTTTTAAATACCAGATCGTTGTGATTTTATCAAATTAATGACATTGAAATCTAATAAAATTACAGGGGGAATAAACGAGAAAGACTTTTCAAATATTTGCTGATTTGATCTTTTCAGTGGAAGTGACGATTTTGTTCGGAGTTTTAGGAGTATTTTGACAAATAATTCGAACTGAAAGAAAAAACTACCAAACCAAGGAAAAATATTTTCTTCTATTTCCATGTTTCCCTTTCTTACTCTAATGAATACATTGGGCACAACAGAAAATGAAATAAATATAACTCTAAATGGAAAATATGTCAATATTCCATGCGTTTCTGCATCAATTATTACAATTATATATAGCTGCGGAGTAGCTTCGTGGAAATCAGCATCACTACTCATATAGGTCTGACATAAATATGGGGTAGAAAAGATTGCGAAAGAATTGAGAAATTTCTAAACAGTTTATTTTCTCCCGTTTGTCCGCAATAATTGATAATGGTATCTCTTACAAACGTGTGAAATCCGTCTACACCACGGATTGATCGATTGATTGATTGATTGATTGATTGATTGATTGATTGATTGATTGATTGATTGATTGATTGATTGATTGATTGATTGATTGATTGATTGATTGATTGATTGATTGATTGATTGATTGATAGGTTGATTGGTGTTTAACGCAGTTTTCAAAAGTATTAGTCATATCAAGGCGGCCAGTTCACCTACTTATGTGTTTCCAGGTTTTCTCACACCAGTACTCCACACAACAAACTTTCCAAGAAACCGTCTGCTTTTCCACATAAACTGTTAGCCTATTGCTCGAAGACGAATGACGCTGGTCACAGTGACTTATGTCAAACGTCGGAAAGCATTTTGGCTGGGGTTTGAACTCACAACCCCTAGATTGACAACCCGCGTCGTTACCGACTGAGCTACCGGGGCATCGGCATGCACCAGGGAAAGGGTTCAGCAAAATGACGCGTTTGAAAAGATGGAAAGCAAAACATGTGTAATGATAATATATAATAAAATGTATTTGAATTTTCTCTCGATAACACCTGGTGTAATTCATTATGTTCAGAAATTGAAAAGTTGTTACAGTTGTGACACAGTATATTGATCTACTTTGATATATCGTCTACGTAAATAATGCATTCTCCTACATTCTGTATTAACATGTCAATAAAGTGAACCGCGATAAACTGATCCCTACCCCCATTCATTATTAACATGTCAATAAAGTGAACCGCGATAAACTGATCCCGACCCCCATTCTTTAGTAACATGTCAATAAAGTGAACCGCGATACACTGATCCCGACCCCCCACCCCCCATTCTTTATTAACATGTCAATAAAGTGAACCGCGATAAACTGATCTCGACCACCATTATTTAGTAACATGTCAATAAAGTGAACCGCGATACACTGACCCCGACCACCATTATTTAGTAACATGTCTATAAAGTCAACCGCGATAAACTGATCCCGACCCCCATTTGTTATTAACATGTCAATAAAGTGAACAGCGATACACTGACCCCGACCCCATTATTTAGTAACATGTCCATAAAGTGAACCGCAATACACTGACCCCGACCACCATTATTTAGTAACATGTCTATAAAGTGAACCGCGATACACTGACCCCGACCACCATTATTTAGTAACATGTCAATAAAGTGAACCGCGATACACTGACCCCGACCACCATTATTTAGTAACATGTCAATAAAGTGAACCGCGATACACTGACCCCGACCACCATTATTTAGTAACATGTCAATAAAGTGAACCGCGATACACTGACCCCGACCACCATTATTTAGTAACATGTCAATAAAGTGAACCGCGATATACTGATCCCGACCCCCCATTCTTTATTAACATGTCAATAAAGTGAACCGCGATACACTGATCCCGACCCCCACCCCCCCCCCACCCCCCATTCTTTATTAACATGTCAATAAAGTGAACCGCGATAAACTGATCTCGACCCCCATTCTTTATTAACATGTCAATAAAGTGAACCGCGATAAACTGATCCCGACCCCATTCTTTGTTAACATGTCAATAAAGTGAACCGCGATACACTGACCCCGACCACCATTATTTAGTAACATGTCAATAAAGTGAACCGCGATACACTGATCCCGACCCCCCCCCCCCCCCCCATTCTTTATTAACATGTCAATAAAGTGAACCACGATACACTGATCCAGACCCCCCACCCCCCTCCCCCCCAACCCATTCTTTATTAACATGTCAATACAGTAAACCGTGATAAACTGATCCCGACCCCATTCTTTATTAACATGTCAATAAAGTGAACCGCGATAAACTGATCCCGACAACCATTCTTAAGTAACATGTCTATAAAGTGAACCGCGATAAACTGACCCCGACCCCCATTCTTTATTAACATGTCAATAAAGTGAACCGCGATAAACTGATCCCGACCCCAATTATTTAGAAAAATGTCAATAAAGTGAACCGATATAAACTGATCCCGACCCCCATTATTAAGTAACATGTTAATAAAGTGAACCGCGATAAACTGATCCCGACCCCCATTCTTAAGTAACATGTCTATAAAGTGAACCGCGATAAACTGACCCCGACCCCCATTCTTTATTAACATGTCAATAAAGTGAACCGCGATACAATGATCCCGACCCCCATTCTTAAGTAACATGTCAATAAAGTGAACCGCGATACACTGATCCCGACCCCCATTATTTAGTAACATGTCTATAAAGTCAACCGCGATAAACTGATCCCGACCCCCATTTGTTATTAACATGTCAATAAAGTGAACCGCGATACACTGACCCCGACCACCAGTATTAAGTAACATGTCTATAAAGTGAACCGCGATACACTGACCCCGACCCCATTATTTAGTAACATGTCCATAAAGTGAACCGCGATACACTGACCTCGACCCCCCATTCTTTATTAACATGTCAATAAAGTGAACCGTGATACACTGACCCCGACCACCATTATTTAGTAACATGTCCATAAAGTGAACCGCGATACACTGACCTCGAACCCCATTGTTATTAACATGTCAATAAAGTGAACCGCAATACACTGATCCCGACCCCCATTATTTAGTAACATGTCTATAAAGTCAACCGCGATAAACTGATCCCGACCCCCATTTGTTATTAACATGTCAATAAAGTGAACCGCGATACACTGACCCCGACCCCATTATTTAGTAACATGTCCATAAAGTGAACCGCGATAAACTGATCCCGACCCCCATTCTTTATTAACATGTCAATAAAGTGAACCGCGATAAACTGACCCCGACCCCCATTCTTCAGTAACATGTCAATACAGTTAACCGATTTACAGGCTGATCTGTGTCGATACTTAACGCAGAGTCCAATATGTTGGTTTTCTCGTGGAACGGCTCATTTGTGGTTTCCTTTCGACTCCAATGTACTAGTAAAGTCGATAGATCTGCATAAGCTTTTATGATGATATTATGGTTAAATCTAAAGTGCGAACAAGAGGGATCATGATAAAGGTGCACTGAAACGGAGCCAGATCTGGATTTTCCCTGATCGCTGGGCCCTGAATGTCTGTGTTCGTGTGCTCTGTGGCGAGACGCTATTACACAATTTAAAAACATTAAAAGAATGTGTAAGGAAGCTTGTAAATTATCTTCATCATACTTTTAAAATAGTTGTAAATGGTAAATTTTGCAAGATTAATAATCTCGTGTTTCTGACATATAATCCTTCAGTTAACTTGCTCTGAACCAGCAATTTCTCCTTTTGCCACTATATTTTCAACACTTTTTTAGTAATTATACTTACAATTATAGAGATTTTCCATATTTTTGAGTAGACATTTTTAAAGTCGTCTGCTGCAGATTTGTTGTATGTGGGTAAGTGTTAAGAGGTGGCTCAAAATAAGTCTGCGTGTTGGGACGGATAAACCCTCTACCACACGCAGACGGATAAACCCTCTACCACACGCAGACGGATAAACCCTCTACCACACGCAGACGGATAAACCCTCTACCACACGCAGACGATAAACCCTCTACCACACGCAGACGGATAAACCCTCTACCACACGCAGACGATAAACCCTCTACCACACGCAGACGATAAACCCTCTACCACACGCAGACGATAAACCCTCTACCACACGCAGACGATAAACCCTCTACCACACGCAGACGGATAAACCCTCTACCACACGCAGACGATAAACCCTCTACCACACGCAGACGATAAACCCTCTACCACACGCAGACGGATAAACCCTCTACCACACGCAGACGATAAACCTTCTACCACACGCAGACGGATAAACCCTCTACCACACGCAGACGGATAAACCCTCTACCACACGCAGACGATAAACCCTCTACCACACGCAGACGATAAACCCTCTACCACACGCAGACGATAAACCCTCTACCACACGCAGACGATAAACCATCTACCACACGCAGACGATAAACCCTCTACCACACGCAGACGATAAACCCTCTACCATACGCAGACGATTGTTTTTAAGTGACCTTTTGCTTCTTCTTTTTTTTTTTTTTTTTTTTTTTCTTCGCCGTTTTCAACATTATTTCATTTATATCACGGCGAAAGATCACTTATTCATTATCATTGGGTAAACAAACGGGTACTAGGCTAGGAAATGTGCCTTGCCAAAGGGCACTCCATCATGACCTTCGTGCCGCGTGTCAGACAGGCATTCAACACTAGTATTTTTGTTCTAGGGTACTACAGATTAATATGAGCCGTCTCGCGAGAAAACAAACATAATGGCCTCTGCGTAATGTATCGACACAGATCAGCCTGCGCAATCCGCGCAGCCTAATCTGGGCCGACACATTTCGTCTATGGGGAATAGAGGTATGGAGTAATGATTCCTGAAACAGAAAAAACATATTAGGAGAAAGGTGTCTGTCAGGGTTATCCTGAGTAGCATGCTTAGGCTGCTCCGGGTCGATACTTTACGCAGAGTCCACATGGTTGCTTTTCTGCGCCGATAGACATCTGCGTAATATATCGACCAGATCAGCCTGCGCTGTCCGCGCAGACTGGTCCGGCCGACACATTCCGTCTTAGGGGGGATATATGTATAGAGTAGGGATTCCTGAAACGGAAAATCCACAGAAGGCGAAAAGTGTACATCCGGGTACGCCTGCGCGGCATGCTTAGGCTGCTCCGGGTCGCTACTTGACGCAGAGCCCACAATGTGGGTTTACTCGCGAGACGGCTCAATTATTGTTATCAACTTTTATTTTAAAACACATTTATTTTTGTTTTAAAAAAACTATGCCTACTGCATATCAAAATGTTAAATGCAAAAGGTAATGATCTCAAACAGAACCCTTGCAGATTTTAACATCCATAATTTTCTAATAGAAGGAAATGCCTTTATGGCGAATATCTGTGACAGCTCATTGTTTGAAATGGGTCGATTCAATCTCGTAACAGAAAGATCAAATTTATGAAATATTCGGCGTAAAAGGTTCAATTTAATTACAAAACGACTGCACTGACTTGACTGAATATGCAGTCTCTGTAATAATTACACTAATCGTGAAAATTACGCGAAAGAGACTTAAATTGGCATGTTTAAAGATTACTTTAACGGCAAACGTATTATTATACGTTTGTCCCAAGAGGTTTTGTCAGTCTTTAAGGGTAATTTAAGTCTTCAAAGTGCATGTTTACGTGTGTGCAACACATCTGTAGAAAACGGATATTAAGTATTGATACACGCCTCGGAAAAATCTACCTTGTTGGATAGATTAGGACATTTGTGATGAATTTGGTCGGATCGAATGTATATCGGCACGTTTGTCGAATGATCAAACATATCTTCGCGCCTGACAGATAAATACCCAATTACATGTACCTATAATACATATTATAATCAGACTTCCCGGATGTAAGGGCGCGTCTGAGTCTACACGCATGGCCAATGTAATGAGTACGTCTTTCGCTATGGATTGGTTCAATCATATTGAGGGAGAAGGGGCGTTCATTTAACATACCACATAAATTGTGCAGACAAAGAAAACGTTTAACTCATTGTGACTGTGCTGGCCTTGTGTATTGTGCGCGTCTTGTTAACCCTTTCCCTCATATAGACGCTTTCTGACGCCTCTGCAGCAGACGGCTTTTTGAAAACATAGTGACAAAAATAGAAATTGCACAAAACGTGCAATTTCTCCTTTTGCCACAATGTTTTCCACTTTTTCTCATATGTTATCCATTCAATTATAGAGATTATCTACTTTTTGTTAAAATATGTTCAAATTCGTCTGCTGCAGATTTGTCGTATGGGGGAAAGGGTTAACGCTTTCCGCGATAGGACCGTTTTTTGATAGACAGGTTATTTTTAAATAACACAAAATAAAAAACACGGAAAAAATACGGTTTTCTTGAAATTTACATAGCTATAAAGTATATTAGCACCTTACCTCACAAATCATAATATCATTCTTCCGTCTTATATATTTGATTGTATTCACAACAAAACACTTATCCTACTATACATATATCACAGAAGTGAATGTCATCATTGAATGATCATGCCTTTTATTGCTCTTTATTTTTGCTTAAAGTACCCGTATCCTTAGTTTTGAGAATTCGATCTTGCGAGAGAAAAATGAAAGTCCGGCTTGGTGTATCATTCTAGACACAGTTCTGATTTACTCATAAATGATGATATAACTTTTTAAAGAACAGCCTGATAGCGTGACAATTAAGGGTTTAAACGTGTTGATTAATCCTTTCCCTCTTGCACCTTGACCCAATGTTTATCATATATTCCATAATTAAACTTTAATTTGTAGAGAATTTTCTTTGTTTTTTCTTTGTGTTTTTCAAAGTCGTCTGTTGCTGAATTGTTGTACGTGGGAAAGGGTTATAGCATATAAGATGTAACATGTTGACATATTAAGCATCATTAGTATGAAGCAGGTACATGTTACTGTGTACATGACATGAGTGTTCCAGTTGTCTGCTTTAAACCCCCTTCCCCCATATAGACGCTTTCTGACGCCTCTGCAGAAAACGGCTTTTTGAAAACATAGTGACAAAAGAAGAAATTGCTCAAAACGAGCAATTTCTCCTTTTGCCACAATGTTTTCCACTTTTAGTCACTATAGGTTATCCATTCAATTGAAGAGGTTTTCAATTTTTTGACAAAATATGTTCAGTCGTCTGCTGCAGAATTGTCGTATGAGGGAAAGGGTTAAAACCCCTTCCCTACATACATGTACAACAAACCTGCAGCAGACAACGTTGAAAACATGTCAGCAGCAATATGAAAAATATCTATATATTTAAAATTATTGCATAGGGTTAAATGCATTGTGAAAAATGTAGAAATTGCTTATTATAATCCATCTTTCCTTTTGCCACAATGTTGTCAAAAGTCATCTGCTGCAGATGGATCCGAAAGTGTCTGTAGATAGGAAAAGTTAACTTGTAATGTGTACATTAATTGACCGCGTTTGTTGGAATACTTCAAGTAGTAGTAGTAGTAGTAGTAGTAGTAGTAGTAGTACTAGTAGTAGTAGAAGTAGTAGTAGTAGTAGTCGTATTAGAAGTAGTAGTAGTAGTAGTAGTAGTAGTAGTAGTAGTAGTAGTAGTAGTAATAGCAGTAGTAGTAGTAGTAGCAGAAGTAGAAGAAGTAGTAGTAGTAGTTGTAGTAGTAGTAGTAGTAGTAGTAGTAGTAGAAGTAGTAGTAGTTGTATTGGTAGTAGTAGTAGTAGTTGTTGTTGTAGTAGAAGTAGTAGTAGTAGTAGTAGTAGTAGTAATAATAGTAGTAGTAGTACTAGTAGTAGTAGTAGTAGTAGTAGTAGTAGTAGTAGTAGTAATAGTAGTAGTAGTAGTAGTAGTAGTAGTAGTAGTAGTAGTATTTGTTGTAGTAGTTGTAGTAGTAGTAGTAGTAGTAGTAGTAGTAGTAGTAGTAGTAGTAGTAGTATAAATAGTAGTAGTAGTAGTAGTAGTAGTAGTAGTAGTAGTAGTAGTAGTAGAAAGAGTAGTAGTAGTATAAGTAGTAGTAGTTGTAGAAGTCGTAGTAGTCATAGTAGAAGTAGTATTTGTTGTAGTAGTTGTAGTAGTAGTAGTAGTATTAGTAGTAGTAGTAGTAGTATTTGTTGTAGTAGTTGTAGCAGTAGTAGTAGTAGTAGTAGTAGTAGTAGTATTAGTAGTAGTAGTATAAATAGTAGTAGTAGTAGTAGTAGTAGTAGTAGTAGTAGTAGTAGTAGTAGTAGTAGTAGTAGTAGTAGTAGAAGTAGTAGTAGTAGTTGTAGTAGTAGTAGTAGTAGTAGTAGTTATATGGTCCTTTATATGTTGAAGTAAAGTTTGAAATTGGGCCTGCATGTTAAATCTATACAACAATTTAAATGAAAATTAACTATTAAGCTGATATGGTATTTCTAGGGTGGATTTTTTTTTACATCTGTGAAATCATGATGCAATTGTAATATCATTTTGAGAAAAGAAGAACCTTCATGTCTTCAGCAATTTAATCCTTTTCTCAAAATCTTGAAATTAGACTGCTGTGGAGTCCTCAGTGTTGCTTTAAACAGGAAGCTAGAACTAAATAACAAACAAGAGCTGCTGCAAGATGCAGCAATTAGCGCGGGAATCAGCATTGTATGGCTTAAGAAATACTGTTTGATTCAAAAACCCGAATCCCGCTTTTAAATATATGATATAAGTATATGATTTGTTATTTGAATACGTAAAACGAAATACCTTTTCCCAACAAAATTATTGTAAACATTTATCTGCGCATGCACGTCCTTTTTTCCCCTTAATATATTCTTAAAATCGCAAAGTTTATGAAAATATTCCCATGTTCCTGTTATTAAAACCCCGGTGGTTCCCAGTGATGTTACATAGACTCCGCTCTGGTATAATGCTTGTGTTCAATTGTGTGACTTCGGATCGAAGTAAAAAAAAAAGAGGGAGAAATGTAACGGGAACGGTATAGGTATAAATATCACTTCTTCAGCCTTGCTGTGGAAGCCGGCTTTATAGCCTTTTTTATAGCGACGTTGGTAGAGTGGTTTACCTTTTCGTAAAGTTAAGCAATGTTCACCGCGGTTAGTTCCTGTATGGGTGACCCGCAATAGCTTAACGCCGATACACGTTACACTATGGTTTTAATTTACATTTCAATTATATAAAAAGCTACTCGCATATAAATAGACTGGTTCACTAATCTTAAACGTCTTTTGCAAACTCGAACGAAAACCAGTCTAGTGACGAACTGCTACGGAAACATCCGAAAGCTGACGGTAAAATACGGCGCATGCGCGATCAAGACGATTAACACGGCGCATGTGCAAGCCCATTAAACTAGTGGTAGTTCTAAAAACATCCAATATATGCACTGGTGCTGATGCACCCGCGCAATAAATGTATACTAAACATTCCTGCTTTAAACAGTCAAGATATGTAAACGGTTTTTATTGCATGTTATTCCAAAATGTCTTTTTGTTTTTGTTTAATTGACATATTAAAAAAACCTGAAATTCGTATATGGAAATCCTGGAATTAGTCCTTAATTAGTCCTTAAAGAAAGCACAATGTGTATATTTAGACTAATGATTGTCACGAATGCATGCATGTGTGGTAAACAATAAATTAATGCAATCTTTTCCGCCGACAACAATGCTTTGCACCAACTTTCTCTTGTTATTGTATTGTTTTGATTTGGACAAAACCGGTCGATGTTTAACCCTTTCCCTCATACGACAATTCTGCAGCAGACGACTTTGAACATATTTTGTCAAAACATAGAAAATCTCCATAATTGAATGGATAACCTATGACAAAAAGTGGAAAACATTGTGTCAAAAGGGGAAATTGCACGTTTTGTGCAATTTCTTCTTTTGTCACTATGTTTTCACAAAGCTGCTGCAGAGGCGTCAGAAAGCGTCTATATGAGGGAAAGAGTTAATACATCTGTTACAATTATTACACGACAGTATTGACCCGATCATGACCTCTATGCAAAACTATAATTATGTTATTTATAAGCGGCTGCTTCAGGATATCCACCCTTTGCGCAATTGAAAAAAAAAACAGCCTGCGCATCTATGCGAAGGGATTCAAATATATACTGTTTTTATGTATATATAAGTTTCTTCTCGCCTTCTCGGTGGTGTAGTGGTAGACCGTCCGCAACGGGTGGATCATACCGAATACTTTAACAATGGTAGTAATGGGGCTCAATTGTCGACTTAAAATATATTTTGTCAAAAAAAGGAAAATCTCTATAATTGAATGGATAACCTATGACAAAAAGGGGAAACATTGTGGCAAAAGGAGAAATTGCACGTTTTGTGCAATTTCTTCTTTTGTCACTATGTTTTCAAAAAGTCGTCTATTTCTGTCGGATTCTGTAGTAATATCGTTATAAAGGCAATATTTAGAATATAATATAAAGGTATCCGATGTAAATCAATGGCTACTCGTCAATATTCGAAATTTTAAATAACACAATTTCTGATTGGCTTAACATATTGTTTAGCTAATTCAAAATGTTATTATATTTTCTCAATCATAATAAGATACATCATTTTCAAATCATTTAAATCGATTTCCATGAAACTGCCAATCGTTATAGGATTTGTGTTTAAAGAAAGGGCTAAAACCGAAATTCAACCAATTTCATACGATTCCCGAACGTCTACGATGAGCTGGACGTTTAGTGGTTGGTGACACGATTTCAAATGAAGCCCAATTTTATTCCTGCTCCAAATAATGAAAATGTCTTGCTTTGCATTTGTTTACATGCTGACAGGACCTGTTTCTTGTGAATTGACTGGGTCGCCTCTACTTAACTTTCATTTTTATGTTTAACCTTTAGATTTGGTGTAGTTAGACCATTGATTAAGTGTTTACGATTTTATAATTAGAATAAGACCGATATTAAGAATGGTAAGGGAAAACCGGTCGTTATCATCAATCTTTTAACCCTTTCCCTCATACGACAATTCTGCAGCAGACGACTTTGAATGTAGTTTGTCAAAAAAGTAGAAAATCTGGATAACCTATGACAAAAAGTGGAAAACATTGTGGCAAAAGGAGAAATTGCACGTTTTGTGCAATTTCTTCTTTTGTCACTATGTTTTCAAAATGCCGTCTGCTGCAGACGCGTCAGAAAGCGTCTTATATGAAGAAAAGGGTTAACATATAAAACTTTGATTCTAACTCTAAATTCACAAGGAATCAAACAATTTAATAAGCTTAACCAATGCTTAGCCAATCAGAAATTATAATCTTAAACTGTTCGACTATTTAAATATAATTAGAATGAATGGTGCATATGGGAGCACGCTGTAGGGTCAAGGAGTCCCTTTTGTCTGACGAGTTTTAACCCTTTCCCTCATATAGACGCTTTCTGACGCCTCTGCAGCAGACGGCTTTTTAAAAACATAGTGACAAAAGAAGAAATTGCTCAAAACGAGCAATTTCTCCTTTTGCCACAATGTATTCTACTTTTCGTCATAGGTTATCCATTCAGTTATTGAGATTTTCGACCTTTTGACAAAACACGTTCAAAGTCGTCTGCTGCAGAATTGTCGTATGAGGGAAAGGGTTAATTGCAAATCAGCAGACATTTCTGATGATTCACGATTCCATTTTCCCTACGAAGAATAGAATTTCAGTATCCATTAAACTAAGTATATTAGTCTGGTAGGCGCATTTATGTCTAAACGGTACTAAAATTCTTCTTTTATATAATTAATAAATTAAGTGAAATTCTTGCAAAATTAGTTTTGTCATATGGAGTTTTATTACACAACGATTTGGAATCAAGTTAACCCTTTCCCTCATATAGACGCTTTCTGACGCCTCTGCGGCAGACAGCCTTTTGAAAACATAGTGACAAAAGAAGAAATTGCACAAAACGTGCAATTTCTCCTTTTGTCACAATGTTTTCCACTTTTAGTCATAGGTTATCCATTCAATTATAGAGATTTTACATTATTTGACAAAATATGTTCAAAGTCGTCTGCTGCAGAATTGTTGTATGAGGGAAAGGGTTAAAGGTTAAAGACTAATCATTTAGTTCTTTCTTTATGTCCATGTAAATAAAAACGTTTCAACCCTCTAGTTTCACACAATGGGTGTCATGTACTATGCAAGAAAGAAATCACTCCGCGAAGAGGAAACTCTTCATTTTGCACACAATCGGAGCCGGGCCAAAACTGGTTTCCACATACATGTATTCTATTTTTAACTATCAGACAAGTTAAGACAAGTAACGGTTAAACTACCAAAAGTGATCAAAATTAATAGTTTCTGTGCATACTAGACAAATTTACTGATTGTCACATATTTAGTGCAGTCTGGTTAAGGAATACAATAATTTCTAGGCAAACAATGGCTTTTTAGGGACTATATGTATTTGACTATTCGAAAAAGATATTTCTTTTTCACCAAGATTGGAAGTTTTCTACTTTTAGTAGGAATGTTTATTTGGTGGGAATAAGTCATCTCGCGATTTGGCACACTATCCCTAGCACTGAGCGGTCGCTAGTCAGAGAAATTTCCAATTCATTGATTGGAATTGAATGCCTTTGTCAACGGTATTTCAGTTAAATCACTCAACTCGTGTTTCCTGGCTTTCTCTCACCTGTACTCCATCCACATAACATTTTTCCCAGGTACATGTAACTGGCTACCTTACCACGTGGCAGAGTCAGACCATGTGGTGGCTAAAGACGAAAAACGATAGTCACAGCGACTTTTGTCAATAAAATAAAAGAATGATCAAGCCGGAGATCGAACATATGACCTCTGGATTGATGACCCCAATCGCGGTAATAATTTTCATCAACCAAGTTCTCCGTCATGTTAGATAAGTTACCTGATTTAACTAGCTCTTGTGGAAACGAACGCCACTCTAGTCATGGGCGTAGCTCCCTTTAGGCACTGTAGGCACGTGCCTACACATTTTTTCTAAAAATGCCTCAAAATGCAGCTGCGGCGATACACATCTGCGTAATGTATCGACGAGATCAGCCTGCGCTGTCCGCGCAGACTGATCCGGCCGACACATTCCGTCTAAGGGGGGATAGATAGAGTAGTGATTCCGGAAACAGAAATTCCATTGGAAGCGAAAAGTGTATATCCGGGTACGCCTGTGTGGCATGCTTAGGCTGATCCGGGTCGATACTATACGCAGAGTCCACAATTTTCTCACGAGACGGCCCACACATTGATTATTGCCAAGCTACGTCCCTGCTTGTCAACTCGGGCCAACGCTTGTTGACTCGGGGGCTAATGCCGAATGCGGTCTATAATGTAATGGTAAGGGCAGGTAACTCTAGTCTACTCTACAGTACGATACCGGCATCTACATCGGGGACACTGTAATCCACGATTCCACGAACACGAGTACTACCAGTGCAATATCATGTTCCTACAGTTTACCCAGTACATATAAAGTCTGAAGAAATTAATGCAGGCAGTATGTATAGGAGGGAAGCCATTAATCTCATGTTCAAAGCCCTTGGTTTACTTGATCGAACCCTGTTGTTCCGCCCCCCTAGGCGCTCTATCCAATACACCTAGGAGACAAAAAAAAGACACTGATATCATCACATGTGTGTACCAGTTCCACTTAGTCGCAACTGAAGAAATTAGGAATTCGAAAAGTGCAAACAGCAGTCGCACCAGAAGATTCAATGTGCGTCTACAGGAGGTTTTTTTTACCTGTTTGTGGATCCATTGCAAATTAAATTGTGAGATAATTCCAGGTACTTAAAACTTTCAGATTTACCGCTATTATACGACCATCAACATGTACTCTCCCTAACCAAACACAGGTTAGTATGTTATAAACGATTACCCACATACAGACGCTTCTACATCAGACAACATATTCTTTTCAATATGTTTTAAAAGTCGTCAGCTGCATATGTGTATGTGTGAAAGGGTTAAGTTACTGTCTGCTATGTGGTTTTAAATTTATTTCTAGTTTTACATACCGCGAGTCGCCGTGATATAACTGAAATAATGTTGAACGGCGTAAAACCCCAATAAAACAATACATACCGCAATCACCACTCTATCTACGTCGTTCATCCTATGTATTCGTGATGATATAAAAAGTATACTAATCACAAATATTTCATAAAAACAAGAAATTTATGATTCCACTCTCGATTGTTTTTTCTGATAACTACGTACAAAAACAATGATATAATTTAAATAACAATGACGGAGTTATATAATTTTAAGATTGGGTCGTTAGTGCAGATTAATTTAATTCTAATTTTATCTGATTTTAGATTTTTGATGTAGAAGTTGTCTAGACGAGAAAATAATATATAATTTGTTCAAATGAGACATCGGAGGATTAGCCCCTGTAAAACAATTATTTATAAGTTCACTCATTATTATTGTACTGGTTTACCGGCGAGAAGCTTCGAATAGTGGTCCAACACATTTCTATTCCATAGAAAAAGCTAACTCTATCTCTTTTGACCTTCACATAACGCCGATGTGCTACAGGCGATTGGTTGACTGATTGGTTGACTGATTGATTGATTGATTGATTGATTGATTTATTTATTGATTGGGGGGCTTAACGCCATTTTCAACAATTTTGCATTCATATCGCGACCACCAGTTAACCTACTCGTGCATTTCCTAGCTTTCTCACATCAGTACACAACATACTTTACAAGCAACTGATCATGACTGCTTTTCCACATAGACTGTTAGCCACATATACTTTTGTCAAACGTCAGAGAGAGTGTTGGCCTAGCTTGGATTCGAACTGACAACCCTCTGGATTGACAGCCCACGTCGATACCGACTGAGCAAGCGGGTTGAGAACATTCATAAAACTATTTCCTTCTATGACCAGATTTAAAAAAGTCCTAAGCTTGATCTGCAAATTGATCCAGGATATAGTTTATATGTCCAAGAATGTACAAAACAGTATGCCCTGTGGTCTAAACAAGTATTCACCTAGAAACTCTTCAAATATATGAATTGTAAAACAATGATTAAGGACTGCGCGTTTTAAAACTCCGCGGTATTGAAGTCCATCCGTATATTTGATAAAGTAAATTGTTCTTTCAAACCACACCTATCTCTCTAAAATGATAACCACCAATCGCAAAAAGGTTATTTCATTTTCTCATCGAACACATTTAAACATCGCGCTTCCATTACAATATGCCCATGTTATACACCTTTCACCGAACACATGGAGTTCAACGGGAAAACAGTAAAAGGGATAAAATCTCACGATTTGAAAAGGTATTGTCAACTTCCGATTGAATATGAAATTCTCAAAAGTATAAGCTTTACAGTATCTTTCTAGATATATGTTTGTGTTGCGTTTAGTGCTACTTAGTGCTCGTTTTGAGCAATTTCTTCATTTGTCACTATGTTTTCAAAAAGCCGTCTGCTGCAGAGGCGTCAAAAAGCGTATATATGAGGGAAAGGGTTAAAGCAGCGTTTAACTCAAAGCAAGCAATGAAGTCATGTTCATGAAAATGTATCGAATACATTTATAAATTCGTGTATTGAATAGCCCACACGCCTGTAAAAATAAATATCAACCAACTCTGGGTATGCACACCCACTTTCTCTGATATATATTTGCACTTATGCTAATCTTCAATGGGGGGTAAGGTATGTTTTAATTGGTCAGGTTAAAATTCGATACCCTTCTACTACCAGATGGGTCAAAGTGCAGATGAAATATATGGGTGTCACACGAAAACCGACATTCGAACGGTTTTCAGACTAATAATAATATCGAGCAAATTGTCTTCTTGAGAAATCGTTTAATATCATAATACCTCTATGGAAGTTTACGGGATGCTTATAAGGCTAGATGACGAACGGCTTAATCTGGTCTGCATCGTCGCTGGTCGAAAAGCCCTAAAGGTCGGTTTTTGTATGACATTTTCAGTATTATGTTAATGGCTTATAGGAATGGCATTTTGCACATTTCTGTCATAACGATTAAATATACATAACAATCAGGGGTCGTTATCCGATATTATTGATAATAATAAGGGACGGAATAACAGGTGAGCCAAAGTAAATGTAAAACGTACAGTGGACCTCTGTAGACTACTCCAAATTCAATATGAGCCGTCCCGCGAGAAAACCAACATTATGGCCTATGCGTTAAGTATCGACCCGGATCCGACGAAGCATGCCGCGCAGGTTAACCCGGACAGACACGTTTCGCCTCCTGTGGATTTTCTGTCTCAGGAATCCTTACTCTATACCTCTATCCCCCTTGAGACGGAATTTGTCGGCCCGGATTAGCCTTCGTGCACAGCGCATCCTGATCTGGAGCGATACATTACGCAGAGGCTATAGCGCCGCTTTCAACAGTATTTCAGTCATATCACGGCGTTTCCATTACCAGTACTGCCGGTAAGCTTAACATAATTATAGTCCTTTTTCACGAGAAGAAATATGAATTATATATATAGAAGAGGTTTATCGACAACTTTAAATTCGAACAGAGGCGAATCGGAAAGGCCAAATAAATTGCCCGTCAGAAGGCCTGTCAGAACCTCGTTTGTTTAAGACAAGAAGTAATTATTCTTAGCCATTTAGGGAACAAGATTTGTGTGCCAGTTAAAAACACATCAATAACAGAGCTTTAGATAAGCGGCGTTATGCATGTTCTAAAAGCGTTATTTGACCCTTAAACCCTATGTTGTGGGTACTCAAAATAATCGTCTCAGTGAGACGATTCTTTCGAGTACCCACATCATAGGGATTTGTTGGATATTAAGAGAGATATTGTGGGGGAAGAGATGAATACCCCTCTTTATTTGGACCTCTGAATTCAATAATCACTAAAATGTGTGCCGGAATACTACGTAAAGGTTTTCGTACAGATTGTAATGGTGAAATACGATCACACAAACCCGCTATGGGTTGATATTGAAAACCAATACTGACTTGCACGACCTCGCTGGACTCGTCGACGACAAATTCGCTTAACCGGAACCGGATGTGCAGGAGATCTTTTTGCAACGTATTTAAAACTTTATTTTCCCGACGGCCAATCTGCAGCTTGTGTCTCGGCGCTGTTCTTAACTCTTTCACAGCCAATTTCACCAATTTGTCTCGTCCATGTTGAAAATTGGACCACTACATTTTTCGTCCATTAGGTAATTTGGTAAAATTTCATGTATGAGTTGCAAAAAAATGCAGATTTCAGGAGAGACAGCTCGTTGATTGCCTTTGGCACCACCGAAAGAGTGAAGTGAAAACAGTTATCTATGGAACGCCTTTACTGTCTTAGTATGTTGTATTGTATTATATGCGGTACATTTTCACGTATATGAGGTACATATTTCATTTGACGTGGTACATTATTCATGATATGCAGTACCTTTTATATTATGTGTGGTGATTATTGATTAATATGCAGTGCAAAATAATGTTTAAACAGTAGAATAACCATTATACGTTGTACAAACAACGTCATGTGCAATACAAACTATATACTATGCAGTACAAATGACATTATATGTGGTGTATTTGTTTGTGTATGTAGTAGTTTTACATGTATACGTTGTATGTTAGTCAATATATGCGATGTATGTTTTAATATATGAACTGCCTGCACGTATCTTTATACCTGGTGAATTATTATGTATGTGTTCATAAAAGATCATAGTACGCAATGAATTTGGCAATATGTTCGGTCCATACTAATGTATATATGGTGTAAACAGCTTTATATGCGGTGCATTTTTCATTAGGATGATCATACTTTCCGGCATTCTCCGTAATTATTTATCCGGAAAATACCGAGTCAGACAGATAGATAAATATATGTGTACACATGTTCTGAATACACGAGGGGCAGAAATGTCGTCGTCTGCACTGAAATCCGCTCTAGACGAGATTGGTCTGTTCATTCGGCATGATTTGCAGTCTGATCAAAATCTAAAATCTTAAGTCTGAATATTACTAGTCCAATAATATATGACCTCTCACAAGCTCGAATGCTTATTTTATAGGAGTAGATTATTACATGTATTTACATATGCTTATTAGAAGCTTCCGTCAACTTGTGACGATTATGATAAGCAGAGCAAATATGCACGCTGATTTGAACCTGCACTGTTCAGAAAAAAACAAAGTTATGCATTTTCCCAAAGACAAAATCAAATATATCATGTAAATCACTTTTCAAGTTATTTCTCTTATTTCCAGAAGCTGCTGAGGAATTTAAAGGTTTTTTTATGAGGAAATTACTATAAAGTGGTAACCTAACCGCATTTTTTAATCTTTTCCGTAATACAACAAGTATGCATCAGATGACGTTAGGGCAAAACTATAGAAACTCTTAATAAATGAAAGTATAATTATTGAAGAGGGGTTGGTTGAACGCATTGTGACAAATGGAGAAATTTCTCAAGATGAGCAATTTATCCTTTGACCATAATGATTTCAAGAGTTGTCTGCTTCTGGAATTAGAGATCGTCTGCTGCACCTCGTCTTTTTAGAAAATGTGTACACTTTTCATAAAGACCTTTTTAAAATGGATTAGACGGTGTTAATGTTCAAACCTATCTGTCATGCTCGGTAATTTCCGGAAATAATTCCGGAGAAAGCCGGAGAATGCCGGAAAGTATGATCATCCCCAATGTAAATGCACTGCGTATAAAGTTTAAACCACCGCATATAATCAAAGTACCACCACACATATTGAAGAATAGACTGCATATAATGTTGTTTGTATTGCATATGACGTTGTTTGCACACTATATAATGGTTATTCTACTGTATCTTCATACTTATGCACTTCATATTATTAAATAACCACTATATATTATACAAAATGCACTGCATATCATGCAAAATGTACCACGTCAAATGAAATATGTACCTCGTATACATGAAAATGTACTGCGTATAATACAATACAACATAGTAAGACAGTAAAGGCGTTCCATAGTTATCAATTACATTGGAATTGCGTGTATATAATTATATATAGTGATACAAGCGTACAATGAGGATAAGGCATTGTCAGTATCCTCTGTCTACGATTGACAGCATTATTCATGAAATGCAGCGGCTTGCCAAGAAATACAAAATGGCCGCTAAAAGTTAGAAATAAAAGCACTGAAAGTTCTGAGGCCTTGGGGCTGCAGGAAGGTTGGAGAAATAGGGAAAATGTGAAAGGAAATAACAATTGCAGCTTATGTTTATGTATTTATTGTTAAGAAGTTGAAAGATCATATCAAAAATAGTAAATATTATGAAACTGCCAATTTTAAAACATGAGGACCTTCTTGGCACTATATCGCTCACCTGAGTACAAGAGCTCACAAGTATACACATTTAAGACATGACGAATCAAAGGAAAATTTGACAGCAGGCTTAGGCATAATATTTTGAAGTTTCTGTCTTAATATATTGAGAAATATGTCAAAGTTAAATGAACGTCCATCAAGTAGAAATAATTATCTAAACCATGTACTAGACTGGGAGAAATTGTTCAATGCAAAACTCATCAAGACAATTATTCTGACAAAGATTCAAAATGCAACCTCCAGAGTGTTATCAAGATTTTCCTTCATTTGGCCTAGTGACCTATTGCTTTTACCATATTCGACAATAGACTAGATATTATCAATACAAACATGCTGGCAAAGTTTCAAGCTGTTGAAGCAAAGAATACGGCCTCAAGAGTATTGACAATACTTTCCTTCAAAAAGGCCTAGTGACCTAGGTTTTAACCCGCCATGACTCATATTCGAACTTGGTCTAGATATCATTTAGATAAACATTCTGACCAAATTTTTAAAAATGTGGCTTCTACCGTGTTGTCAAGAATTTCCTTCAATTTGGCCTAGTGACCTAGTTTTTGAACAGACATGACCAATTTTCAAACTTGGCGTACATACACTCAAGACAAATATTCTGAAACAGTTTCAACATGCTCAAGATACAAATGCAGCATTTAGAGTGTTAACAAGATAACCCTGCAATTTGGCGTAGTGACCTAGTTTCCGACCCAATATGACCACTAGTCTAACTTGAAGCAACAAATGCGGCCTTTAGATTGTTAACAAGATTTTCCTTAAGATCAACATTCTGACCATGTTGAACAACTTTTCTCGCGCAGTCTCACCCTGCAATGAGTTGGTGGGTGTTAACAGCAATTGGCAGGCTGCCAACTCCGAAAAGATGGTGTTACTACTATGATCAGGGGCTAAAGCTCCAGGCAAAAAATCAAAGATTTTCTAGTGAAGGCGAACATTATTATTAATATTTTTTTTAATTATACATTTGTAATAATATCATATTATGATATTGTAAATAAACAATTTAATTGCGTGATTTACAGTAATATGTCACATAGTGGAAAAACCCATTAAGGTTACATGAGCAGTACAAAATAAACTATACAT
The DNA here is from genome assembly GCA_031761405.1 of Serripes groenlandicus. Lineage (NCBI taxonomy): Eukaryota > Metazoa > Mollusca > Bivalvia > Cardiida > Cardiidae > Serripes > Serripes groenlandicus. The sequence goes on along the minus strand of JASEVX010000009.1, from coordinate 66,575,822 downwards.
GCAAATATTTCTAAAATAGAATGAATTCCATATTGTTTTTGCTTAGTTAATACTTCAAGTTATAATTAAAATTGTTTTTGTTAGTTGAACATGTTGACTCAAAATCCGTAATTCGGTTAAATATATAATTCGCGTGAAGTGAAAAACAGTGTGTTGATGCAAGAAGGAACAGACAATAACAACTATTTAGTAATGCTGACAAAACCACGTGACTGGCAGAGTCTCACCAGATAATTGAGCCGTCCCGCGAGAAAACCAACATTATGGCCTCTGCGAAATGTATCGACCCAAATCAGCCTGCGCTGTCCGCGCAGACTGATCCGGGCCGACACATTCCGTCTCAGGGGGATATAGGTATAGAGTAACGAATCCTGAAACAGAAAATCGACAGGAGGCGAAATGTGTTTATCCGGGTAAGCCTGCGCGGCATGGTTAGGCTGATACGGTCGATACTTTACGCAGAGGACACAATGTTTGTTTTCTCGCGGGACGGCTAATATTCACTGTGAACAAACAGCTCTGCCGGTCCAAGCGAAAACGTACACGTTGGCATTTCTGTACAGCGCAGGTTGTGATCAACCTCAACGTCTGCTCAATCTGATCAAATTCTACACAATTACATACACTGTTTACAGGATAGTAAAATATCTTGATCAGACTGTGTGGAAATACAGTCTGATCTGTATCTACAATGTTCACAAAAGCCAAATTATACCTTTTGCCTATGATCGAGCTCATTTACTAGAAGAATACCGGTATTATGTGACATAAACGTTGTGTTGTGTTAACCCTTTCCCAAATACAGCAAATTTGCAGCAGACGACTTTAACAACATCTAGTTTAAACCATAGGATAATCTCTAAAAATGAAGGTTTACTTTAACAAATTTAAATCATTGTGGCAAAAGGAAAAATAGCTCGTTATCAGCAATTTCTCCTTTTGTCACAATGTTTTCAAAAGTAAAAAGTCGTCTGCTGCAGAGGCGTCAGAAAGCGTCAGTATGTGGGAAAGGGTTAAGACATCCGGGTCGGGGACAGACGACCAGGGTTTGATCCATGTTCGAGTCGTACCGAATACATTCTACTTAAAAGCTGGTAATAGTTGTTACCCTCCCTTAACATATGAGCCAATATCAAATTTCGCCCGAAAAGCTGTCCTTGGCATTTTTCTCAAAAACCGCAATATATTTAGTAAAAACTTAAACAGGAATATGTCATTAGCATTGAATCTTATAAAATAAACAAGTTTTACTAATCATATACAGAGAAAAAATATGCATTTTACCTGTTGTAATACCAAAAAATATGTATTTTTGCTTGTCCCCAAATTGAAATTTTGCATTCAAGACTTTATTATTAAATGTATGAACTAGTCTGATGTAAAATATCTTCTTCACAGCTATTTACCACATGTTATACAGCGTTTTACAATCCATTATGACTGAAGTTATCAGCATTAGCTAAAAAAAAATATGTTTGAAGTCTGTCACTAGATTCCGTATTATTTTGTCCTTTAAATAACACGTGTGTGTGTAGAACATATCCTTTGGGTTATTTACCAACAAGTGACTCTTCAAATGAAGGTACAATATTTCAAAGATGGCGGTCAGGGTGATTCATGACGATGAACATGGTGTGGAGGGAAATATTTGAAGAAGTTGGTGAGTAACTGATGGCATAATTTTAAAAGTTGTCCTTTATGTAACACTTTTGCAGGCATACCACTGACCAGCAAGAAATATTTGTATTATGCTACAGTTAGAAAATGTCAACCCTTCCTGATTCACTATGCTTATAGTTGTTTCCCTTTTATTGTTAGTTGACAAATTGATTAAAACACATGTGTGGGTCCTTCCAATAACGGTCCTTTAAATAGCAACCTCTTTTGTTATTGCAAGTACGAAAATCGTTATTGCAAGGAGAAAATAAAGCCAAATCTTACCTTCAATGATCATTGTTTAGAATTATTTCTTAAAACGTATACAAATAGTTCACATAGATGTACAGTAATAGATTAAAGATAACAAGGGAAAACCTTCTGATGTTTATATACTTATTACTTAATCTCAAATTTTCGTTATTGGAAGGATTTGCAGTATGTTATTGAAATGACATTTTATTACCCCTTCGCATATTAAGACGAAATCTTGCCACAGATACATTTTGAAAACAATGTGAAAAAGGGAGAAATAGCTCACTATGAGCATTTTTATCTTTTTTCAGAGTGCATTCAACTCCGTATCAAAATTTTACATCCAATAGTCAAGCTATGACAACTTTTGTTCCAGACTTTTTATTTTTTAGCAGACGTCGCTTAGAACTGCCTTCAAAGAAGAGGTTAAATAATGTCTGGTTCATTGAATTCAAGTACATTGGTTTCATCCCTTTCCCTGATGCAGACCACATAAGAATCATGTGATAAAAGGAGAAATTGCTCATATGAAGTTTACCCTTTTGTCACAATGTTTTCAACCTAGTTTAACAGTTCCTTCAAGAAATAACAGTTGTTGTCAATCTTTTTTGAATCAAATAACTCTTTAAAATATTTATCAGGTAAACGGTTAAGTAAATATACAAATTGCCTTAAAATAAAAGGATTGTATTAATGTGTTTTTCTTTTTAATTTCTGAAATGACCAATGATGGCTAAAACTTGTTACTTGTCACAAGTTCAAAAGATGGTCTTAATTTTTCAGACAAAGTCAAACGCGGAAAGACAAAGACAATTTTAGTGTTAGACGAGACACAGATCTCGAAAAGAGACTAAAGTATCTGCAGAATAGTAAAGAATGATACAGACATGAATGTGGAGTTGACTTTAACCAAAAGATTGTACAAGAAATATATAGGATAGAAATCCTGTCACGGACAGAGAATAAATCCAGTATGGGCATTTGGCAAAAGTACGCATAATCAAGCATTCGTAAAGCACTAAAGGGTCAGAAAAGGGTGACACAGATAAGAAAAATGGTTATATAGACAAAGAAGATGAGAAGATCTCAGAGAGTGGGAATTGGACAGAAGATACACAGAAGAATAGACCAAGAATAGGACAATTTTGAGCATGCACTCCTAGATTGCAAGTGAATATGATGATGTAAATATAATGAGGGGCAATACATCAAAAGGCCCTTTTAGTGCCGTTACATCATTGCAAGAAATAAACAAACACAATTTCTTATATATTACGTCATTCCAATAAAATGAACCAAATTTAAAACAATATATTTGATGTAATGTGTTAACAGTGTAATGCAAATGGGGTATGGGTACAAACTGCCTTGCCGTGGAAGCCGGGTTTTATAGCGAAGTTAGTAGAGTAATTGGCTTTTTAACAAAGTTAAGCATCGTACATCGCGGTTAGTGCATGGATGGGTGACCCGCGATTGCTTAACTACCTGGAGGACCAGGTACACATTACAGCAAGAACAAAACATGACGATTGTAGAACAAATTGTGGGAATAGATGAAATGAGCCATTTCGCCTTTAATCACAATGTTTTTTATTCTGTAATTAAATGCCCAGTTATGCCAACTTTCTTTGCCAGAGGGTTTTGAAGCAAGAGACGCTTAAAATTGCTTAATAGGAATAAAATTAGACATGATGTTTTCAAAGAAGATGTGTTGTATGTTGGAAAATTAAAAAGCGCCATTGCAGATGCAGTTTTGATAATTACTTTTTAATCCTCTCCCTCCCTCATGAAACAAGTCTGCAGCAAATCAATTTGAAAACATGAGGCAAAAGTAGAGAATACCCTTTTTAAAAGACTTTTAGAACAATAAAGTGAGTCCAGTACATTGTTGCAAATGGAGAACTTGCTCATTATGAGCAATTTCTCCTTTTGTCACTGTTTTCAAATGACATATTTTCATATTCTGCAGACCTCAAAATTCAATTGATGGGAAATGGGGTTAACCCTCTCCCACATACGACAATTCTGCAGCAGACGACTTTGAACATGTTTTGTCAACAAACAGAAAATCTTTATAATTAAATGGATAACCTATGACTAAAAGTGGAAAATATTGTGGCAAAAGTAGAAATTGCTGCAGAGGCGTCAGAAAGCGTCTATATGAGGGAAAGGGTTAACTCTAAGATTGATTACCATTATTAGTTTGGTCATAGTACATTTATATATATTTCAGCTGACCACATTAAAATAAACATGTATATTTGCTGCATAATTATAAAGCAAGTAAGTCCTTGCAGTAACAGCAACATATTTGTGCTTTAGACATAAATAATTTATTCCATGGTAAAGGACTCGATAGTGTTGGTCTCTCTCATTTAATTCACAAATGTGCACCTTAAAATCTAGTCAATCTTTTCATATGAAGCATTTATAACATCCTATGTATCACTTGATTTATTTTTTCCTATCAAATGACATGGTTTGTCCTTCCAATAACATAGTCGAGGTGTGTGTGTGTTTTCTTTTATAACAATCATTTAAATAATATCTGTATTTTTCAAGCAGTTTTATTGATGCTTTCTCCACAGGTTTGGTTACTTGTTTGCAGATGTTAGGGTTAAACATGTATGATAATATTGCTTTATGTGACAGTTTGTTCCTTCCAGTAACAAAGTGGGTCCTTCCAATAACATAGATCATTGTTTATTGTTTCGGAAATATTTACTGCAACTTGTCAACTTGCTGTATTACTGATGCAATTTGAAAATGAATAGTTATTTGTTTGAATGTTTACAGTTATAAATAAAATGAAAACTTAACCATATGTGTCAGTTTTTTCCTTTCTGTAACACAGTTCTGTCCTTCCAATAACAAACATGTCCTTAGTGTAACAATGCATATATTAGGTCATTTTGACTAACTCACAAGTAGTGAAAACAAAACTAATGCATATATGGATAAAACTAATACATTCACAAGTATAAACAACAATAAAGATACAGGCTGAAACAAAATGTGAAATATACAGGTATTTTAGTATGCAAAGTATTGACCACTTTACAAGTTAACTGTATAACATTTTGTAAAGGGAAAATTTGTTCGTATGAAAAGAAAAAAATTGAGCAGTATGAATGAGTTATTATACATTGTTGATGTTGAACCAAATAGTTTCATCTTTAATGAAATAATATGGCATTATATGCTAATTACATATTAGTTACTGGAAGGACATGCTACAGGCACCAGTGGCTTTCTGCCGAAAATAAAAATAAAATTTGGATGAAATAAGGGTGCATTTAAGAAAGACAAGCTTCCACATACATAGCATAACCATTTAAAATGACAAAACATAGATAAATACAGAGAACATTTTCAAAATTTTAAGCAACCAGATTTGGGCGAAATTTGATATTGGCTCATATAATACATTTGCTTATCAAAATGGCCGACAAGGGAGATAATTATTGAAGTTGCGGGAACTATGGATTTAAAATGTTCACTATTATAACTAGAAATATCACTGAAAGTGATGAATACCCCCAGCTGGTGCCTGACAATATACATATGTATGAGAAATTCAAGGGGCCATAACTCATTTAAAACTAAGTCCAGTGCGACACGCCGACAATATGCCCAACTAGGCTTGGTATCAATCATTCTTGTGAAGTTATATTGAGTTCTGACCAAGGGTTGCTGAGAAAAAGTGTTCACAAGAAATGTCCACAGACCAACGGACCGACAAACCGACCGACCGACAAGCGTGACTCCTATATAGCCCCCATATACCATGTATCTAGGGGTATAATAACGAAATGACACTTCTAATAGCAGCCCATCAGGTATCACTCATCAAGCCTTTTTACACAATGATAACGCCTAGATTCAATATGAACTAATTTCACTCGACTTGGTTCATATCATTACCTTTCCCACATACAACAAATCTGCGGCAGATGTTTTAAAAAATATCAAATTCATCACATGAAAAATCTCTATAAATGAAAGAGAAGTTATTAAATAAAGTCGAAATCAATATGGTAAATGGATGCAAAAATATGGAAAGTCTCTATAAATGAAAGAAAAGTTATTAAATAAAGTCGAAATCAATATGGTAATTACATGCAAAAATATGGAAAAATCTCTATAAATGAAAGTTTCAGTGTTAAAAAAGAGTCGAAAACATTGTGGTAAAGAGTTTACTCTCATTATCTATGTGTATGACGTTTACCCCTGCTTTCAACATTGTTTCAATTAAGTCACGGAGTTTCCAATGTAAGTTACCAGTACTACTGGTCCTTTTCTCCTGACACCAGTTATATCACGGAGTTTCCAATGTAAGTTACCAGTACTACTGGTCCTTTTCTCCTGACACCAGTTATATCACGGAGTTTCCTATGTAAGTTACCAGTACTACTGGTCCTTTTCTCCTGACACCAGTTATATCACGGAGTTACCTATGTAAGTTACCAGTACTACTGGTCCTTTTCTCCTGACACCAGTTATATCACGGAGTTACCTATGTAAGTTACCAGTACTACTGGTCCTTTTCTCTTGACACCAGTTATTTCACGGAGTTTCCTATGTAAGTTACCAGTACTACTGGTCCTTTTCTCCTGACACCAGTTATTTCACGGAGTTTCCTATGTAAGTTACTAGAACTGCTGGTCCTTTTCTCCTGACACCAGTTATTTCACGGAGTTTCCTATGTAAGTTACCAGTACTACTGGTCCTTTTCTCCTGACACCAGTTATATCACAGAGTTTCCTATGTAAATTACCAGTACTACTGGTCCTTTTCTCCTGATACCAGTTATTTCACGGAGTTTCCTATGTAAGTTACCAGTACTACTGGTCCTTTTCTCCTGACACCAGTTATATCACGGAGTTACCTATGTAAGTTACCAGTACTACTGGTCCTTTTCTCCTGACACCAGTTATTTCACTGAGTTTCCTATGTAAGTTACTAGAACTGCTGGTCCTTTTTTCCTGACACCAGTTATTTCACGGAGTTTCCAATGTAAGTTAGAACTGCTGGTCCTTTTCTCCTGACACCATTTATTTCACAGAGTTTCCTATGTAAGTTACTAGAACTGCTGGTCCTTTTCTCCTGACACCAGCGATTCAGTCGTTATGCTAACACACAATCCAGAGCGCCAAGTAGGGAAAGCAGTAACCACCATGTTTACAGTATTTGGTATAACCTGGCCGGGGATCGAACCCACACTACCAATACACCGTCGAGGCGGTGTCATCAAATATAGCATGCTGTAGATGCGTCAAAAGGCATCTTCATTTGGGGGAAATGATTATACGAATTCAACATTTCCCTCATATAGGCTTTAACATTTTCCAACCTACAGACGATTTTTGAAGCTTTTTTTAGCAGACTCCTTTTGAAAACATCGTGACAAAAGGAGATTTTTTTTAACACCCATAGTCATATTTTCATTTATAGAGGTTATAGTCTCTTTCGTAAACTAACTTGCTATCTAGGAAGAGTGGTGTGTACGGAACTGATGTTAAAATGGCAAAGAATCACATGAACTGACCGCCGTGGTTAAACTTAAGTTATGTTGAAAATGGCAGTTTACGCCAATCAATCAATTAAGTGAATAAGTTGCCTATATAATCATCTGATATAATTCCTTCTGTTACTGTACATGCATGTGCCACCATAGAATGCACATTCATCAAAGAAAAAAGATCAACAAAATAATATCGCCTTGTCAACATATAAATGAATGACTCGCATAGTTTTGACATTTAATAAAAAATAATCACAGGTATTAAATTATATTCCCAAAAAAATAATGTCAATGATGTTTGCAGTATTTCAAATATGCAGTAAAGCTGTTCATTTTGAGTTATGTTAAATTCATTGTAGTTACCATGTAATATACATAAATGTCACATCTCTACGAACGGGAAAGGGTCTGGCATTGTTCACGTTTCGTAAATATGGTTTTCCAGTATATACATAGATATTTATTCTGACGAAATTGTCGACATACATGTATTCGGTTATATACGGTCTAAACGCGTATATATTTTTGTTGTCCCCTTTTTGTTTGACAGTGTTCACGAATGAGAGCAATCCCATCTTCCGTCGTGTGGACATTTATTGTTTGATCGGGGTTTAATGCCGTTTTCAACAATTGTTCAAGTCATATCCACGGCGTCCAGTTCACCTACACATGTGTTTCCTAGCTTTCTCACACCAGTTCTCCACACAACATTCTTTCCAAGCAACTGGCTGCTTTTCCACATAATAGACTGTTAGCCATTTGGTCGAAGAAGAATGTCGCCGCTTGTCACAGTGATTTTTGTCAAACGTCGGAAAGAATGTTGGCCGAGCTGATGTTCGAAATCACAACCCCTGGATCGACAGCTCGCGTCGCTACCGACTGAGCTACCGGGGCTCGGCCGTGTGGACATTGAATACTGTGGTGAGACTAAGCATCACCACAGTCTCGCAAACGCGTTGAATCTCAACATAATTATATATGGTTAAACATCACCAGATGTTCTTTTTCTTTAAGACGGTATTCACGAATGAGAGGGCTAATATTATGCTTACGAGGGTCTTTTTTTAACCCTTTCCCTCATACGGCAATTCTGCAGCAGACGACTTTGAACGTATTTTGTCAAAAAATGGAAAATCTCTATAATTGAATGGATAACCTATGACTGAAAGTGGAAAACATTGTGTCAAAAGGAGAAATTGCACGTTTTGTGCAATTTCTTCTTTTGTCACTATGTTTTCAAATAGCCGCCTGCTGCAGAGGCGTCAGAAAGCGTCTATATGAGGGACAGGGTTAACCCGCGAACAGTACAGATTCTAGTCAGCCTTCGCAACCCCACAGTCTCAATAAAGCCTTCACTTTCCGCATACAAAAAAAAAACCACCAATAGATGTAAGTTCTGACAAGTATATCACAAGCCGCTATATGCCTTCACAATCGTATGTGGTACCCGCACGAAGGAGCAACGACACCCATTTACGCCTGACATGGTCCATGTATTTTACGACGCGTGGCTTTAAATGTCGATCTCCCAATTAATCAAGACAAACAGGGGGGTTTAAAAAGGTTCACCTTGGTCTCAGCATGGGAGGTCTGCAATAAAGTGACTGAATAACATCGAATTTATTACAATTTCATGACAACTTAAAACGGGTACGGCTATTATCATGTAATAACACAAATAACTCATGTTATAATATGTAAAATCCACCACCAATGATGGCGTGTGTGTTCCATTTACATCAACGTATTGAATCGACAATGGTAGACGGAGGTTTTGGTCTGTCCAACGACTAAATATGAGCCATCCCACGAGAAACCAACAGTGTGGACTCTGAGTAAAGTATCGACCCGGATCAGCCTAAACAGGCTAGCCCGGACAGACACTATTAGCTTCCTGTGGAGTTTCTGATTCAGGAAACATTACTCTATACCTTTACCCCCCCCCCCCCCAAGACGGAATGTGTCGGCCCAGATTAGCCTGCGTGAACTACACAGGCCGATCTGGGTCGGTACATTACGCAGATACCATAATGTTGGTTTTCTCGTGGAACGGCTGTATGCTTGTGAGTTGCAATGGAAAAGGAAGGCGACGGGTTTGGAAACAATTCATGGAATTTGTTTTGAAAACCAAGTAGTAAAAACTCTAATCGTTACGTACGCCAGATTGATAGACATATCCAACGTATTCCACAGCAACGAACGAAACGGTATAGTTTTCCACCTAAATAGGACATGTATAGGTCAAAATATACCAATTAAATTCCTTCTGTGTTACCATGTATATCAACAAGTTCAAACCCTCAATTGTCACACTTTCGTCAATTTTGAAAGTTAGGAAACCCTAAATTATTGAAAAGAGTAAGCTCTCAGCTTTAAAATAATCCAAAACAATAGGGGTCATGTGTGATGCAAGAAAGAAATCACTCCGCGAATATGGTTCCCGTCATTTCGCACACGATCGGGCCGGGGAAAAACTGGTTTTCCTAGTATTCGTTTTTCACTATAAGACCAGGTTAAAATAACAAAACATGGTCCACTCAAACAGTTACAATGTCACATATCCAATGCATTTTGATGAAGGTATACATTAATTTCTATCTACGCAAACAAGGGTTTCAGGGACTATTTGGTAGATCAGCCTGGTCGCATATGTATTTGGTGTAACTTGGCCTGTATTGTTATTTTGGTATATGAGTTTTCTTTCTGAGAATTCTATCAAGTAGTTTCAATTATCATTTCAAACCAAGCTTCAAGACACGTGACATCATGAATTTGAAGCCGACATATGAGCCGTTCCAACGAGAAAACACAACATTATGGACTCTGCGTAATGTATCGACCCAGATCAGCCTACGCAGTCCGCGCAGGCTAATCCGGGCCGACACATTCCGTCTCAGGGGAATAGAGTTATAGAGTAATGGTTCCTGAAACAGAACATACACAGAAGGCGAAAAGTGTATGTCCGGTTTAGCATAAGCGGCATGCTTAGGTTGATCCGGGTCGATACTTTGCGCATAGTCCACAATGTTGGTTTTCTCGTGGAACGGCCTTATTATGTCGGAGGGTTCCAAACCTACAACTAGCGTTGTAAATACAAGAGGTGCATGCAATCTTGTTTTAATTGCGTCAACTCTTCCAGCGCTAATGGCAATATTGAAAACAGCAATGTTATTCTAGAAATTATCAAAATATTCCAAATGTCTTATTACATGAAGAATTGTCCTCCCTTCTAAGTTCTCTAACAGACTGCCGACCTTAAAACCTGATGACATACACAACCAAACAACCAAACAAAACATAGTGATGACATAAAATACGACAAGTACGTCGTTTTGGTAAGGATTACCTCCCTTCTAAGTTCTCTAACAGACTGTCAACCTTAAAACCTGATAACATACACAACAAATCAACCAAACAAAACATAGTGATGACATAAAAGAGGACAAATACGTCGTTTTGGTAAGGATTACCTCCCTTCTAAGTTATCTTACAGACTACCGACTTTAAAACCTTATAACATACACAACAAATCAACCAAACAAAACATAGTGATGACATAACAGAGGACAAATACGTCGTTTTGGTAAGGATTACCTCCCTTCTAAGTTATCTAACAGACTGCCGACCTTAAAACCTGATAACATACACAACCAAACAACCAAACAAAACATAGTGATGACATAAAATACGACAAATACGTCGTTTTGGTAAGGATTACCTCCCTTCTAAGTTCTCTAACAGACTGTCAACCTTAACACCTGATAACATACACAACAAATCAACCAAACAAAACAAAGTGATGACATAACAGAGGACAAATACGTCGTTTTGGTAAGGATTACCTCCCTTCTAAGTTATCTAACAGACTGCCGACCTTAAAACCTGATAACATACACAACCAAACAACCAAACAAAACATAGTGATGACATAAAATACGACAAATACGTCGTTTTGGTAAGGATTACCTCCCTTCTAAGTTCTCTAACAGACTGTCAACCTTAACACCTGATAACATACACAACAAATCAACCAAACAAAACAAAGTGATGACATAACAGAGGACAAATACGTCGTTTTGGTAAGGATTACCTCCCTTCTAAGTTTTCTAACAGACTGCCGACCTTAAAACCTGATAACATACACAACCAAACAACCAAACAAAACATAGTGATGACATAAAATACGACAAATACGTCGTTTTGGTAAGGATTACCTCCCTTCTAAGTTCTCTAACAGACTGTCGACCTTGAAACATACACAACAAAACAACCAAACAAAACATAGTGATGACATCAAAGAGGACAAATACGTCGTTTCGGTAAGGATTACCTCCCTTCTAAGTTATCTAACAGACTGCCGACCTTAAAACCTGATAACATACACAACCAAACAACCAAACAAAACATAGTGATGACATAAAATACGACAAATACGTCGTTTTGGTAAGGATTACCTCCCTTCTAAGTTCTCTAACAGACTGTCGACCTTGAAACATACACAACAAAACAACCAAACAGAACATAGTGATGACATCAAAGAGGACAAATACGTCGTTTCGGTAAGGATTACCTCCCTTCTAAGTTATCTAACAGACTGCCGACCTTAAAACCTGATAACATACACAACCAAACAACCAAACAAAACATAGTGATGACATAAAATACGACAAATACGTCGTTTTGGTAAGGATTATCTCCCTTCTAAGTTCTCTAACAGACTGTCGACCTTCAAACATGATAACATACACAACAAATCAACCAAACAAAACATAGTGATGACATAAAATACGACAAATACGTCGTTTTGGTAAGGATTACCTCCCTTCTAAGTTCTCTAACAGACTGTCGACCTTAAAACATACACAACAAAACATAGTGATGACATCAAAGAGGACAAATACGTCGTTTCGGTAAGGATTACCTCCCTTCTAAGTGCCCACCTTAAAACCTGACTTACCCCAAATCCACTTTGCAGAGAGACTCGTATTCAGCTCCGCCCGGACTGGTCAATAAAACAAGACAATAAGAAAATATCATAACACGACGTGGACAACAACTCGTTGGTCTAGCAGCTTACATACGTAGTACAGGTCATTGGACATACGAGTTTCGACCATTGGTGTTAATGACTTCGAGAAAATAGTTTCATAACATAGAAGCCTTGACAAAAAACAAAAACGCAAATAAAACACAAACAAAAGCAAACAAACAAAAACAAACAAAAACCACACAAAATCATAATAAATTATTTTAATTACGGTTGTTTCTTATACGTTTTCCATGACTTCTTATTTCACTATGTAATTACAACTTCTTTGTAAGTTTGTCAACATTACAATTATACTATGTAGTGAGAGATATTCTTAAGAAATATAACTCACATAAAGGATGAACGTTTGTAAACCATCAAACTAAATTATGAATTACAGACACTGCCAGTTCAAAGAGGAATCAAAGACAACGATGCAAACACCTTATCAAATGTTACACAGTTACTTACATAACGGAAAATGACTCACGTGCCATGGCCATTGTCTAAGACATGGCATAATGAATTATAGAGACAGGTAAGTTGATTGGCCGTAGAATCCCCGGGCATAACTCCTGATTTTCAAAACGGCGCCACGTAGGAAATAATATACAGCATTTACATTTTAATTGCTACAGTGTGTTCCGTAAGGTTTTCTGCGGGAGTCTCCAACGAATCAAAGTACATCGAATTCATTCCCTGATGTATTGACAATTTGGATCAGCAAGGGTGTGATTTCTTCGTCAGAGTATATGAGCCGTCCCGCGAGAAAACCAACATTGTGGCATCTGCGTAATGTATCGACCCAGATCAGCCTGCGCAATCCGCGCAGACTGATCCGGGCCGACACATTCCGTCTCAGGGGGATGGAGGTATAGAGTAATGATTCCTGAAACAGAAAATCCACAGGAGGCGAAAAGTGTGTGTTCGGGTAAGCCTCAATTATTATAATATTCACAGAAGCCACCCCCGCAACCATGCCACTCCGTCATTGAAATCATAAGCAACAATGTACTCCATTACTTAATGATGAAGGGGTTTTAGACCATACCCAATTTCCTTGAACACAAGGTAGATTTTTGTTGCATTTGAAGTATAATTAAAGATACTTTCGTAGCGTTATGGTTGTCAAACTTCACGATGTTTTTGACGAACAGAATCAAAAGCCTTCAGTTTTCTATTTGCAATAGGTGTATGTGTAGGCAGTTTATTATAGGTTTGAATTGATACCATATATTTACAAATATCTTAAGGAACAATTTCTTCCCACGTAAATATATGTTTAACTCCTGGTATACTAATTATTCGAATGTGATCAAAGTCGACTACCGTGCCCCTAGACAGTAACAAAGCCTACGTCTTGAACCACATCAGGTGAAAACAAGGGTTGCATCTTGGAACGGTGGCGTTTTGAACAGATCCCTGCACTCGCACATTCTAATCAGGGCTTCCATTGTCTGCATATACATAGAAGAACCGTACAGTTAACTTCTCACGAATAGTTGTACTGTCAAACGTGTCACACTCGTACCCGTTTCAGTGGTGGTAAAACCGACGGATGCAATAAGACCTCGTTTCAAATGACGTTTTATATGTACATGTATCTGGAATCAAAGTTCTAGATCACCTTGTGGAATCGTTTCGTATTGTTTTCGTTTTTCTTGAAAATAGAAAATGTCGAATGGACAAAATACTAAAAGGTTTATTTAAGGTAGAACTCCCTCACTGGACTTTTCCGTTTGACGTCATTATTTATTACAATACATATACTCGGCTATTTCCGTTCAAATTTGTAAGAGATCGGTATTATTCGTGTTGTTCCGGTGGAAAGTACTGCCAAGCCCACGAACAATACCGTTCCCAATCTGAAGCTGCGTACGGACATCGCCAATCCTAATAGGAATGTTTCACCATGAGTCAGGAATCCGCTGTGGTCGAGTGGTTAGCGTCGGGGATTTCGAAAGCGGGTGTCCCGGGTTCGATCCCCAGTCGCGGCACTACGGTCATGGTGGAGTGCCCTTGGGCAAGGCACATTTTCTAGCCTAGTACTGGTTTGTTTACCCAGGGATCATGAATAATTAAAAATTTAATTGCGCGCTAAATGACCTTAGCTGTCGATGCGACATAAAACAATATACATTCATTCATTCACCATGAGTCATATTTGCAGCAATAGTAGGTTCATTTCTACCATTATTTTTTTCAAATTCTTTAATACTCAGAATCAACTCAATGATTTACATTAGAATAATAAAGAAATTATACTTTGTTGATGGCGAATTATGTATAAAATAAGATAAATTCGTTACAACGGAAGACGACGTGTATCAATAGCGAGGTATTGTCCAGACAGTTTAGTCAATGATGATATCTTTGTGTAATTATATCAAAATATATGCATGTATTTGAAATATGGAAAATATCTATAAACAAAAGTGTACGTATTGAATATACTGTGGCAAAAGAAGATTCCAAATCGCTAGATATGTCTCATATGTATATATGCATAATTCTAAATTGACATATTTAACACATATTCTGATTGACTATGTCAACCTATCAAACATTATTTTACTTCATACTGATGAATATTCTTCAAAAATCAGACTGTTGATGAAGCTTTTATCTCTTGGTGTGATTATTGTTTATATATACACTGTAAATCAAGAGGTGTTGACTGATTGATTTGGGTTTAACGCCATTTTCAACGATTTTTCAGTCATATCACGGCGACCAGTTCACCTATTCCTGTGTGTCATGGCTTTCTCACACCAGTACTCCACACAACATACTTTCAAATTAAATGGCTGCGTTTTCTACATAGACTGTTAACCAATTTGGGGAAAAGACGAATGACGCTAGTCATAGTGACTGTTGTCAAAAGAATGTTGGCCGTGCTGGGGTTCGAACTCACAACCCCTGGATTGACAGCCCGCGTCGCTACCGACTGGGCTACCGGGGCTCGGCCTACTGTTAATTATGTAGAAATAGGTATTCCCAATCTGTTGTAATTGAAATATAAAACACACGTACGGCATTTGAGGCTGTCAACAAACCGATGGATAGTGGCCGATTTAACTGGGTTTATACGACTTCTTTTATTGCGAAAATTTTCATTAATTTCGTCTTCGAAAAGATAGTCATCTATTCAGTCTACAAAACACGAAAGAAGGACAGACAAAACGAACATAATATTCCGCCCCTTCTTTATCCATTCACCATGAATGATATTCATAGGGTCGTCTGAACAAATGATCATGATTATCTGGGGGGGAAATGGTGGCATAATTATGATACAGAATTGTAGACAGTAATAGTGTGAGGAAAGGAGCAATTTCTATTTTTCTTTAACCCTTTCCCTCATATAGACGCTTTCTGACGCCTCTGCAGCAGACGGCTTTTTGAAAACATAGTGACAAAAGAAGAAATTGCACAAAACGTGCAATTTCTCCTTTTGCCACAATGTTTTCCACTTTTTGTCATAGGTTATCCATTCAATTATGGGGATTTTCTATATTTTGACAAATTATGTTCAAAATCGTCTGCTGCAGAATTGTCGTATGAGGGAAAGGGTTAAAGTCGTCTGCTGCAGAATTGTTGTATGTGAGAAAGGGTTAAAGTCGTCTGCTGCAGAATTGTCGTATGTGAGAAAGGGTTAAAGTCTGCTGCAGTATTGTCGTATGTGAGAAAGGGTTAAAGTCGTCTGCTGCAGAATTGTCGTATGAGGGAACGGGTTAAAGTCGTCTGTGGCATAATTGTCGTATCTGAGAAAGGGTTAAAGTCGTCTGCTGCAGAATTGTCGTATGTGAGAAAGGGTTAAAGTCTGCTGCAGTATTGTCGTATGTGAGAAAGGGTTAAAGTCGTCTGCTGCAGAATCGTCGTATGAGGGAACGGGTTAAAGTCGTCTGTTGCATAATTGTCGTATCTGAGAAAGGGTTAAAGTCGTCTGCTGCAGTATTGTCGTATGTGAGAACGGGTTAAAGTCGTCTGCTGCATAATTGTCGTATGAGGGAACGGGTTAAAGTCGTCTGCTGCATAATTGTCGTATGAGGGAACGGGTTAAAGTCGTCTGCTGCATAATTGTCGTATGAGGGAACGGGTTAAAGTCGTCTGCTGCATAATTGTCGTATGAGGGAACGGGTTAAAGTCGTCTGCTGCATAATTGTCGTATGAGGGAACGGGTTAAAGTCGTCTGCTGCATAATTGTCGTATGAGGGAACGGGTTAAAGTCGTCTGCTGCATAATTGTCGTATGAGGGAACGGGTTAAAGTCGTCTGCTGCATAATTGTCGTATGAGGGAACGGGTTAAAGTCGTCTGCTGCATAATTATCGTATATGGGAACGGGTTAAAGTCGTCTGCTGCATAATTGTCGTATGAGGGAACGGGTTAAAGTCGTCTGCTGCATAATTGTCGTATGAGGGAACGGGTTAAAGTCGTCTGCTGCATAATTGTCGTATGAGGGAACGGGTTAAAGTCGTCTGCTGCATAATTGTCGTATGAGGGAACGGGTTAAAGTCGTCTGCTGCATAATTGTCGTATGAGGGAACGGGTTAAAGTCTTCTGCTGCATAATTGTCGTATGAGGGAACGGGTTAAAGTCGTCTGCTGCATAATTGTCGTATGAGGGAACGGGTTAAAGTCGTCTGCTGCATAATTGTCGTATGAGGGAACGGGATAAAGTCGTCTGCTGCATAATTGTCGTATGAGGGAACGTGTTAAAGTCGTCTGCTGCATAATTGTCGTATGAGGGAACGGGTTAAAGTCGTCTGCTGCATAATTGTCGTATGAGGGAACGGGTTAAAGTCGTCTGCTGCATAATTGTCGTATGAGGGAACGGGTTAAAGTCGTCTGCAGCATAATTGTCGTATGAGGGAACGGGTTAAAGTCGTCTGCTGCATAATTGTCGTATGAGGGAACGGGTTAATTGCTTCAAGAGTCGTGTATAACAACACTTTCAACTGTAATAAATAGTAAAATGAGAAAACTATTCAGGATGTATAGTTTAAGTCAATGAAATGTATGTATTGGGGTAATAAAGATTACGTATGCGCATCTATGCAATCTTAACCCTTTCCCTCATATGACAAATCTGCAGCAGACGACTTTGAACATATGTTATCAAAAAATATGTAAATCTCCATAATTGAATGGATAATCTATGACTAAACGTGGAAAACATTGTGGCCAAAGGAGAGATTGCTCGCTTTGAACAATTTCTTCTTTTGTCATTATGTTTTCAAAAAGCCGTCTGCTGCAGAGGCGTCAGAAAGCGTCTATATGAGGAAAAGGGTTAAATAATACCAATGTATTTTGTTTCGACAAGCATTTCCTCACAAGGATCAACTATATTCTTTTGTTATACTTTCATCTTCAGAAGAGTTTACATATCTTCCCCCATAAGTTTTCAAAGTCGTCTGCTTCAGATATGTCGTAAGTGGGAAAGGATAAATTGATAATAATTCTAAAGTCAGTAAAGAAAATCATTCTGAACACACTTTCTGTTAGACTACACCCGACGCGAAAAGTGGCGGATAAGTACAACACTTGCTGAACCTAAAATAAACATTTGAAATAAGGGACAGAATTCAGCGCATAATGGTCTCTCTTTTTATTCCATTAAATGTCGACCCGTGATGGCCCAGTCGGTACAGGTTACGAGACAAGGGTAACCGAACCAGGAGCCCGGATGCTGTGTGTAGTATATGTGGGATGGTAGCCAGTTACACGGGAAGAATGTTGCGCGCAGGACTGGTGTGTAAGAAAGCTCGGAAAGACAGGTGAGGTGAACTGGTGTGAGAAAGCTCGGAAAGACACGTGAGGTGAACTGGTGTGAGAAAGCTCGGAAAGACGCGTGAGGTGAACTGGTGACCGTGTTATAACTCAAACGTCATTGCAAAAGACGTTAAACTCCGATTAATCAAAGCAAGGCGGAAAACGAGTCACTCAAGATAAACAAAGAACGTCGGAAATGTTAAAAAGAATCTCAATTGTAATCACAGGTGCCAGTCTCGTTTAAAAATCTAAAAATATTGTCAATATATATAGTCAAATGCTATAGTTAGATTTTAAACGAGACTGGCACCTGTGATTGTAATCAGTTTCTAAACTGTTATGGTCTATTTGACGTTCTAGATAAAACGCTTCTACCAATGTTTCAATATTAGCGTAATAATTAGACCTGCCTGCGAAGAATTACGAAAGGATCGAAGCGGATAATGTTTTACAGAAGTTTCTTTAAACCTTTTATGACTAGTTTGTGAACAGTGCAAAACCCTGATCAATCAACAATCATGCGCTGACTGGTCTGGTTATACACTGGTCGCAAATGCCTTACGGCTGGTTTTCGCAGAGCTTAAATATACCTAACGGATTACATTTAGTCGTTTTGTGGTTGTTAGTTAATAAACCCTTTCCCACATATAGACGCTTTCTGACGCCTCTGCAGCAGACGGCTTTTTGAAAACATAGTGACAAAAGAAGAAATTGCACAAAACGTGCAATTTCTCCTTTTGCCACAATGTTTTCCACGTTTAGTCATAGGTTATCCATTCAATTATGGAGATTTTCTATTTTTTGACAAAATACGTTCAAAGTCGTCTGCTGCAGAATTGTCGTATGAGGGAAAGGGTTAATAAACCCTTTCGCACATATAGACGCTTTCTGACGCCTCTGCAGCAGGCGGCTTTTTGAAAACAGAGTGACAACAGAAGAAATTGCACAAAACGTGCAATTTCTCCTTTTGCCACAATGTTTTCCACAATTTCTCCTTTTGTCACAATGTTTTCCACAATGTCTCCTGTTGGCACTATATTTTTCAACTCGTTTCAATTAGCAGTCGTCTGCTGCAGATGTGTTGTATGTGGGCGAGGATTAAAAGGCAGTAATTTGATTGGTGGACTCGCAAACGTTACCTTACGTAACAGTTATGTGAACACCCCTCGAGGTAATTGGTGTTCAAATGTGCGCGCAGGGTTCAAACGAGAAGTTAATGTTGCATTTTATTGTTAAATTTGATCGCAAAAATGTTGCCGTTTAAAACATAAATATTCATAATACCAGGGGGTTTTGGGTACATATTTGGGCGTTAACTGTTACAATAAGCAAACTATGGAGAGAGCTTGTTTGTGACGTATTTCATGATTATATTTTCCCTGATAAAGATGTTAATTGACTCCGCAGGAACAGACGACATTTTGAAAACATTGCTAGAAAGGGAGAACTTTCTAAAAAATAAAAATCTCCTATCCAAACAATGTTATCAACTCATTTTCAAAAATAAGCTTTTTTAAATATATTCAAGATGTTACAACTTGTTTCTTCTCAGATTTTCAAAACAGAAAACTCTGAGCATTCCATATACATGTGTGGGTCAGTGACAGAGCGTTGGCCTCGGTGCCGGAGGTCGCAGGTTCGATCCACGACCGGGTCATAACAAAGGCTTTACAAATGGTATTAATGGCTTTCCCTCCTTGGTGTTCAGGGTTGTGAAGTTAGCATATACTGACTGACTCGCCGTTATCAGGATATATGGGACAGTAAGTAATACTAGTAACTTACCAAGAAAACGCCATGATATAACTAAATATTAAACGAAATCGGCGTAAAATACTATGCTAATAAACACACCATAGTAGGTTAAATGTGTAAAGGTCAGACGCAATACTGAATACGAGACACTACTTAGACTGGAAATAGTACATAATATTAAAATATCATTACAACACTTAGATCTCTATATATAGAAGCTCCCCATTTTTGAACGACAGGATCGTGTTGAGAGAGATCTGAGCCGTTCCGCGAGAAAACCAGCATTGAGGCCTCTGCGTAATGTATCGAACCAGATCAGCCTGCGCAGTCCGGGCCGACACATTCCGTCTCAGGGGGATAGAGGTAAAGAGTAATGATTTATGTGTGTGAAGTTGGCTCTGTGATCGGTCATCGGCCATCGGTGACAAAAATCGGAACGCCGACCTGGAACACCGAGCTCGGCCATCGGTGTTCGAATTTATATAACAATTTGAACGCCGACCTGGAATATCGAGCTCGTCATCGGAATTCGAATTCTATAGTAATCTGAACGCCGACCTGGTACACCGAGCTCGGCCATCGGTGTTCGAATTTATATAGCAATTTGAACGCCGACCTGGAATATCGAGCTCGGCCATCGGAATTCGAACTTTTATAGTAATCTGAACGCCGACCTGGTACACCGAGCTCGGCCATCGGTGTTCGAATGGAACATTTAATATTATGTCGGTGCAAGTCTCTCTGCAATAGTTAATTGGGATGTCCTGTTTCCATTCTAATATGTATTATCTATGTAGTTTGTTTTCATGCTTACCATTTTTCCTGACAGAGAAACAGATTTGATATGTCGATAGTAGACGGACAAGATAGTCCTTATATTATCTATAGGTTATTCACCTGCAAATCAGGACTAGGTTAAATCGATCTACTATCATTATAATAGAAATTTATATTCTTTAAACAATAAAACCGTTTTGTTAACCTGTTCCCACATTCAATATCGATCTGCAGTAGATGACTTTGAAAGTATTTAGTCAAAAATTATGAAAATATTTGTAAATGCAAGTGGTTTTTTTAAGAATATTTTGTTTAAATGAATGTCCCATTTCAGTCTAGACACTAGAAGAGTTTTTTCATGCTTGCCATTTCCTTGACAGAGACAGCGTTTTGATATGTCTAGATTAGATTTATAACGCATTTCTTACGCATCTGGATGATTCACATGCAAATCATGGCAATATGGTGTGTGAAGTTAGCAGTTAGTTGGTTATTGGTAGTTGGGTATTCAATCTACTGCCAGTGTACGAATAAACAGCCAGCTAGTAGTTGGGTGTCCGCCATATGATCGAATCTATAGCCATGGGCGAATACCCACACAGCTATCAATTGGATATTCAACAAAGAGTTAAAGCGCGAATCTACTGCTATATATGAATAACCACACAGCTATCAATTGGATATTCAACAAAGAGTCAAAGCGCGAATCTACTGCTATATATGAATAGCCACACAGCTATCAATTGGTTATTCAACAAAGAGTCAAAGCGCGAATCTACTGCTATATATGAATAACCACACAGCTATCAATTGGTTATTCAACAAAAAATCAAAGCGCGAATCTACTGCTATATATGAATAACCACACAGCTATCAATTGGTTATTCAACAAAGAGTCAAAGCGCGAATCTACTGCTATATATGAATAACCACACAGCTATCAATTGGTTATTCAACAACGAGTTAAAGCGCGAATCTACTGCTATATATGAATAACCACACAGCTATCAATTGGTTATTCAACAAAGAGTCAAAGCGCGAATCTACTGCTATATATGAATAACCACACAGCTATCAATTGGTTATTCAACAAAGAGTCAAAGGGCGAATCTACTGCTATATATGAATAACCACACAGCTATCAATTGGTTATTCAACAAAAAAATCAAAGCGCGAATCTACTGCTATATACGAATAACCTTACAGCTATCAATTGGTTATTCAACAAAGAGTCAAAGCGCGCATCTACTGCTATATATGAATAACCACACAGCTATCAATTGGTTAGTCAACAAAAAATCAAAGCGCGAATCTACTGCTATATATGAATAACAACACAGCTATAAATTGGTTATTCCACAAAAAATCAAAGCGCGAATCTACTGCTATATATGAATAACCACACAGCTATCAATTGGTTATTCAACAAAAAATCAAAGCGCGAATCTGCTGCTATATACGAATAACCACACAGCTATCAATTGGTTATTCAACAAAAAATCAAAGCGCGAATCTACTGCTATATATGAATAACCACACAGCTATCAATTGGTTATTCAACAAAAAATCAAAGCGCGTATCTACTGCTATATATGAATAACCACACAGCTATCAATTGGTTATTCAACAAAGAGTAAAAGCGCGAATCTACTGCTATATATGAATAACAACACAGCTATCAATTGGTTATTCAACAAAAAATCAAAGCGCGAATCTACTGCTATATATGAATAACCACACAGCTATCAATTGGTTAGTCAACAAAAAATCAAAGCGCGAATCTACTGCTATATATGAATAACAACACAGCTATAAATTGGTTATTCCACAAAAAATCAAAGCGCGAATCTACTGCTATATATGAATAACCACACAGCTATCAATTGGTTATTCAACAAAAAAAATCAAAGCGCGAATCTGCTGCTATATACGAATAACCACACAGCTATCAATTGGTTATTCAACAAAAAATCAAAGCGCGAATCTACTGCTATATATGAATAACCACACAGCTATCAATTGGTTATTCAACAAAAAATCAAAGCGCGTATCTACTGCTATATATGAATAACCACACAGCTATCAATTGGTTATTCAACAAAGAGTAAAAGCGCGAATCTACTGCTATATATGAATAACAACACAGCTATCAATTGGTTATTCAACAAAAAATCAAAGCGCGAATATACTGCTATATATGAATAACCACACAGCTATCAATTGGTTATTCAACAAAAAATCAAAGCGCGAATCTACTGCTATATATGAATAACCACACAGCTATCAATTGGTTATTCAAAAAAACCAAAACGCGAATCTACTGCTATATATGAATAACCACACAGCTATCAATTGGTTATTCAAAAAAAAAAAAAAAGCGCGAATCTACTGCTATATATGAATAACCACACAGCTATCGATTGGTTATTCAAAGAGTCAAAGCGCGAATCTACTGCTATATTTGAATAACCACACAGCTATCAATTGGTAATTCAACAAAAAATCAAAGCGAGAATCTACTGCTATATACGAATAACCACACAGCTATCAATTGGTTATTCAACAAAAAATCAAAGCGCGAATCTACTGCTATATATGAATAACCACACAGCTATCAATTGGTTATTCAACAAAAAATCAAAGCGCGAATCTACTGCTATATATGAATAACCACACAGCTATCAATTGGTTATTCAAAAAAACCAAAACGCGAATCTACTGATATATATGAATAACCACACAGCTATCAATTGGTTATTCAAAAAAGAAAAGAAAGCGCGAATCTACTGCTATATATGAATAACCACACAGCTATCGATTGGTTATTCAACAAAGAGTCAAAGCGCGAATCTACTGCTATATTTGAATAACCACACAGCTATCAATTGGTAATTCAACAAAAAATCAAAGCGAGATTCTACTGCTATATACGAATAACCACACAGCTATCAATTGGTTATTCAACAAAGAGTCAAAGCGCGAATCTACTGCTATATATGAATAACCACACAGCTATCAATTGGTTATTCCACAAAAATCAAAGCGCGAATCTACTGCTATATACGAATAACCACACAACTATCAATTGGGTATTCAACAAAGAGTCATGGCGCGAATCTACTGCTATATGTGAATACCCAGCCAGCTATCAATTGGGTATTCAACAAAGAGTTAAAGCGCGAATCTACTGCTACATACGAATAACCACACAGCTAGCAATTGGTTATTCAACAAAGAGTCAAAGCGCGAATCTACTGCTATATGTGAATACCCAGCCAGCTATCAATTGGGTATTCAACAAAGAGTCAAAGCGCGAATATACTGCTATATACGAATACCCACACAGCTAGCAATTAGTTATTCAACAAAGAGTCAATGCGCGAATCTACTGCTATATTCAATTCAAAATCTTTTATTCGCTCAAATCTGGAGTTACCAGACATATGAGTATAAATTACATTATAATATAACAACAAATAATAATCAATTCACGTGAACAAGAGTGAGAGAAAAGTTAAAATGGAAGGATGTAGAGAGCTTTAGAGATAGAAAGAGTAATGAGGGGGAGGGGAGTGGGCAGAAGGGGAGGGGGTGAAATGCTGAAATAGAAAGTAGGCTTGATTTTTGTTGATCTAAAAATAAAACATCTGTATGTGAATACCCAGCCAGCTATCAATTGGATATTCAACAAAGGGTCAAAGCGCGAATCTACTGCTATATATGAATAACCACACAGCTATCAATTGGTTATTCAGCAAAGAGTCAAAGCGCGAATCTACTGCTATATATGAATAACCACACAGCTATCAATTGGTTATTCAACAAAAAAATCAAAGCGCGAATCTACTGCTATATATGAATAACCACACAGCTATCAATTGGTTATTCAAACCAAAGCGCGAATCTACTGCTATATATGAATAACCACACAGCTATCAATTGGTTATTCAACAAAGAGTCAAAGCGCGAATCTACTGCTATATATGAATAACCACACAGCTATCAAATGGTTATTCAACAAAGAGTCAAAGCGCGAATCTACTGCTATATATGAATAACCACACAGCTATCAATTGGTAATTCAACAAAAAATCAAAGCGCGAATCTACTGCTATATACGAATAACCACACAGCTATCAATTGGTTATTCAACAAAGAGTCAAAGCGCGAATCTACTGCTATATATGAATAAACACACAGCTATTAAATGGTTATTCCACAAAAAATCAAAGTGCGAATCTACTGCTATATACGAATAACCACACAACTATCAATTTGGTATTCAACAAAGAGTCATGGCGCGAATCTACTGCTATATGTGAATACCCAGCCAGCTATCAATTGGGTATTCAACAAAGAGTCAAAGCGCGAATCTACTGCTATATACGAATAACCACACAGCTAGCAATTAGGTATTCAACAAAGATTTAAATCGCGAATCTACTGCTATATGTGAATACCCAGCCAGCTATCAATTGGGTATTCAACAAAGAGTCAAAACGCGAATCTACTGCTATATACGAATACCCACATAGCTAGCAATTAGTTATTCAACAAAGAGTCAAAGCGTGAATCTACTGATATATGTGAATACCCAGCCAGCTATCAATTGGGTATTAAACAAAGGGTCAAAGCGCGAATCTACTGCTATATATGAATAATCACACAGCTATCAATTGGTTATTCAGCAAAGAGTCAAAGCGCGAATCTACTGCTATATATGAATAACCACACAGCTATCAATTGGTTATTCAACAAAAAATCAAAGCGCGAATCTACTGCTATATATGAATAACCACACAGCTATCAATTGGTTATTCAAAAAGAAAACCAAAGCGCGAATCTACTGCTATATATGAATAACGACACAGCTATCAATTGGTTATTCAACAAAGAGTCAAAGCGCGAATCTACTGCTATATACGAATAACCACACAGCTATCAATTGGTTATTCAACAAAGAGTCAAAGCGCGAATCTACTGCTATATATGAATAACCACACAGCTATCAATTGGTTATTCAACAAAGAGTCAAAGCGCGAATCTACTGCTATATACGAATAACCATACAGCTATCAATTAGTTATTCAACAAAGAGTCAAAGCGCGAATCTACTGCTATATACGAATAACCACACAGCTATCAATTGGTTATTCAACAAAGAGTCAAAGCGCGAATCTACTGCTATATACGAATAACCATACAGCTATCAATTGGTTATTCAACAAAGAGTCAAAGCGCGAATCTACTGCTATATACGAATAACCATACAGCTATCAATTAGTTATTCAACAAAGAGTCAAAGCGCGAATCTACTGCTATATACGAATAACCATACAGCTATCAATTGGTTATTCAACAAAGAGTCATTGGAGAAAATGAGCACTGACATCAATATGGTTTTGATCTGAAGTACACATGTAAAGTCAATGCTGGCTGATCAAAATGACAACCCCTATAATTATCTAGAGTTTGAGATTTTTAATACTTTTTTCAAAACTATATCGGAGCAGATGACTTTGAAAACATCGTAGAAAAAGCGTAATAACAAGATACTTAAAAGGATAGAGTTGAAAATATTGTGGCAAAAATTGTCTACTAAAGATGCATCAAAATGCCCTTGCAAGTTAATGCAATTTTCAAATCAATAGAAAGGGGATATTGGGAACCAATTTTGCAAAACCTGGTAGTTGTTTCAAACATTCTACCATGCATAAGATGTTAAGATGTATCATTGTTTGTTTGGTCTAGTGTCCATATAGCCTTGTATAGATGATAGAATACAAAACTAAACATTGATAGATCTTTGCCCTCTTCCTGATAATATAACAGATCTGATTTCTTTATTAAAGCAGATCAAATTTAAAAACGTAACAAGAAAAATATGTAAAATATGGACAATTAGAAATAGTATGTTTAAAGACGCTTTCTGACGCCTCTGCTGCAGATGACTTGTGAAATCATTGTGACAAAAAAAGAAATTGCTCAAAACAAGCAATTTCTCCTTTTGCCACAACGTTTTCAACTTTTTTCAGTAATTTTACCATCATTTATAGAGACTTTATATATTTTTGCGTAAACGTGTTTAAAGTCGTCTGCTGCAGATTTGTTGTATGTGGGAAAGGGTTAACTAAATCTATGTATTTAGAAATTTCTCCCTTTACCACAATGTTTCTGTATACTAGTACTTCAAAAGTATCTATTTAAGATAATAGATTACTATGCAACTTACTTTTTTCAGCTCAACAGAGCACTTTGTGCTCAAGGTGAGTTTTTGTGATCACCTTTTGTCCGTCGTTTGTTGTTTGTCATTCGACCGTCGTCAACAATTTGCTTGTTAACACTCTTGAGGCCATATCATCTAATCTTCATGAAACTTTTTCAGCTTGTATATCTTGCTGATTTCTAGGCCAAGGTTGAATATGGGTCAGGTCAGGTCAAAAACTAGGTCACAAGGACAAATTAAAGGAAAATCTTGTTAACAATCTGAAAACCGCCTGTTTTGCTTGAGCATGTTGAAACTCTGTCAGAATATTTGCCTGGATAATATCTAGGCTAAGTTCCAAAATGGGTCAGGTCTGGTAAAAAAATAGGTCACTAGGCAAAATTGTAGAAACGTCCTGTTAACACTATAGAGACCGCATTTTTGACTTGAGCAGCTTTAAACTTTGTCGAAAAGTTTGTCTTGATGATATATCTAAGTCAAGTTCAAATATGGGTCAGGTCCGGTAAAAAACTAGGTCACTAGGCAAAATTGTAGAAAATCCTGTTAACACTAGAGACCACATTTTTTACTTGAGCAGCTTGAAACTTAACCAGAAAGTTTGTCTTCATGATATCTAGTCCAAGTTCGAACATGGGACATGTGGGGTCAACAATTAGGGCAATAGGCCAACTTGTAGAAAAATACTGTTAACACTATAGAGACCACATTTTTGACTTGACCAGCTTGAAACTTTGTCAGAAAGTTTGTCCTGATGATATCTAAGCCAAGTTCCAATATGGTTCAGGTCCAGTAACAAATTAGGTCACTAGGCAAAATTGTAGAAACATCCTGTTAACACTAGAGACCGCATTTTTTGACTTCAGCAGCTTGAAACTTAACCAGAAAGTTTGTCTTCATGATATCTAGTCCAAGTTCGAATATGGGACATGTGGGGTCAAATATTAGGGCAATTGGCTAAATTGTAGAAAATCTTGTCAACACTAGAAAACACATTTTTGACTTGAACATGTTGAAATTGTGTCAGAATATTTGTCTTGATGTTAACAGGACAAAGGTAAACAAGACAAAGGTTAATTGGTAAACATGGCCACCAGGCTGTTTTGCCTTATGGCTTTAATAACTTTGCCTAATGCAGTGGAGCGATACTGGCTCTCTAGGGCCTCTTGTTCCTTTTGTCACAGTGTTTTCATATATGCCAGCTGAAGTAGAGGTGTTTGTGCATGTGGGAAAGGGGTAAGAAAGGATGTTGTCATGTATGGTTTGAGTGCATGGTGGTGTGTAAATGTAACTGTAATTGGAAATCATGTTTCTTTATTATCACAATAATTTGAATAAGTTTATGATTTGAGACTATAAATATGAGTCACTCCCGGGTAAAGTTAGCCTTTTCTGGTCAATAACTCCATTTAACACTTTCTCTCATATGGATGCATCTGCAGCATATGATATTTTAAAACATTGTAGTAAAAGGGGAAATTGCTTATTTGGAGCTACTTTGATTAATGTCTTTTTAAGAATTTCACAGGACTTTGCAGCAGTCAACATTAGAAAACATTGTCGAAAAAAAGAAATTGCTCATGATGAACGATTTCTCCTTTTGCCACAATGTTTTTAACTATATTCCTAAAATTAAACTTTCATATTTAGAGATTTGCCATCTTTTTCGCTTGATTTTTTCAAAGTAGTATGCTACATATGTGTTGTATGTGGGAAAGGATTAATGTAATGCTTATATTATGAATATTAAAGATTTGTTTCCTGAAGATTTGATGTTGTATCCTAACTTTAATTTTTGAGGAGCAGTTGATTTTTAAAAAAAAAGGCATATGAGGAAGCTTATATGGATTGAGATCTGATTTAATTTTAGCATTGGCTCAATTTTTATGAATATGCTTTGGAAGATATTTGAAAAAAAAAGGAGAGTAAATATTGATGTAAATGTAACCTTTTGATGACACTATTTTCTGCTCTGTTCAAAATCAAAATGTGTTCCGACTTTAGATTATTTTCTTAAAACAATTGAAGTATTGAAATACACAATC
Organism: Serripes groenlandicus; assembly: GCA_031761405.1. Lineage (NCBI taxonomy): Eukaryota > Metazoa > Mollusca > Bivalvia > Cardiida > Cardiidae > Serripes > Serripes groenlandicus. The sequence goes on along the minus strand of JASEVX010000009.1, from coordinate 66,546,786 downwards.
TATAATAAATGTTTAAATATGTTACTCCCGCTTTCGTTCTGTTATTTATGGTATATAATATAGTAAGTGATGAATGTTTAACAGTCTTCGGTCAATATTACCCACGCACACTTTATTGAATTGTGGATTGGTCGAACATGACTACTACTAGTGATATGTCGAATTGTAAAGGGAATAATAACTCTGATGATATCCCGTGTCTGAAGTTTGTCACATAAACTTAGTACTGCTTTTTTCCAGAAAATAACTCGAAATTCAAAATTCCACACAAAGACATCCGCTTAGGTAAAAATAAGAACACAATTTCGTTCGTTGCTATTGACTAGGTAGGACATGCTTTTTGACATAGTGTATGTAACGGTTTTAGTTAGTAAGGAGTAAAGTAGTTTAAATCTAAACCGTGTCCTACCTTTTTCATAGCAACGGACGAAAACGTGCAGTTGTTTATGTATACGTCATATTTATTATTATATTTTGTATTTATTTTCTGTAAAATCATATAAAAGATCATTTCAAATCAAGCTTAAGACATGTTTAAATCCCAAATTCCCTACTCACATTTAAAGTCGACAGATCCCTGTTAAAGACAATGTTTGCGTATCTGCTACAAACACTCTTTTTACGGTTATAGATTCAAAACAGTGAGGGTAGTCCTTATAAATAAAAAGCGACCTTAACATAAGTCTAAATTTATAAATTGTCTTATAATTTACGATAAAGTACACCATCTAGAGAAAACTGCAATTTATTTAATCATTGAAGTGTTTACAGCTTTTACAACATAATTTCTGCTATATCACGAAGACAGTTCCGTTTTTCATGACCCCTGGGTAAATCAACCAATTCAAGGCTAGAAGACCCAAGAACATTCTATCATGACCGCCGCGAGCGAATGCCCACCCGATTGCTTAATGTTTAATGTAAAATTACTAGCTGGCTGGATATTCGTATATAGCAGTAGATTCGCGCTTTGACTCTTTGTAGAATAACCAATTGATAGCTGTGTGGACATTGGCCAGTGGCAGGTAGTTCGCCCTTTTGCTTAATGTTCAATTCCCAACTACTAGATGGCTGGATATTCGCATATATCAGTGGATTCACGCTTTGACTCTTTGTTGAATAACCAATTGATAGATGTGTGTTTATTCGTATATAGCAGTAGATTCAAGCTTTGACTCTTTGTTGAATAACCAACTGATAGCTGTGTGTTTATTCGTATATATCAGAAGTTTCAAGCTTTGACTCTTTGTTGAATAGCCAATTGATAGCTGGCTTGGTATTCACATATAGCAGTAGATTCGCGATAGCTGTGTGGTTATTCATATATAGCAGTAGATTCGCGCTTTGACTCTTTGTTGAATAACCAATTGATAGCTGTGTGGTTATTCATATATAGCAGTAGATTCGCGCTTTGGTTTTTTGTTGAATAACCAATTGATAGCTGTGTGGTTATTCATATATAGCAGTAGATTCGCGCTTTGACTCTTTGCTGAATAACCAATTGATAGTTGTGTGGGTATACGTATATAGCAGTAGATTCGCGCTTTGACTCTTTGCTGAATAACCAATTGATAGTTATGTGGTTATTCGTATATAGCAGTAGATTCGCGCTTTGATTTTTTTGTTGAATAACCAATTGATAGCTGTGTGGTTATTCGTATATAGCAGTAAATTCGCGCTTTTACTCTAGGTTGAATAACCAATTGATAGCTGTGTGGTTATTCGTATATAGCAGTAGATTCGCGCTTTGGTTTTTTGTTGAATAACCAATTGATAGCTGTGTGGTTATTCATATATAGCAGTAGATTCGCGCTTTGAATCTTTGTTGAATAACCAATTGATAGTTGTGTGGTTATTCATATATAGCAGTAGATTCGCGCTTTGAATCTTTGTTGAATAACCAATTGATAGCTGTGTGGTTATTCATATATAGCAGTAGATTCGCGCTTTGATTTTGTGTTGAATAACCAATTGATAGCTGTGTGGTTATTCATATATAGCAGTAGATTCGCGCTTTGATTTTTTGTTGAATAACCAATTGATAGCTGTGTGGTTATTCATATATAGCAGTAGATTCGCGCTTTGACTCTAGGTTGAATAACCAATTGATAGCTGTGTGGTTATTCGTATATAGCAGTAGATTCGCACTTTGACTCTTTGTTGAATAACCAATTGATAGCTGTGTGGTTATTCGTATATAGCAGTAGATTCGCGCTTTGACTCTTTGTTGAATAACCAATTGATAGCTGTGTGGTTATTCATATATAGTAGTAGATTCGCGCTTTGATTTTTTGTTGAATAACCAATTGGTAGCTGTGTGGTTATTCATATATAGCAGTAGATTCGCGCTTTGACTCTTTGTTGAATAACCAATTGATAGCTGTGTGGTTATTCGTATATAGCAGTAGATTCGCGATTTGACTCTTTGTTGAATAACCAATTGATAGCTGTGTGGTTATTCATATATAGCAGTAGATTCGCGCTTTGACTCTTTGTTGAATAACCAATTGATAGCTGTGTGGTTATTCATATATAGCAGTAGATTCGCGTTTTGATTTTTTGTTGAATAACCAATTGATAGCTGTGTGGTTATTCATATATAGCAGTAGATTCGCGCTTTGATTTTTTGTTGAATAACCAATTGGTAGCTGTGTGGTTATTCATATATAGCAGTAGATTCGCGATTTGACTCTTTGTTGAATAACCAATTGATAGCTGTGTGGTTATTCATATATAGCAGTAGATTCGCGCTTTGACTCTTTGTTGAATAACCAATTGATAGCTGTGTGGTTATTCATATATAGCAGTAGATTCGCGTTTTGATTTTTTGTTGAATAACCAATTGATAGCTGTGTCGTTATTCATATATAGCAGTAGATTCGCGCTTTGATTTTTTGTTGAATAACCAATTGGTAGCTGTGTGGTTATTCATATATAGCAGTAGATTCGCGCTTTGACTCTTTGTTGAATAACCAATTGATAGCTGTGTGGTTATTCGTATATAGCAGTAGATTCGCGCTTTGACTCTTTGTTGAATAACCAATTGATAGCTGTGTGGTTATTCATATATAGCAGTAGATTCGCGCTTTGACTCTTTGTTGAATAACCAATTGATAGCTGTGTGGTTATTCATATATAGCAGTAGATTCGCGCTTTGGTTTTTTGTTGAATAACCAATTGATAGCTGTGTGGTTATTCATATATAGCAGTAGATTCGCGCTTTGACTCTTTGCTGAATAACCAATTGATAGCTGTGTGGTTATTCATATATAGCAGTAGATTCGCGCTTTGGTTTTTTGTTGAATAACCAATTGATAGCTGTGTGGTTATTCATATATAGCAGTAGATTCGCGCTTTGATATTTTGTTGAATAACCTATTGATAGCTGTGTGGTTATTCATATATAGCAGTAGATTCGCGCTTTGGTTTTTTGTTGAATAACCAATTGATAGCTGTGTGGTTATTCATATATAGCAGTAGATTCGCGCTTTGATTTTTTGTTGAATAACCAATTGATAGCTGTGTGGTTATTCATATATAGCAGTAGATTCGCGCTTTGGTTTTTTGTTGAATAACCAATTGATAGCTGTGTGGTTATTCATATATAGCAGTAGATTCGCGCTTTGATTTTTTGTTGAATAACCAATTGATAGCTGTGTGGTTATTCGTATATAGCAGTAGATTCGCGCTTTGATTTTGTGTTGAATAACCAATTGATAGCTGTGTGGTTATTCATATATAGCAGTAGATTCGCGCTTTGATTTTTTTGCTGAATAACCAATTGATAGCTGTGTGGTTATTCATATATAGCAGTAGATTCGCGCTTTGATTTTTTGTTGAATAACCAATTGATAGCTGTGTGGTTATTCATATATAGCAGTAGATTCGTGCTTTGATTTTTTTGTTGAATAACCAATTGATAGCTGTGTGGTTATTCATATATAGCAGTAGATTCGCGCTTTGATTTTTTGTTGAATAACCAATTGATAGCTGTGTGGTTATTCATATATAGCAGTAGATTCGCGCTTTGACTCTTTGTTGAATAACCAATTGATAGTTGTGTGGTTATTCGTATATAGCAGTAGATTCGCGCTTTGAATATTTGTTGAATAACCAATTGATAGTTGTGTGGGTATTCGTATATAGCAGTAGATTCGCGCTTTGACTCTGTGTTGAATAACCAATTGATAGTTGTGTGGTTATTCGTATATAGCAGTAGATTCGCGCTTTGACTCTTTGTTGAATAACCAATTGATAGCTGTGTGGTTATTCGTATATAGCAGTAGATTCGCGCTTTGACTCTGTGTTGAATAACCAATTGATAGTTGTGTGGTTATTCGTATATAGCAGTAGATTCGCGCTTTGACTCTTTGTTGAATAACCAATTGATAGTTGTGTGGGTATTCGTATATAGCAGTAGATTCGCGCTTTGACTCTGTCTTGAATAACCAATTGATAGTTGTATGGTTATTCGTATATAGCAGTAGATTCGCGCTTTGACTCTTTGTTGAATAACCAATTGATAGCTGTGTGGTTATTCGTATATAGCAGTAGATTCGCGCTTTGACTCTGTGTTGAATAACCAATTGATAGTTGTGTGGTTATTCGTATATAGCAGTAGATTCGCGCTTTGACTCTTTGTTGAATAACTAATTGATAGCTGTGTGGGTATTCATATATAGCAGTAGATTCAATCATATGGCGGATACCCAACTACTAGCTGGCTGTTTATTCGTACTCTAGCAGTAAATTGAATACCCAACTACCAATAACCAACTAACTGCTAACTTCACACACCTATATAAAATATTTATTTTGATTTGTTTAATAGACATGTAACCGACTTTGAAAATATGCAGTCAAAATAATACCGATTTCAATAGTTTTCCCTTGATGCTTTCGAAGTGTGGGAATTAATTAAACTGTTTACATCAGAGATATATAAACACGTGTGTTTACATTTACATCTCGCCATTGCTCCTAGTCCAGGTTTCTGTACTAGGAATGCGATTTTATATTTTGACTGTTCGCATCCTACAATGCAATATGTAACGGCGATATATTGAGACTACATTGCTCCATGCGGCATCGATATGGCACAGCTATTTGCGACTCTTTCAGTTTGAAATCGTTTGTAAATGTCGCGTGACCGCATCGGGTGTGGGAGGTCGCGGGTTCGATCCTCTTCGGTCGCGTCATACAAAACATTTTAAAAATAGCATTAAATGCTTTCACTGATTGACGCCCAAGGTTCATGGCATAACAAATGACTCGCTGATGTCAGGCTAAATGGAGCAGTAGTACTGGTAAAATACCTCATTGACGCTCGGGGTTCTGGGGATAGCATAACGAATGACTCGCGGATGTCAGGCTAAATGGAGCAGTAGTACTGGTATAATACCTCATTGACGCTCGGGGTTCTGGGGCTAGCATAACGAATGACTCGGTGATGTCAGGCTAAATGGAGCAGTAGTACTGGTATAATACCTCATTGACGCTCGGGGTTCTGGGGCTAGCATAACGAATGACTCGCTGATGTCAGGCTAAATGGAGCAGTAGTACTGGTATAATACCTCATTTACGCTCGGGGTTCTGGGGCTAGTATAACGAATGACTCGCGGATGTCAGGCTAAATGTAGCAGTAATACTTGTAAAATACCTCATTGACGCTCGGGGTTCTGGGGCTAGCATAACGAATGACTCGCTGATGTCAGGCTAAATGGAGCAGTAGTACTGGTATAATACCTCATTGACGCTCGGGGTTCTTGGGCTAGCATAACGAATGACTCGGTGATGTCAGGATAAATGGAGCAGTAGTACTGGTATAATAACTCATTGACGCTCAGGGTTCTGGGGCTAGCATAACGAATGACTCGCTGATGTCAGGCTAAATGGAGCAGTAGTACTGGTATAATAACTCATTGACGCTCAGGGTTCTGGGGCTAGCATAACGAATGACTCGCTGATGTCAGGCTAAATGGAGCAGTAGTACTGGTATAATACCTCATTGACGCTCGGGGTTCTGGGGCTACCATAACGAATGACTCGGTGATGTCAGGCTAAATGGAGCAGTAGTACTGGTATAATACCTCATTGACGCTCGGGGTTCTGGGACTAGCATAACGAATGACTCGCTGATGTCAGGCTAAATGGAGAAGTAGTACTGGTATAATACCTCATTTACGCTCGGGGTTATGTGGGCTAGTATAACGAATGACTCGCGGATGTCAGGCTAAATGGAGCAGTAATACTGGTATAATAACTCATTGACGCTCAGGGTTCTGGGGCTAGCATAACGAATGACTCGCTGATGTCAGGCTAAATGGAGCAGTAGTACTGGTACAATACCTCATTGACGCTCGGGGTTCTGGGGCTAGCATAACGAATGACTCGCTGATGTCAGGCTAAATGGAGCAGTAGTACTGGTAAAATACCTTATTGACGCTCGGGGTTCTCGGGCTAGCATAAGGAATCACTCGCTGATGTCAGGCTAAATGGAGCAGTAGTACTGGTATAATACCTCATTGACGCTCAGGGTTCTGGGGCTAGCATAACGAATGACTCGGTGATGTCAGGCTAAATGGAGCAGTAATACTGGTATAATAACTCATGGACGCTCAGGGTTCTGGGGCTAGCATAACGAATGACTCGCTGATGTCAGGCTAAATGGACCAGTAGTACTGGTATAATACCTCATTGACCCTCGGTGTTCTGGGGCTAGCATAACGAATGACTCGCTGATGTCAGGCTAAATGAAGCAGTAGTACTGGTATAATACCTCATTGACGCTCGAGGTTCTGGGGCTAGCATAACGAATGACTCGCGGATGTCAGGCTAAATGAAGCAGTAGTACTGGTATAATACCTCATTGACGCTCGAGGTTCTGTGGCTAGCATAACGAATGACTCGCTGATGTCAGGCTAAATGGAGCAGTAGTACTGGTATAATACCTCATTGACGCTCGGGGTTCTGGGGCTAGCATAACGAATGACTCGCTGATGTCAGGCTAAATGGAGTAGTAGTACTGGTATAATACCTCATTGACATTCGGGGTTCTGGGGCTAACATAACGAATGACTCGCTGATGTCAGGCTAAATGGACCAGTAATACTGGTATAATACCTCATTGACGTTCGGTGTTCTGGGGCTAGCATAACGAATAACTCGCTGATGTCAGGCTAAATGGAGCAGTCGTACTGGTATAATACCTCATTGACGCTCAGGGTTCTGGGGCTAGCATAACGAATGACTCGCGGATGTCAGGCTAAATGGACCAGTAGTACTGGTAAAATACCTCATTGACGCTCGGGGTTCTGGGGCTAGCATAACGAATGACTCGCTGATGTCAGGCTAAATGGAGCAGTAGTACTGGTATAATACCTCATTGACATTCGGGGTTCTGGGGCTAGCATAACGAATGACTCGCTGATGTCAGGCTTAATGGACCAGTAATACTGGTATAATACCTCATTGACGCTCGGTGTTCTGGGGCTAGCATAACGAATGACTCATTGATGTCAGGCTAAATGAAGCAGTAGTACTGGTAAAATACATCATTGAAGCTCAGTGTTCTGGGGCTAGCATAAGGAATCACTCGCTGATGTCAGGCTTAATGGAGCAGTAGTACTGGTATAATGCCTCATTGACGCTCAGGGTTCTGGGGCTAGCATAACGAATGACTCGCGGATGTCAGGCTAAATGGAGCAATAGTACAGTTAAAATACCTCATTGAAGCTCGGCGTTCTTGGGCTAGCATAACGAATGACTCGCTGATGTCAGGCTAAATGGAGCAGTAGTACTGGTATAATGCCTCATTGACGCTCAGGGTTCTGGGGCTAGCATAACGAATGACTCGCTGATGTCAGGCTAAATGGAGCAGTAGTACTGGTATAATACCTCATTGACGCTCGGGGTTCTGGGGATAGCATAACGAATGACTCGGTGATGTCAGGCTAAATGGAGCAGTAATACTGGTATAATAACTCATTGACGCTCAGGGTACTGGGGCTAGGATAACGAATGACTCGCTGATGTCAGGCTATATGGACCAGTAGTACTGGTATAATACCTCATTGACCCTCGGTGTTCTGGGGCTAGCATAACGAATGACTCGCTGATGTCAGGCTAAATGGAGTAGTAATACTGGTATAATACCTCATTGACACTCGGGGTTCTGGGGGCTAGCATAACGAATGACTCGCTGATGTCAGGCTAAATGGAGTAGTAGTACTGGTATAATACCTCATTGACGTTCGGGGTTCTGGGGCTAGCATAACGAATGACTCGCTGATGTCAGGCTAAGTGGAGCAGTAGTACTGGTATAATACCTCATTTACGCTCGGGGTTCTGGGGCTAGCATAACGAATGACTCGCTGATGTCAGGCTAAATGGAGCAGTAGTACTGGTATAATACCTCATTTACGCTCGGGGTTCTGGGGCTAGCATAACGAATGACTCGCTGATGTCAGGCTAAATGGAGTAGTAGTACTGGTATAATACCTCATTGACGTTCGGGGTTCTGCGGCTAGCATAACGAATGACTCGCTGATGTCAGGCTAAATGGAGTAGTAATACTGGTATAATACCTCATTGACGCTCAGGGTTCTGGGCCAAGCATAACGAATGACTCGCGGATGTCAGGCTAAATGGAGCAGTAGTACTGGTAAAATACCTCATTGACGCTCAAGGTTCTGGGCCAAGCATAACGAATGACTCGCGGATGTCAGGCTAAATGGACCAGTAGTACTGGTAAAATACCTCATTGACGCTCGGGGTTCTGGGGCTAGCATAAGGAATCACTCGCAGATGTCAGGCTAAATGGAGCAGTAGTACTAGTATAATACATCATTTACGCTCGGGGTTCTGGGGCTAGCATAACGAATGACTCGCTGATATCAGGCTAAATGGAGCAGTAGTACTGGTATGATACCTCATTGACGCTCGGGGTTCTGGGGCTAGCATAACGAATGACTCGCTGATGTCGGGCTAAATGGAGCAGTAGTACTGGTATAATACCTCATTGACGCTCGGGGTTCTGGGGCTAGCATAACGAATGACTCGCTGATGTCAGGCTAAATGGAGCAGTAGTACTGGTATAATACCTCATTGACACTCGAGGTTCTGGGGCTAGCATAACGAATGACTCGCTGATGTCAGGCTAAATGGAGCAGTAGTACTGGTATAATACCTCATTGACACTTGAGGTTCTGGGGCTAGCATAGCGAATGACTCGCTGATGTCAGGCTAAATGGAGTAGTAGTACTGGTATAATACCTCATTGACGCTCGGTGTTCTGAGGCTAGCATAACGAATGACTCGCTTATGTCAGGCTAAATGGAGCAGTAGTACTGGTATAATACCTCATTGACACTCGAGGTTCTGGGGCTAGCATAACGAATGACTCGCTGATGTCAGGCTAAATGGAGCAGTAGTACTGGTATAATACCTCATTGACGTTCGGGGTTCTGAGGCTAGCTTAACGAATGACTCGCTGATGTCAGGCTAAATGGAGCAGTAGTACTGGTATAATACCTCATTGACACTCGAGGTTCTGGGGCTAGCATAACGAATGACTCGCTGATGTCAGGCTAAATGGAGCAGTAGTACTGGTATAATACCTCATTGACACTCAGAGTTCTGAGGCTAGCATAACGAATGACTCGCTGGTGTCAGGCTAAATTGAGCAGTAGTACTGGTATAATGCCTCATTGACGCTCAGGGTGTTGGGGCTAGCATAACGAATGACTCGCTGATGTCAGGCTAAATGGAGCAGTAGTGGTGGTATAATACCTCATTGACGCTCGGGGTTCTGGGGCTAGCATAACGAATGACTCGCTGATGTCAGGCTAAATGGAGCAGTAATACTGGTATAATACCTCATTGACACTTGAGGTTCTGGGGCTAGCATAACGAATGACTCGCTGATGTCAGGCTAAATTGAGCAGGTGTACTGGTATAATACCTCATTGACGTTCGGGGTTCTGTGGCTAGCATAACGAATGACTCGCTGATGTCAGGCTAAATGGAGCAGTAGTACTGGTATAATACCTTATTGACGCTCGGGGTTCTGGGGCTAGCATAACGAATGACTCGCTGATGTCAGGCTAATAGAGCAGTAGTACTCTTAAAATACCAAGGAAACGCCTTGATACCACTTTAAAACAATTTAAAGCAGTGTAAAACACCACACAAACAAACAAGTGAGCCGTCCCGCGAGAAAACCAACATTATGGTCTCTGCGTAATGTATCGACACAGATCAGCCTGTGCAGTCCGTCTCAGGGGGATATAGATATAGAGTAATGATTCCAGAAACAGAAAATCCACAGGGGGCGAACAGTGTATATCCGGTTACGCCGGCGCGTCATGCTTAGGCTGATCCGTGTCGATACTTTACGCAGAGTCCACAATGTTGGTTTTCTCGCGGGACGGTTCAAATTGTAAATTTCGCAATTAGTGCAATCACTGACAGGATAGTTACCACATCTGGATATGTATTCATAAATCTCTAATATACGTACCATTCTAATTCTAAGACTAAATTATCAAATAAACACACACTAGGATTTAGCCTATCAGAAATCTTGTAAAGTTCTATGAAGTTGTGAATTTTGAATAGTGTTGATAACATTACAAACAATTTCTCTTTTGGCCATATTGTCTTCAAACGTCGTCTGCTTTTTAAAAATGGGTCAAAAAACGCCTGTAAGTGGAAAGGGGAGTTGATGCAAACAGTTTATCCCTTTCCCTACAGACGCTTTCTGACGCCTCTGCAGCAGACGGCTTTTTGAAAACATTGTGACAAAAGAAGAAATTGCACAGAACGTGCAATTTCTCCTTTTGCCACAATGTTTTTCACTTTTTGTCATAGCTAGGTTATCCATTCAAAATTGTCGTATGAGGGAAAGGGATAAATCAAGACGGACCGTCGTCTTCAAAGATAATTCATTATTGCAACCAACACAAGACATTTAGTTCAAACAATTGATTGATTGGGGTTTAACGCCGTATTCAACATTTTTTCAATCATATCACGGCGGCCAGTTCACCTATTCATGTGTTTCCTGGCTTTCTCACACTAGTAATCCACAAAACAATCCTTTCAAGCATCTGGCTGCTTTTCCACATAGACTGTTAGCCCATTGGTGGAAGACGAATGACGCTTGTCACAATGACTTTTGTCAAACGACGGAAAGAATGTTGGCCGAGCTGGATTGACAGCCCGCGTCGCTACCGACTGAGCTACCGGGGCTCGGCTCAGTTCAAACAAACAAACACTCATCATTTATCTGAGAGACATGTGTCTATATGTCTCTGTTTATCTTCAAGTCTTCACGGACCCTCGCACAACAGTCTTCACATTATATCCACATTCGAGCCGTCTCGCGGGAAAACCTACATTGCGGACTCTGCGTAAAGTATCGATCCGGATCAGCCTACGCATGTCGCACAGGTTTACTCGGATAGACACTTTTCGCCTCCTGTGGATTTTCTGTTTCAGGAATCATTACTCTATACCTCTATCCCCCTGAGACGGAATGTGTCGACCCGGATCAGTCTGCGCGGACTGCGCAGGCTGATCTGTGTCGATACATTACGCAGCGGCCATAATGTTGTTCTTTTCGCGGGATCAGTTTAACTTTTTAGAACTACAGTAATTGTGTACATAGAATACATCTGAGAGCTACATGTTATTAATTGATAGTGCGCAAGAAATTTGAAATAATTCGGAATTAAGGATTCATAAACATGAACTGTTTTTGCCTTTTCCAACAAATCTGCAACAAACGACTTCTAAAACATTCGGGCAAAAATATGCAAATCTTCTATAATTAGCCGAATGAATTATGTTAATGCTAACAAAGAGCAATTTCTTGTTTGTCAAAAAGTTTTATAAGGTCCTTTGTTGCAGATTTGTCAAAATTCGTGTGGTGTTGGCATCGTTCACCTTATCACTCAATCCGTCATTTGGCGAGCAAATGCGTGTGCAAGGGGTCTTATATATGTTGACTTCACTAGTCGAGTGGAATTTTCGTGCTTTCAGTGGAATCCGAAAGTCAAAATTGTATGAAAAGAACCAAACACATATAAATACGCTTCTGACCGACCAGAAAACAACGATCCCACTGTTTGGTCAAAGAGAGATAACTCGTTCTACCTTACCTTACGTACTTTCAACATATAAAGAATTTTATCCAATAAAAATTGCTGTTACAAAGGATTTACACCAATCAGCAGTACTCTACGGGAATAGTTACGGGGTCTTTTTCAATATGGCGTCCGGAGATACTGCTCTCTGGCTGCATAATAAACTCGGTTCTACTGACGATTTATGGTCAGGAAAAACAATTCCGACTCATTTATCCTCTGAAAAACTTCACAGTATCCAGGGCTGTTTCCATACCCTACAGCCACATGTCAAAGTTAAACTTATGTTGTCGTTTTTACACATTCCAAGGAGGAACGTTGATTTGGTAAGATTCTTGTCCAAAATATAGTACCTGTAACCCAATACATTTTATTTGATGATACAATTTGTAGTTCCTTTCTTCGAGTGTAGGTCCCAACCCAAGCCTTAACCCGATAGAGATTTGAAAACTCTGTAGCAGAATATTTTTGGTTGCTATAGATGATTTGTTAATAGACGGGCCAGACTGACTGAAACTGAAAGGTAGATCCTTCAAAGATAAAAATCAATCATTCCAGGTTCAATAGTTTAGCAAGCAAGTTAAATTGGTTCCGACAATATGACCTATTTGCTAAAAAGTCATCATTTACTTAAATGTTCAGAGGCAAAGCATACATAATGTGAAAGTGTAAGGTGTACTGGCGTTAAGACATCGCGGGTCACCCATCCAGGTTCTAACCACGATGAACGTTGCTTAACTTTATGAATAGGTCAACAACTCTACCAACGTCGCTATGAAAGCCAGCTTCTACGACAAGGCCGTAGAAGTGATGTGTATTACTATAACCCGTTCCCGTTACATTTCTCCCTCTTTTCTCTTTTCTCTTGACTTCGTCCCAAAGTCACATAACAAGCAGTATACCAGAGCAGAGTCTATGTAACATCACTGGGAACCACCGGGGTCCGGGGATGATGGTGATATAAACCCATAAATCCCACCGCTGCCACCATTTGTAACGTGTACCGGCGTTAAGACATCGCGGGTCACCTATCAAGGTACTAACCACGATGAACGTTGCTTAACTTTATGAATAGGTCAACCACTCTACCAACGTCGCTATGAAAGCCAGCTTCTACGACAAGGCCGTAGAAGTGATATTTATACCTATAACCCGTTCCCGTTACATTTCTCCCTCTTTTCTCTTGACTTCGCCCCGAAGTCACATAACAAGCAGTATACCAGAGCAGAGTCTATGTAACATAACTGGGAACAACCGGGGTCCGGGGATGATGGTGATATCAACCCATAAATCCCACCGCTGCCACCATTTGTAACGTGTACCGGCGTTAAGACATCGCGGGTCACCCATCGAGGTACTAACCACGATGAACGTTGCTTAACTTTATGAAAAGGTCAACCACTCTACCAACGTCGCTATAAAAGCCGGCTTCTACGACAAGGCCGTAGAAGTGATATTTATACCTATAACCCGTTCTCATTACAAAAGATAGTTGGGAAATTAGTTGGTGTTTATCTTTCAGTCAGTAATCAATTAAAATCTGGCCCCACTCAACGAAATGAAAAAATGAAACATTGGAAAAGTATTAATTCCATGAAGTTATTCAAGGAACTAAGATAAAAAGATAATTTAAATGATCAACGTTATCATGACATTTACATCATTGACAGATATCACTTTCATTAAATAACATCGAATGGAGCCTAAAAAATCAATATTAACATTACGTTCTAAAAATTTAATCATTCACCATTTTATTTCCTCGCAACACTTGTAAAATGAAAATCCAAAAATAAAAAATGAACAAAATATCAGATCGTCCCAACACCCTATACTTTTTGTATGAAAAAGATATAAAATTATTGTTGATAACAAATATGCAAACCTGTTGTATCTAATTTCAGTGGAAAGGTCAGTTAGAGGAGATCTTGATGCTGGCTATTCATGACACAGATCAATGGGTGTCTATGGTTGGAGAAATCCTCAGAACATATCCAGCTACGGGAGCTCTTAATCTTGAGCTAGAAGATAACAATGCTACCTTTGCAGAAGTTTTATCAGACCTGAGAAAACTTGGTAAGTACAAATACTTAACCTTTTCGCCTTCACTTTTGCCAAGTTTGAAAAGTTTTCGCCATATTTTTAACATGAGAGCCAAATAATTTGCCATTGAAAGCCAAATGTTTTGCAACTTGCAACTAATTGTTTCCTTTGTTTTCCTCTTATTTATAGATATATGTTTTGAATTATGTTAAGTCAAGTGAGTTTAAGTTTGACTTAAAAAAGACAGATATAACAGAATTCTGTTGTTTAATTGTCCAAACAAATATTGGTGAAGAGAAAACGGAAGTTGATATTACAAAGGGGGGAATATTATCGGAAAATTTATTTTATGAACAAATTGAGGCATTATTTCATTGTTTGTCTATGTAAAAAAATCCGCCCTTCCATACAAATTTAGGTGGGAATATTCAAAACAGTGTGAGAACTAGCACGATCCCCCCTCCTAGATTGGACACTGATAAATATCTTTTTCTTTCTTACTTCAGTGAAAAAGGCTGTGGATGTGAGGATGTTACCCATGGAATGTCAATTTTTAAATAAATCGGCATTGATTGCCACCACAGGACAACAGCCACTTCCAACAAAACACTTTGCTTTGAAGAGAAAGCCAAAGTCTGCAACCTTAAGAGCGGAGTTGTTACAGAAATGTAAGAATAAACTTTATATGTCCTGATCAATTGTCGAGAGGAGTATATAGTAGGGCTCTACAAAACCAATAAATTGCCGGTTTAAACTGATTTTGAACTCGGCGAACCGATTTCAATCTTAAAACTAGTAACTAAATCGGTCCAGGAATGTTTATAAATTAAAACTAACATAAAATCGGTCCACGAATTTCTATAAAGCTAACTATATAGCACCTCCGCTACAGGTCACTTTGTAAACAGAGTCGTCAGTACAACTTCGAGATAGTCACTTACCGTGACGTAAACAGGATTATCGATCCAATTAAGTTTGACAATCGTGTAAACTGATAGATAATGCCAATCGGAATACCTTGGTAATGAATGGATGACGGAATTACCCGAGAAAATCCCATTGAATGCATGCGGTAATAATTTCATGCATCTGATTGGCTGTTGGGGTCAGTAGGGAATTTCCATAGGTCATGTGACCTTGGTAACCTTTCAAGATGGCATGGAAAAAGAGATATTTACGAAACGTTTCGTAAAAATAAATTTTTCACTGTATATTTTATAAGGCAGAAGTTTTAACTTCATTTCATTTAATTTGTCCCTTGATAAATTAGTGAAAGGGCTCAACGAAATTTACTTGCTATGTTCAAAAAGCCAAATGACCGGCTTGGCAACGCGAATCATGTTGACAAAGAGAACCGGGTCGAACCAGTTCATAATTACTTAACTGGGTAAATGTACTTACCTAAAAAATGGCTTTCTCTAATTATTTCAGTCATGGTAATTCCAAAACAACAAAGACCTTTTTTGTAGTAATTTTTATTTTTTTTATGTAGACAAAACAAAGTTAACCGTACAGATAACAGAAATGTATCTTCTGTGCGAAACCAATAATTTTCTAGTACGTATGGGTCGAACAATCTTAAGTACAAACGAGCAATGTAAACACATGCGCGGTTATGTTTGTCTGCACATTTTGGAAAATTATGATTTGTAAAGTACTTCTAAATTGACATTAACGAGCGATGACACTGTTATGCAACCATCTATGCAAGGTAACCTGCAATAAACATGAAATTTGTTTATATTTGTTTTTAAAAGAGTTTCAATGTAAACAAAATTAACTGGGGGGGGGGGGGGTGAAAAATATTCTGGACCGATTGAGATTTCAAAATTTCCGGAGCCCTGGTATATAGTCTCTAGGTTAAGCGTTGAAAACAAAATGAATATATACATGTACAATTATTGAATAGAGTTGGAAAGATTTTGGCATAAAAATTGCTTATTATGAGGAATTTCTCATTATGTCACAATATTTTCAATGTCGTCTATTGCATATGCATATTCAAGTGGGAAAAGGTAAACAAATGATCTAGTAATGCAGATCATAAAATTATCTATAGTTGGTAAATAATAATTAGTGGCCTTCTACATTTAAAAGTCATGACACTTCATGGTCATACAGTCACATCAAACTTCTTAAATGAAAATGCATCAGCAGCACAGTTGCAGTTCCAAACTTATAAATACCGAGATTGGTTGTTGTGTGTCTTCCCTTTTATGCACAATTTAATGAATTTATTTATGAATTGAAATCATATAATTATGGTGTGTATTTCGTTATGAAAAGGTGTATGTTGTGTTTCACTTGACTTGTTTTCAGCAGACAAAAAAGCAATATGGACGGTCATTTATCAGTATGGACAGTCATTTATCGATAATATTTCAAGAAATACACTGTACAAAAGTATTTTAAGTAAAGTGTTGGTCACTGCTGTGAAATTCTCTAAATAATTACTTGAAGTATATATTTTCAAAGCTTTAGACATGAGCAATACAGTTAATATATAGTTATATAGAATACATTTAATGATAATTTATATGCTTAACCCTTTCCCAAATTTATTTAAAGCAAATTCGCAGCAGATGAATATGGAAAATCGCCATAAATGAAAGTATAATTATCAAATAGAGTTGAAAACATTGTGGAAAATGAAGTAATTCCTTATCATACTGTATAAATTGTGTTTTTGTTTTAACACCAGCTTCTGAAGTTGCTATGAACAAGAAAAGGACAGGATCTGATCATTTACCAATTAAAGTCCGAAGTTTTGCCAAGAAAATGGATGATGGCAGTAAGTCTACTCTTATGTTTAATTCTGTACCATTAACCCTTTCCCTCATACGACAATTCGTCTGACCATACATCAATCTCTTTAACCCTTTACCTCATACGACAATTCTGCAGCAGACGACTTTGAACGTATTTTGTCAAAATATGTAAAATCTCTATAATTGAATGGATAACTTATAGATGTCTAACAGTGGAAAACATTGTGGCAAAAGGAGAAATTGCTCGTTTTTAGCATTTTCTTCCTTTGTCACTATGTTTTCAAAAAGCCATCTGCTGCAGAGGCGTCCAAAAGTGTCTATATGAGAGAAAGGGCTAACCCTTTCTCACATATATAAACAAATCTGATGCAGACGACTTTGAACACATATTAGCAAAATATTTTGAAAACATCTATATCTGAATGTTTGATTATTGGATGGAGCTGAATAAATTGTGATAAAATGAGAATTACTCATTATGAACAATTTCTTCTTTTGCCACAATGTCTTCAAAAGTCTTCTGCTGCAGTGGGGTCAGAAATTGTTTATATGTTGGAAAAGGTTAAGCCATTTACAATTCTACCTTTGCAGAAGTCATTTTGTGATGACTTCTTAGAAAACAGTTTTATACCTTTCACAAACAAAGATGTCCTAGTAGCATATACTTGTTTCACTTCGTTGGTCTGTTTGCATGTCTGTATGACGTTATGGGCCCTTCTATTCTTTGTAATAAGTACAAATTAGCATTCTGAACAAGGTAGGTTCAGATCAGCCAATATATCTGCTCCTTCTTATTGAAATCTACATCAGTGGACAGAGCCTTTTAATATGTTTATGTAAGTTATCTTTGAACGGTGTTGTTTTTTATCAAACTTTGCTGATTCTTAGGATGATCTTGGTCAACACTTTTCAAAAAAGCAAATTTGTACCTTTACCCATGGATAAAACAAAACGTACAATACATTTTATTTTGTACATAAAGGCCACAGGCCCATCAAATGATATATACATGCACGAATAATTATACATAGTTATCATATTATACAATGTTGAGGAATACATATTAAATATTAATTTTAATAAGATATTTAGTTGCGTTTTGCTCGAAGTTAGCTAAATAATTACTAGACAGGTTAATATGAACTTTGAGGAGCAAACTTTCCCTTTCCCACATACTTTAAATCTGCAGTAGACAACTCTGAAAATATCAAGTCCAAAATATAGAAAATATCTATAAATGATAGTAAGATTATTGAATAGAGTTGAAATTTCTCCTTTTGTCACAATGATTTCAAAAGTTGTCGGCTGCAGAGGCCTCAAAAAGCATCTATATGTGGGAAAAGCTTAATTCTGAATCATAAATGTGCTTGACAATATTAGATCAACATTTTTTTTCATAATCATTCAGGCATTCTAGAGATGTTTGAAATTTGAAATTATACTTATTTTATATATTAAATGATCCATTTTGACAGTTTTAGTTTTATAGATATACTACGAAAGTAGCGTTTTCTTGTTTTTTGTTGAGTTGGAAGAAGCTTACTATAAAATATTTGACAATATTCAGACAACTTCAATAATATACCTCAAACAAATTGAAATTCTCTTTAAATGAAAGTATAATTATTGAATGACTAAAATGTTGCAAAAGGAGAAATTGGTCATGAGCAATTTCTTCTTTTGTCACAATATGTTCTTCTATTGCAAAGTGTTAAAATGCATAGATCTACAAATTAAATAAAAAATGGCACTTGGACCTTCTTAAATAGAAGAACTAAATGCATGTATGACTACTCCCAAATACTTTCTTACAGCACCATTAAAAGGCTTTTCAGCTAAGAATGGTTCATCAGGCGGCTTTATGAGTCCGAATTCTATGGGCCGCAGGTCTAGTCTACTAGGGAGCACTGGAACATCTATAGGTGGTACACCAAATCGTATTACTAATCTAAAAAAAGAAGGAGGTATTAAGGTAATATTTTTAATACACTATATATAAGAGTCTTAAGACCTGTTTTATGCTGCATGACAAATCATGGATCTCTTCTCCATCCTCTGGAAGAATCCATCGTGGTAGCGTCAGGGATTTGGAACCAGGCATCCCGGGTTCAATCCTCGGTCATGGTGGAATGCCCATGAGCAAGGCACATTTCTTAGCCTAGTACTGGTTTGTTTACCCAGGGATCATGAATAAGGGAACTGTCACCATGCAAAAACTGAAATAATGTTGAAAAAAGCATAAAACAGAATAAAACAAATCCATCAACTCGTCTGACCATACATCAATCTCTTTAACCCTTTACCTCATACGACAATTCTGCAGCAGACGACTTTGAACGTATTTTGTCAAAACATAGAAAATCTCCATAATTTAATGGATAACCTATGACTAAAAGTGGGAAACATTGTGGCAAAAGGAGAAATTGCTCGTTTAGTGCAATTTCTTCTTTTGTCACTATGTTTTCAAAAAGCTGTCTGCTGCAGAGGCGTCAGAAAGCGTCTATATGAGGGAAAGGGTTAAAACCATACCTTAACTTTGCTGTAGCAACCACTGGTATAGATCTGATTACTGTCTGTTACAGTTTGTCTCAGATTGTCATGATGACCGTCGACCTTTGCGTCAAATAATCAAATTGTCGCCTACAATATCAACAGGGGAGACAACCCATATAAATAAATTAGATAGAGATGTGGTGATTGTTGAGGGTATGGATTGTATAGAAACCAGGAATATTTAAATGTATATAGGGTCAAGTTAAGACGACCTATTATGCGTTTTTATCAGATCCAATATACATGCAGCAAACTACTTTGATCTGATCCATTTTCAATAAAAATTAAGCCATCTGTATTTCATGCAAAAACGTTTGTTATCATTATTGGTAACAGGCATGCGTATTGCATGTCAAGATATTTTTCATTAATAAAGTTTTCTATCAGATTCTATTTAATACAATTGAGCATCATATTTTTGTCATTTAAAATGGATTGAAGCTAAATATCAAGCAATTATAAAATATTTTATTCCATGTCAAAACGTACAAGTTTGTATTTCAGGAGACTGTAGATTCAGATCAGCCTATACATCTGCTGTTTCTTATCTGAATTTAAACATCGTGTCGAGAGTCTTTGGTGGTATTAAATCTGTTAACATTATAGATCTACACTGTTCCCAAAAGCTAAATTGTACCTCTTCGCTTGGTCTGGCTCAATTATGATTTAACCCTTTCCCTCATACGACAATCCTGCAGCAGACGACTTTAAACAAATGTTGTCAAAAACTAGAAAATCTCTATAATTGAATGGATAACCTATGACTAAAAGTGGAAAACATTGTGGAAAAAGAAGAAATTGCTCGTTTTGAGCAATTGCTTCTTTTGTCACAATGTTTTCAAAAAGCCGTCTGCTGCAGAGGTGTCAGAAAGCGTCTATATGAGGGAAAGGGTTAAGTTTGAAAGTGCTTTATTGTTTTCTCTGATTTTTGAAAACGATAAGAAAAGGTGATGTTACTCCTCTCCACAATGATTTCAACTCTATTTCAAAAATACTCTTCAAAATTTTCCAGATCTATGCAGCATGTTTTCTTGTGTGTTTTAAGCTCACCTGTGCAAGGCTGAGCTATTGTGATTGCCTTTTGTCTATTGTGCATCATCAACAAGTTCTTAAATCACTGGGTCTATTAACTTCACAGGAGTGCTCCTTTGATGATCCTCTAAAAAATGTGTTCGATAACAAGATCAAACTCACATCCTTGTTTGCTGCATCATCAGAAAGAGGGAAAAATGTCTAAACTTAAAAAATCCCGTTCTGGCCAGATTTGAAAATAATTTAGCGCAAATCTTTCTTGGGTGACCCTCTATTAAGTTTTTCAAATAATTCCTATCCATTGAAAAATATGGCCACCATGGGGTGGTGCTTGTTTTTCTCATATGGTACATGTATGGTAAAATCTTTAAAAATCTTCTTATCCAAAAGTACTGGGCAGATTTGAAAATAAATTATCACAAATGTTTACCTAGATTGTTCAAATTATTCCTATCCGTTGAAAAGCATCGCCGCCAGGGGGCATGACTTGTTTTTTTCTTTTAAACTTTAATATCTTATTGTTCAAAATAATTTGACAAAAATGCTCTTTGGGTGGCCCTTGACAAAGATTGTTCAAATCATTCTGTTTAAAGCATGGCCACCATCTCCTTTTAAACTTATATAGTGAAAACTTAAAAAATCTTCCTGTTCTAAAGCACAGGCCCAATTAAAAGATAATTTAGAACAAAGAGAGGTTCCTTGGGTTATCTCTTACAAGGTTTTTGAAATTTCTGATCCTTTGAAAAACATTGCCACCTGTTGACCAGGGGGCATTGCTTGTTTTTTCTTGTATACATAAAGTAAGAACATTGAAAAACTATTTAATTTCTATTAAATCAGGTGAGCGATTTAGGACCATCATGGTCCTCTTCATCCTCAGTACCCAGGCTATTCATAAAATATATGATACCCTGGGCAAATTTGCTGTAAAATCTGGTACTCATGAATAATTTATGAAGTGAAATGCAGCCGCTTGAAATTACAACGTAGTTACGGAGGAAATCGTGGTGCATATTTTACGAAGTTTCCATAGCCAATTTGCCCAGGGTATCATATATGTTCTGAATAGCCTGGGTACCGAGGATGGGTCCTCTTATTCAAGGCAAACAACTCGAACAAAAAAGTCAGTAACACTAACAGTTACCTGCTTCATTATAATGATGTTTAATTATTTACTTGATGAAACTTTGATACACTTTTACAGTTATTAGACATAACAGAACAACCACTTGGTGCTAAAGAAGCAAAGAGAAGAAGGAAACAGCAAGGTTAGTCTGATTTGTCATATAGACGCTTTCTGACGCCTCTGCAGCAGACAGCTTTTTTAAAAAACATAGTGACAAAAGAAGAAATTGCTCAAAACGAACAATCTCTCCTTTTGCCACAATGTTTTCCACTTTTAGCCATCAATTATCCATTCAATTATAGAGATTTTTTATTTTTTGACAAAATATGTTCAAAGTCGTCTGCTGCAGAATTGTTGTATGAAAGAAAGGGTTAAACAGAAATCTTCCACAAAATTGTTTTTACTTGTGAACCCTTTTCCACCTGCAGATGTAATTTGACTCTTCTGCCGCAAACAGCTTTTGAAAACATTGCGACAAAAGGAGAAATTGCTCATAGTGTCATACCGAGCAATTTATCCAATTGCCACAATATTTTCAACTATATTCAAAGTTCATACTTTCATTCATAGATTTTTCAAGATAATTGTCTACATGTTTTAAAGTTGTCTGCTTCATATTTGTGTTGAATGTGGGAAAGGGTTAAAGGCCCTTTCCCTCATACGACAATCCTGCAGCAGACGACTTTGAACGTATTTTGTCAAAACATAGAAAATCTCCATAATTGAATGGATAACCTATGACAGTGGAAAACATTGTGGCAAAAGGAGAAATTGCACGTGTTGTGCAATTTCCTCTTTTGTCACTATGTTTTCAAAAAGACGTCTGCTGCAGAGGCGTCAGAAAGCATCTATATGAGGGAAAGGTTTAAAGGCCCTTTCTCACGAATTTGAGGTTGCATTTTTTTTTCTAACAGCAAAATTTTGAGTCAAAACTGATCAGATCAATACCTTTTTGATTATTGGTTGTCTGGATAGTTAATTTTGTAAAGCTGAGAATGTGCAAAAGTAATCTTACTTGGTTAGTCTATCGTAAATCACTCTCAAACATATGACAAAATTCAATGCAACAGGCTCATTAGTCTTCCACCTATGGCTTATAGTATATTAATGCAGCCAGTTGCTTGGAAAGAACTGGTGTGATAAAGCCAGGTAACACATGAGTAGGTGAACTGGCTGCTGTGACATGACTGAAAAATTGTTGAAAATGGAGTTAAACCCCAATCAAACGACTATTAGCATAAATTACATAATTAAGACATTACTTCACAATATACACCTATATTTTCATGTTGAAAAAATGGTTTGAAAATATAATCACTGTTAAGATGATTGTAAGTTCTTTAAGCCTATTTGATATAAAGTCTGAAAAGTATCATGAAACCATCCCTTTAATCATATGAGCCTTCCCACAAGAAAACCAACACTATGGACTCTGCGTAAGGTATGGACCCAGATTAGCCTAAGCATGCTGTGCAGGCTTACCCAGATAGACATGTTTCGCCTTTTGTGGATTTTCTGTTTCAGGAATCATTACTCTATACATCTATCCCCCTGAGACGGAATGTGTAGACCCAGATTAGCCTGCACTGACTGTGCCAGCTGATCTGGGTCGATACATTACGCAGAGGCCATAATGTTGGTTTTCTCGTGAAACGGCTTATATTCTCTATTTTTCCACCATAATTTGAAGGATTTTCAGAAAATATATGTTCAAAGACTTCTTCTAATATAGATGTTTTTTCAACCTTTTATCTTTCTCCAGACAAGGATGTACCTTATATGTTATTTTCAGGGTTGACTTCTCCTTTATACAATTGCAGAAGAAAATTTAACATCTTCTAACCACCTCAGGGATATAGTGGTAGAGCTTCCTTCTTGATATGGGAGGTTGCAGGTTCGATCACCAGCTGGGGCATGCCAAAGAATTGGTAGTAGTAACAACTTTACCTCCTTGGAGCTCAGGATTCTGGGCTTAGCATTGGGACTGACTCATTGGGGTTAGGATAAATGGACCAGTAGTACTGGTAACCTACCCAGGAAATGCCGATATATGATTTAAAAATGTTTTGAAAGTGACATAAAAAATTCACAAACAAACAAATTGAACATTTGCAAAGTTTGTGGTACAAATTTGATATGAGAGATGCTCTAATAAACCAATTTTCATTGGGCGACCAGTGTAGTTTCACACCTCTTGTGTCTGCACTCTGAGCTGGTAAGTTGTCATTCAATCTTAGACGCCTTCAAGTATCTTACAATTATCTCGGCTATTGCATGTATTTACAGAAATGGAACAATTAGAACAGCAAAAGAAAGAGAAGGAAGCAGAGAAAGCTGCAGCTGCTGCCTCGGCAGCTTCCAACAATGTACCCTATACGCCAGATTATGCAGCCGGTCTGGTGTCACCTGCAACTGTTGTGAGTACAATATTAATCCTTTTTTGTGTTGCGTTCCTTTACAGGATGACACGTATTGATAAATTCTCTGTCAGTCCAGTCCATTTGTCCATCAATCACTGCTGACTTCTTGGCATGTGACACATGTGTTCCTTCCATGTGTATGGATTGCCATATATAATTTACAGCTATTATGTAAACAAAACATAAAAAGCCTCAATGGTGAAGTGGTAAGAGTGTCTGGACCGAGGACCTGAGAATAAGGTTTGATTACTATTTGTATCATTGCAAAGATCGTAAGTGTTTCCCACCATTTAGCCCTAAGCGTAGCTGGGATAGCATTTCAACTGATGTGCAGGTGAACAAATAAACTAACAACAGTTACTGACTGTTTACTCAGGAAATGCTATTATGAATCAGAAGACCAAATAAGGATGTGTATACAGCTCTTTTCCCCACAATATCTCTCTTAATTCTTATCATCCAACCAAACCCTATGATGTGGTTACTCAAAATAATCGTCTCATAGGATTGTAAGGTCAAAAAAGATTATAAGAAACATGCAAAACGCCCCTCGTCTCATAGGATTGTAAGGTCAAAAAAGGATATAAGAAACATGCAAAACGCCCCTCGTCTCATAGGATTGTAAGGTCAAAAAAGGATATAAGAACATGCAAAACGCCCCTCGTCTCATAGGATTGTAAGGTCAAAAAAGGATATAAGAAACATGCAAAACGCCCCTCGTCTCATAGGATTGTAAGGTCAAAAAAGGATATAAGAAACATGCAAGACGCCCCTCGTCTCAGGATTGTAAGGTCAAAAAAGGATATAAGAAACATGCAAAACGTCCCTCGTCTCATAGGATTGTAAGGTCAAAAAAGGATATAAGAACATGCAAAACGCCCCTCGTCTCATAGGATTGTAAGGTCAAAAAAGGACATAAGAACATGCAAAACGCCCCTCGTCTCATAGGATTGTAAGGTCAAAAAAGGATATAAGAAACATGCAAAACGCCCCTCGTCTCATAGGATGTAAGGTCAAAAAAGGATATAAGAACATGCAAAACGCCCCTTGTCTCATAGGATTGTATGGTCAAAAAAGGATATAAGAAACATGCAAAACGCCCCTCGTCTCATAGGATTGTAAGGTCAAAAAAGGATATAAGAAACATGCGAAACGCCCCTCGTCTCATAGGATTGTAAGGTCAAAAAAGG
This sequence comes from Serripes groenlandicus, assembly GCA_031761405.1. Classification (NCBI taxonomy): domain Eukaryota; kingdom Metazoa; phylum Mollusca; class Bivalvia; order Cardiida; family Cardiidae; genus Serripes; species Serripes groenlandicus. Next base: position 66,521,508 of record JASEVX010000009.1, on the reverse strand, counting down.
ATATAAGAAACATGCGAAACGCCCCTCGTCTCATAGGATTGTAAGGTCAAAAAAGGATATAAGAAACATGCAAAACGCCCCTCGTCTCATAGGATTGTAAGGTCAAAAAAGGATATAAGAAACATGCAAAACGCCCCTCGTCTCATAGGATTGTAAGGTCAAAAAAGGATATAAGAAACATGCAAAACGCCCCTCGTCTCATAGGATTGTAAGGTCAAAAAAGGATATAAGAAACATGCAAAACGCCCCTCGTCTCATAGGATTGTAAGGTCAAAAAAGGATATAAGAAACATGCGAAACGCCCCTCGTCTCATAGGATTGTAAGGTCAAAAAAGGATATAAGAAACATGCGAAACGCCCCTCGTCTCATAGGATTGTAAGGTCAAAAAAGGATATAAGAAACATGCAAAACGCCCCTCGTCTCATAGGATTGTAAGGTCAAAAAAGGATATAAGAAACATGCAAAACGCCCCTCGTCTCATAGGATTGTAAGGTCAAAAAAGGATATAAGAAACATGCAAAACGCCCCTCGTCTCATAGGATTGTAAGGTCAAAAAAGGATATAAGAAACATGCAAAACGCCCCTCATCTAGAGCTCTGTATGAATCTTCAGTCTCATATATTGTTCAAGACGATTTTATACAAACAAACAAAACTATTTTGTATTTGCATTATTCTGTACCTATATGCAGTGTGGCTGTGAAAGTATGATAGCCAAGTTATTAACAAAGATCTGTCTACGTGTAATGAATTAGAATTCTATGTCCAAAGACTTAAAAAATGGCTTTTGGAATGGCTTCCTTACTTGGTGCTCAGGGTTACAGAGATAGTATACAGGTTTCAGTGTCCGACAAATTTCAGAATTGTTTGGTAGCCCACTGGGCTACCAGATTTGGAAGCTGGTAGCCCGAGATATCGTGGATGCTAATGAGTGTTTTATGGGTTGTTTTTTTAGATCACCTAGAGCCAAAGGCTCAAGGTGAGCTATTCTGATCACTCGGTGTCCGTCGTCTGTCGTCCGGCGTTAACTTTTAGCTTTAAACATCATCTCCTCCTGAACCGCAAGAACAATTTCCACCAAACAACACAGGAATGTTCCTTTGGTGGTCCTCTTTCAAAATTGTTCAAAGATTTAAATTCCATTGAGAACTTTGGTTGCTGCGGCATCAGAAAGGGGACAAAATGTCCAAACTTTAAAAATCATCTCCTCCGAATCTGCCTGTCAGATTCAAATATAATTTGGTAGAAATGTTCCTTGGGTGACCCTCTATAAAAATTGTTCAAGCCATACTGATTGGTCGAAAAACATGGCAGTCAGGCGGCATCAAAAAAGGGGCAAAATGACAATACTTTAATAAAGCATCCTTATAAAAGTGCTTGTCTGATTTAAAGATAGTTTTGTAGAAATGTTCTTTCATTGATCATCTACATACTTTGTCAAGCCATATTGATTTGTTGAAAGGCATAGCAACCAAGCAGCATCAGAAAAGGAGTAATTAAACTTTTTGCTTCAAATGACATATGGTTATTAGATTTATGGTCTAAGGGAGGTAACACTTGGCAGAGTATTATGCAAGGGCAATCTCCTTCGCAGAGTTGTCGTTCCTTACACTCACCATACATGTATCAGAACATGAGTAAAACGACCAAACTTTAAAATCCTTTTCCTCCATAATCTGCTTGTCAGACTCCAAGATAATTCAGTAGAAAGAATCCTTAAATGCCCCTCTAAAAAAACTGTTCAAGCCATATTGGTTTATATTAAAAACAGATCAAGAAAGGTGCAAAATGACAAAAACTTAATAATTCATTTCTAATTGAAGTTCTTGTTAGATTTCAAGATATAAATGACCTTTACTTATAAGCTGTTTCTTGAGAAGTGTTCACTCCTTGAAGTCATAATTGCACTCCTTGATCTTTTTCCCAGATATTTCTACTAATTTACTATCAATCAGGTGATCGATTTAGGGTCATCTTGGCCCTCTTGTTTCTACTTCTGTACAAAGATAATATTAAGAGCACACCATGTACATGATTTAAGGGTAATGACCAATTCCCATGAAAATCTCCATAAATAACATGACTGTGTTGCAAAAGACCTGAAGTGCAGCATTCAGTTAACAAAAATGAAATTTGGAAAAGAGATTTTTTGGTGGAGCTTGACAGATATGAGAAAATTGGCACTAAGTTTTTCAAGATTTTTTTTCACTAGGTTATTTGAAATATTCTGCATAAAATGTATGTATTTTATCCATTTTTACAAAAGATTTAAAAGCTATTGACAGAATTGTTTAAACTTGAGACCAAAACATCAAATGATGCAATATAACTCTTCAAATTGGAGGTCACCGAAACAGGGCATACGATACGAGTGTCTGTTTTACAAAGAAAGACATTAAATAAGATTCAATTTTATTAACCAAAAGTCAAATTTATCAGGTTCAATGTAGTTATTAAAGTATAAAATATTGTCACAAACAATGACGCGAAAAATACCGTAACACATGAAACACGTTAAATTTGTTTCATGTGTTACGGTATTATTCACAACAAAGCCGCCATTTTGATAATTGCGCAATGTTAATCATGGTTCCCTACTGAGAATTAGAAATCGGTAAACAGCGTTGAATGTCGGGGTCCACTCTTGATCGGGGTCTAGAACGTCATTGACCCAATTTCTAATTTCATCCAATGAAATCGCAATTATTAAGTCATATTATTTTTTTCCCGCCGGTTATGCTAATTAATTTTGGTAAACAAAGCCGTGATTGGGCATTTATTATTCACGGGGAATCATTTATAGATCTACCCAAACATTTTCTTTGATATTACGAATACTATGTTGATTATGAAGGTGTTTCATATTTGATAAACGGCAAGATAAGATCTAGAAGTCGTCGTATTGTATTGTCTTTAATATTTGGATCAAATTTATTTTATTAACTTCTGCATGGCGAAAATTTTCTTCTCCGTTTTTCTGAACCGGTCTGCACCAGTTTGCAAACATCGCATACCGAAAGCAGAAATATGGATACAAATACATTTAATTTCATTGGTTATTCGCTAGCATTCATGGATTAACACATAGCCCCAGGGAACAATGGTCACTAATGATTGGACCGACGTATTTGGTAAATATATCACGTTAATTGACTATAACCGACGCTATTCGGTTGGCTGAAACCGCTCGATCTGACAGGTGGGTAACTCCGCCTACTGTTATTGATTTTTTTTATGGTCACAGCGAGTGGTTTTCGCATGTAACATACAGTCACTGTTTATACACGACATGTGTGTAAGTAATTAAGCCGGGCTACCAGACACAGGAATAAACAGTAGCCCGCCGGGCTTTCATTTGAAAATGGCAGTAGCCCGAGCAATTATTGTGGTAGCCCGCGGGCTCCGGGCAATGGATTTGTCGGACACTGAGGTCTACTGTCTGATGAATCAGTGACAGGATAAATAATTACTATAGTATGGTAATTTACAGAGGAAATGCTGTGATCTAACTAAAAATGTTAATACTGTTAAAAAAGTAATTGAACATCATTCAGGGTTAGGGTTAGAATAAATTAAAATTCATTGTCAGCATTTTATTCTTTGGGATGATTAACCAAATTCTTTTGTTTGGTGTGAGAGAGCCAGAAATTATGAATAGTGTACATGGTTACTATTTTTGATCTAAAATACAACTGAACAAGACATTAGTAAGTCAATTAATATGGTTATTTTATTTTCAGAAATTAACTATACCCGGACCAGGAACATCCGTGACTGCTCTTCCACAATCTCAATCTGTCTCATATGTCCCAGCTGCCAGTGCCCGGCTACCAGCTCCTGCAATTGTACCTGGTAAGCGTTACACATTTATTATCAGATCTCACTTACTGACTGGAAATTTAAGGTTCTTACAAACTTGTTCGAAACATTCTAAAAGATGCCTCTTACAAACCAACCAAGTGGTTTAAACTAGGAATGTCAACGATTACCGATATTGACAACCGTTTAATTGTTTCATCTTCCGAACGGTTAACCGGATAAAATCATAGATAATCAATATTCACTTACTTCCATGTTTTGTTAATTCACTTCTTTTTTACACTTCCAAATTGAAAACATTAATTCACACATGGACGTAAATACATATATAGATATACTTAACCCTTTTCCTCATACGACAATTCTGCAGCAGACGACTTTGAACGTATTTTGTCAAAACATAGAAAATCTCCATAATTGAATGGATAACCTATGACAAAAAGTGGAAAACATTGTTGCAAAAGGAGAAATTGCACGTTTTGTGCAATTTCTTCTTTTGTCACTATGTTTTCAAAACGCCATCTGCTGCAGAGGCGTCAGAAAGCGTCTATATGAGGGAAAGGGTTAATTCACCCATGGACGTAAATACACATATAGATGCACTTAACACTTTTGACCTCATCACAGCATATTTGCAGATAAAGGATGTAGAAGGCGGAATTATGGCAATTTTCAATAGATCTATTTTCGAACAAAGTGACCTTTACTTATTTTTTAACATGTAGAAAGAAAGAGGTGCAGGCATGATGAATTTGTTTACCCTAGCCCTACAGAAATTATTATGTCATAAGCATGTAATTTTGGCCTTGTGTAAGAAAGACATCAAAGTTCTTCTAAAAATTAGAAACTGTCCTTTAATTAATCATTAGATCAACCACAATTATTCGATTAACACTACACACACTACACAAACAAACGGTCATCAATATAATTGAGTGCGGACGTTTTCACAGGTATCTAAACACTACAGATTGTGGTGTGAATAATAAATCTCTGGTCAATTTTGTATGAGTACACACACAAAAAATAGGCAAAGAGAGGTGTTGCAATGCAGGGCAAAATTAAGTAACCTGCAAGTTAGGAACATACAACATCTTTAAAATATACTTTTTGTTTGCACTAGAAATGCCATTACAATGGACTGTGCTAACTCAATCATGTGATAATTTGAATGTATTGTAGAACTCAAACCAATACCTCAAAACAAATCTATCTTTTGAAAACAGCATAGTTGAAGTTGCGATGAACCCCTGGCAAGCAAAATTTGCTTCATTTAGTGAACATGTTCTCCGGACAAATGAAACAGAATATTCAGTTTGTATTTTGGGAAAAGAGGGGTTTATCCCTTCTTATATCAACCTGTGAGTAATATTGTTGTATGTACTTATTATATTTACAGTTTCATCATTATCAACGAATACACAACATGCTAGGGACAACTTACAACAACAGCTGCAGCAACAACTGGACCAATCACAAATCAGAACACAACCTGTCACTCCACAAATGATCCAATCACAGCCTACAACACTAGTGAATCAAAATGGTCAACCTTTACAGCCAATTCAAACACAACAGCAAGCAAATGTTCAACCAGCTGCAGTTGTGCAACAACAACCACAACAGCCAAAGAAAGGCTTATCTTTAACAGTAAGTTGTTTTGAGTTTTCATACTATGTAAAGTTAGAGTGCATGACATGTTATGAATTTCCTTTGGCACCTATTGTAAACCAATTATACTAATGTTTTACAAGAATGCTCCTTTGGTATTCCTCTTCAAGAATTTGTGCATTAGAAAGAGGTTCTGAGACTTCAAAATATTGTGCTGTAAAACTACCCATCCGATTTCAATATTATAAAACAGGAATATTTCTTGGATGATCCCCTTCTAAAAATGCATAAGACATCTTGATTTGTAAAAACGGCCACAAAAAGGCGAGCTAATTTCCTTTCAAGTATCAAAGTGAAAATGAAATAAATTCATAGAGTTCTCCTTATTTTCTATTATACCTTCTATAAAGGAAAAACATTGGCTGAAAGACAGTCAACCTTATGTCATGGCAAATTGTTGTCCGCCTTTCATGCGTCAACATTTTCTCCTCTGTAACCAGTGGGTCAATTGGGATGAAACTTCACAGAAAGTATCCTCTCAATGTCCTTACCAAAATTCCTTCATTTTTTTGTTATCCATGCAGAATTTCTGGTTTCCATGGCAACCAAAAGAAAAAAACTTAATAAAGATTCTCCTCCCAAACTGGATGGCTAATTTTCAAATAATTATTTAGAAATGTTCCTTGGGTGACACTCTATCAGATTATTTCAAGCCATGTTGATTGGATGAAAAACATGGTCGACAGGGTGCAGGGCTGTTTTGCCTTATAAATATGGATATAGTGAAAACTTTAAAAATCTTCTTCTCCAAAAGTATGTGGCTGACTTCAAAATTATTTTTAAAAATGTTCCTTGTGTGTCACTTGAATTAATCAGGTGAGTTATTCAGGGCCATTCTGGCCATCTTGTTCAAATAATTTTGTAGGAATGTTCCTTTGGTGACTGTCAATTAGATTTCTTCAAGCCATGTTGTTTGGTCAAAAACAAGGTCGCCAGGGGGTAGGAGGAGGGGGGCATGGACTTTTTGCCTTATATGGCTATATTGAAACATTTCAAAGTCGTCTCTGAAAGCGTCTTGCTGATGTTTCAATTATTATGTAAAATTGTTCCTTTAATGACTATCTACGAGATTCCTTCAAGCAAATCTTGATAGGTCGAAATGTATGATTGCCAAGGGGCAGGGCTGTTTTGTCTTAGGCTAAAGTGGTTTAATTTTTGCCTAATGGCAGTTGGATATACTGGCCTTCTTGGACCTCTTACTCATGAAAACTAACCACAGAAACAAATGTTTTGACTTGTTATCATTTCAGAGAGAGCAAATGCTTGAAGCACAAGAAATGTTTAAGAACTCCAACAAAGTTACGAGGCCAGAAAAAGCTCTTATCCTGGGTTTTATGGCTGGTTCCAGAGGTATGATTACCACATTACCTGATATTCTATTTAACCTTTTCCCTCATATAGACGCTTTCTGACGCCTCTGCAGCAGACGACTTTTTGAAAACATAGCGACAAAAGAAGAAATTGCTCAAAACGAGCAATTTCTCCTTTTGCCACAATGTTTTCCCACTTTAAGTCATAGGTTATCCATCCAATTATAGAGATTTTCTATTTTTTGAAAAAATACTTTCAAAAGTTGTCTGCTGCAGAATTGTCGTATGAGGGAAAGGGTTAAGACTTTTATATTGTCCCCACTCTTCTTTGAAAACTGAAAAAGGTCTTGAATTGTCCTTGGAATTAGAAAACACATGCAAATAACATTAACTTGTTAATAACCTTCTACGGTTTGTTAACCCTTTCCCTCATACCGCAATTCTGCAGCAGACGACTTTGAACATATTTTGTCAAAAAACAGAAAATTTCCATAATTTAATGGATAACCAATGACTATAAGTGGAAAACATTGTGGCCAAAGGTGAAATTGCTCAATTTCACCTTTGGCCACAATGTTTTCAAAAGTCGTCTGCTGCTATTGCGTTAAAATGCGTCTGCATGTGGGAAAGGGTTAAGGAGAAAATAAACCAAGATCAGAATGCCCATAAGTGCAGGTTAATCTTGGTCTATAATGTTTATGTTTCATATAGAAGTATACATAAAATAACTCATTTTGATAGCTTCCTGGATTTCAAACTGTTAATGAATAAAAATTAATTGATCAATGGTACCTCTATATAAAGTATTTTTAGTCACCTAGAAAATTTAGAATCAATCCCGAAAATATCAATCACATTGAGAATGTTTGAAGAGAAGATTGAACAATTTGTACAAATGAAATCTTAACCATTTCCATGTTACAGAAGGTATCTTATACCTAAGCAGCAAACAACATTTGAAAACCATGGGATAAGTTGATTATTCTTTTCCCACATATGACAATTCTGCAGCAGACGACTTTGAATATATTTATAAAAAAATAGAAAATCTCTATAATTGAATGGATAACCTATGACTAAAAGTGGAAAACATTGTGGCCAAAGGAGAAATTGCTTGTTTTTGAGTAATTTCTTCTTTTGTCACTATGTTTTCAAAACGCTTTCTGCTGCAGAAGGGTCAGAAAGCATCTATATGAGGGAAAGGGTTATAGCAATACAATAAAAAAGGCTCACATACGGAAGATTCATGTGAATTTACTTTGTGAATATACTTTACCTGTCTAAAGTCATCTTATATACAGGTGTGCAAGTAAAAATGTGTGTACTGCATCTATAGAGGATTAATTGTTTGTTTTGGTGAAATATTGAAATATGTTTTCACTGAGAAAACACCAAAGTATTTCACAAGTTGGAAAAAAAATATCTATCTTACAATAATTGAACAAACAATTTTTCTGTTTATTACAAGCTTTTATTATCCCCTTGCCTGTAAGTACGTGTCCCAACAATGTCATCGCCCTAGCAACTTTATTTCGTATTATGAAACTTAGCATGTTTACTAACATTGCCTCTTGTACGAGTTCACAGTGACTATTTTAAACCTGTATGACATGACGTCATCGCTCAATAATTTTTTGTCTTTATTCCTCATCAGATTGTTATGAAACTTAACGCACTAGTTCACCAACAATAACTATTGTATAATTTTTCATCTCTTCGATCTATGCAAAAGGTAGGAATCCGCCATGGCCAAGTGGCAGTGTTGGGAATTTGGAACTGGGGCATCCTGGATCTTGTCCCCCGTTGCTGCAATGATGATGTAGTGACCTTGGGCAAGGCACATTGCTTAGCTTAGTACTGCATTGTTTACCTGTGAATCAGGGATGAGTGAATGAAATATTTAAAAAAAAAAAAAAAAAAGGTTTCAAACCCCAATAAAACAAAGGTCAAGGTCACAGTGACTATTATATGTCTGTACAAAACAATGTCACTGCTCTAGTGACTAATTCTTATACAATTGTTTTGAAACTTCACACACATGTTCACCAGTGTCGCATCTTGTACAAGTTTGCATTTCAGTGACCTATGTCAAAGGTCAAGGTCACAGTTACTATTATAACTCTGAACAAAACAATTTCATCGCTCTAGCAACTTAATTTATTTTCTGATTATTATGAAACTTAATACATGTACACATATTTACCCTCATCGCCTTTTGAATGATTTTGTGTTTCACCGACCTATATCAAAGGTCAAGGTAATAGTGATTATGATATGTCTGTATGAAATAACTTCCTTGCTCTAGTACTTTCATTTTGGGACAAAACTCCTCTAAACTTCATACACCGGTTTATTTAACTTCATACACTGGTTTATTATTGTCAAAGGAACCTGGACGGGTTCTCCCTTCACAGTCTGTTCTAAGTCAAAGTTCAAGGTCACAGTGACTATAAAATATCTGTACTAAAAGACACTGCAAGGGGATTTGTATCATCCGTGATGCTCTTATTCTGATTTCCAAAAGATACAGGGTAAAGCCAGAGTAAACAGTGAACATTATCACTTCATAAATTCATTGTTTGAAATGAACTTATTTGGATATAATCCCCTGTTATAATAAAGTTATAATTGTTAACTCTTTTCTACATCCAACAAATTTGCGGCAGACGACCTGAATACATCTACACAAACATATTGAAATTTTCTATAAATGAAAATAAAATTATTGAAATGAATAGTAAACATCATGAGCAAATTCTCCTTTTGCCAAAATGTTTTCAAAAATCGTCTGTGTCAGAAAGCATCTATATGTGGGAAAGGGTTAATATTTACCTGATCCTTACCTTTTTTCAAAGATAGTTTTATTATGACATGCATTTTTTATCACCAAATCTAAATTGTGTGTCATTTATCTTAGCCTATACATTTTCATGCAATAAATTACAGATTCAATGAAAATACACATATATAAGGATAACAAAGATAAACAATGTGTGCAACCCTACTTGTCTCAACATTATGCTATCCAGAAATGGTGTAAGGGGAACAGGAGTGTCCGGATAAACAAGGCTTTATTTTCCTTCCTGTGTTCATTGACCTCCCTTTATATGATATTGTTTAGGTTGTAAAATTTATACCCCTTTTTACAATTTTAATAATCATGTGGGTTTGTTTTATTTACTTTTTCAGAAAACCCTTGTCCACAACAAGGCAATATTTTAAGTATTAGACTAAGTGAAACTAAAGAAACAGTGCAGCAGCAGGATCAGAGTCAAAAACAAATGTTGGTGGACACTTTCTTCCAAATGAATTATGTCAGTGGGGACTGGAAAAGGGTGAAAAAATTCAGGGAAATAGAGGAAAGTTGAGGAACAATACAGGGGTCAATTGGAACTCTTTGTGGCTGAACTTGATGACTCAATTCAGATCCGATGTTGTTTGTGAATATTCCATTAGTATGGGAAGTGAAATTGTTTATTAAGTGAATTGTGGTTAAAAATTGTTTCCTCGTTACACGGATAACTTCCAGAACAGCTGCATGAATTGCATTCACTCAGAGCGACCAAGAGCTAGAATGACATCACTGAAAGGATGTGTAATTATTCCTGAGATCTGTTTTTATGTCTCCCCCCACCCCCCTTCAGAGAGACATGTGTATTGTTTTTGCCCTGTCTGTCAGGCTGTACCTCAAATTGGCTTGCCACTCAAATAACTGGTGTTTCATAGAATCCAGAGTCCTCAATCTTCAAACAAGATTATTGGATTCCTTGACTATGTGACCTCTACTGACTGTGACTGTGAAATGGAGAAGGCATACATTTTTTGAAAACGCATCTTCTAGTTAGAAATAGGCCAGTGCGCCTTAACCCTTTCCCTTATACACTTTGAACACATTTTATCAAAAAGTAGAAAATCTCTATAATTGAATGGATAACCTATGAGTAAAAGAGGAAAACATTGTGGCCATAGGAGAAATTGCTCGTTTTGAGCAATTTCTTCTTTTGTCACTCTGTTTTCAAAAATCCGTCTGCTGCAGAGGCTTCAGAAAGGGTTAATTGATTGAGGTGTCTTGATACATTTAGCTGAATTCCATACCCTTTTGATAGTGGGAAAAATTGCTGTACACATGTTGTATATGATGATCACGTTACCAAGTATTTTCCCTCATATAGACACTTTCTGATGCCTCTGCAGCAGACGGTTTTTTGAAAACATAATGACAAAAGAAAAAATTGCTCAAAACAAGCAATTTTTTCTTTTGCCACAATGTTTTCCACTTTAAGTCATAGGTTATTCATTCAATTATAGAGATTTTCTACTTTTTGATAAAATGTGTTCAAAATACATTTACTGTTGATCAGTAGCATTTTCAAAAATTAGTTTTCCTTATTTGAAAAAAGTTCAGATCTAGCTGCGAAGAAGCACAAGTGGATCTTGATCCACATTAGTTGAAATTGCATTGTGCTTGCTCTTTCTCAGATATTTTTTATTTGATAAAATCATTACAGTAGTAGATTTATCATTTATAGAAATATACGGGGATAAGAAAAATCATTTATTATTAGTTGGCATGATGATATGAAATGACATTTTATATAATAATATAACGGCACCGCAAACTGATAAGAACATCATGAAAGTGACAATTTCTCTATTCACTTTCCAGTCTATTCCATTCGGATTAGTTCATCCACATTCCAAACCATTCCAAAAGCAGTACATCATTTTGAATTATTCTGATTGCTTTGTCATGTTCCCCTCATCTGATCAGATTTATGCCTTCAAAAAGAAAATGCGTTGCGCAATCTGATTGGCTGGACTGAACTTTCTTGAATAAGATCCACAATTTTTTTATTTGACTAGATTGTCAACATTTGTAATGACAAATTTGAATTAATTTAGAAAGTTTGAATATCTTATTCCAATTGAGTGAAGATTAACTGAAATAATCTGTTGGTAACTGAATTTGTCAAAATCCTGTAAAGATTACAAATTTTCCCCGGTAATCATTTAATTTCATTCATATCTTGATCTGTCTTTTGTCTATGTATGTCTCTCTGTCGCAGTTTGTATTTAAGCTACATTTTTTTCCAGCCTTAAGATATAAGTAGCTCATACTTCACTCAAGTTTAACCATTTCCAACATACAGAAACTTTCTGACCACTCTGCAGCAGACAACTCTTGAAAGCATTATTTCTCCTTTTGCCACAATGTTTCAACTTGATGCAATTATTGTACTGTCATGTTTATAGAGTTTCTTTACTTTTGACATAATGTTTTCTAAGTCAACTGCTGCAGAGTTGCTGTATATGGGAAATGGGGTTAAAGGATGTGTCTTGAAACGGGTAAAACACATTAGGTCACCATATTGGGTCAATCTAATGGTATATGAATGTATCTAGTGGGAATTCAGTGATTTTGTTGTAGCCACAACAAATAACATTAAAGTTTTTGTTTTACATAGGAAAGATGTTAACATGTTCTGTCAGTGAATTAACCCTTTCCCTCATATGACAATTCTGCAGCAGACAACTTTGAACATATTTTGTCAAAAAAATAGAAAATCTCCATAATTGAATGGATAACCTATGACTAAAGGTAGAAAACATTGTGGCAAAAGGAGAAATTGCTCGTCTTGAGCAATTACTTCTTTTGTCACTATGTTTTCAAAAAGCCATCTGCTGTGTCTATATGAGAGAAAGAGTAAACATTTTGGTAAAAATGAAATTACTCTTAGTGAGAAATGTTTCCTTTGTCTAATTTAATTTTTTGGTCAAAGGTCATCTGCATGAGACCAGGACTATACATACACACAGGTATAAATTAGTGCCAAATTAGTGCCGTTCTTCTAAAACATACCTTAAGGGATTTGCAACTTGTGTATAACCAGATCAACCAGAAAATATGTGTGCTCTGATCTGGCTCTACACTGTTGGCAAAATAGTCCTAGAAGGTTTCAAGGAAATTCTGGAAGCAAGTATCCATTTGGATCGTCTATTAGCCCCAAAAGCACAGGCAGGTGTTTTTGTCCACACCTGTAATACTTGCGGCAAGGTTGGTTTTCCTGGATTACCTCTTTAATGTGAATTTCTTCTTTCTATAAAGATTCCTAACTTAACTTGAATCTGAACTTGCTCCAAACTATAAAAGTTTAATCTGTTCTTAGAATTTGTGCTCATGTATCTTGATTGGTCAGATATCTTGATTGGTCAGAAACAAATTTATTCTCGAAATTGACCAGTTGGAAGTATTTTTTGAAGCATGGAGTTTATATCTTAACGTTTTATAGTTCTGGACCCTGAAGAAAAGTAATTTTGATTGAAGCAAAATGAATCTGTTAACCCTTTCCCACATATAGAAGCTTTCTGACGCATATGAAGTAGGCGACTTTTGAAAGCATTGTGACAAAAAAAGAATTTGCTCAAAACATGCAATTTCTTCTTTTGTCACAATGTTTTAAATTTTTTTCAGTAAATATACCCTTATTTATAGGGATTTTCTATATTTTTGTCCACATGTTTTCAAAGTTACCTGCTGCAGATTTGTTGTATGTGGGAAAGGGTAAATTGAGAGTGGTCATTAAACTCATCATTTCCAGAAAATATAAAAAAAAATCATGAAAAAACATGATATTGTGTTCTGTATTATATCATTTGTTGTTATTTATTTAATGAGAGAAAAAGATAATGAATATAAAAAGTAAAATAATTGTTTTCTTAAATTGCATTTTTGTTTTGTTTTAGCTTACCGGGTCTTGGAGTGATCAAGGTGAGCTATTGTGTAAGTTGTTGATAACTTGAGCCATTCCTATATAAAGCTGGATCACATGGGCCGAACAATAGGTCATTGGGTCAAACTTAAGATAAACTTTGTGAAGACTCTAGTAGAGACCACTAATACTAAAACATGATGAGGTCAAATTTAAAAGGAAAAAAATTCACATCATGATCATCAGAGGAACCTAACTGGTGTATACCAAGGTGATCCAAGCAAAAAATTCTTTGTCAGGACAGGTTCGCTTCTAACCACATTCCGAAAGTCAAAGTTCATGTGGGGCAGCCGAATGTGTGTTGATACACGTATGTATATGGGTAATGGAAAGAACTATTTAATGAGAATGAGCATACGTTTTAAAGTTTTTTCACACAAAATTCCCAATCGTAGAATTACCTCATAGTTTGTATTTTATTAGTACATACAATAACTGGTTGAAATAAGAAGAGAAAAATATTGGCCGGTCAATGACATGACCAATTTCATCAAAGACACAAATATAGCATCCTCGGTACCCAGGCTATTCATAAAATATATGATACCCTGGGCAAATTGGCTAGCAAAACTTCGTAAAGCATGCACCACGGTTTCCTCCGTAACTACACTGTAATTTTGATATCGCATGAGGTTTGTGTCATGCAGCAAATCAAGCGGCTGTATTTCACCTCATAAATTATTTATGAGTACGAGATGTTTACGGCCAATTTGCCTAGGGTATCATATAGTTTATGAATAGCCTGGGTACCGAGGATGAAATATAGGCATTTTGGCTGAAAACTTAAAAAACAAAACAAAAATCAAATGAAAACTACAAATCATATTAAAGTTCATATATAACTATATATAGAATGTAAATCAATATGAAAAGAGAATTTGTGAGAGAAAAATAATGATACACTTTGCAAAAAAAATGTTCATTTTGAATAACATTACTCTGGAATTGGTTTCACTATTAATATAGATCTTCATTTTGCAAATTGATATATGTACGGACACTGTTTGCTTATAATATACACACAATGTAACAGATTCAATAGCATAATCATTTGAGAGTCATTCTGTGAGAACCAGACCGAAGGTCTTTGTGACTAGCATAGATTCAGATCAACCTACACCGATGTGCAACTTGATCTGATTGATCAGATAATAATATTATACATGTTCAGACTGGTGTTTATTGTAGAGTTATTGACGTTTTCTAGTGATAACTTGATATATGATACAAACATCTATGCATTGGCATGTCTGTAATTCATTTCTCTGATGTGTTTATTATGAAAAGTTAACAAATGATTAAATCTCATTAAGAAAAAACAGTGCTGTACCAGTTCTGATTGCTCGCATGAGCGAGTAACAAGAACTGCTGCTATGTCGTTCTCAAAAGGCTGATCCACTCCAGAGTATAGTGTGAGTATAATTATGTTTTAGAAAATTCCTATGTCCTAGTTAACACAAGTTGACTGTACGATCTTAGGTTGCCTTTGGCAGAGTGCTGACAATCAAGTTTTTTTGGGGGAAACTGGGTGTGCCAGCTATGATTCCCGCTGACAGCAGGACATGGTTGATTACCTGTAGGCAAAGCACATTTGCTTAGTCTAGTACTGATTTGAAAGTCATGTAGTACTAATGAGCGAACTGTTGCAAGGATATAACAGAAATATTGTTGAAATTGCATAAAACCCAAATAATAAACAGAATCTATATAAATATGTGTGTTGTTGAAGGTTAGTGTAAGAATTTTGTAATATGTTGACACTAAAAGAATGAATTGTTAACAGTTTTAGAGTACATTGTGAAGACCCAGTTTAGAGCAGCATTGTCTTCTGATCTGGATCTATTCAATGTGTCAGTGTTTTAGACTTTCACTGTATTATTTTGTGTAATGGTGATATCTAGTCGGTCACCCCCCAAACAAATAATTTTTAATTTTTCTTATGAAAGCTTGATGAATTCATACATTTTCTGTGTATAGGACTGAAAACCTCACCAATGTTTAAGTCTGATCATGACAAAAGATGTTTTGATTTTGATGCGACATCATAGATATATCTTTGTCTAAATATTTTGTTAATAAGTCATCTGCTGTAGTAATCTTTAATGTTGGAACTTTAAAATGAGATGTCTCCACTGGAAGACTTTTGATTTACAGTTTATTGTGTTATGTGTTGTACTTCATATCACTGATAGAAGCTAAAGTGTAATTTGTATGTAATAAGGAAGAAAAACAATAGCTTTTTTCCAGAAATGCAACACTCCTTTCACACTTGAAGGGCATTTTGAGGCATTTTGCAATTAACATAACATGAACTTTAATACTCAAACCGACATAGTACATGAGTGTTATAACAAGAGTATGATTAACTGTGAGAGAGAGTTCATCATGCTTTAAGTGAAATTGCGGTTCATGCTACGAACCTTATCTTTAACAAATATAGACCAAATACGATGCACTTGTAGCAGACGAATTTGTTAAGTCACTTCAAAAGCTGCTCATCATGAGCCATTTCTACTTTTGCCACAATGTTTTCTTCTCTTTCCAATAACGATACTTTCGTTTATGGAGATTTCGCATATTTTCACATTTGCGTTTAGCTCAACGTTAAAGTTTCGGTATTTTATTTTGCTGTTTGCCAATAAGTACTTGTGCCGCGGCTTACAAACTTGGATCAAAGTGCATCTAATACCTTTCTTCACATAGTATGCTGAAGATGCTAAGTGTTACCTTATTTTGGTGGCAAATTATGCACACATATTTCATTTCTAAAGTACTTAAACGTATCAAACGGGTTTAAGGGTCATACAGTTGGATTTTTTTATGTTTTTTTTTTTTTTTTTTAACTTAGTCATATTTAACCCTTTCCCTCATATAGACGCTTTCTGACGCCTCGGCAGCAGACGGCTTTTAGTCATAGGTTATCCATTCAATTATAGAGATTTTCTAGTTTTTGACATAAATATGTACAAAGTTGTTTGCTGCAGAATTGTCGTATGAGGGAAAGGGTTAACAAATGTGTGTAGCTCAACGTTAAAGTTTCATGTTTCTAGTTTTTCTCAATAACTAATAGTGCTACGACTTTCAAACTTGGATCATAGTTGCATCTTATGCCATCCTTCATATTGAAAATGCTGAGTGTGATCTTATTTTTGGGGTAAAAATTATGATTTTTTGTTAAATTTTAACCCTTTCTCTCATACGACAATTCTACAGCAGACGACTTTGAACGTATTTTGTCAAAACATAGAAAATCTCCATAATTGAAGGATAACCTATGATGAAAAGTGGAAAACATTGTGGCAAAAGGAGAAATTGCACGTTTTGTGCAATTCTTCTTTTGTCATTATGTTTTCAAAAAGCTGTCTGCTGCAGAGGCGTCAGAAAGCGTCTATATGAGGGAAAGGGTTAAGTGTATTTTAAGAATTAGACATATATCTTGCTTTTCTTAAACATGTAAGAAATTAAACGGGGGAAATAAATAGTGTAGTTCTTGGAACTATGTATTGTGAATGTTTATCTAAGCCTATGTGTGGAAGGTTTCACACAAATCTAGGAGATTTTTTTAACACTTTGCGTCGTTTCTGTCCGTTCCCTTGACTTTGAAGGTAATGTAAATGTATAAAGGACAATCTCTATATATATATAGAGAGAGAGATCAATTGATCGGAAAATGAACGCCGATTGAATCAATCATTCCGACTCCATTAAATATCACGACGAAAGCTTCTCCGCGACACATTTTCCTTACATTTTCTCCTTCGGTACCTCATACAACATTCAACCTGAGGAACTGGCTGCCATGGACATAGCTAAATCGAAGGCTGATCCCATTGACTACTGTTAAGTAGTCATACCTTTCCCTCATACGACAATTCTGCAGCAGACAACTTTGAACGTATTTTGTCAAAATATAGAAAATCTCTATAATTGAATGGATAACCTATGACAAAAAGTGGAATACATTGTGGCAAAAGGAGAAATTGCACGTTTTGTGCAATTTCTTCTTTTGTCACTATGTTTTCAAAAAGCCGTCTTCTGCAGAGGCGTCAGAAAGCATCTATAAGAGGGAAAGGGTTAAACCTCAAAGAGAACGTTAGCCAAGACAGTACTTGATTTCACATGATATTATGATAGATATATATTTTTATTTGACTTATACATGTTTATCTTAATTTACATGTACATGTATGTATGTATACATACATTTTCATAAACTTGATATGTGAGCATCAAAACGTAATTCGATATGACTAAGTTTCATGATTTTAACTTTCTCAAGGAAGTGAAAATAACAATTGTTTTGTTGTTAATAATGGGAACAAGGGCTCTTGCTAAGTAAACTTGTAATATTGCAGGAAACAATTAAATGTAGATATTAATTTAAGTAGCAGCTCTTAAAGGGATTGTCTTTCACAATTTGAAGGTCAAAATTGTCATCAATGAAAACTATTTCTACATGTACATGTGATTTCTGTTAATACGCATTCCTTTATTTCTGTATAGTGTGACCCAGTGATCTGTTCCACATTATTTCAAAGACGACGAGTAGTTTCAGAAGTGAACATCGAAGTCATTGTTGATCCAGATTTATTTCTTCTACATGTTTATATGCAACTTTCCTTACTTTGAATTTAGTTAAAAAGGCTTATTTTGTTTATCCTTTTTTAGATCACCTAGAGCCGAAGGCTCAAGGTGAGCTATTCTGATCACTTTTTGTCCGTCGTCCGTCCGTCCGGCGTTAACTTTTAGCTTTAAACATCATCTCCTCCTGAACCGCAAGAACAATTTCCACCAAACATCACAGGAATGTTCCTTTGGTGGTCCTCTTTCAAAATTGTTCAAAGATTTAAATTCCATTGAGAACTTTGGTTGCTGCGGCATCAGAAAGGGGACAAAATGTCCAAACTTTAAAAATCTTCTCCTCCGAATCTGCCTGTCAGATTCAAATATAATTTGGTAGAAATGTTCCTTGGGTGATCCTCCATAAAAATTGTTCAAGCCATACTGATTGGTCAAAAAACATGGCAGTCAGGCGGCATCAGAAAAGGGGCAAAATGACAAAGTTTGAAAACTCCATTTTTATGAAAGTGTTTGTCTGATTTTAAGAAAATATAATACGAATCTTACTTTAATGATCCTCTATTTAATTTGTTAAAGCCGTTTTGATTGGTTACACAGTCATAGCAACCAGGCGTCATCACAAAAGGGGTAAATTGAACTTTTAGCTACAAATAACACACAACTTCTACCATTCCAATAGACCAATTTCCACAAAACATCACAGGAATGTTCCTTTGGTGGTCCTCTTTCAAATTTGTTCAAAGATTTAAATTCCATTGAGAACTTTGGTTGCTGCGGCATCAGAAAGGGGACAAAATGTCCAAACTTTAAAAATCTTCTCCTCCGAATCTGCCTGTCAGATTCAAATATAATTTGGTAGAAATGTTTCTTGGGTGACCCTCTATAAAATTTGTTCAAGCCATACTGATTGGTCAAAAAACATGGCAATCAGGCGGCATCAGAAAAGGGGCAAAATGACAAAATTTGAAAATTACATTTTTATGAAAGTGTTTGTCTGATTTTAAGAAAATATAATACGAATCTTACTGTAATGATCCTCTATTTAATTTGTTTAAGCCGTTTTGATTGGTTACACAATCATATCAACCAGGCGTCATCACGAAAGGGGTAAATTGAACTTTTAGCTACAAATGACAACCAACTCCTACCATTCCAATAGACCAATTTCCACAAAACATCACAGGAATGTTCCTTTGGTGGTCCTCTTTCAAAATTGTTCAAAGATTTAAATTCTATTGAGAACTTTGGTTGCTGCGGCATCAGAAAGTGAGAAAAATACCCACATTTTAAAATCCTTTTCCTCCATAATCTGCTTGTGCGATTGCAAGATAATTTGGTAGAAATGTTCCTTTATATAAGTGACACTCTAAATAAACTGTTGAAGCCATATTGGTTTCGTTGAAAAACAGGGCAGCAAGGCGGCATCAGGAAAGGTGCAAAATGACAAAAACTTTATAATTCCATTCTTATTAAAGTTCTTGTTAGATTTCAAGATATAAATGGCCTTTACTGATAAGCTGTTTCTTGAGAAGTGTCCACTCCTTGCAGTTTCATTTGCAATCCTTGATCAAATTTTCCCAGATATTTGCAGTTAAATATTTGCTACTAATTTACTATCAATTAGGTGATCGATTTAGGGCCATCTTGGCCCTCTTGTTTTATGACTTTTCCAAAATTTGTTTTTCTTAGTTTAAGCGCTTCAATTAGGAAGATTGCCACTAGTCTTATTGTTCGTATTTCATTCACAAAGAGAATATTACATTGAAAACATCTATGTTTCTAGTGCGTAGTCATTTATCAATGTATTAGTGAATCCGGCTTACCCTGTCAGACACTTTTCGTCTCTTGTGGATTTTCTGTTTCAGGAATCATTACTCTATACCTCTATCACCCTGAGACGGAATGTGTCGGCCCGGATCATTCTGCGCGGATTGCGAAGGCTGATCTGGGTCGATACATTACGCAGAGGCCATACTGTTGGTTCATGACTGTTGGTTCTCGCGGGACGGCAACCAAATGTTGTGGAACCAATTACAGGAATCAAGCAAGGTCAGGGTTAATGTTCGAGTAAACAATCAGCATCGTCTGCTCGTTTACTTATTTATCACTATTACTAGCAAAAATACTGACCATTTTACAAAAATAACAATACTGGCCATTTAATCGTAACACTTTACCACATAGAACAAATTTGAAGAAGCAGATGACTTGGAAAACAAAAAATGGAAAATCTGTATAAATAAAAGTATGGTTATTGAATAAGTATGAAAACATTGTGATAAAAGGAAAATTTGCTCGTTAACAGCTTTGCAATAATCAATGTGTAGGCCGTCTCGTGAGAAAATCAACATTGTGAACTCTGCGGAAAGTATCGACCTGGATCAGCCTAATCATGCCACACAGGCCTACCCGGATAGACACTTTTCGCCTCCTGTGGATTTTCTGTTTCAGGAATCACTACTCTATACATCTATCCCCCTAAGACGGAATGTGTCTGCCGGATCAGTCTGCGCGGACAGCGCAGGCTGATCTGGTCGATACATTACGCAGATGTCTATCGCCGCAGCTGCATTTTGGGGCATCCGACATACAACACATACAATGTGCAGTAGACGACTTTATAAAGATACCTGACTCAATACAGTGTATGTTATGATACTTGACAAATGAACTGGAATCTGAACTGGAATCAGAAATAAAGAAATTTTGATTGAAGCGAAATGAATATGTTAATTGAGAGCGGTGATTAAACTCATCATTTTCAGAAATTAAAAAAAAAATCATGAAAATAGATAGTGTTCTTTAATGAGGTCCGTGAAGTTAGGTTGACGACTGACGAACTGTGACATTTTTTTAGGTCCGTGAAGTTAGGTTGACGAGTGACGAATTGACGAGTGACGAACTGTGACATTTTTTCTAAAAACTTTATTTCTTTCTTTAAGATAATGTATCTGGATGTATTAAATGCAAATTAGGCCCCATTTCATGTTTCATGGATCTCAGTCAATCGGAAGAGCTTCGTCAAGTTCGTCAACTCGTCAATTTAGTTGACGAAATTGACGAAAAAAATATTTTTCTAAAAACTTGATTTCTTTCCTTTAGATAATGTATCTGGACGTATTGGATGCAAATTAGACCCTATTTCATGTTTCATGGCAATCAGTCATTCAGAAGAGCTTCGTCAAGTTCGTCAATTCGTTAACTTTTCAATAAAGTTGACGAAATTGACGAATCAAATTTTTTTCTAAAAACTTTATTTCTTTCCTTTAGATAAGTATCTGGACGTATTGAATGCAAATTAGGCCTTATTTCATGTTTCATGGCGATCAGTCAATCAGAAGAGCTTCTTCAAGTTCGTCAATTCGCCAACTTGTCAATAAAGTTGACGAAATTGACGAAAAAAATATTTTTCTAAAAACTTTATTTCTTTCCTGTAGAAAAGTATCTAGACGTATTGAATGCAAATTAGGCCCTATTTCATGTTTCATGGCGATCAGTCAATCAGAAGAGCTTCTTTAAGTTCGTCAATTCGTCAACTTGTCAATAAAGTTGACGAAATTGACGAAAAAAATATTTTTCTAAAAACTTTATTTCTTTCCTTTAGAAAAGTATCTGGACGTATTGAATGCAAATTAGGCCCTATTTCATGTTTCATGGCGATCAGTCAATCAGAAGAGCTTCTTCAAGTTCGTCAACTTGTCAATATTTGTTGACGAAACTGACGAAAAAAATATTTTTCTAAAAACTTTATTTCTTTCCTTTAGATAAGTATCTGGACGTATTGAATGCAAATTAGACTTTATTTCAAATTTCATGGCCATCAGTCATTCAGAAGAGATTCGTCAATTCGTCAACTCGTCAATTTTGTTGACGAATTGATGAAAACAAATATGATTGTGTTTTCTCAGTCCTATGATTAAAACTAACTCTTGTGATGAAGAATCTAGTAGAAACAACTGTAGAGACAATCCCTTGTTTATTATATTTTGGAATGCTCCTTTCTTTATATTGTTAATACAATATAAATAAGACCAGTTATCAGAATAGCTATATACCTCAGCGAGCTTAATCCAAGTCACAACATCCCTTTGTAACTTTGCTTGAGAGAGAGAGAGAGAGAGACAGAGAGAGAGAGAGACAGAGAGAGAGAGAGAGACAGACAGACAGACAAAGAGACAGAGAGAGACAGACAGCCAGACAGAGAGACAGACAGAGACACAGAGAGATACAGATAGAC
The DNA here is from genome assembly GCA_031761405.1 of Serripes groenlandicus. NCBI lineage: Eukaryota > Metazoa > Mollusca > Bivalvia > Cardiida > Cardiidae > Serripes > Serripes groenlandicus. The sequence goes on along the minus strand of JASEVX010000009.1, from coordinate 66,499,120 downwards.
AGACAGAGACACAGAGACAGACAGACAGAGATAGAGACAGAGATAGAGACAGAGACAGAGACACACAGAGAGAGAGACAGACAGACAGAGATAGAGGGGGAGAGACAGACAGAGACAGACAGAGCGACAGAGAGAGAGAGAGAGAGACAGACAGACAGACAGAGAGAGACAGAGACAGAAAGAGAGAGAGAGAGACAGAGACAGAAAGAGAGAGAGAGACACACACACACAGACAGACAGAGACAGACAGAGACAGACAGACAGACAAACGGAGTGAAAGAAAATACAAAAAAAAAAATATAATAATAATTGATGTCAGTATATGAGATGCACCGTAGCTGAACTTAACTAAATGCATTTGTTGATAATAGCTTTCCACCAAAGAAATGCTTGACCGAAACGAAGAGAAAAGCGTTCATAGGAAAGGGGTGCAAAACACGTGCAGAAATATACCCACATCAACATATCTCAACAATTGATATATACAATATTACAAAACAAACAAAACAAACATGACATAAAATAATACTGACAGTATTTATTTATCCCGGTACAAAGTACTTGTAACTATTCCATACGTTATGTAGAAATAATACCACATTTTTGTAAAACATATCATAATTTTTAAGCAGTACGCTGTTCAAGTTCGGATTCAAACCGAATAGAGCTTCAACATACTCCTTACCATTCAAAGAATCTAGCATATTGAAAGTACTACTACCAAATTTGACATAAGTTATTTGTTGAAAGGAATACATAAAAACAATTAATCAGAATATGCTCAGTCAAACTTGTTTTAATATCACTATTTCCACACCGTGAGCAATGGGAGAAATCAGTGCATGCCGTGTATGCAATTATTTGGGGATAGAAAAACAAACACACAGTATATTCGGATTACGTTTAGCGTAGTCCCACACTGGATTAGCAGATAACTTATACTGTAGTTTTCTGTATAAGATAAACTGTCCCGAAGACGTTCTAACAGTCCACACTCTTATATAGTAGTTACGAACCTTTGTATTAATACAATGTTTCCAAAAACATCTACTAGGAAAATCGCGAAATCGGAAAACCGATTCTTAAACAAACTAAGACGTAATAAAAACAAACGTTTGGCTGTGCAGTCCCTTTCTAATCGACACACTATGCAGAAAGCTATTAGTTAGAACCTGTGTATGAAGAGATTCAACTCAAGAAGAATATGCTGTGATGTTTGTCAACGTATTGTTTCTTGAAAAACATCAGGGCTCATTGTCATGCATGATTTGCTTTACGGGTCTGTTCACCAGCTCGTGTGTATGTGATAATTCCATACGTGAGTGCGCCTCAAAATATTTTTTCCAATGCAGAATGTCATCAACTAGAACCTGTATATGTCGAAGTCCAAAATCAGGACCGATTTTCATATAATATATTCAGTTATCTTCCGTTCACCAGTATGAGTGTATATATGATAATTTCGTGCGTGGACTAGCCCCAGAATACATTTACCTCTTACAGAAAGCCATCTCAACTAAAACCTAGGTACATGTGCTGTGATGTTTGTCAACATTTATTTTGGTGCGTTTTATACGTTGCAAACATCAGGGCTCATTTTATGTTATCAAATGACAACCAATTGACGAACTTGATCAAGCTCGTTTAAATACGTTCAGATTCAGTTTCTTAAAAACAGAAATAAAGTTTTTAGAAAAATAATTGTTTCGTCAATTCGTCAACAAAATTGACGTATTGACTAACTTGATGTAGCTCTTTTGAATGAGTGATGGCCAGGAGAATTGAAACCGGGCCTAATTTGCATTCAATACGTTCAGATTCAGTATCTGAAAGACAGAAATAAAGTTTTTAGAAAAATATTTTGTTCGTCAATTCGTCAACAAAATTGACGTGTTGACGAATTGACGAACTTGACGTAGCCCTTCTGAATGACTGATGGCCATGAAAGTTAAAAAAGGGCTTAATTTGCATTCAATACGTGCAGATACATTATCTAAAAGACAGAAATTAAGTTTTTAGAAAAATATTTTTTTCGTCAATTTCGTCAACTTTATTGACAAGTTGACACAATGACGAACTTGAAGAAGCTCTTCTGATTGACTGATCGCCATGAAACATGAAATAAGGCCTAATTTGCATTCAATACGTCCAGATACTTATCTAAAGGAAAGAAATAAAGTTTTTAGAAAAATATTTTTTTCGTCAATTTCGTCAATTTTATTGACAAGTTGACGAACTTGACGAAGCTCTTCTGATTGACTTATCGCCATGAAACATGAAATAGGGTCTAATTTGCATTCAATACGTCCAAATACATTATCTAAAGGAAAGAAATCAAGTTTTAGAAAAATATTATTTTCGTCAATTTCGTCAACAAAATTGACGAGTTGGCGAACTTGACGAAGCTCTTCTGATTGACTGATCGCCATGAAGCATGAAATAGGGCCTAATTTGCATTTAATACGTCAAGATACATTATCTAAAAGAAATAAATAAAGTTTTTAGAAAAAATGTCACAGTTCGTCACTCGTCAATTCGTCACTCGTCAACCTAACTTCACGGACCTAAAAAAATGTCACAGTTCGTCACTCGTCAATTCGTCACTCGTCAATTCGTCACTCGTCAACCTAACTTCACGGACCTTCTTTAATGTATTATACCATTTGTTGTTATTTATTTAATGAGAGAAAAAGATAATGAATATAAAAAGTAAAATGATTTTTTCTTAAATTGCATTTTTGTTTTGTTTTAGCTTTCCAGATCTTGGAGTGCTCAAGGTGAGCTATAATGGACGTTGTTAATTACTTGAGCCATTACTATCCAAAGCTGGATCAGGATGGGTCGAAAAATAGGTCACTACATGTATGTCAAATGTTAGATAAACATTGTGAACACTAGAGATCACATTTTACATGTAATCTAAATCAAAGTTCGCTAGAACATTCAATTCCGTCAAATCTAGCTCTTGTTGGAGTAAATAAACATTGGGTAAATACTAAAACACTGGGTCAAATTCAAGAGGGAAAAAACACATTATGAACATCAGAGGAACCAAACAAAATACACACGTAATAAAATAGTTATGTTCAGTACCTGGTATACCAAGGTGATCCAAGCAAAACATTTTAAAATTCATTGTAACGGCGGATTCGCTTCTAACCCTGTTTCGAAGGTCGATTTTCGTGTGGTGCAGCTGGTGTGTTTGTTGATACCAGACCAGATTGTCCCCGATTAATCAAATTTTTTGATCGGCCCGATTGTCGTCCTGAATCGCCTCCAATCGTTCCCTTTTTTGACCCGATTGAGTCTCGACCAATGGACGGGGGACGAATCACGAACTTTCCTCGCGCGATCGACACTTTTCCGGGGCGCAAGTATGCGAAAGTACCCGCAGGTACATGTACACGACCCTCGGTAGAAAGCGGCAGAGGCTATACGAAAGCTCCAGATGGCGGGCGAGACAAGGGGACCTTCAGGGGACCCTCGGACGACCAAGACGACCACGGGCCGACGGTTTTTGATCGGCTACTGTTTTTCAACATGTTTAAAAACAGTAGCTGATCACTTTTTCGGTACCCGACCATCGGAGGACTAAGGCGATCGCGCCAAATCGTTGACGATAGTTTAGCGTCAGCTTACCAATTTCGACCCACCGCACGCGTTGTGATTCGAGAGAATCGTGATGAGCGTGGGGGCTCGTGGGGTCGAATCGTAGTGATCGTGAGGGAACGTGGTGGAATCGTAATGACCGTGAGGATCGTGACAAAGTTTTGGACTGTCAAAAATCTTGCCACAATTATGCCGATTTGACGACAAATCTTGATAGAGCGTGATAGAACGTGGGAATCGTAGTAGAGCTTAGTAGACCGTGACAGACCTTAACGGAGCGTAACAGAACTTGCTGCGCCATCGTAGAGGATCTTGATGCACTTGGAACACGATTCCTTTAAGGTTCACTACGATGCCACCACGTTTCTATCACGCTCCATCACGCTCTACTACGATTTATCAAGATATATTTAATAGCAAAAGTAATGACATCACGCTGTGGCACGTTTTGCTACGAATATCCCGCTCTGACACGGTATGGCACGCTTTGATAAATTCCCGCGCGGTTCCCACGATGTTTATCCACGCTCTGCAAGCTTCATTACGTTTGCCAGACTCAACAAGAAAACGCCTATATAAATAAAATGTTATTGGGATTTAAGGAATTTAAACAGATAACATTTTACAACAAAATTACGTTTTTGAACTATTTATTCAAAACATCTTGCAACTTTTGTCATCCTCAATCTTTGGATGAAAGTGAGAACACATAATTATTATTGATAAATCTTATCAAATTGTTTAAAATTGTGTTGTTTTAATTCATGTGGCTCTAGACCAAAAATGGCAAAAAGGTTATAAATGTATTTATTGTCTCTATACTTTAAGGTTGAAACAGGCAGCGAAGAAATCTGGCCAGGGGATGAAGGATTCAGTGCAACTGACCAGTGGGTGTGGGACAATTTCCAGTTCCTTGTAGCCAATATTATCGACACTGAGCGCAGGAACGTTATCAGTTTTAAATCTAAGTTGAACTCGGCTACTGCCCCCTCCACTTCTGGCACAGCTCCTGTTTTTCTCCAATCATCCAGTGGAGCAGAAGGTGATACTCCAGCTCACACTCTACCTCTCCAAGGCAAGTATTTCTTCATTCTAATTATTTATTTATTTTATTCATGAAATTGATATTGAATTTTTAAAACTTTTTATAAATCATTGAAAACATTTCCTTTATTTGTTTCCAGGAACCATGCTTAAGGAGTTCCTTGCTAAGAAGTCAACTGCTACTCCATCTACTGCTGGTGCATGCTACTTTGCCCTCTACGTCGAGACCATCCTCAAGCAGTTGTCTGGGTAACTCAGGCGGGAAGCCGAACACCGCATACAGCAGGTACTGCATGACGTGGAATACAAGGCAGAGACACAGAGGTCACAACAGGGGGTCACACAACAGCAGTGTCAGCAACAAAGTCAGGCAAGAATCTTTTAGTTTATTTTTTGGCATTCGGAATTTAAACATTTTGTAAATTTGTAAAACCTCACAAAAATGCATTTTCCTAATGTGTCCTGATATTATATTTTACAGGGATACCAGAACTGGCAGCCTCATCCTAGTCAATGGCCAACACAACTCCCCAAGGGGCACTCTCCAAGTGTCTGGCAATCACAAGACAGACAATGGTTGCACAACCAGTTTCCTCAGCATATGTATACCAGCTCTCATATGTGACCAAAACTTCGGAGACTCTGACGGCAGCACGTTCATCAAACATTCAAGGCAAGACGTACGCAGATTTAGAACCTGTTGGAGGGGATATGGTTAGCCAGACAAGCTTCGACCTGTCTGCTGTGGTACGGGACGCCGGAATTCCAACGGACTTGGAGGATGACCATCAATGAAGAGTTTCTGCCCAAGTGATATAGATACTGACATTTTCCTTTTCTCATGTGGTGTTAATGTGTTTCTAATGCTTTAGACCAAAGAACTTTTTATTAGAACTTTTAATTGCTTTAAGTTTTTTTTAATTTCTCAAATAATGAAAACGATTTTGTATTGTTGTTATATGATTTTAAGCTGTTAATTTTGTTAAAGTCAAACAATAAATAACATTAAAATATATTATCTTTACTTTTGCATTTATTCAAGATCTTGAACAAGTTGTTTTTGGGGACGAAAAACAATGCATTAAACAAATCATGCAGTAGTGATAACAGTTAATCGTTCATGCGTTGTTCACATTTGGTATCATGTTGTTCTGCCATGGTACAGCTCCACCTGGTGAGTTGAAGTACTTCTTCAGCTGTTCCCTTTGATCTTTTGCTTCTGTAGTGGATCTGTTCCTTCCCTCAACTGGTTGCTGGACGTCTTGCCAGGTGACCACATTTCTCCAGGTGCCAGGTTCCACATTGTGCTCGTCGTCATCGTGGTCAACTTCATTGTTTAGAACTGGATACCTGCAAAATGCAATCATATTTCGTCTCATAATATAAAATATCAAAGAAAATATAGTTCAAGAAACAAAATCCAAAGTGACAAAGACAACTATAAGAAATTAGGAGACGCAAATGACAGGACAAGATGAACATCTATGCAAATAAAACATGAATCATGTGCCGGATGTGTGAGCATTTCCTGCCAACATTGATTCTATAATAGATATTACAATTTTTTTTACAAGAAATCACAAAAAAACATCTTTCAATGAGCTACAGATCGTGTCCTCAGCAAGTTGTGTAGTACCACAGCGGCCTCAACTATGTCCCTCACTGTCTGAGGTTCCTGTTCGAATGTCCCGAGGATGCACCTGAATCTCTTGGCAAAAATACCAAAAGCATTCTCAACTACACGTCTTCCTCTGGATATCCTGTAGTTGTATATGAGGTCTTCTTTGGGCATGGCTTTCCTTGCATATGGTTTCATCAGGTACGGTCTCAGTCCAAATCCATCATCACCAAGGATACAATAAGGTATGTTTATATCTGGGTCACCATTATTCAAAGGACATGGTGGTGGAATCCCAATGGTACCCTCCTCTAGGCATTCAAACAGTTCTGTGTCCTTGCATATCTGTGCATCCGACATATGACCCATGCCACCAAATTCAATCCAGATGAATTTGTATTCAGCATCCACCAATGCTAGGAGAGGGATAGAAAAGAATCCCTTGTAGTTATGGTACAAGCTGCCTGAGTTTGCTGGTTTCTGGATTGCTACATGCTTTCCGTCCAGAGCCCCTAGTGCATGTGGCACATTCCATTGCTTCTCAAATTGGTCTGCTTTGGCTTTCCATTCTTCAGAGGTGATAGGAGAGGAGACAACTTCATCTTTATATGCTTCGACAATGGCCCTACAAACTTCTGGAACAATATGGCATATGGACGAGCGACTACATCTGAAGGCATAGGATAGTGAAGGGTATTTATCACCAGTGGCCAGATGTCTGAGAACGAGGGCCAGCCGCAATCCAGGTGATAGGGGTTCTTGAAATCTGGTTCTTTGCTTTTCTATAGCTGGTGTTATTCTTTCCAGGATCTCATCAAACAGATCTGGAGGCATCCTTAAACAGTTGATGTAGGAGCTAACATCCTCACACCTGAGTTCTGTACTGAGGAGTTGTGAATAGTGCCCCCAACTGATACCTTCTGTCTACACTCAACCATGGTTATACCCAACACGTCCTCGGTTTTCTTCTCCTCTTATCTCTCTGTTCTATCCTGCCCTGTTCTGTTATTTGATGCTGTGTCTTTTTCTTTCGACCAACTATATATGCATAAATCAGAAATACCAATTCAACGTCTTCTTCATCTCGTGGATTCATATTTTGCCTTTGGTATTATCTTTGGAGAGAATGAGAGGGGGTAACCCCTAATTACTCCCGTTTATACCCAATCGTGCTGCTATCGTGGAGAGTTTACTCAAATCGAGGCCATAAATCGCAGGAGATCTTAACAGAACGGCATTATCGTGAGAGATCTTAACAGAACGTAACAGAACGTGACAGAACGTGATAGCATATCGTGATGATCGTAACAGAACTTAAGAGAACGTAATGAAAATCGTGGCAGATCTTGACCAGAATCGTAACAAAACGTAACAGATCGTTACAAAACGTACTTAGAGCGCAGGAAAGCGTAGCAAAACGTAGAGACAGAAAAACTGAAACAATAAATCGTCGAGCTCCACGATTTTTTTGCATCTCGGACATCGTGGACATCGTGGTCTAAGTGTAAACGTAGCATTACTACTGAGTTCCTAGTGCCGTGTTATGCCACGCTGTGTCACGCTCTGATACGCTGTAACACGTTGTACTACGTTAGGAGCTTCGTTGTGCTACGGTGTTGTACGTTGTGCGACGTTGTGCTACGTTTCTGCTATGTTGTTCTACGGTTTGGTACGTTGTGGTACTCTATATATGATACGCTCAGTTGCGTCAATGGACTGTAATTATTTCAACATTCTTGGTAGAGGGTCATCAATGCGTGACGTGTTTTAACTTAAAGGGGAGGACGCGAGGCATAATGTAGCACAGCGTGAAACAACTTAGCGACAACTAGGTGACAGTGTGGCATCAGCGATACATAACCCGACTTTGATATTCGTTGTCATCTTTAAATTGTGTCACAACGGGAATACAACGAGGCGACAGCGTGGAGACTTTAAAGACATGGCCACAAGGGGATGGGGCTGTTTGCAGATGTTATTTGTTACCTTATGGCAGCGGAGCGATACCGTCCCTCTTGGGCCTCATGTTAACAATTGCGTTTAGCTCAACGTTATTTTTTTTTTTTTCCTCAATAACTACAAGTGATATGGCCTTCAAACTTTGATCATGAATGCATCTAATGTCATTATTCACATGTTGTGCTAAAGATGCTGAGAGTGACCTTTTTCTATATTAAAAACATGAATTTTAGGTTGTTTTAAGAATTGGACAAAGCATCTACATTGTTTGTTAGACTGATTTAAAATTGTGCACACACATTTAATTTCTAAAATACTTAAACGTATCAAACGGATTTAAAGGTCATACAGTTGGATTTTTTTTTTTTTTTTTTTTTTTTTATTTCTTTTTTTTAACATAGTCATATTTAACAAATGCGTTTAGCTCAACGTTAAAGTTTCATGTTTCTACTTTTTCTCAATAACTAATAGTGCTACGGCTTTCAAACTTGGATCATAGTTGCATCTTATGCCATCCTTCATATCGAAAATGCTGAGTGTGATCTTATTTTTTGGGTTAAAATTATGATTTTTAGGGGTTTTTAAGTGGATTTTGAGAATAAGACATATCTATCTTGTTTTTCTTAAATATGTAAGAAATTAAACGGGGGAAATAAATAGTGCAGTTCTTGGAACTATGTATTGTGTAAGTTTATTTAAACCTACATGTATATGTGGAAGGTTTCACACAAATCTAGGAGATTCTTTTAACACTTTGCGTCGTTTCTGTAATTTTCCTTTACTTTGGAAGGTAATGTAAATGTATATGGGTCAATCTATATATATATAGAGAGAGAGATCAATTGATCGGAAAAAAAACGTCGATTAAATCAATCATTCCGACTCCATTAAATATCACGACGAAAGCTTCTCCGCGACACATTTTCCACTACATTTTCTCCATCGGTACCTCATACAACATTCAACCTGAGAAACTGGCTGCCATGGACATCGCTAAATCGAAGGCGGATCCCATTGACTACTTAATCCCCAAGAGAACGTTAGCCAGGACAGTATTCGATTTCACATGAGATTGTGATATATATGAGCCATTCCACGACAAACCCAACATTGTGGACTCTGCGTAAAGTATCGACCCGGATCAGCCTAAGCATGCCGCGCAGGCTAACACAGATATACACCTTTCGTATCATGTGGATTTTCTGTTTCAGGAATCATTACTCCTATACCTCTAAGTCGGAATGTGTCGGCCGGATCAGTCTGCGCGGACAGCGCAGGCTGATCTGGTCGATACATTACGCAGATGTCTATTGCCGCAGCTGCATTTTGGGGAATTTTCTGCGTAAGTATCGACCCGGATCAGCCTAAGCATGCCGCGCAGGCTAACTCGGACAGACACTGTTTGCCTCCTGAGGCCTTTTCTGTTTCTGGAATCATTACTCTATACCGCTATACCCCTGTGACGGAATGTGTCGGCCCGGATTAGCCTGCGCGGACTGCGTAGCTGATCTGGGTCGATACAATACGCATAGTCCACAATGTTGGTTTTCTCGTGGAACGGCTTATATTTTTTTTTATTTGACTTGTACATGTTAATCCTCATTTACATACATACATTTTTATAAATTTGATATGTGAACATCAAAACGTTATTCGATATGACTTTAAGTTTCATGATTTTAACTTACTCAAGAAACATGATACTTAAGGAAGTAAATATAATAATTGTTTTGTTGTTTATTAATGGGAACAAGAGCTCTTGACCAGTAAACTTGTAATATTGCAGGAAACAATGGAGATATTTATTTAAGTAGCGGATCTTAAAGGGATTGTCTTTCACTATTTGACGGTCCCAATTGTCAACAATGAAAACCATTTCCGTTATTCAGCATTCCTTTATTTCTGCATAGTGTGACCCAGTGATCTGTTGTTCCATATTATCTCAAAGTCGACGAGTAGTTTCAGAAGTGATCATCAAGGTCATTGTTGATCTTATTTACTTTTACATTTTTATATGCAACTTCCCTTACTATGAATTTAGTTCGATGTGTTTTCTGTAAGTCGACGTTATCCTTCGTGCGATCAGGGACGTAGATAAGAGGGATAAGTAACTAAATTATATACTAAAATATCACCCGTGCCGACATTTGTAGCAAGTAAAACTCAAAAACTATTCAAGATATGAAAATAAAAAAATATATTTTCTGGAAGTTTAAACATTCTTCTATTGCAGTAGATAACAATATTTTATTATATTACAGGTTTTGATAATATGTTATCCGTATGAAAAATGTCAGTCTATTCATTTTTGGAAAATAATAATATAATTCTGAAATCCCAATATCTGTGTGTTTTAAACCAGTCATTGTTCAAAATACAAAGGAATTTCAGTTATTCATTGTATCTCTAACCTTAGTTGATATGTTAAGCTTTCAGAATATGTTTGTTTTGTTTATGTGCCAATTGTGAATTCAAAGTTTTATTTGCTACAAAATGTGAAAATTTTTAAAATTTTATTTCTATGTGTGATATTTTAACCAGATAACAGGTGTACAGGTGGAGTTGCCTATCCCTCTTATCTACGTCCCTGGTGCAATATGAGAACCTAACATTTCTATTTGTGGATAGTGGTCGAAATGTTGATTGATTGCGTTTGAGTTAGTTTCACAATCCTTTCCCACATACAGCAGACTGAAAAAAGTTGGAAATAATTGTGAGCAATTTCTTCTTTTGTCACAAATGTTTTTAAAAGTCATCTGCTGCAGATCGTCTATATGTAGGAAAGGGTTAATTAGGTCCCCCGTTTTTGAGCGTCAATAGTTCTCATATTGGCATGCGTGGTAATTGAAACCCGCAAACGTCACGGTATTACATGATGTGGTGTGTTTGTGCAGACCGTTTTGAGTAATGTATACATGTTTGACCCTTTCCCACATACACCAATTCTGCAGCAGACGACTTTGAAAACAGAATGGCAAAATCCTGAAAAATCTCTATAAAAGATAGCTTTATTGTTAAATAAAGTTGAAAACTTTGTGGCCAAAGGAGAAATTGCTAATCATGAGCAATTTCACCTTTGGCCACAATGTTTTCAAAAGTTTTCTGCTGCTATTGCGTCAAAATGCGTCTGCAGGTGGGAAAGGATTAAAATGGTGTTAACATTCTGCATGATATCCGGAAATTCGTCAAATGCTACGGTACTTCAATTCAATTCAATTCTTTAATCAAGTACTTCGGCCTCCGGCCCATACCTAAGCAGTATATACATATATAAGCATACATTATTCATTATATATACATGTTCAAGAAAAATGAATACATTTGGCTAACATTGTTAATGTTTTGCTTATTTGTATTGTAAGGCTTATTTTTTAATTTTATTTTTTATGACTTTTCAAAAAAAAGAAATCTTAGTTTAAGCGCTTCAATTAGATTGATTGCCACTAGTCTTATTGTTCGTATTTTCATTCAAACAGAATATACATAAAAAACATCTATGTTTATAGTGCGTAGCCATTTTTTTTTTTTTTTTTTTTTTTAATTAAAACAATCTCAGATTTTCATATAATGGTTTTTCATTTTCACAACGTATACTTTTGATTTGCTGCACAAAGGACACAATCTTAAGTGTCTGTCAATCCCGAGATGCCAACCACGTTCTATTATGAGCTCTTCGTTTGAGCACCTGAAGTTAGACAGCTTGTAACTTATATCCCAAACTCTTGTTATAGATTTGGCACAAACTTTCTTGAACGCCAATATCTCAAGATAATTGTTGCGAGTTAATACTCGGTTTTACTCGGTGGAAATTTCTTGCGGTATATTTCGTTATAAACACACCAGTCAATTTTGGACAATGTACACATGTATGCAGTCGATTTTATCAATTCGATTTATAGTCGAACATCGGATCAACTTTATTTTTAGGCTGCGCTTAAGAAGTCCAACCGTTGGCTTTTGTCTGGTGTGTAGGTAAAGATCACTCTGTGTTTCCCCACAGTCTGATCTGTAAACATGTAAGCGATGGCGATAAATGAGCCGTTTCACGAGACAATCATGCAGTATGGTCTCTGCGTAAAGTATCGACCAATATCAGCCTGCGCAGTCAGCGTATGCTAATCCGGGCCGACACATTCCGTCTCAGGGGGATAGAGGTATAGAGTACGGATTCCTTAAACTGAAAATCCACAGGAGGCGAAAAAATGTATATCCGGGTTAGCCTGCGCGGCATGCTTAGGCTGATCCGGGTCGATACTTTACGCAGAGTCCACACTATTGGTTTTCTCGTGGGACGGCCCCATATAATGAATGTATGTATAACATGATTCATGTCGTATTATGTAGTGGACCCGCGATAACTCGTAGTCGAGAGGGACACTTATATTACTTCGAGTAATCAAAATGTTCGAGTGATCCCTGAATTTATTCTAAATTCATTTATACCGAAATACTTTCATACTAAATTGTTTGAAAACTTGCAAGCCACAGGTACACGCATATCAAGACAACAGCGTACATGTAGCAACAGTACTGATTTCTTGTCTTCTATTCGTCCATTTATCCTGACACCAACTAGTCAGTTAAGTTTAAACTTATTTATTTTACATCGATTGCGAAACAAGTCTTCTACTTAGATTTATCACGCTCGATGTCTATTTCCTCGATACTTAACCAGTACTCGCGCCGTTTGTGTGGAAAAATCCCAAAGTCAGGACCCGCTCATCACGGGACTCGAACCAGGGACCTTTGATACGAGAGGCCGACGCTCTTCCTTTGCACCACTATCTTCCTCAAAGTCAGTCGCAATGCTAAACCCGCAACGCTGAGTGCCAAGGAGGGAAAACCATAATTAAAGCATTTACTCGCTCGCGGTCATCTACGAGAGAAAGAATGACAAAATCAGGCCAGGATAAAAGTTTGTTTGGCGATATGCAAGTGTCCAATTATGTATACACGCGTATACAGGAAACATTATTTACCGGCGAATATATCCTGTTCACATACGTGAGAAATATTATAATGAATGTTTCATTCTTTTCATTCATACGTTTACCGGAATAATTAAATTTCCATGTTAGCTCTGGTTTGCTCTGGTGGTTTTCTTTCTGTTTCCGTATCAAACAAAGATTACCCCTTTTTCTCCAATAAATACCATTGTACGATGTTTAAACGTGCTCAAGCTAGGATATCTAAGATTGACATTGTTGATGCATAACAAAACATCTTTACCTCTCCCACATTATACATATGTGCAGCGAAAGACATTGAAAGCATTTAAGTAACATATCGAGGGCTTGCCGTACAACGGTTGTAACTAAAACTGGTATTTTTTTACCAGGGTAAATCACCCCGCCATGAAGTCTTTATAAGCATTAAATTATTTTTCTTGGTAAATAATGGAAATTAAGGTGCCATTGCTCGTTCTGAGCAATGTCACCTAAATTTGCATTGTTTACAAAGGGGTCAAAATTGTCCCTAAATCAGGGTTTTCAAAATAGGTTTTTAGTTACAACTGTCTCACGCCGCCCTTGTATGGAAAGCCGGTGTAAAAGAAAGAATGCTTATTGCACAGGGTTGAAAAGATTGTGCCATAAGGTGGAAATGCTCACAATGAGCAATGCATCCCTTTGTCGCTATGTTTTCAAAACATGTCGGATACAGATTCATCAAAATGCGTCCGCATGTTGGAAAGGGTTAACTGATTTCCGGCAATTATAATTTTTATGATACACGACTACATCGTTTATTAACTTTAACAATAAGTTTAATATACTGAATCATAAACATTTACAATACATGCTTCCTTCATTCCAAAGAGAGTTGTTTGGACTATTCTCAAAAAACAGTTAACCCTTTCCCTCATATATACGCTCTCTGACGCCTCTGCAGCAGACGACTTCTGAAAAAACATCATGGAAAAAGTAGAAATTGCTCAAAACGAGCAATTTCTCCTTTTGCCACAATGTTTTCAACTATTTTCAGTTATAATTCCTACGTGTTTAGAGCTCTACCGTGTGTTTGCCTTGATACTTTCAAACTTTTCTGCTGCAGATTTGTTGTATGTGGGAAAGGGTTGAAACAGTTTTTAAATGCTATGTTTAACAAAACGATTATGCATGAGAAACCTACATTATTGTTGCTACATAAGATTAATAATTTTGACATTTGACGCCTACTGTTGCGGACGACTTTTAAAAACAAAGCAATAAAATGTGAACTTGCAAAAAAAAGAGCAATTTCACCTTTCATTGCAATATTTTGAACTTTTTATCAATATAATTCTTTCCGTTTTTCTAGATTGGTGAAATTGTTCGTCTGATAATTGTAAGCAGATAACCTATGAAAAGCCATGTGAAGTAATGGGTTAAAAGGATTAGTTTCTCGACTTAGGATTTTACTCATAAATTACGCTTTAAATAACCAGTCTAGTTCATAAACATATTAATACAATTATGTGATTATGTGAGGCAGGTCAAATTGTCAGCGGAAATAGTTTTGACAATGAACCATCCGATTGGATACTCAAAATTAAGACTGCCCACTTTTCAATAGTGATTTGTTGTAGAATTACAACACATACAAATCTTGTTTTCTTTCTCATTGAACAAATTCAATGAGTGTTACAATGTGTTTATAAACATGACAAATGCGTTTTCCACGAAAACTTATAAAATGTCAACCCTTATCCTGCTGCATACAATGTGTGTGGATTGAGATCACCTTTCACATAATAGTTCCCACAACTACAATAGTTATCTCCCTTGTCTGCCATTTTGATAGGCAAATATGATGAGCATTAATAGAGAATACTTTTTTAAAAAAAATGTGATTATTAGGAAAACACCAAGGAATTTGAGTTTGACAACCATATGTCGTTGATGCCGTTGTATGATTTGATAATATAGAATTCTGGATCTAATTATTTTTGCACATGCAATTGTTCAATTCAATTATATTTTATATATCTTTATTCAACATATATAGTAAATTTGTCATTAAAAATGGGAGATAATTATTGTAGTTCTAGGAACTATGTATTTTATCTACATTGTTCGATGCTCTTTCCCTATGTCTTTGAAAATGCATCTCCTGAAATGAGCTAGGCGATGGGTAAAGATATGTTGTATTTTGTGAACAGTGTATATTCAGATCATCTTGTGCATCCGAACAGTCTGATCAATACATACACTGTTAACATAAAAATGCTTCCTTAACTTTTGTTGTTTCAGATAAGACTGGGTTGATGCATAGGCTGAATAGAACTTCCAATGTTCAGAAACGCCAACTTGAACATTCCCATCGAAGAGCTCAAATGAGCCGTCCCGCGAGAAAACCAACATTGTGGACTCTGCGTAAAGTATCGACCCGGATCAGCCTAAGCATGCCACGCAGGATTACCCGGATAGACACTTTGCACCTCCTATGGATTTTCTGTTTCAGGAATCATTACTCTATACCTCTATCCCCCTGAGACGCAATGTGTCGCCCCGGATCAGTCTGCGCGGACTGCGCAGGCTGATCTGGATCGATACATTACGGAGAGGCCGTACTGTTGGTTTTCTCGCGGGAAGGCAACGAAGTGTTGTGCAACCAATTGCAGGACTCACGCAGGGTCGGGGTTATTGTTCGAGTAAACAATCAGTACAGTCTACTCGTTTACTTATTTCTAACTATTACTAGCAAAAGTACTGACTAAAGTATGTATTTTACAAACATAACAATATTGACCATTTTACAAAAATAACAATACTGGCCATTTAATCGTAACACTTTACCACATAGAACAAATCTGAAGAAGCAGACGACTTAAAAAACAAAAAATGGAGAATCTGTATAAATAAAAGTACAGT
This sequence comes from Serripes groenlandicus, assembly GCA_031761405.1. Lineage (NCBI taxonomy): Eukaryota > Metazoa > Mollusca > Bivalvia > Cardiida > Cardiidae > Serripes > Serripes groenlandicus. Next base: position 66,483,040 of record JASEVX010000009.1, on the reverse strand, counting down.
TATTGAATAATTGTGAAAACATTGTGATAAAAGGAAAATTTGCTCATAAAGCAATTTCTAGTTTTACCACAATTTGTTGAACCTCCTCTGCTGCAAAGGCGTCAGAAAGCGTATGCATGTGGGAAAGGGATAAATCAACAATACTGGCCATATGTCTATAAAACAACAATACAAGCTATGCAGCCATAGTAACAGTACAAGCTAAGCAGTCATTACAACAATACAAATCATGTTACAATAAAAACAATACAGGCCTTTTAGCGGTAACGAAACTAAAAGAAACCTTAGAAAACAATTGCTGTTTGCACTTGTAATTATACACACGTTGATACAGATTTGTCCTTATTGTAACTTTCTTGAAATTCAGCTATGATGCTTACAAGTCGAAGGCCTAGATAGTGAGGGCATAACAAGCCTCATTGTCAGAAACAATGTCCCCTGTTTAGTGTTTCTCATATCCGGAGGCATTTTAACGCACCTGCAGCTAATGACTTTTGAAAACATTGTGGCAAAGCTGCAGTGCATTAGGCAGTGGTGAAGGACATCTCATACTGCTCATTCTGTCAATTGACCATTTTTGTCTAAATATTGAAACATGCGTGGTTAACAATCTACACCAAGAACAGACTGTCCGACTGTGACGGATAATCTTGAATGAATGAATGAATGAATGTATATCGAAATCGACAGCTAAGGTCATTTAGCGCGCAATTAAATTTAATTATTCATGATCCCTGGGTAAACAAACCAGTACTAGGCTAGAAAATGTGCCTTGCCCAACACCATGACCGTAGTGCCGCGACTGGGGATCGAACCCGGGACAACCTGTTTCGAAATCCCCGACGCTAACCACTCGACCACAGCGGATTCCCGGATAATCTTGATCTACTTGGATTGTAATAGTTGTATTAAGTTTGGACACAAGACAATACACACATGTTGTTTAATTAAAGTTGCATACAGGAGTATATCGGGTTTACTTAATTATAACAGCACTGTGGGGTGGCACAAATATCAATTGTTGAAAAATGGTTTGAGATTCCGTAGCCAGTCTTAAGACTTAGTTAAATTTACATCGTGCCTTAAGCGTCGGTCCTATGTTCTTACACGATTTCCTAAATTTCCTATCCAAGAGAGCATATATGATTGGGTTTATGATATTGTTAATAAAATAGAATCTATAGAAGGACGTAAACACCGTAAAACTCTTTGGATCCATGTGGTATGACAGCGGTACTTTGATTGCTAAGATCAAATATAAGATGTATGTGATAACAAAAACGAGCGTCAAAATGAGCCAGATCAACGTTTTGTACGGGAACTGACGCATACCAAAACTGGAAGCCTGTCGACTGAAGGTTCGTCTGCGCAGGGCCGCATCATCGCTTTGTTTTCGTGCGGGTTTTCCAAGCGAAGAAACGCTTACATTGCTTATCTGCTTGATGAACTTTTTCTGTGCTTTTCGATCAGTCTCCGTAACTTGGACTTGTTTCTTTAACGGCGGTCGAGTGGAGTCGTTACTGTTCGTTCTGGATACAGAGTCTTTGACAATAGGGCTTGGAGGCGGGTCGACCTTGCTTTGGCTGTCAGATGCTGAACTTGCAGACCTGTCTAAAGATTTCTTTGGTATTTTCCCAAATGTATCAGAAGAATAGTCAGAATTTAAGTCTTTTCCGGAGTCTTTGCGAAAATTGGCAGGTACCGAGCCCCAATGCTTGATTATTTGTCGTCCAATAAGGATGTACATGACAACACAGCAAACTGAAACACCGACGAGAAGGAAAACGAAAGTGTATTTATAAATGTAACGTAGGAAGTGCTTTTCATACATAGGCTCGGTAGCGCACAGAAACACGACAGTAGTATTGCCGTAAATGTTGGTTTTATTCTGTTCCTTTATGCCACACATAACGGCCCCAGGAGTGGATAACACTAGGGGAACAATGAACGCCAGGATGATACACAATCTGAGAGCCAATTGCGTTGACATTTGTTTCTTCAACGGCTGGCAAACCTTTCTGAAACGGTCAATAGAAATAATCAGCAACGCCAAAGATGCCGACACGCTTGCCCAGACATTGAACAGGCATTTAATCTTGCACAAAGCAAGACTTTCAAACGAGAAATAGTTTCGATGTTTGAGCATTTCGGCGGGGATGAGAAAGGCACTCGTTAGTAGGTCAATGACGCCCAGACAGAGCACAAATATACGGAAGTTGTTGTTTCTGTACTCACGCCCTAGAGAGTACACGATGAGAACTACAATGTTGCCGACTATCCCAATGAGTGCCATAAAACCGAACGTAACCGTAAGCGGCAGCAAAGTGTCTGCATATCGTTTATTGAGATCTTCACGCGATTCATAACCAATCTCCATTTTTCCTAGTTGTATTCGAAATTTCTCGAGTATATAAATAACTTTCTAACTCGGTTACACGTCTTTTCACATAACACACTACTATCCACGTATGTTTCTATAGAGCTCCATGTATTTGATTTAATGACAAAATCATTATATTTCAGTTTCCACAATCTCGAAACATACCAAGAATACCATAATAAAACTGTCAGTTCTAAACGACAAAGTCACATCCGGGCACACAAATTATAAACAATATGCGATCCGCGTTTATCTTTGTATCTTATCTAACATTAATATTGAAGCCCTATGTAATCGCTTAGTTTTCTTTCCTTCAAATGTAAATATCGTCGATTAAGTCATGTCTTGTAATTTCGAAATCGCTGTTGTTTGCCCGTGTCACTTGACAATGGATGTTTACATCAATAAGTAATTGAAAACACGGCGACACTTGAATGCCGACCTACTCTTTGCAACACTTAAACACTGATGATACTTTCAAATCTATATTAAATGCAGATAGATAGTACATACGAATATGTCTTGTATCGAAGGGTAACTCTAAACGTTTGTATAATGCAGTATAGTCTACAATTGCCAAACATCGATATTAAGTAATTTTTATGACCTTTTATATTTTTAATATTAATGAAATAATGCCAATTTGATCAATCATAAATGTTATGCGTGACATAAGAAAATACCATCATCGTTTCGCAACAGCAGATCAATGACGTCTTTACGACAATAAAAACACTTTTCTTTTGAGTATTATCTGCGTAGATTGTGACAGTTCAATTCCTCGAACCTGTATTTACCGCTCATCACCTTAAATTCAACAGCCAAACATATTGCGTTAATTACCGTTGAAATGTTATACGTAGAAGATAACATTTCTTTACTGACAATTAAACGCATTAATTAGCCGAAATGTAAGAAAGTCTGTCTATATACATATTAAACTATATGGTAAAAAGACTTCATAAAATGACCGAAAATGAAGTTCTTAATCCTGATCACGCTGAATTCCTGAAACAATGGCAATGTTGAAAATGTATTTAAAGCATTTAGGCCACCGGTCTTTAGTACAAAGTTTACTATTTAACAAACAGTAAACAACTGAAAATGTTGTCCTTAACAATTCTTTCATTACCACAAAGATGAACTGTGAACAAGTTTCGTTATAACATCAGGATTGTCATGTTGAAGCAATGTATAAATGTAAGCAACATTGGTGGCGTCTCTGTGCCAATTGACTAGTCATATAGTTCTTATTTTATTAAAAAAAATGTAATGAAATAACACATAACAACTACTAATTAAACATTTTTGCTTTAATTTTTGAAACACCAGATTCTTTGCTCAAGATCAAACCTAGTGTGTCTCGATGTCGGTTCGGGCAAACTTTAGGAATATATATTCTATGCTTGAATGGCATGCATGTCAATTAATACTTAGAAGAGATTTAAAATGTTAATAATGATGGCAACGGCCAAACCTCAATCCTTTTTACGGAGAATTGTTTGCTATATATTAATGTATGAATAGTGCGCAATGTAGATCAAGATTAGTCTGCACGGAAGTGCGAATTTATTTCAGGCAACATTGTGTGTTATAGCAACTAATCAATACAAACATTACTTGATAGTCTATCGAATCAAGCACATGCATTATTTGACCTCTGACACCAGTGGTCTGCGGTGTTGTGTATATACTCAATTGCGACTGTACCCTATCGGAACTATTTGAGTTACTGTCGGAGTGTTAGAATTTGCCGATTTTTCTTTTGTTTATTTTGGCGTTTCTTATCGATTCGCAAGTTTAAGTTATCCCCAATTTTTAAAAAACGCGAATATGTTACACCGTTTACAACATAAAATACATACAACCGGCAGTAGACGACTTGAGAAAAAAAGCAAAAGATTTTGAAAATCTCAGTACAGGTAAATATTTATTTATTGAATAGATTTGGAAGCATTGCGACATAAGCAGGAATTGTTCATGATTAAAATTGATGATTGGGGTTTAAAGCCGTATTCAACAATTGTTCAGGCATATCACGGCGGCCAGTTCACCTTCTCATGTGTTTCCTGTCTTTCTCTCAACAGTACTCCCTACAACATTCTGCTTTTACACAAATATTGTTAGCCCATTGGTCGAAGACGTAGCCGCTTGTCACAGTTACTTTTGTCAAACGTCGGAATGATTGTTGGCCGAGCTGGGGTTCGAGCTCACAGCCCCTGGATTGACAGCTCGCGTCACTACCGACTAAGCTTCGAGCTCCTCCCCCCCCGCCAATGGGGTCTAAATGTGTCTGATACAAAAGCGTCTGTAAGTGGCAAAGGGAAAACTAAGTGAACGGTAAGCCTTTAACTCTTTCCCTCATAAAGACGCTTTCTGACGCCTCTGCAGCAGACGGCTTTTTGAAAACATTGTGACAAAAGAAGAAATTGCTCAAAACGAGCAATTTCTCTTTTTGCCACAATGTTTTCCACTTTTTGTCATAGGTTAACCATTCAATTATAGAGATTTTCTATTTATTTTTGGACGAAATATGTTCAAAGTCGTCTGCAGCATAATTGTCGTATGAGGGAAAGGGTTAAGTAGGAGATAAGCTTTTGGCGACGTCACAGGAAACCGAGCTTCGGGGGTTTACGTACAGTGAAGATTCAAATCAGCGAGCGCATTCGCGCTTTCTATACAGCATCTTTCCTGTGCAGATGATAGTTGTACAATCATCGTGAAAGCCACGGCTGTGAACAAACACCGCCAATATACATGTATATAGATGTATGGACTTTAAACCTTTCCCACCGTAGTCCACGACTTTGTAAACATGGACACTCATTATAAATAATAGTTTAATCATCGAATAGTGATGAGAATGTTGTGGCAAAATGAAAAATAACTCATTATGAGCAATGACAGTCTCCTTTCGCCACAGCATTTTCAAAGGTCGTCCCCTACAGATACATCAAAAGGCGTTCATATGTTGGAAAGGGTTTAACCGTAGACCCGTATTTTGCCATTCATTAAAGACGTACGAAGGTCGGTTTTTGTGTAACGTGACTCATACCAGCGTTAATGATAAACGGATGCAGTGTAATTGTGTATTGTAATATACGGTACGTACCATACAGGAAACATCTGTTGGTTATATTAACATTTCTATGGTCAACTATGTCTTATCAAGGATCCGAAAATTAACCACTTACCCTCCATTTGTAGACGCATCCGGTGTAGACGTCATTTGAAACTATCGTGGCCAAAGGGGGAATTTCTCATGTTGAGCAAATTGGCCTTTTGTCACAATATGTTCAAGCATATTGACTTATTATATCTTTTTATAGAGAATTCCGATAGTTTTACCAATGTACTACTTGAACACTTTCCCACAAACATAAACAACGAATCTGCATCAGAGAACTTGGATTTTTTTTTTAAGTAAAACTATCGGAATTCTCTATAAAAAGATGCTACATCCATTCACTGTTGGAGGAGTCTTTGCTAAGAATTAATAGATCAACAGCGAACGGCGTAGACGTGCGTGCTGATCTTCGGCAATGTCGTTCGCAAATTTTGCTTAACCATTTTCACGTACAACATATTTGCAACAGATGACTTTAAAAACAATATGTCAAAAGTAAGGCAGCAAAATAATGTGGCAGACGGAAAAATGGTTCATTATGGGTATTTTATCCTTTTGCCAAATAGTTTTCAGAAGTCGTCTGTCACAGAGGTGTTAGAAAGCATCTATAGATTATACTTGAGCCATCACGCGAGAAAACCAACATTGTGGACGTAAAGTATCGACCTGGATCAGCCTAAGCATGCCGCGCAGGCTATACCGGCAGTAGGATTGGGTAATATTGTTGCGAAAAGTCGCTTGAAGTGTGTAAAGGGTAAATTGCTCTTAAGTATCTTAATTGTGATTTTTTTAAGTACAAAACTGTGTTTTGTAAAGAGTTAATTTGGTAAATAGATTGATTGATTGGGGTTTATTATGTATGCATTTAAACTACGTATATGAGGACACTGTAGAGTCCGGGCGCGTACCCAGGCATACGCACTTACGCCAATGCGTACTATTCGCCAGAAAGGGATACTTGAAAATATATTAAACACTGGAGGCTGAGACTGGTAAGGGTTGATTACGTCAAATATTGTCAATAGACTTGCATGTGCATAAAGCAAGTTTGTGTTTTCTATATGCCCCAAAAGAGTTCACCAACGGCAGTGAAGGATTTTAAAATTTTCCTACGAAATATGCCCGGACCCCGTACGTCACCGTCACTTAGGTGCAGTCTAATCTCGTCCTATGTTGTTGGCCACTCGAACATTAACATTTGGCGAAAACAACACCATACGGTACTTTCAACAGTAGTTTAGTATTGATTTGCCAATTTAATATTGTCGTTATGAAGTAGAAACGATACCAACACAACAGGTTTTCCATTTTTTGTTGTTTTTTTTGTGTTTTGTTGTTGTTTTTTTGTGTTTTTTTTGGTGTTTTTTTGTTTTCTTAATAAATTATTTTCTTTTGAAAGTGACTTATAGGGCCCATGGGGTCAGGTGTTATTTATTACCCTTTGTACCATTGTTTTGTTGATGTACATACACATGTCACTATTATAAAAGATCTACTTACTTACTTTACTTATATCATGGCGTTTCCTGTTGAATTACAAGTACTATCAGTAGTGTTTATCCTGATATCGATGTCTCAGTCGTAATGCTATCCTCACATTTAATTGATTTGCATTAAGCGACGTTTTCAACATTTCTTCTCAGACATACACTGGCGGCCAGTTCACCTACCCATGTATGTTCTCGCTTTCATACACCAGTTCTCCAAAAAAAAAAATTGCTTTCCAATCAAAAAGCTGCTCTTAAACATATGAGCTGTCTCGCGAAAAAAAAAAAAACAGTATGGTATCTGCGTTATTTGTCGATCCAGATCAGCCTGCGCAGACTGATCCGGGCCGACACATTCCGCCTTAGGTGGATGGAGTTATAGAGTAATAATTCCTGAAACATAAAATTCACATGAGGCGGAAAGTATCTATCCGGGTTAGCCTGCGCGGCATGATCAGGCTAATCCGGATCGATACTTTACGCGGAGTCCATAATGTTGGTTTTCTCGCGAGACGGCTCTTATATTGTAAGTCCATTGCTAAAAGGCACATGACTTTTATCTCATTGTCTGTTGTCAAACGTCGGAATGAAAGTTGCACACAGCCCTTAACTTGACAGTCCCGCGTCGCTACCGACTGAGCTTCCGGTATTCGGCATACTGTACCCCAAAAACTGATAGGGGATCGAACATGAGTCTCCCGCTCCGTCGAACGCTCTAGCATCTTCAACACGAATACGCTCACATAAATCTGACATCAAACGTAGGACGGTGGTCCGAGTTGTAGGAACTCACCAGGGATAATGTAGGGAGACCTGGTATGAGAAAGCCGGGAATGTGAACTGGCCGTTGTGATGTAACTGACAAATTGAGCCGTCCCGCGAGAAAACCAACATTATGGCATCTGCGTCATGTATCGACCCATATCGGCCTGCGCAGTCAGAGCAGACTGATCCGGTCCGACACATTCCGAGCAGACTGATCCGGGCCGACACATTCCGTCTCAGGGGGATAGATGTATAGAGGTGTTATTCCTGAAACAGAAAATCCACAGGAGGCGAAAAGTGTCTATCCGGGTTTGCCTGCGTGGCATGCTTAGGCTGATCTGAGTCGATACTTTAGTCCACAATGTTGGTTTTCTTGCGGAACGACTCACATGTTGAAAGCGGAAATTAACCCCATCAATTAGCAGGGTAAAAGTGTTACATGTATATGAATTAAACATTAGCGAGTATGAACGACCCATTCCAGGTTACATTAAGAAGCAGGCAGTTCTTGATCTAGTCGACAAGTACAGAAGGTCGGTTTTACAGTGGCTTGACTGGAATGATAGTGAAACCTTTCAAGCAGCAGATAATTATAACTGAATAGGGTCGAAAACATTGAGGCAGAAGAACAAATTGCTTATCATGAGAAATTTCGCCTTTTGCCACAATGTTTTCAAATGTCGTCTGCTGGCAATGCGTCCCTCCAAATGTGTATGTAAGTATACAGGGAAAAGGGAGGGTTAAATAAGCTGTCATTGAATGCAAACATCAGTTACTGATGTAATTATCTCCCTTCTACCATAGAGATAAAAGGCGAAGCAAATTTTGTAGTTTCTATAGCATTTAGTCGCTTATTCTGCAGTGATTGCGAAACAAACGTTCAGCTTATGTCAATCAATTCGATGTCTGCTTCCTACATATTTATCCGGTACATACGCCAAATGCAGAACCCGCTCATCACGGGTTTCGAACCCAGGGCATTTGGTAAGAGAGGCCGCTGATCTTAAACTGCACCACTGTCTATAGCATTTCGAATTTATGCTTCATTTGGTTATTGTAAGCATCTATTGACCGCGGACACATGCTAACATAATTCGGACCTACGTACTCGAACATATGTAGATACTTTGGCTTCGTGAATGTTCGTATAACTCAGTCTCGCTGTGTTCACCAACCCACGAACATTCAGGAAGGTATTGTTTCTACATATTGTCCACGATTAATTAGTTCGGTCAATTAATCCCAATTGCAGACGCATTTCGACGTATCTAAGCTAATCGTGATTTGAAATCATTATGGCTAAAGAAGATATTGCTCATTATGAGCAATTTCTACTTTTGCCACAATGTTTTCAACTCTGTATTCAATAATTAAACTTTCCATGATACAGATTTCCATAATTTTGCCTGGATGTTTTTTGAAGACGTTTGTGCTCCGAGCCCCGGTAGCTCAGTCGGTAGCGACGCGGGCTGTCAATCCAGGGGTTGTGAGTTCGAATCCCAGCTCGGTCAACATTCTTTCCGACGTTTGACAAAAGTCACTGTGACCTGCGTCATTCGATTTTCACCAATGAGCTGTTCAACAGTCTATGTGGAAAAGCAGCCAGTTGCTTGGAAAGTATGTTGTGTGGTGTACTATTGTGGGAAAACCAGGAATCACATGATTATGTGAACTGGTCTCAGTCCGAAAATCACTATTTGTAATGATACAGAGTTCCAGACCCTCTTTAGTTGTAGTCTATACAATGGTGACGACTACCATTACTATAGGACGAGATTTTTCGAATTTCAATGTCTGAACATATTTTTAAGGATTTTAAAATGTAACGTTTTAATTATCCGCCGTGGTCGAGTGGTTAGCGTCGGGGATTTGGGACCGTCCCGGGTTCGATCCCCAGTCGCGGAACGGGAACGACGGTCATGGTGGAGTGCCCTTGGGCAAGGCACATTTCCTAGCCTAGTACTGGTTTATTTATGAATAAGTAAACTATCGCCGTGATATAACTGAAATAATGTTGAAAACGGCGTAAAACCCTAATAAAGTAAACTGTTACTTATAACGGTATATTCAATGAATTGTGTTCATATTATTATACCAAATTAAAGAAATATAGAAGAAAAAAATGTAATATGTGGATGACAGTTGATTGACATTGTTCATTTAAAGGAGGAAAATATCAATGTTTAAGAAAACATCACGTCGATGGAAACTCCAGCTCCTTCGTCGATTCCAGGATTGACTCATAAATGCTCGTGTTTTCTTGCAGTCTGATCAAGGTCCTGTCGTACCATTCACCATTCAGACATCCAAGCGGCTTCAGGAAACATATGTTCTCGATAAAATGGATAGTATTTAACCCTTTCCCATTTTCAATAAATTTGCAGCAGGCAACTTCGTAAACATCATGGCAAACAATCGGGAAATGCTTATAAATAAATGTATTATTACTGAACAAAGTTGAAAATATTGTGGCAAAAGGTAAAAGTGTCCTTTATTATCATTTTTTTTTCTTTTTTGCAGGACTGTTTTCAGAAGTCGTCTACTGCAGATGCGTCAATATGCCTTTGCATTATGAAAGAGATTAACTCCGATCTAAATGATACTTTATGTAGCCACAATCCTGCTTGAAGTAGGTCGGTTTGTCTGTAAATTTTCTCCGATAGTTACGGCCTTGTTGAGCTAAGCCTGTACATTGACGTGCCAAAGGTCAGTTCACGTAGTTCGACGAGTGGTGCACTTCTGATTGACAACATAGAGAGGATGAACCAATCAGAATGAAGTAATATAGGGTGTCCGATCAGGATGTGTTTGATAAGTGTGTGTTATTTAAACAATAGAGAAACACTTATACAGAGTGTAGGACCCAGGACAATCTATCTCAGTTCAAATTGATGCGATCGTACTGTATCTATAGGATAAATCCTTTCTCACATACGACACAACTGCGGCCGACGACTTTGACAAAAGACAAAATACAGAAAACCTCTATAAATTATTACATTATCACTTATAATGTTGGAAATGTTGGGAAAAGGAGAATTGTTATCATTATGAGCTGCCACAGCGTTTTCAGAAAAGCGTTGCAGATGCGTCAGAAAGCGTCTCTATGTGGTAAAGGGTTAAGCAACAATAGTATGTCTGTCTGTCTGTATGTCTGGCTGTCTGTCTGTCTGTATCAGTTTGCTTATGTTGGTGTGCAGTTCAAATCACACCGTAACAATCCACAGGTTGATATTTACTTACAATGTATTACACTATCAATGAGTTGAATATGCTGCAAGCTGAATATCAAACATTAGTCGTTAGTATGTGGATTGGGATGGATCAGTCATCCACTTAAATCTGACCCGGAAGATCGTCCCGGAAATAGACCATTCGTTATTTGAGGTGCGACTATGCAAAAACAATTATATGAAAATGTCCAGAAAATCGCTTTATGAAAGGCGTTTAATGTGGTTTCAACAATGTATTAGTCATATTACTGTATCTAAGTTACCATATTACACATGTGCGTTTCTTTTTTATCAATACAGAGACAACACAAAGTCTAACATATCTTAAGCAACCTCACGGCAAGGGGAACACAGATCTGACCCCTATGAACAGTGTTGTTAAAGATTGACCATTTTGAGTTGAATGTTTTGGTGACCCTCCTCGTTTGTATTTTCTAAAATCTCGTGGTAAATGTGCCTTATTAAACCTATTTCAACTGCAGATGCGAACAGGGGAAGAATTTTGAAATATTGTCAATAAAAAGGAGAAAGGGAAATGCATTGCAAATGAAAACTATTGAAATAATATAAAGTGCAATAAGTCGTGTTAATGCGATTAGATATTATAGCAACGCGAAAGCTATGTTATACTGCGAATAAATACATACATTTGTACGCACGTGCGGAAAACACGTGTTGAAACGATATCCGCTAATGTTGAAATAACGCGAAAATTAAATACAATACCAGTATAATAGATAAAAAAAGAGGTACTTTCTCCCAATGAAATAGTACGACTTTAAACCTTTTCCCACATACAGCAAATCTGCAGCAGACTACTTTGAAAATGTCTACTCAACACTATGGAAAATCTCTATAATTGTAGGTATAATAACTGAAGAGAGTTGAAAACATTGTGGCAAAAGGAGAAATTGCTCGTTTTGAGCAATTTCTCCTTTTGTCACGATGTTTTCAAAAGTCGTCTGCTGCAGATGCGTCAAAATGCGTCTATAGGTGGGAAAGGCTTAAGGAAAATGATTTTCATATTTAATTTGAATGATGACATGAGTTTTTGCATCATACCAATGTCATGTTTAATATTCGCGTTATATAACGCCTTTTGCGTTACATATAATTAAACATAGTTTCAATTCGGATTATAATATTCGAGTTATTTCGAACTTCTAATTCGGACTTTGCGTCAGTACGTGGTTCTTGGAGCCGAGCGTAATTGCGTATTTATGAGCGATACGTATATATATGTATATATTGTCCCGCGTTGCTACGTGTTTCTTTGCGGGTTTTTTGAAAATTCTAAAATACCATGCTGACCATTGCGATTTTGAAGTGAGGTGAGAGAATACATAAATCATGAGGTACGAATGGAGACAACATAAAAGAAGTTGTGTGAAGACAAAATAGACTTGATTCATTGCTTTATTTTGTTCATCGCCATGATAGATAAACAGACAATGAATGATAATTGAGGCGTTCCACGAGAAAACCAACATTATGGACTCTGCGTAAAGTATCGACCCGGATCAGCATAAGCATGCCGAGCAGGCTAACCCGGACATACGCGGCTCGGCTCCTGTGGATTTTCTGTTTCATGAATAATTACTCTATACCTCTATCCTCCTGATACGGAATGTGTCGGTCCGGATTAGCCTGCGCGGACTGCACAGGCTGATCTGGGTCGATACATTACGCAAAATCCATAATGTTGGTTTTCTCGTGGAACGGCTCATATGTATGTGCGATTTCCGAATCATGTTGTAATCGTGCCATTTTGATTATCAGTCAATCGTATCTTTGGTATAGCAGTTTACGTCTTAACCGTTTCTTATCCTGTTAAATTCCTGTAACATGTATTAACAGTAAATAAATTTGACAAGGTTACGTTGTGTATAATCAACGCATATTCTATTAGTAAGAAACAATAAAAGACAAGCGGTAAACATTTTTTTTTCAAAGTTGTTTTAATCGTAATAAACAAAGGAATGAGTGCTGCTCTACGAAAACCAATCTAACGTCTTTACCGACCAGTGTTAATTCAGATCAGCATGCGCAACCACGCAGTGCTGATCTGATCTACACTTTTCGCCAAGAATAGAAAAGCATGTATAGACGGATGTACATCTGTCATAAAACACGTATTTTTTTTTCCTCATCATGTCGTAAAGCAGAATAATGGCAAACATGTTTCCCACATACAGACATATATGGACGCATTTGCAGAACAGAACCGTTGAAAACATTGTGAAAAAGGGATATTATTCATATTTATATTTAGCTTTTTTTTCTTTAGCCACCATGTTTACAACTATATCCAATGATCACACGTTTATTTACGGATAATTCCCAGAGGTTTGCTTAAATAATTTCAAAGTAATTGTCTTCAGACGTGTTGTATATTGGAAAGAAATGAATTATACTTGCTATCGTCAATTATACTTTTGTAACATGTTGACGCTACCTTTTACAGCATTCGACAATTTGATATTTCACTCTTTTCACTATATTCGAAATCGAATCTCTAAAACGTTTGTGAAAGATCGCATATACCACCGGATTTATCATATGATTAAAGAAATAGATTCTAAAGAAGAACAAATAAGTGGAAAATTGACTTGGAGACATAATCACTACCTGGCTGACCCGCAGTGCGAGTACTATATGCGTAACGTACGTCACAATAAAAACAAGCGTCAAAATGAACCAGATAAACGTCTTGGACGGGAAGAATTTCCGCTGTAAGATCGGCATACTCCGTATGCTACGGAAACTTTTCATACTGTGTTGGCGAGATGGTTTCTTTTTCTGTGTTTCCTTTGAACTCAGTGTCGGCGTCTGCTGTAGCGCGTTTACATTCTCCAAAGACCGTGTTGACGATTTGCGAGATTCTTGGAAAGCGTCTCCCTGAATGAGATTGACGGCGTTTGGATCGAAAGCGTCCGAACTGAACGTGACGTCATAATCGGAATGTTTCCGTTGGGACGCTGTATACCGTACTTGTTTTGCCACTTCACGCATCACAAACGTATACAGCACTATATACGTAATAGAGATACCCGCCAGCATAATAATGAAGGCAAACTTGTAGATTACACGGAACACGGAAGATTCATAACGGGGCTCCGTTTCACATATGTATATTTCGGTTTTTCCTCCGTAGATATTGGTCTTATACGTCTTCTTGATCCCGCACATGACTGTTCCGGGAATTGAAAGTAAAATGGGAAACACAAAAGCTGCAACGAATAGAACTTTGATAGCGAGACTGGGAGATAACTGTTTCTTCAGAGGTGTTACGACTTTACGGTACCGATCCACTGAAATGACCAGCAATGCTAAACATGATGCAGAAGAGCCGAACACATTGAAGAAACATTTCACTTTACACGAACTGACATCAGAGAAGTCAAAATAATGTCTTTGTTTTAACATCTCAGCTGGAATAAGAGTTATACATGTTATAAAATCTATAATAGCCAGTGTTATCACAAATATCTTAAACGTATTTTTACGATAAGTGCGACTGAGTGTAAACACTAGAAGTATCAAGAAGTTTCCGAAGAATCCTAGAACAGTAAAAACGCCGAATGTGACTGTCAATGGTAACAAATGTTCGGCAAATCTCGCATTTAGCTGTTCGAGAGTTTCCGAGTTTGTTCGATTAGTCTCGGGTGTTTCCGTATAATTATTGACCAGTATCCCGGCATCCATAATCGCGGCAATAATTCTTTCCCAAAAGACGTTGACAAATCGAGCTGAAACTTAAGCTTCTTTAAGTCCTGTATGAGTAATGATACATTTCCGCTTGATCGATATAACAAGCGGACTTAATGTTCGGTCGTCCTTTTTTTTATATTTCGAGGAGATTAGCGTGACGGCTTCTATACTGCCAATTTCGTTGATTTACATTTCATGTAAATGGCAAATTTTTTTTCGGTTATTAATTGTGTGATCGCAAGTTTAACCCCATTCTGGAACCGGTCGTAGATTCACTCGTGGAGATATGAGATGGCCCGTATCGACTGTATATTGACTGGATTACTGACACAGCCACTATCTGTCTGTCATTAGATCACTGGCTACTATCTGGGAAATATAAAACAAATTACAGATTATTTTCCCGTGTATTTCAAGTTACAATAATTATATCCCCCTACGAAACAATAACGGCGCGTCAAGCGATGGTGAAGATTTCTCGCATGCCTGAAGTGTACAGTATTCAGTATTCAGTTTTACAGTTAAACTTTCCCACATACAACCAATCTGCAGCAGACGATTTTGAAAACATCTTGGAAAGATATGCACAATCTCTGTAAATGAATGTATAATAATTGAATCGAGTTAAAAACATTATGGCAAGTGGAGAAATTAACCCTTTCCCTCATATAGATGCTTTCTGACGCCTCTGCAGCAGACAGCTTTTTGAAAACATAGTGACAAAAGAAGAAATTGCACAAAACGTGCAATTTCTCCTTTTGCCACAATGTTTTCAACTTTTTAGTCATAGGTAATCCATTCAATTACAGAGATTTTCCATTTTTTGACAAAATATGTTCAAAGTCGTCTGCTGCAGAATTGTCGTATGAGGGAAAAGGGTTAATTTCCCCACTTGTTGCCACTAGGTTTTCCAAAGTAGTCTGCTGCAGATGCACCAGTCATCTGTATTATGTTGGAAGGGGGGGGGGGGGGGGGGGGGGGGGGGGGGGGGGGGGGGGGGGGGTTAAAACCTACAATACGATTGCTGGATATCACCCGGCTAAAACTGATTGATTTATTTGGGTTAAACCCTTTCCCTCATATAGACGCTTTTTGACGCCTCTGCAGCAGACGGCTTTTTGAAAACATAGTGACAAAAGAAGAAATTGCACAAAACGTGCAATTTCTCCTTTTGCCACAATGTTTTCCACTCTTTGTCATAGGTTATCCATTCAATTATGGAGATTTTCTATGTCTAGACAAAATACGTTCAAAGTCGTCTGCTTCAGAATTGTCGTATGAGGGAAAGGGTTAACGCCGTTTTAAACAATATATCAGTCTTATCACGGCGGCCAGTTCACCTACGCATGTGTTTCCTGGAGCTTTCACACCAGTAATCCACACAACAGTCTTTCCAAGAAACTGGCTGCTTTTCCACATAGACCTGTTAGCCTATTGGTGGAAGACGAGTGACGCTTGTCAAAATGACTTTTGTCAAACAACGGAAAGAATGTTGACCGAGCTGGGGTTCGAACTCACAACCCTTGGATTGATAGCTCACGTCACTACCGACTGAGCTACCGGGGCTCTTTGATTAGGCAAACAACCTCCTAACAATTTCCCTTTAAGGTAAATCTGTTTTTTTAGCAAAGAACTCGCCGTATATCTTCTTTGTTCTCACATAAATAGTATCGACAAAAGTGCAGCTGTTTGAACATTTGTTTTAAGATCCGTGTTAAACAAAGTAAGATATTGTTGCAGGTGAACAAAGTCGACACAAGCGAACATGTAAGTCAGATTAAATGATCCAATGTCAATCCTAATATAGTAATGACTGCATGCATACTGATCATTAAAATAATTAAGTTAATAGACCATGAAACACAACGCATACTTCATGTTGAGTTAGTTTAAATACCTGTACCGTTATGGGTTATGCCGGTTTTTACCATCCTTACCAACAGTGACATGTTTATACATTGAATGTTCACCCTCTCCCACATACAACCACTTTCTGATGCCTTTGCAGCAAGTGACTTTTGAAAAAAAAATCGGCTAGAAGAGAAATTGTCGCAATGTTTTCAACTCTATTCAATTATTATACTTTTCATTTAGAGATTACTTTTTCATATTTTTGCCAAGCTGATTTCAAAGTCGCCTCCAGATGTGTTGTATGTGGGAGGGGGTTAATTAAAACATATTTCAGTTAAAATTCACCAAGAAAGAATTTACTTAAACCAATCGAAAAAAATTAGATATTAAATGAGCGATTGCTTTTACCAATCACATTTATTTCTAATCAAATACAATACAATACAATACAATACAATATAATACAATACAATACAATACAATACAATACAATACAATACAATGCAATACAATACAATACAATGATGTATATGCGTAAGTAGGTCTCAGGCCTTCACTACATACATTATGAAGTCTACGTAACACGTACATTGCTATACGTGACTTTAAAACACCATTGTCGAACAATGAAGACCAAGATCGGTGTGCACATTCGAGTATTATAATCGCTGTCTACATTGATCGCTACTCTTTTTTGTTATTGATTATTACTTTTACTTGCAAAAAGGAGTATCATAAAGTGTAAGCCTCGACAGCCCACACTGTTCTTCCACACTATATTAAGTTATAATAAAATGTACATATCTACCCCTTCCTACATACGGATGCATGCAGTTCTGTTGTATAAGGGAAAGGATTATGTAAACAGATATCAATCCTAGATACAACTATAAAATAACGTGTAAAATATCTAGGATGGTGGTATCGCTTACTGTAAATAAGGAAGGGAGAAGTTTAACAGGTAACTCCCTGAAGATATGAGCCGAATTACGAGAAAACCAACATCGTGGACTCTGCGTAAAGTATCGACCCGGATCAGCATAAGCATGCCGGGCAGGCAAACCCGGACAGACAATTTTCGCCTCCTGTGGATTTTCTGTTTCAGGAATCATTATTCTATATCTCTATCCCGCTTAGACGGAATGTGTCGGCCCGGATTAGCCTGCGCGGACTGCGCAGGCTAATCTGGGTCGATACATTACGCAGAGGCAATAATGTTGGTTTTCTCGCGGGACGACTCATATCCTTTAACAGTTAATCCTTCGACTTAATAAATCAATCTCGTTAATCAAGTTTAGTAATCCTTTCCTTGATCGAGATTAGCGTCGGGGATTTCGAAACTGGGTGTCCATTGTTCGATCCCCAGTCGCGGCACTACGGTCATAGTGGAGTGCCCTTAGGCAAGGCACATTTTCTAGCCTAGTACTGGTTTGTTTACCCAGGGATCATGAATAAGTGAACTGTCGCCGTGATATAACTGAAATAATGTTGAAAGCGGCGTAAAACCCCAATAAATAAATAAATAAATAAATGACTTGATCGAGAAAACAGTTGACGGTTTAACTTCGAGAGATACTTGAACGCATTTAGGCCGAGCCCAGGTAGCTCAGTCGGTAGCGACGCGGGCTGTCAATCCAGGGGTTGTGAGTTCGAATTGCCAACATTCTTTCCGACGTTTGACAAAAGTAATTGTGACCTGTGACATTCGTCTTTCACCAATGGGCTGTTTAATAGTCTATGTGGAAAGCAGCCAGTTGCTTGAAGGATATGTTGTGTGGTGTACTGGTGTGGGAAAACCAGGAAACGCATTAGTAGGTGAACTGGTCGCCGTTATATGACTGAACAATTGTTGAAAACGGCGTTAAACCCCAATCAATCAATCAATCAATCAATTGAACGCATTTAGTGAAAATGTTAAGTTCCTAAGCATGACCAGTTTCTACTTTTCCCAACTTGTTTTCAGCACTGTGTTTTTCTGTGTGTTTTTTCCACTTTCTTCTTCAGACTTCATAACTATTATCCCACTTAAACCCTGCGACCAGTTTCACCAGTATTAT